>JAWMAG010000041.1:5512500-6235000 GCA_037013455.1 Ceratitis rosa
CACATAATAAATTACACACTGGTACTGAAAATTATCGAAATCGGACAGCAATAAAAAATTTATGATATAGCACCGATTTCTTCAGAAATGAGAGTTTGGTAAAAACTCCGCCAAAAAGCATAGAACAGTATGTAATTCGGTATTTTTTTTATTATATCATATATAATTTATATTTAATCCTAAAATGAAATACCGTAAATTTTATCTGGTTGTGAAAGGTATAAAGACTTCGGCATGAAGACAGCCCTTCTTTCTTGTTTTTTTTTTTATTATTATTATTATAATGGTGATTACTTATTCTTTTGATTTCTTCAAATATTAGTTGTGATTTCTATATTACTTTAACTACTCTATATTTTGACACTTATTATTTATATTTATATACATATGTACATGCATACATATAAAATAGGCAACAAATCATATAACGCTCATTTATCTATCGGTCGTTCACCACCACTTCACCACATGCCACAACATTCGTCCATACAACATACGCCACCAATCACCAACAAGCGCTGCTGCCTTTCAAACAAAAAAAAAATAAAATAATAATAATAAAAATACATTAAAAATATAAACAAATTCTAAAAAAAAAAATCAAAATTTTAAAACTTTCAAACGTACGCGTTTTTCTTTTGCTTTCTTTTTGGTCTTCTTCTTACCATTTTTATCACCAAAACTGTTTACAGCTAATGAAGATATTATGGAAGAAGTAATAGGAGAAGCAGCAGGCGGCAACGATGACGGTAACGGCAATGATGATGGCGGTGAATGTAGAAGTGTTGGCACAGATAGTAATAATGAGGCGTTGACAGAGTTTAATAATGTTGCAGCAGCTGATGCTGTTGATGTTGCTGATGCTGCTGCTGCTGTTGCAGTTTCAACTGTTGTAAACAGTAGCGACGCATTGCAATTAAACACATTTAATCCATTGAAGGAGGAAATTTCTGCTAAAAGTGGTATTAAGAATTTCTCTGATAATGATGATGAGATTGCTGGTGATGATTCAAATGACCTAAATCTAAACGCTCGCACACGTGATGCACATAGTAGGCATGATGTCGATGCAAGTGTTGATTTGAATGTTGATGCTGGTGATAACGCTACTGATCTCGATGAACTTGCTGCCGAATTTCGTGCGGATGTGACAACAGCGTCTACTATAACTTCAGACGCTACAGTAGCCACAACTACTGAAGCGGAACATATTCTAAACGACGGTGTATTAGAAAATTGTACATTAACTAGTTAAATATATTTAGCATAATTATAGTTACAGCAGTTGAAGCAATCAGCAAAAGTACTATGAACAGACCTCACTTATATATGTATGTATGTGTAGTGGAATTTTTCATAAAAGTATATTATAATTGTACTTACACACATATTTTAAATTAAGTTAATGGTTTTACTTTGGCGTAAACTAGCAGAAGAATATCTAGAAAAATTGCTTAAAACTATCTACATATGTACATACTAGTGTGAGCCAAAAAAAAAAAATATACCTACTAACACATTTTTGGCTTAAAATGAAATTATTTACTGCGAACAAATTCGATTTTTTATGAAAAAAAAAAAACGGATGAAATATGGATTTCTGTTGGGCTGTATTCGGGGGGAAAAGTTGTATTTTTTACACTGTTTTTTTTTTTTTATATAAAAAATAAAATAATTTATTTAAACTATATACTGTCTGAAAGATGTACATTTGAAAAAGAATTTTCGATTTTTTTAATGGAAAATATTCATAACTCCGTCATTGTGACGTCATTTCCGGTGACTCGTCGCAAAACAGATGCGTCTGCATTGGCAGCAGAACTCATTACCGTTTCAGCCGAAGTGAAAAAAAAAATATATAAAATCGTTTTTCAGTTAATACCAAAGCTGTGCAATCGTAACGATATATTTCACGTTAAACGAAAAATTTCTATCGTTTCGGTTGAAACATGTGGAAATATTAACGTTAAAGCAGTTATCAAAAGAAATTTCTTTTCGTTTTTACCCGAAACGAAGAGCTGTTGTAAATGTTAAATCGTTAACAGATAATGTTGAAGGTTAAAATTAAAATGCGCTGTTAAATCATAGCAAGCAACCATTTTAAAAATAACGTTAAGGATGAGTTTCTGCGCTTTCAACTTTAATTTTTTTTGTTAGCGAGCGAAATTATATCGTAGCGTTTTTTTGAGTAGAACCAGAGAATACCAAAAACCAGAATTTGGACGAACGAAAATTAAAAACGGTAATTTGTTTTTTTTTTGCAGATTTTGTTTTTTACAAAAATTAGCAAAATATGGTAAAATTTGCGCAGTTTTTTTTAATAGTTGTGATTTAAAGAAAAAGCGGTCCTCGTGAATAGTGTTCCGAAGAAGTTATAAGCGCTGAGCCTGTCTGCCTTTGAGCACTCAACTTCCCAAGGCTTCAGAAAGTACTGGCTTTTAAGGACGTTTTTCACAGTAAATGTTTATGTGAAACCATCAATGCCATAGGCCTTTTGTTTTGCGCACCCTGATTTGTAGTTACTTAGAAATAATAGCAATTAAGGTGTAGCTAACTACCATAAATTACCTCATAAGCAAAAAAAAAAAGTTAGGTCTATCTCATTTTGAGGAATCTTAGGCAGTCAGCTATCTATACACTCACTGCTACCAGACGCCGACTTGCTATGCAAATTATTCTTCAGGTTATCATGTACTCTGAAGTCGTAAACAGCAAATATGACAGTGCGTCTTGGTAAGATCAGATTGGGATCAGAAATAGTATTTTTCTTTGACAACTCATGACTCGATCTCCTAGCTATCTTTATTCCAAGTTATTTTTTACCCGTTCAGAGTAGGTAATATTATAATACCTTTTTATAAATCACAGCAATAAACAAGGTAGTTTTTTGTCAATGCTAGCCGATTATGGAACTCTCTTCCTGCTAATTTTAGGAGGAAATTAAACAAAAGCAATTTCAAGAACCACATATACCTATATGCATTTAAAAGGTCAAAGTTACCTTTATTAAAAGGTTTCAATTTTTGTCATATTCAGTTCATTATACCTATATTATTACTATTTTTGTTAATGTATCTGTAAAGTAATAATTACTTATCCTTCACACCATTTCTGTTGTACTAAAAAAGATATGGAAATCTTATTGTACTAATGCTTTCTAATTATTAAATAAATAAACTGCTCTGCCTATCAATGTCTGTTTATAATATGTTCAGCGTTTATAATATGTTTACTGAAATTACTGAAATATTTCCATCAATATCTCCGCAATTATTCCAGACTTTTGTAGAACGATTTCTCGTTTGGCTCAGCTTTAGTGATATAACCTCTTTATTCGAACGAAATTTCTCACCGGTGCATATTTTCTGAGGTTCCAGTATTCGCTGGTAGGCAAATTTGGAGTATACGGGAGATGTGGAAGCGATACGAAGTTCAATTCATGTAATTTTACATTGTTTTGTTTGATGAAACAAAATTTTGTTTTTTGTCATGTGCGATCATTTCTTTGCAATTTCGGCCTTCAAATGTTCCAATAACGCAATTGAATATTCACTGTTGATGGTATTTCCTTCTCAAGATACTTTACTAGTTGGTAATAACTGAAACACAATTTTTTTGTTTTTCATTTCGGATGATCCTGTCATGAGTTCTACTGTCAACGTGGACACATATTTTCTCAGAGGGGTCGCCGGAAATGACGTCACAATGATGGAGTTATGAATATTTTCCTTTGAAAGTTTTAGAAATTCTTTTTCAATTGTATATATGTATCTTTAAGACAGTAAAAAGTTTGACTTTTATTTTTTATATAGCAAAAAATTGTTGAAAAGACATATTACCCTCCAATTCTGTTAGGTATCTCGGTCTAATCCTTGATAAAAAAAGGCCTCACTTCAGAAGGGAATATGCTGAAAGCAGGGCTCGTAAAGCGATCCGAATTAGGAATACTTGCAGAAGAACTATAGCACCCTCACCTATGGCTTTACACAACGCTTGGAATAGGTGCAACGAGCCAGTCTAATTGCTATGGCAGCCGCGATGAGAAATACTTCAACACAGGCTCTAGAAGTCATTATTGATATTAAGCTAATTAATATACCAGCGATGTAGCAGCGCTAACAGCTTGCCGCCTAGATGTTCTAGAAATTATATTAGAACTCGGTCTAAACGTAAAATACGACCCAGAAACGCTTCTGTCACAACTTCAATATCCAAGTTATTTCAAACACAATTACTACAACTTTGTCTTACAAGCAGAGATTGTGGTCATTATAATAATTATTTTCGGCGACTTATGACAAGATAATTCAAATATAGGTTGGACAGGAATTTTTTTTAATTTTAATTCAACAGATTTGGTATTAAATTAGAGAATATCACTTAATAAAATATACTTGTTTATACATATGTACATATATACATGTTTAATAGTGCAAGAGATCTATTACAAAGCTAAAAGTATATATCTGCAGCTAAAAAATTATTAAATTAACATACCCACGTTTATTAAAAAATAATTATAATATTATATATTTAAGAAAAACAAATACATCCGTATGTATGTATTTGAAACGCAACAAAACGCTTAAATAATTTATTTTCGCTTTCCCCTCCCCCACTCAACATAATATAAGATCTACCACAACCCGCCAATAAACGTAGTCGGAAGTCGGAAGATAACAACAACAGCAACAGCAGCGGTACTGCGGCCGGTACAACAACACGCACAGCTGCACAACGACAATCCACGGAGGGTGTGCACACCACTACCAAGTCAACGGTGAATACTACAACAACAGCTGCCAACAACAGTTTGACCGCAACACTGCCAAAACGTTTGGTAACCAGACGTCAATCCATTGCTGGTACTACCAATCATAATCACAACAACAACAACAATAATAACAATAATAATAATAATAGCAGTTATAATGCCACAGAAGCATCATCACTGCCTAAATCATCTGCCAAAAATTCTTTGAATGCTAATTTCTCACCAACAACAACGCCCGCTGCCAATACCAACACCACCACACATCATTCGTTGCGTACACGCCTGTCGGTGCCGTTGACGAAAGTGGATAAACGTTAAGTGCTAGAATGCAACAAGCGAAAGGTGAATGGTTGAGCTATAAATGTATGTACATATGTATGTATGTAAGTACATACTATGTACTAAGTACTTATGTAGGTGGAAAGAGGGGAGCGCATTTTTTCTGAATTGAAAAAATGTCTGACGTGTGTGATATGCAGCGCCGTCAACGTCAGCGACGTTATATAAAATATATTTAAACTCAATTGTTCGTTACGTTAATGTTAAGTTTTTTATTTTTATTTTTTTAATTTAATATTAATTTTTTTTTAATCTTTTTAGTTTTGTTTTACTGAAGCATACTTAAAGATTGAAGTTTTTAAATCTCAGTACCTCAGTTGCTGAATCATTCGCATACTTGTGTAAATGTTTATAAAAGAAAAATTTTATATTTTTATAAATTAAACACATAACTTTACAACATCTTTAATGGGCATTTAATAGAAATTAATTTTGATTTTCTTCATACATATACATATATATTTCATTTATTTTATAACCTCATTTTTACTATTAACACATATCAATTATGTACATATATGTATGCTTACTTACTTGTACATGGTTTTTTTTCCAAAAGATTCGTTGGACTACCAAAATTTTCATTTAAAAACTGTTAGAAAGAAAAAATCACGGTAAATATTTTTCGATAATTCCAGTTTATTTATATGGCTGCTTGCAGCTCGCCTTGCCCATTTTCTTCTGTTTTCAACACATTTTCAACTGTGCCACATTTGATGGCTGCAGTGGTGACTTCAATTTCGTGTTTCACTTTCATTATTCGTTTCTGTTTTTCTCGGCGTAGCGCTTATCCTTAACGTCTCCCCACAAAAAGTAGTCCAAACCGAGTCAAATCGCAATTACGAAGCGTCTAACCGATATCAATTTCCAATTCGCCACCATTTTGGCAGTGAATTTTCAATATTTTGCAATTTTCCTCAAGCTTACATAGAAATGCCTCAACCAATAAATATACAATAAAAAGAAGTGTTTTTATGTTTGCTAAACACTCTTGTGCTGGTCTTGACCATTCCAAAATGATTGTGCATGATTTTAAAAATAGTTCTATCGGATACTCGCACCATTTCAGCGAGTTGTTTCTTCTTTAGTCGAGCATCATCGGGGACAGTTTTTTTTAACTTTTTGCGTAAGTTCTGGCGTGGTTACCCGGTCTGGGGTTGATATCCTTCCTTGTTAAAATAAACTGTGGCATTTTAATCTTGGTTTTTTACGAACAAGAGTCGCCGTAAACCAATGACATCTCGTTTATTAAGGACGCACCTGATTTTCCTTCCTTGGTCACGAACTTTATAATGGGACGATATACAAATAGGGCCCATTGTGATACCACTGATGATTCCATTTAGTCTCCACCTCTAAGCTAGTCAAACCAATGTGTGTAGTTAGCAAATCAGAGCAATTGACGTAACTTTGCACCCGCTATTGATGAACATCATCATTTGACTAAATTAGAAAACTTATGGACATTACTACATTACTCGCTGCAATTCTATATATTTTATAAATAAATTTGGTACCATGGCAAGAAGACTACTCTGTAAAACCTACAATAAATATGTTTTATTTATGTAACGATTTTTTTTTATTTAAATCAACGGACTTTGGGCGGCATTCTTGCTGTAGTATTATTATTTGTTTTTTTTTTTTTGTTATTTATAAAAAGACATTTTCTGCCGGGATTGATGGCATAGTAAAAAATATTCAAAGACTTTCAGCGTAGACATTTCCTGTCGGGATTATTTGCATATTCCAATAAAAAAGAAAAAAATCAAAGATTTTCAGCACAGACATTTCCTGCCGGGACTGATTGCATAGAAATAAATTCCAGCCTTATTATAGAGTATTTCAAAAGCACGAAACAACACTGCCATAGCACGAATGCCGTTCGAAGACCGTTCACCTTTTCATCTTATCCCCTATATACAGAAATGAGTTATAAAGAAATACAATAAAATGAAATAAAAAGTAAATAAAAATGAAATAAAAAATAAATAAAAATGAAATAAAAAATAAATAAAAATGAAATAAAACATAAATAAAAATGAAATAAAAAGTAAATAAAAATGTAATAAAAAATAAATAAAAATGAAATAAAAATGAATAAGAAAAAATTAAAATTAAAAAAAAAAATAAATAAAAAATAAATAAAAATGAAATAAAAAATAAATAAAAATGAAATAAAACATAAATAAAAATGAAATAAAAAGTAAATAAAAATGTAATAAAAATTAAATAAAAATGAAATAAAAATGAATAAGAAAAAATTAAAATTAAAAAAAAAAATAAATAAAAAATAAATAAAAATTAAATAAAAATTAAATAAAAATGAAATAAAAAATAAATAAAAATTTAATAAAATTAAAAAAAAAAATTAAATATATAATAAAAAAAAGTAAACAAATTTTTAAAAGCATTTAAAGGCTGTCTCAGATAGAAGTTTATAAATCAAACAGTAAGAGAAGATGTATGAGTTACATACATAAATACTATTTTAAGTATGTATTATATAAAATGTACACACATGCATATACATATATGTATGTGTTGTATTTAAAAAGAAAAAAAAATTAAATGAAAATAGTATAGTAAAATATTAAAATAGGTAAAGCTACTTACTACACTCTGTACTGCCGCATTATTTGCTGGTGAAGCTGTGTGAGATTGTGCGAAAAATCTCAAAAATTATTTTTATTTTAAAATATTTTTTATTTAATTTTTTTATATTTTTTTTGTTACACTTTATTAAGCATTTAACACACTAAGCAATAAGTAAATAAAGACCAACGATTATTTTTAAAACCGTAATTCGCAATTGCTGGCAAATCGAAAATTGGAGCCATACAGCTTTCGTTCTTGAACAGCATAAAAAACAGCTTTGAACTTTAGTCGTTTAACAGACTGTTTTTAACATTCTTAACACCGGATTTTATATGCAATTATTAAAATATAAACGCATTTTTATTTTTATTATAATTATATTTAAAGCTTATATATATAAATATAATCCGTTTTGTGTTAAGCGGCGGCATACATAAATACATATATACATACCTAGGAGAGCTCACTTGAATGATATCAATAATGCACCAGTAATGAAGAACTTTTGGGCGTACGACGTAGCTTTACATAGAAACTCCCATGCATACATACACGTATATACACATCCCATATGCGTGTGTATGTAAATTAGCGAATAAGTGAATTGCAAATATTTAAAAAAAAGTAAATAAAACTAAATGTATTTAAATATATATTTTTAGTGGTAATAAATGCAGATATTTTTAATATATGAACTAAATAAAATCGCGTTATTATTGTTTTTTTAATTTAAATGCGAATTAGGGTTTCAATAAATCGACTTGTTGACATTTTTCAAAAATTTACCAGTTCTTCGGTGTCGTAATCCTTCCCCAACGCTAGTTTGGCATCATCTTTGTTGGGTGCTGAAACCTCTGTACCATCGTCATTGATTGAGGGTTAGAGCCCACTATCAGTGGGTATTTCACTTTCACTGCCTTTTAGCAGACTGCAGAACTGTTCTCTTCTTGATCACACTATATGCTCTGAACCATTTCGCGTTTCTTGTTCCTACATGAGTATACTACGGTCTTGAAGCCTCAGATTTTGGCATATTTTCCATGTTGTTCGCGTTGTGGTTGATATCAGCGTTGCAAGATATGCAGCTCATTTTCGTTCCACTGCACCACGACATTCCTTACTGTACCGACTTTCTCTTGATATTTTCGAAATAGAAAATTAATTTTTCTAATTCCGGTCGCTAATCGGCAAGTCCTCAAGTAAAAACCTCACAAAAATCCATTGACCGTTCGGAAGAAATTATGAAATTCCGTTTAAGTAAACGGGCTCTTGAGAGCAGGAGCGCTATTCGAATAGAAAATAATTTGGATGTCTTCTGTGAAAGGGTCGACCCTTTATAAAAGTTTGTTGACGCGCGTTGCCTGGAGGCGAGTTGTGTATTTTCACTATGGCAAGATAGTAATCTGAGTCTATGACAACCACAGTTCGGAGAAATTGATCAGCTTCGGCTTGCTGTGAAATGTTCCGTCATGGAGCTTGATTTTCTCCGACTGTTGTGCCGAAAATACCATCTTTGCCCACCCTGGCATTAAAGTCTAGAATCGCCAAGCATGATTTTGACATCGTGACGGGAGTAGAAGAACTTCGTTTTGATGCGGGTTGTGACTAGATATTCAGTCACCGTATTAAATGTCGCAAGGGCGTATCCTTTTCCGTCCTTATCCCGTCCATCGTACTTCCTGGACCACGCTGGCAAGTAGTACCCGCTCCAATTAAAGAACCGAACATTTCAGGTGCACACCCTTACGTCGTGATCCTTAAAACTTTTGCAGTGGTTGTCATCATGGTGTTATTCATCGGAGATGTCTAGTACATGACGGCTCCCAAACCCAGTGCAGAACCTTGCTACTCGAATAGGAGTGTGAATAAGGACCGCTTACCTAAAGACCAACGCACACACACAGCCGCAACTCTGGTGAGCAGATGTTGCAAAAAGACTCAAGTGAAACCTTCTATTTTTGCTCTGATTCAATGCTCATTCATACTTAGAAACTGGTCTACAACGTGTATCCTGCATACACTGAGCCCCTGCACGGCCTAAACCATATATTTGCATGCCCTCTAAAACCAACTAATCTACAACCCCTCTCCCTCTAGTCTGAACCCGTCGAAACAGCCCGTTTCTTGGATCGCTCCCTAGACGACCTCGATGACTTATGATGATGATGATGAGCCTAGAGACTAGTCTCGCCTGTTCCATTGACATAGTTCAGCGAATTAAGGCACAGCAGCTTTGCTTCGCTGGTTAAGTCATTTTGTCCGGATGGACGAACACACTTCAGCTCTGAAAGTATTTGATGCAGTAATCGCTGTTAGCAGCAGTGGAAAAGGAAGAACTCCTACCAGAAGGTTCCAGTGAAAAGGTACCTACGATAAGCGCCGGTCACCGAGGAGAAGAAGGAACTGACGCGTTATTGTCGATTCGGATATAATCGTGCAAGCGGTGGCTATGTGCACCTCAATTAAGAGAAAGTAATTTTTTCCTGTGCAGTAACGAAAAACGTTTCTTTTCCATATAGTTAGACATAGATGTCCGCATTGTGAGCTATTCAGTGTAGTACGAAAAAAAACTGGTTACCGAATAATGTGATAACCAACCTGTAAAAGTTCATCGAAAAAAATCGAAACAACATTAACAACTTTTAACCGTTACTTATTTATTTTTTACATTTTTTTAATTTTTTTTTAAGTATGAAGATCTTATAAAAATATTTCTTTTTATACAATTAAATGCCTTTTATGATCGAAGGATCCCACGTAATCTTTTTCTATCTATTATTAACGTCTTTTGATGAGCTGGGTAAAAATTCCTCTAATTCGGAATCTTCAATTTCACACAAGTGAACCGAGAGGTCGCTATTTGATCCATTTTTTGAGTGAAGGTTTCTGAACACATAAATTTCTTCCGATTTGTCTAGAAAATATGAAGAATAATAAAGGAAAGAGTCGAAGAATAAGAAAAAGGTGAAGATGAGAAAGAAGATTGGGAAAATTAAAGAATATTTTGAAAAATAGTTTGAATAGCTTACCACTTAATTTTCTTCTGGGCAGCATTTCGCTGGTGGCTTTTGAAAACACCTCAGTACTAGAACTCTCACCTTCAGTTTCACTGGGTACATTGAATGCAGGTAAATATGAATCTGGATGCCGTAAGTATGCGTTACCTATTTTTTGTTTTTAGAAATGACAGATATAGTAGATGCGGGAGTTAGAAATGAAATTATATATAAGTAAAGAGCTTTCAATAGTTATTTAATTTTAATTGAAATTAAATTTGCTTTTTTCTACTTACATGAGTTCATAGGATCGTATGTTGAAGGCACTGTAAACGAGAAAATGAAATATTATAAAAATATATGGAAAAAAGTACGTGTAGTCTTAAAGATTTTTCTAAATAATTCAAAAAAGCTTGATGAAAAGCTCGCTACTCTGAAAAAAACTAAAACTGCCGAGAATGATTAACGCATAAATTAAAAAATAAATTTCGAACTACGAAAGGTTTAAAAAAGTGCAAGGGAGCGTCTTTATATTCCCGGAAAGAGAGAGTTGTAGGGGATGATTAGGCTCATTAAGATCGGGACGGGTTCTATGACTCATAAACAGGAATGAGCTAGCGACTAGCTAGCAGACTCGAGCCACTTGAACACAGATGGGTCAACACTGGAAAACAGGGTGGTTAGTCGAGTCTGCTTAAATAAACTTGTGATCTGCAAATTCCTGCGACTGTCAGATCACTGTAGTGTCTTTCAATTGAAACTGGTGGACGTACAGAAGGCTGTCAACTGTTTAGTTCAAATATTAGATACTCTTTGTGTTAAGTGTATCTGAAAGATCTGAAAAATGCATCCGTTTTTGCAGGTGAATGCATTGAAATGGAAAACCCCTATGCCGGGAAAATAAAAAGGCTCCCACGAACATATATATGGAGTTAAAGATATGGATAGGATGTATATATGTTGAAACTTACCTGGATTTGTAATGAAGTCTTCATTCTCAAAGTTAATTTGGGGGCTCAGTCTTGAAACATCATTATGATTAATAAGTGGCAGTTCGAAGGGACGCATGCAACTCTCCAATTCCGAGTCGATACATTCGGATGTTAAGTCTTCATTTAAAGTCACAATATCTCGTGTAGGATCAACACCAACGCACATATCTAAAATGTAGAAATAAACGAAAATTTTTAATAACTATAGAAACTATACATATTTTAGTTTTTCATTTGAACTCACTTTGCACTGCATAGGTACGTCTTGGCTTAGATTCATTACTATCATTACTATGGAAGCTCGATGAGTCGGCAATTTCAGCACCAGGTACCTCAGTTATATCCGGTAATGGATTATGGCTTTTAGGCACCCAATCCGAACAATCCCAATGATATTGTCCATGATTGACCGTTGGATAATCGGTGTAAGGTGAGTGGCATACATTTGGCACCGTTACTTGTATCATTTTACTACAACCGGACTTTAAAGCGGCATAATCGAGTTTTTCTAAAAAAAAAATAAAAACAATAAATAGATAATATATTTAATAATAAATAATATACGAAGTCTTAAAATAATGTCAAAAAATGCGGTTTACAAATCAGCGACTACTGATGGTGGCTTGCTCTATAAATGGAGGGACCTACAGTCTATTCCAAGCCGCCTCCAAATTGCCGATGTATTCTTATGAGGAACTTTGATTTCAAGTCAGCAATACACCCGGAGGGCTTGATATCCCTGCCGAGGGGCGAATGCAATTGGAAAAAGAAACTTTTCATAATTTTGGATGTTTAGTCAGACCAGTGCTCGAACCCTGGCCTTCCAAATGTTAGTACAGCTGGACTTTACAGTTTCGAATTAATATTTCAACGAGTAATTTATAGTTTTTTTGACCTTCCACAGAAGCCTTCGGCTCACAAACGGAAAAAGAAATGAGAAGAACTCGACGCAATCACAAGACGTATTGAGATCCGTATTATGAAATGCGTTCGGTCTTCAAGGGACATCCCAGACAGTTGCACGACAGACGAACTTGCGAGGTAAGCAACCCTTCTATCTTCCTGAACCTGGCATTTGCCTAAAATGGAAACACTAGATGGCGGAATGATAAGGTGAAGATTGGAGTCTCAATCAACGACACTTACCAACAGCCGCATCAATTCAACTCAACTAGCTTTTTCGCTCTTTTCACCTGAAACTGAGGTAAGTTTACTATTGTATTTATGATTATTCCTAAGTAAAACATCTAACGTCTATCTTGGAACCAGTATTAACACCAACAACAATGTCAGCCTGGAAATCCAGCACAGAATCACTCTTGCCTACTTTGGACTGAGTAGGCAATTGAAAAGTAAAGTCGTGTCTGGACGAACGAAGACCAAACTCTACAAGTCGCTCATCATTACTGCCCTGTTTTATGGTGCGGAGGCATGGACGATGACAACATCTGATGAGTCGGCGTAAGGAGTTTTCGTGACAAAGGTTTTTTCGTAAGATTTATGGTCCTCTACGAGTTGGTAACGGCGAATCCCGCAGGCGATGGAATAATGAGCTGTATGAAATATTCGGGAACATTGTCATAGTTCAGCGAATCAAGAAACAGCGGTTGCGGTGGCTAGGTCATGTGGTCCGGATGGTTAATAATACTCCAAATTTGAAAGTTTTCGATGCAGTGCCCGCCAGTGGAAGCACAGGAAGAGGAAGACCTCCACTCCGTTGGAAGGACAAGGTAGAGAAGGACCTGGCTGTACTTGGTATTTCTGGTGTCTACGCCAGTAAAGAAGAACCATCACTAATTTTGAAAAAAAAAAAACTTTGCAAGTGATGTTCTATGTAAACTGTTAATCATTTAACTTAATTAAAATATTTAAATACATAAAATACAAGTATATATGTAAATACATGTTGATCGAAGCATTGCACTCACCATTATTTAGTTTATTCTCACTGAAGGTCTTCAAATGCATTTGCTCGGTCCAGTCACGCTTCTGTATCGGATCCGAATCATTCAGATTGACATGCTCATTATTTCGATTGATCTTCTGATATTCGAATGGAATGTTTTCGAGCTCATCACCCGCCGAACCGTAACTGCGCAGAATGTCCAAGTTATTCACGAAAGTTGTATGCCCAGCATACAAGTTGTCATTTGTTGTTGCTGTATAACTCATCGGACGCTGATTTATCTCCAAATTACTCATCTTGGCAATGTTCTTGGCATATTTCTCTTTACAGACAAGCGAATTCAAATTTTCACCTTTATATGGGTCTTTATGGGTTGAGCTTGGGACACTTGCGCTGTTACTCTTACGAAAGACAATACAACAGAAGGCAACAAGTATAATTATGATAATGATCACGATGCCACCAACAATGCCAGCCAATTGCTCCATTGAGAGATTCTTTAACTTTGTAGAAATCGAATTGGAATACAAAGGATCACCACAACTGGCGCCCGTAAGATAGGATGGACATATGCAACGAAAGCTGCCAGCCTCATTGATGCACGTCGCGCCATTACCGCACGGATGATTATCACATTCGTTCACATCGATTTCACAAGTCGGTCCTGTGTAGCCGCGACACAGGCAATGCGGCGTGCCATCACCCTCTTCGCAAACGCCACCATTTTTGCACGGATTCGGTGCACAATATTTGCCATACTCACAACGGCGACCGGATAAATGTAATGGACACGCACAGCTGTAATTGCCAAACTCATGCACCTCACAACGGCCGCCAAAGAGACAAGGCGCCGATGCGCATGGATCCATGTCGACCTCACACATTTGACCTGTGAAACGTGCGTGACAAGTGCACTTGAATTTATTATCACCCAAATCAATACAAATGCCGCCGTTGAGGCAAGGCTGTGCGCCGCAAATGCCAAGCTGTACGAGGACACTCGTAGGATCACAGGTAAACTCAACGTTAGTAAAACGTTTCAGTGCCGCCACAGAGCTGCCACCGGAGATGTAGAGCGGCAGGGGTTCAAGCGCGATTTTTATGTCCGACATGCAACCAATGAAACCCTTCTGTATATCTTCGAAGCCAATAATAGCAGGATGCGGTTTTACTTCTGCGCCCACGAATATATCATTTGATTGTATGTTGAGTATGCCGTTAACACCGGGCGCGCTACCTTGCGACACATGCTTGCTGTCCACCGTCAACTTGGCGCTATTCAACACACGCTCCAACGTAATCGTATGCCACTCGCCATCGGATATGTAAATACTTGAAACACATATTTTACCCTCACCCGAACCAAGTTCGTAACGATATTGTACAGCGCCATTGAAAATTTCCAATATGTGATAATCGATGCGGCCGCTAGAGAAGAGTAAAGTGCCCGTTTGCTGTACGGTACGCAACTTCAGCGAGTAGATAAACTCCTGCTCGAGTATAGTCTTCGCCACGGCTTTATTGATTTTATAGTGCGCATAGCTTTTGCCGCTGAACGAAACGGAGGTAAAACGTGCACTGCAATTGCCGTGTTGACACTTCGTCAGCGCCGATTTGCTGTCACACGAATGCCCTGTATAACCCTGCGGACAAATGCACTGATAACCAATGGTGGTGTTGGCCGGCCAGCAAGTCTTCTCGGGCGGGCATGGATTGGACGAGCACGCATTAATCGGTTCGTTACAAATGCGACCGCCATAACCTTGTTTGCATTGACATTCGTTGGCGTGCTTGTATGTGGGCGAGGCGAAGCTAGCAACATCGGTCGAGTAAGTATTCAGCTGCCGTTTGTTGAGACGTATGCGATTGAAACATTCGCCTTGCACACACACATTATGCGCGCAAGTGGGCGCCATGATCTCCTCCACAACCAGATTGGTCGCATCTTCAATGTCATCGATGAAATTCACTAGCACCGCACGCACTTCGGCTGTGGTGAAATACTCCTCCGAAGTGGGTGTTATTTGTTGCTTGCGCACAGCAAATAAGACATTCAAATTATCCGCAGCTGTGGGCTGGTGGCGTTTGCTACGCTCCAGCATAACGTTATCCGCGTCTGTGTGTTCGAGTGCCTTATGCGCCGCATGTGCGCCAGCCGCTTGTATGGCGATTATGGTGATGTCCTTCTGCCGACAGCGTAGAATAGCGCGTAAAGCGCGTATGAAACCTTTACGATGACTAAGTATGAATGCTTCGGGCGTGACCTTTCGAAAACTGATAACAACAGCATTACGTGTCATGTCGCCCGTTATAAGCTCAACATTCAGCTTAACCAGTGCATGTGCTGTAAATTTGCCATCGGTTACCGTCACATTAATGCGGTACATGCCAATATCCAGGTTACTGATAGCATACAATGAACCGTTATTTTGTGATATGTTAAAAAGTTGCTTCGTGACGAAGAGCTCTCCGCTTGTCGGTGTAAGCGCATACTGTAAATTATCATACTTATCCTGATCGCTCGCATGCACACGCCCCAGAAAGCCGCCGATATAATCGTCATCGTAAGACTTCACAGTCACCTCCAGTGGTGTCATAACGGGCGGATATTGACTCTCCTCTATTATGCGTATGTGTACCCAGGCATCGGAATAGAGCGGCGGTGTGCCGTTGTCGAAGACACGCACCTGCAATGTGTATATATCGCAAATTTTGTGATTGAAACGTGCCGCCGTGCGCAGCCAGCCATCTTGTTCGATGCGAAAGAAACCACCCTCATTACCACTACGCAAATCGAAGGTATAAGGCGCGGTGTTGGGCGCCTCATCAGCGTCGCTGATCTCGAAGAGCAGCACATTATAGCCCAACTGTTTGTTCTCCTGCAACACTACACTGTAGTTCTGCGAGCGGAAGAGTGGCGGATTGTCGTTTACATCCAAGATGTCCACATAAATGCGTACATAATTGCACTGTTCCGGCACGCCATTGTCGCAAGCTTTAATCTCCAGCAAATAGTTTGCATTCAGCTCACGATCCAAAGAGTTTATGACAATAATCTGACCAGAGAAGTCTTCGATAGCGAATTGATTAAGATGGTCGCCACGTTCGATGCTATAACGTATAATGCCATTTTGACCCGCATCCGCGTCGGTGGCCAGCACCTGTAGTATTTTATGCATTTTTGACGCATCTTCACGCACCTTTGCGCGATATATGTTCTGCGTGAATTTCGGCGCATTGTCATTTACATCTAATACGGAGATATTGACCGACGCTATATTGCTCAGTGGTGGCGTACCGCCATCGATCGCTTGCACGGTTAGAAAATATGCCTTTGTACGTTCATAATCCAAATCGTCGTTCACGAATATACTGCCCGTCTTCGAATCGATGCTGAATTTACTATGCTCATTGCCACCCACAATGAAATAAAGCACTTCGGCATTGACGCCAATATCTTTCGATGTGGCGAAAATGCGTACGACTTCCGTATTGACCGTGGCATTCTCGTACACGTACGTTCTATACTCTTTCGTGCTGAATTCCGGCGGATTATCGTTGATATCGAGTACGTTTATTATCAGACGAGTAATCGATAACTGCTTTGGATTGCCACAATCGACGGCTTTAATTGAAATGTTAAATATCGAAATACTCTCACGATCTAAACTCTTTGACAACTTTATGATACCGCTCGAGCGCGATATGCTAAAATTCGGTTGCTCTTCGATAAAAGAGTAAACAATCTTGCGATTCAAACCGAAATCCTTATCCGTTGCATGCACTTTGGTCACAATTGTGCCGACAGGCGCATCCTCTGGTATGCTCACAATATATTGCACCATAGAGAACTCTGGTCTGTTGTCGTTGAGATCGTTCACATTGATTATTAACTCGGTGGTGCACTCCTGCAGCAGTTCCTGACCATCTTGCACATGAGCGGTTAAAATATATTTGGCAAGTGTTTCTCTGTCAATCGATTTGGCCACACGTAGTGTGCCCGTTTCTTTCTCGATGAAGAAGTCGTCGGAACGATTGCCTGTGAGATAGTAGCGCAATTGAGTGTTGCCATTTTCATCGTAATCCAATGCATCGATCTGTATTAGGGGCGTATCGGTCATCACCGATTCGTTAATCTTCAAGTTGTAACGTGGCGTCATGCAAATTGGCACATTATCATTGACATCTTCCACTGTTATGGTCACCTCAGTGGTCGCGACGAATTTGCCATCGGTTACCAGTACATACAGATTGTATGTTGGTATTGCCTCTCTGTCTAAAGGTTTTGCTACAAAGAGTTCGCCTGTTTTGCCAATTTGGAATTGTGCATATGTATCGCCGGACATTATGTAGTAGCTTGTTATGCTCTTCTCCGCATCCAGATCGGTTATGAGGAAATATTTTAATATGGTGCCGGGTAGTGCATTCTCATGTACCGTTATATCGAATTTATCCTGATTGAATAGCGATGGATTGTCATTGTAGTCGATGATCTTAATAGCCACCGGCACTTTGGAAACATGTTTCGGTTGCCCATTATCGGTCGCCAGCACATTGAAGTGATATTCTGATTGCGTTTCACGATCCAAAGTGCTTAACAATGTTATCCAACCCGTGTAGATGTCAATATCGAAGACATTCGCTGCCGTATTCGTTTCATCCTCCAAATAATAGCGTATATCACCATTCGAGCCCATATCCATATCCGTAGCGGTTACTTTAATAATCGATGCGACTTTATCGATATTTTCACCAACATTCACATTGTATTCGCGACTATCGAACTTAGGTGAGTTATCGTTTTCATCCAGCACGTGTATGTTGACTTCGCAAAAGGCAAATAACGGCGGTAAGGTTTCCGTTTCCGCCATAACAATCGTGTAGTGTATATCGTTTACTTCGCGATCGAGCGTTTGCATGAGTATCACTTCACCATTTTCGGATATGGAAAATTTACGACTCTCAATGGGTATTGAGAATTTCACTGAATAATTTCCGGATATGCGTAACTTTGTTAGCACCGAGCCGGGTGGTGTCGATTCTAGTACATGTAGATCGAAGGATTGTTTCTCAAACTCTGGCACTGTAACTTCGGCATTGATGAATTGTATTGTCACGGGTACATCGTTGTGGAATTGTGGACTTCCGCCATCCATGGCACGTACGAAAAACTGCGCAACATTGTTGGCGAAATTTGTCACCGGCTTCTGAAGACTCAAACTGCCATCGTTTTCGTTGATTGTGAAAATATCTTTGTATGTTTCAGACACCGTTGATTCGTCAATCGCATAAGTTATACGCGCATTCTTGTTTTCATCCAGATCGAATGCTTTTACCTGTGTTAGGGGGAAGAGAGAATAATGAAACTTATATAAGATGTAAACATGAAAAAATATATAAGATCTCCCTATTAGAATGTAAAAAAAAAGTTTTGTGTCGCAGCCACCGTAAACTCTTTTACGTTCTGTCGCAACAGGAAATTTGTCTCTTTACCGAGGTTAATACCTGGAAAACTTTTCTTTCCGGGATGTGGACCAAGGACCGATCTACTCGTAAAACTTGTATTTAGGGTTCGATTTGCTTGATATTTGGATTCAAAAAGATTTGTATATTTTATAGCGTAAAAATTCAATAAATCTTTTTAAAATTGATCTCAAAGTACCATCTGGACATGGACCGAATTTCCAACTGCGGTGAAGAATTGGTCTCAAGGAAAGTTTGTGAGACATAATGAAATTACCTTGAAAATGGCAAAAAGTTATCGGGTAAAACGGTGCATATTTGACATAAATCGGAAAATTCCAACTATGGTAAATAAAGCCTTCAGTTTAATGCAAAAATAATGGTTTACTTTTTACTGAACCAATGTATATACCATACATTTGGATATCTAAAATAATTAGTTTAATATACATATACTAACCTTCAAAAGTGGTGAATTCATCGTGGCATTAACTTTCACCACAAGCTTATATTCTTTAACCATGAAACGTGGACTGTTATCGTTTACATCCTCGACTTTAATTTTCACTAATGTGAAATCGGCCTTTCCACCTTCATCAGACACTCTTACCAGTACATCATAGAAAGCACGTTGTTCGCGATCAAATGCCACTTTCGTTGACAAAGTACCGTTGGTGTTATCGATTTCGAAAAATTCTTTGAAATCTTCCGAAACTAAATCATAAGTCAGCTTCGCAAATCGACCGAAATCAGCATCGTAAGCCTGTAGCTTTATATAGAATTAAAAAAAAAATTAATTAGCTTTAGAATCAGAAGAACACGTTATGAAATACTCGTACATACAAAACTACATACCATAACAATTGTTTTTCCAGCGGCTTCATTTTCCTTAACACTCGCCTCATAAACAGATTTGAGAAATTTCGGTGCATGATTATTTTCCGGCATCAAGGTAATCTTAACTCTGGCATAGGTGGTGTGTACACCATCACTAACGGAAACATTCAACAGTGTTTGATGGTGATCTGTGAAATTTTGCATATTCTGCAATGTAATGACACCGTTATTTTCATTAATTGTATACGTCTGCAGCTCATTGCCATCGATAATACGATATTTCAGTTTCTCATTATCTTCATGATCGGGATCGTAGGCTTTGGCGTTAATAAAGAATTGTCCGCGTTGGGCATTCACCGATAAACGGCATGAAAATGAAGCTTCTGTAAATTTTGGGAAATTATCATTGAGATCCTTTACAGTTAACCATACATTGGCTCTTGAGCTCAACGACGGTGTGCCATGATCTTTGACGATAAGAATGATGTGATGGAAAGTGCTTTCTTCGGCATCCAAGTTACTCTTCAAATAGAGATAACCCTCTGCAATGTCTATGTAAAATAAAGCCGAGCTATTTTTACCATCAACACTATCAATAAAGTAGGACAATTCACTATTTGCATTGGCATCACAATCGGACGCATTCACTTTCATAATTTGCGAACCGATCAATAGGTTCTCCGATATGGTAATATTATAATTGTCTTGTTCAATCGCCGGATAACAATCGTTCGCATCTTCAACAGTTATTGACACCGTAACTTCGGCATAAATGCCGGATAGTGAATCTGTCGCGCGTACCGTAAATTCGTGACTCTGCTTGGTCTCATAATCCAATTCATTGACAATGTAAATGACGCCTAAATAATGAGAAGAAACAGATGTGAATAATAAAGCGTGAATGAAGCTTTATGCATTGAATCTCACCTGTTCTGTAATCGATTTCAAATACTTCGTCCTCATTGCCACTGGATATTGTGTAAATAAGTTTACGTTTAAGCGGACTCTCAGCCTGTATTGCTATGGATAGCGCTGAAAACAATTCGGCGTTTTCCTTAACGACATCCGAGTAGAATTGCTTATCGAATGTGGGCATTGAACGATCTACAACCTGTGAAAATACAAAAAAAAAAAAAAATAGTTTTCAATATATGTATCTTAAGTTGAATATATATATGTTTAAAGGGTTTATTTTTTAGACATGTGATTTTCAATCAGGCAATACTTTCTTCGGAGTTGGTCTTTGTCCCATCAATGGCAATGACTTCCTCCGCAACAACCTAGTAACCCATTTGCGGATGTTTCATCGTGGAGGGTGAATTTTCCCTCAATAGTGCCGAGGGTACCTTCTTAATGCACACCCTGGTGTTAAAGTTGCCAAGCACAACTTTGACATCGCGGTGGGGGCTGCGCTCATAAGTACGCTCCAGGCACTCATGACAGGAATCTTTGGCCATCGTTATTCTCTTCCATCGTTCATTCAATAATGAGATTGATTTACGGAAGCTGTTTCGCTCGATTTGGCTCAAAATTTTATCGCGACGCGTTGCTCTTGATTTCGTTTTTCCACTTTCGTGGCGAGCACTACGAACACACGTTTACTCAACTTGACACAGCAGGCGAACTATAAAAGCTAGAGCGATGGCAAATATATCAATGGAGAGAAGAAGGATGCCGGGAGAAGGAAAAGGGAATTTCAAGATCGTAGGGTTACCACAATCGCAGCAATATAATCAGTCTCATTTCTTTATTGTCACACCTCGTACATATATAATTATGTGATTAAATATAAATTCTTAAAGTCACACTAACCTTAATATTAACCACAGCATCAGTTGAACACGGCGATATTGCACCATCGTAAGCAGCGATAATTAGATCATAAACTCTAGTACTACCATCGATAACTTGCTTTAGCACCAATTCACCCGATTTGCGATCAACTTTGAAGAGTTCGCCATTTCCTTTTTTCATTTCATAACGCACCTCACCATTCTCATAACTATCCAAATCCACAGCCTTAACCTTAGTTATCACAGTACCTTTGGCATCATCCACCGATAAGGTGGCATAATAAGGTAAATTCACGAATATCGGACAATTATCATTAACATCGAGTATCGAAATATCGACGCGAACTATGGCACGTCGCATTTGTTTGAATTTTTCATACAACAATAAAGAGCGCGCTTCTATTATGATTGTGTAAAGATCTTGACTTTCGCGATCAAAAGACAGCCCCGTCGTCTTAATGGCACCCGAAGTTTTACCGATGACGAACATCTTTGTTGGACTTAAAATTGTGAATTCAACATTTTCATGCAAAAGATTACCCACAACATTTACTAGACCCACAGTGACGATTTTGGAAGAATTTTCGATTGTTGAGAATGTATATAAAGGTTTTTGGAAAACAAAACCAGGTGTGGTCAAAGTCTCTATGTTGATATCAATTTGTGCAATTGCCGAATAAAGGCCATCGGAAGCTCTGATGTGTAGTGTGTAAAATGTATCCAGGTGCGTTATATGCCTAAAAAATGTAAGGGATTTTTAGTAAATATATTACATACATACATACATAGATAAAATGCACATATTATAAATTTGTAGGAATTTATTCTTTCAATAATTCATACCTGGTGGTTACAACCCCAGTCGTTGCATCAATCTCAAAACAATCATCCACATTTCCATCTATGATGTCATAACGTATTTTCGTATTTTCATCTAAATCGGCATCGGTTGCATTCACTTCGGCGATTATGATATTTTCGAATGTGGGTTGGTATAGTGTGACATTCATGTAGTTTTTGATGAAGACCGGCGGGCAATCGTTGATATTTTCAATATCGATATGTATAGTTGCATGATATTTGTCATATAGTTTTGGCGAGCCCATATCGTTAATCTAATTCAGTAGTGAAAGTGAGAGAAATAAGTATAAAAATCTAATAATTCAAAATTAAGCGATAAAAATTATGGCTCAGCCATGCAGACTTTGAAAACCTAAGACATGATGTACTTAATATCAGAAAATTAAATGGAATTCAAAGAATAGTATATCAAGGGATTAGAGGAGCTATTAAGTCTTTAGGTCTCATCCGACTGATACTCGGCTATCAGATTTATGTCGTTGGGATGTTGAAACCGAAAGCACTTATCCTGAACGAGCACACAAGACCTTTAAATAAGTCAGGTGGTTTTTTCAGACGTGTTGTTTTCAATACTTTTGTCGGAGTTGGTGTTTTTGGCAGCTATTACCTGTTTGACACTCCGTTTGGTTTCATCTGAAAACTCTACTGCTACTGGGGAGCAGATAACCGAAGAAGACCCGAATGCGTCCACCCGCCAACGGCCGAAATATTGGTGCAGTGCCCATCCACTTTATAGCAGATTTTGTGGAAGGATTGTATTCAAACCAACCGCGATGGTTACTTGCCCGAAATCGTTTTTAAAACATAATTATGAACACTTATCTTCATTTTATTATAAATTCTTGGCCATAATATTAAATTAAAAAAAAAAAACACTCAAGACATATCCTCCCGAGGTTGGTTTTCTATAGTTGCTTATAGCTGAGGATACCCTCCAGATACCGACGGGTTCTAAATAGGCTGCGGGATGGGGGCGGAAGTATACTTTAAGAGTTTTGACATCTCTCTTTCTCTATCTCTCTAGGAAATACTAGGCTGGAAAAAACCTGTAGTGCTATATTGAATTACCACGACGGCAGACGGCGATACAGACAGACTCGGACATAACTGGTCTTATCGCTGCGCAGTCAATTACTGTAGATAGATTTTCGAGCTCGTTGGTAGGTCTACTCGAAATCTTCATAATCTGGGTACTCGACCATAAGAACGTTTTCGGTAACGAAAAAAGCTAACAAGTTGGTCAGGCGCTTTTCTTGACGAATCAGAAGCAGAGTTAATACCATGCCCGTTAGAAATGACCAGGAGGGAGCCTCACATAAAATTTTAACAAATAGATAAGGAATACAAGTAGTTCCATTGGTTGAACGTAACGAAGAAATGTGAATGTGAATGGAAAACTGAGTGACACTTCTTCAGATAAGTAATATAAGTTTGCATAACTCATACTCAAACTTACCATAACGTCAAAATGAAATTTTTTATTTTTCTCATAATCCACCTGCTTCAGCAATTTGACAGCGCCCGTAGAGGAATCAATCTCGAAATATTCTTTAGCTTGATTATTTAAGATCGTAAATTCAATCATACTGTTAACGCCCTCATCAGCATCCTTAACGGCGACAAGTAACGGTCTGTGGAAGATAAGTAAACGAAAACATGTATGGATATTATATATATGGAACTACGTAACTATAATCGAGTTTTATTAATCTGTCTACTAAACGCTATGCTAATCTTGAGAGATACTTCTGTTTTGTGACGCCATTATGAAATGGCAGGGGAAAGGTCGAGAGAGCTTATCTCGCTCCTGTTTGCAAAAATTAAATAAAGCTGAGGGGTGAGAAAGGTTTCACCGATGTTGAAGTCAAGAACGTAGTTTCGACGTATTGTGAGGATAAAAAGAAAACATTTTTAATGATAATATACATAAATATAAATTTGAAAAATCAGAAAAGCCTCACCGCCTCGCAGATGATCATATTGAAGAGGAAAAATAACTCTGTCTTTTAACAGAGCATAAAAACTCCTCCTCTGTCGCTCCTCAGCAACCAGGAGTTCTGAAGTGAAAATATGGATTAAAAATAATAACTTTTCACAAAACTGTATTGGCCGTGCTAGTTGCAACTCGGTCAAGAATCGAGAGACACGCATGTCTTTTATCGATTTTTTCTTTTTGAATCTGATTTTCGGCGCCACCTCTCAATCATTATATCATTTTTGAATGCAAAATGTATTTTTCTATAAAAACAAAGAATTTTTATTACACATTTTCATTTCCAACTAAAAACAAACTCAAATATATCTATTTTGTTTATGTATAGTTGGTGGCGCAAAATGATATGAGATTGGCCGGCAAAGCGTTGTACACGATGTCTTTGGCACGTGGCCCGCTATAAAGAGATTTTTGTATTTCTGTTTTTTACGTAGCAAAACATTGTGATTGTACGTGTCGAAACTGCTATCGGGATCTTCACACATGCTCTCGAAAGTACCGTCCAATTCAATTTCGTTGACCTGAGTTGCCATTGAGCGGACCACGTTACGTTTGCGAAACATTCGTTGTGGTCTTTTCCTTTTCCGGCTTGGAAACGGTAAGTTATTTTGATTTTGTTTCATTACTTGGCAAAAAAATTTCTTACTTAATTATTTTCGGAATTTTTTATTTTTCAAATAAATTTGAGCGATAATAAAAGGTACAGTGGCGCCAAAAATTAATGTACTTATATACATTTTTCTTATAAATGTACTTGTATCTATTATTTTCTTGGGATTTTTTTTTTAATTCAGCATTAAGTTGCAGATTATGGTATAGGTATATGTATAGGCATGTAAGTAAACTTACCTCTTTTGCAGATCATTTTTTTGAAAAACAAATGAACCAAGTTTCGCAATCTCTGATATACTTCCATTGTACGAAGTTTTTTCAAAGAAGGGCTCATTGTCGTTGACATCCAAAATGTGTATGATAACATTGTGCATGGAAGTAGCTGATGCCATATTTGTTGCAAGAATGGTGAGATTAAACGATCTATAAAAGGAGAAAAACAAAAATTATATTAAATTTATTATTGAAATAAAATAATTTTCTTCGTTAAAAATTTGTTAACTAAATTTAAGATATTGTCTGAAAGTATTAAGGATCTGATTTTTAAGGGAGCTGCCATGACGATATGTCCAAGTATGCCTTTTATGAGCGCCTGGAGTCTACTTATGAGTGCTGTCCTCGCCACGATGTCAAAACTGTGCTTGGCGACTTTAATGCCAGGATGGGCAAAGAAGATATCTTCGAAACAACTGTCATCCTCCACGACTTGTACTGTGGGCGACTTGGAACAAGAAAAGGTCGAGAGTGCTCATCTTGTTAAATAAAAAAGAGTTCTCCGTGATGACAGGCATCGTCTTTCAGTTAGGCTCGCAGAGAGAAGGAGTGTACCATCAAATAACTTCTGGAAGACCTGCACAGAGGAGGAAGCCACTTCCCCTTGAGCGGGTGCAAAGTTACGCCGACTGCTCTGTTTGGTTAACTGGTGGCCTAAGTATGTTAATGCCTGGCAGTCACTTCGTTTTATTTAAAATTTCCCAGCGGGGATTGGTAATCTAAGTAATGAAAAGGTCGCAGCGAATTAGTTTCTTACAAGCTTATTTTACTAAGACTGAGAAAGGAACCAAGCAGTAACTCTTCTTCTTAATACCAATTAAAGGAATCTTACTAATGAAATCAATAAGTTAAAAACTAAACAAATATAATGTTTTCTTACTTATTTTTCTCATAATCAATGATGTCATTTGCAGTTATCACACCAGTCGAAGGATTGATACGGAAGCGATCGCCTTCATCGCCATTCGCCACCTCATAGAACACAGATGACGAAGAACGCGCCTCAACTTGGCAAACGAATGTGCCAATGGGAATATTTTCATAAATCTCAATCACATTTAACGGCGCCATAAATATGGGTGGATCATTTTCTGACATTGTAACGATAATGTGCAGCGGCATCTGTGAGGAGAGTGGCGGTTCACCGAGATCTGTGGCCTTTATTTGCAGCATATACTCCTGCATTTTGTTGATATTCAAACTTTTGACCAATGTCACAATGCCCATTGTTGGTTCGATTTCGAAAGTGTTGCCAATGTTGCCAGTTATTATGGAGTATTTGATCTCAGCATTCTTTCCACTATCCAAATCTAAGGCCGTTAACTCGGCTATTTTCGAACCAATCGCCGCACTCTCGGGCACTTTGCTCTGCACGATTTTACTCATGAATTCCGGATGATGGTCATTATGATCGTGTACCGTTATAACGATTTTAGCATAATTCCGTTTCGCGGGCGTGCCTTGATCTTTGGCAATCACTATCAATGTGTGATGTCTGCTCTTCTCATAATCCAAACGTTTGATTACCAGCACATTGCCGCTAATGGAATCTACACGAAATAGTGAAAGCGATGTTGGGTCTTGTGCTGCGTGTAGCGTGTAGAATATTTTATTGTCCTCGTCCTTATCAGTTGCATGCAATTGCATAATGATGGCTTCTTCTTCGATATTCTCCGATATATTTACGTAGTATATATCTTGTGTGAATTGCGGTCGGTTATCGTTGATGTCGACAACATGTATGTAGAGATTTGTGTTAACGATATGCGTCCCATCGGTAACGCTGACAGTTAAATTATACGACGCCTGTGTTTCACGATCTAAACTTTTCGATAATAAAATATGACCGTTATCTTTGCCGATGTAGAATTCGTTGCGTTCGTTGCCACCTGCAAAGCAGAAAAAAGGAAATTATTTTTGTAGTCTGGATAAATCGGCCTTAATGTAGTAAATATAGTCAAGAAAGAATGAACACTCTAAGAAAGGTTAGGTTGTACAAAGTTTTGAACTATTATTGTCTTTCTAACTGATCTCTGTCATGCTATCTGATGAAGGCAGAGCCATTGGGAAGAACTTCGAATACCTACGCAGAAGGAATTACATCATTGACGATACCCTATCGTTCGAATGAATACAATATATGTAGATTAGGTTAGGTTACATAGGAAGGCTGCTACCTCGTATATAGATCTGTTGGTCCTCTGTAGTCTCACAAGGAGGCTCCATTTATTACAAGGTAAAGTAGTCGTCATATAGGACGTAAACATTTTTATCTTATTTTGAGACTCCTTTTAGTTCTCTGGTCTGCAACGATCCTATATGTCCAAGCCGTGTTCTTGTAACACAGAAACAGCCAGCGTATTTCAACGTATCACTCATGCCTGCCTTTCTGCACCACACTTGCATGTTAGCCAATGTTGCAGATCGTTAAGCCAACCCTCTGGCTCACATCTGGCTTTCTGTTCTCTTGTCATTAAAAATAGTGGCGCAAGACCGTGCTCCTAGAGGTTTTGTAAGTTAAGTTTACACTTTGGAATTGACGTGTTTCTGCCATTTCTAGTGCTGGTAAACGGTAAAGCAAGCAAACATGCATGCTTTCGAGCGTCTTTCCAAGCACTTCGAGACGATAGGCCGCTCGTAGTGCCTGATCTCTTCTTATATGCGAGCATAGGATATACTGCAGGTAAAAGTGCTAGTTTTATTAGAAGTTGTAGGAGATTAGAAATCTGCGAAATGTCTGGATAGTTTATTATTATTCTCGGCTAACCGAGCTACTAGACAACACTCATTAATCGGAAGTCTTTTGATAGGTATTAGAGTAGAAGCCTCTTATCAGCACCGATAAACCGTTATTAAAAATCATTTCAATTGAAAGAAAAGCTACAATTAATAAACTTACCCGTTAAGTTATACCACAGATGATCGTTATCTTCATCTGTCGCCTGTACTAGTGCTACCAAAAAGCCTGGCCGATCACTTTCCGTCACATCAATGCGACTGTCGTCAGCTTTTATTACGGGTGCATGCGGCGAATTCGTTGAAATCGGAATGACAACTATATTCAATTTGGCATTTTGACTACGTTTTGGGTTTCCATTATCTTCAGCACGTATATTTAAATCATATTCAGCATCAATTTCCAGTGGTTTCATCAGGTAAATGAAACCCGTATCGGGATCCATGCGAAAACGATTTTTGCCTTTACCAGATTTGATGTAATAAGTGATGCGACCATTCTCGCCGATGTCATTGTCTATAGCACGAGCCTAAAAATATATTGTAGAAAGAATATATTTGTATGTACACGTATGTATTATAATAACTTATACCACAGATAATAGCATGGGATATGTATGTACCTGGAAAACAGTTTCGTTTATATCAATCGTCGATGGCACTTGAATTTTATAGAATCGTTGATCAAATTCTGGACTATGATCATTTATATCCTCCACTGAAACAACAACACGTGTTGTTGAAGTTAGCGCGGGAATGCCGTTATCAGAAATGGAAATCTACAATAGAGAAAGTTATATAATGAGCATAATTTATTTTTTTTAAGATTCGGTTTGGTTTCTTAATTGAAAGGGCAAGTTGAGGACCTGACAGCAAGTGGTCGCATATAACTCCCCGCTTAGCCTGACTATACTACTATACTTTTGGGAACATTTCCCTTGATTTATTAAGCTGATTTAATTTCTGTTAACCATTTATGCCCACCACCGTAAGGTTGGATCTGGAGGCCGTGAAAGATGTGACGTCTCAATCGGCTAAAGGCCGGACCCTAGAAAAGGTCATTACCTTCAGCGTTCTGTCATCGTTTGTGCATGCTCTGCACTCAGCAGATACCACTTTACCTATCTTGTAGAGATGATATCTGAGGGGTAGATGCCTCGTCACAATACACCCACAAGAATACTAAGTTATTGTTTTCTTAAAGTTAGTAATAGTTTGCTAAGACTAAAATAACTTGGTGGTACGTCTCAAGCTGGAATTATTCCAGGACCTTAAGTATTCCTCCATAGTTCATTGCTTTAGACAACATTTGAAGCCTCTGCATGGTCTGACCCGGTACCATAGTGATATTCATTGTACTTTTATGCGATAGTCTGTTAATTGCCTTCTTGTATATTCTTTCGCCTTAATTGCCTTAATTAAAAGGTTTCCTTTTCTCGGTCAAAATTTTACGCTTAGGCCGAGTTCTGATATTCATAATTTTTATAATGCTTACACGCTCTTCACAATTGGGGGACTGAACCCATTTTTCTTGTCATATGCGCGACTAGCTGTTAGTGGCCTAATGTTCAGTATGAATTCTAGAACCTTTGCCGAGGTAGTCCACACCGCGACTACTAGACTAAGTAGACAGTTGATCAAAAGGTTTAATGCGGCACTTCCTCTTTGGGGCAACACCAACTAATGATCGTATAAAGCTAATACCCCCTGTGCGGTCGTAGGACCCAGAGTTGGGAGGTAATAAAGATTTGTTTTAGTATTTTTAAATTACCTCTAAAATATGCTCTGCCTGGTTTTCACGATCCAATTTCCGTTCCGTCGTTATCAAATCACCTGAAGGAGAAAAAAAATATGTATAAATACCAACTTGAGTTTTCAAAAAAAAAATAAAACAAAAATAATAATAATAATAATTTACCTGTGGTTGAGTTAAGTTCAAAGAATCCTTCAGGATTTCCCGAAATTATGCGATAGGTAAAAAACTGTGCAGGGTTTTTATCATTGTCGAATGTATTTAATTGTATAACTGGCGTATTCTCTGGACTACCTTCCATGACAGAGACGTAATAGACGGGTTTATCAGTTAACGGCACATTGTCATTTTCATCTTCCACTTGTATGTTAACCTATGTATGTAATGGAAAGATAAAGTATTGTCAAAGCTCATACAATTTTGTAAAAATTTTAAATTTGATTGCTTTCAAAAAGGAGAGACACGACAATTTTTAATAGTTCTTTTTTAATAATCCCACAATCGAGCTGGTGGGATTTGGAAAATAATTCAGGTTCTAGTATAAAAGTGTAAAGAAAGTGTTAAAAATTACCTGTACACAACTGCTTAACGGTATGATAGCATGATCCTGTGCGCAAAGTGTTAGCCAATAACTGGATTTTGTTTCAGCATCCAAATGGGATAGAGTACGTATAACGCCTTTAAACGAAGTAAGAAACAAAGAAAAACATAGGTAATCATTTTCATTTTTTTAATCTCAAAACACACAATTACTACATATTACAAACCGCAACTAACCTTCATCATTCACCGCAAACACACCCAGGCCATCTCCGCCTCGTATACTATAGGAAATCTTCGAATCCGGTCCGTTTGTGTCGGCATCTCTCGCTGTTAAATTCATAACAAAACTTCGTGTAGGTAAATTCTCCTGCACCTTACCCACATATACGAAGTCACCGAACTCGGGTGCAAAGCGATTTTCATTCACATCTATGATTTCGATCACAACCGGCATGTCTGTCGTTAATGACGGCGAGCCACGATCGATAGCGCTCACTATCAAATTATGTACTTGTCGCTTCTCGTAGTCCAAATAACCCAAAGTTCTTATAACACCCGTGTGTTTGTCAATTTTAAATAGTTCTTCAGTAGCCAGCTCTTCTTTTATGGAGAAAAATATTTCCCCATTTGGCCCAATATCAATGTCAGTAGCTTCGATCGACGCCACCACAGTGCCACGTGGTATATCCTCGCGCACCTTGAATATGAATTCCTGTACACCAAATATGGGCGCATTGTCATTGATGTCCTCAACCAAGATGTTTATCACAGCCTCAGCTATAAGCGCTGGTTCACCGTTATCCTTGGCGATTATATGCAATTCATATTTATCCAGCTTTTCGCGATCTAAGGCATTACTCAAATATATGCAGCCGGTAGTGATATTGACGAAAAAGTCTCTGGTCTCAGTTTGCATTAAGTAGATGATTTTAGCATTATCTTCTATATCCGCATCCGATGCATTCAAGCAGAATATCAATGTGCCATTGAAAGCATTCTCTGGAAGTTGAAAAGTTGCGAGTGATTTTTGGAAAACTGGACGATTATCGTTGCTATCGAGTATGAAAACGGGTAACAATTTCGATTGTGACTTTTGTGGTTGACCCAGATCGTAAACGGTAACATTCAATACGTATTCATCTTGGCGTTCCCGATCGAGATATCCAATTATTTGCAATTCACCACTGTCGGGATCAATGCGAAAAACCGAATCGTTATCGCCATCCGAAATCGCGTACACCAATTTGCCATTATAACCCAAATCACGATCTCTGGCTTTTATCCACATAACAGTCTCACCCAATTCAATACTCTCGTTCAGTCGTAATTCTCGTGGGAAGTCTATAAATTCCGGCGCATGTATATTCTCACCATAGCGACTTGGCGTTAAACCCAAATCATTTATGAAGGTCTTCTCATGTACATTGGCATTATTACGTTCCGCGGCGGCCAAGTTCTCTGCTAGCCGCCGTGAAACACCTGTTTCACGACACTCAAAGCTACCATAACCATTAAACATATCGATGTGATCCATAAATACACTTCTCTCATCACCCACAATTTCTATGGCCATATTCATTTCGTCTGAGAAATGTGTGCCATCCGTTGAAGACACATTGACGTAGCGGGTTGTAGCTGGAACTTCAGTTAAATCACAACCTATCGATAGCACACCTGTAGTGGGATCCAAATTAAAACAACCATCTTCATTGCCCGCTATAAGTCGGTAGGTTATGAAATCACCAGCATCGAAATCGATGGCTGAAAGTGTAAATATTTCCGTACCGACGGGTATACTTCGCATGACTTTGCCCACACAATTGATGCGTTCAAATTGTGGTCGATTATCGTTGATATCTTTAATTTTGATTAAAAGCTCTAATTCCGTTTGTCGGCGATACGGTAAACCCCAATCGGAGGCGCGTATGCTGAGCACGTACGTACGTCGCATGGTTTCGTAATCGATTAAAGTAGTTGTTTTGAGTTCCCCCGTAAAATGATCTATTTCAAAGGGTACCTCATTTAGATTAGCTATACTATATGATATGTATGCATTCTCCCCACTGTCCTTATCACGCGCCGTCAATTTCACCACAAAAGTGCCGGCCATTTCATTCTCATCCAATTCAATGGTGGTGTTCATCGGTTCGAATAATGGATCATTATCATTCATATCTTGTATGTTAACTTTCACCTTTGCCGATGATTGCTTGCGGAAGCCAAGATTAGCCTGATCGATTGCGGAGACAGTGAGTGTGTAGAAAGATTTACTTTCGGCATCGAGTGGTTTTTGTGTATACAACATGCCGGAATCAGGATTTATTCTAAATTCACCACCCTCATTTCCACCTACGATTTCTAAATAGACCATCGCATTCTTACCCAAATCGGGATCGGTTACTTTCAGTCTAATAACTGGCATATTGGGTGGTGATGTTTCGGGTATTGAGATTTCATATAAATGCTTGGTGAATACTGGTGCGTTGTTACGTTCTTTAATGAAGTGAACTGGAATGGTTTTGTAGCAATGCCGCATGGGCACACCTTTATCCTCGGCACGTAATGTTAGGTTATATTTTATCGAATCGTTTAGTTTCGCAAATTTATTAATTTCAATAAAATATTCACCGACATTATGTGTGGGTGTTATAATGAAATTTCCATCAGGATCACCATCAACGATTTGCAATTTATTTATTTCACCATGTTTGCCGGTATCGTTGTCACTGACCTTAACTATACCATAAATATTCGAACTAAAATTCGAGGTTATACTTGAAAAAGTCTTAAAATATATTTCTGGAGTGTGTAAATTAACCTGAAAGTGGGAGAATATATATACAAATGTGATTAAGTGGTGTAATAAATATAAATACAATTTAATTTGATGATGCTACAACATATAGGTATTTGTTAAATGTTCGAAAGAATATATGAAAAAATTAAATAAATTCAATAATCGAAAAATAAAACGGAGTAAAAAATTAATATAATATAAAATAAAATAAGACAACATAAATAAAAAAAAATAAAGTAAATAAAATAATATAAAAGAAATCAAAATAAAATAAAATAGGTAAAATGTAATAAAAGACCACAATATTAAATTGAATTCAATTAAATATAATAAACTACAAAAAAATAAAATTAAATAAAATAAAATAAGAACAAAACAATAAAAACTCCCAAATAAAAAAAAGAATGACAAAAAAAAGCAAAATAAAGTAATAAATAAAAAAGATAAAATGATTTATGTCATAAAGAGTTCAAACTATTTAATTGTTATATTATATGTATGTGTTACTTACTTGTTCTACTGTTATGGAGACCTTCGCCTTACTCGATTGATGGCTATAATGATTAATGGCAGAGCCGCGATCGTTCGCGAGCACTGTTAAATTATAATGTGAACTATCTGTATATCTTAGCTGCCTATTTAATATTATTACTCCAGTCGTGGGATGTATCGAAAAGTATTCATTGTCGATAAGAAAACTATAGTATATTTCACCATTAATACCCAAATCAGCATCTTCGGCTGTAACACGTAAGATACTCCTATGTATTGGCATATCTTCCGGTACGATTTGTGAATATTCAATTGGATAGAAGAGCGGACTTAAATCGTTACGATCCAACACACGTATATGTACAGTTGTTTCCGTCTCATCACCCATATAATCATCACCCAGATTATATTTGATCATTGCTCTTACTTTTAACATATATTCCTCATTCTTCTCTCGATTTAGCACAACATTGCTTGTTCTTGTGCGTATCGCTAAAAATGCAATGTCATCGACTAAACGCTCCTCAGCTTTAAATAGCTTATCACGATCTCCTGCTACGATGCGATACTTAACCTCAGCACCCGGTATAATGGCAATACCCATAATGTCTTCATGCGCCAATGGTATCGCATATGTTTTGCCCACACTATTCTCGGGTATTGTGGCATTGTACAATTTGTGTCGGAATTTGTACTTATTTAATGTGATATAATTTGCGGAGGCATGCAGTGATGTCGTCGCCTCACTTCTCTGATGATGATGTGTTCGCTGATGTTGTGTTTGTTGTTGATGTTGCTGCTGTTGCTGTTGTTCTAATGGCTCACGCACATCCGTTTTTAAATAAGTTGGTTGCAATAGGCAAAACCAAATTAATAGAATTGTCCATAAGGACATGGGCTGATTTGGAGTCACGAACACTGCATAGCGTTTGATCTTCATATTACAAATACTATAAGAACAAGTTACATGGCATAATCCTGGAAAGAAAAATTAAATAATAAAATAAAGTAAATAAAAGTTTTAGAAGAAATCACATTTAATTGTCTTCATATTACATAATAATTCTTTTGATGTCGCACGGGACTAGCTTAAGCATACAAAATTTACAAAATACTGTAAAATTTGATTATTTTAGTAATAAGCTAACTTATAGCTTTTATTGAGTTCTTTAACTGAACAATTTTTTATGTAACATTATTAAGAAAATTGAACCTTATTTGCATAGAACAAAAGAGATTAATATTTTTGTAGCAAAAACATAAAACGCTGATTTGACTATTTCCATTGGGTTCGTCTTCCGCCTATTCTTCCCTGATAGGAACACTTAGGCGTCTAGTTGTTAGCGCTGCTTCTTACATACATACGAGTATATCGCTTGAATTTTAAATTATATGCAGATATTCCAAATTCAGAGCGCTTCACTGGGGCTGCTTTCATTTTGCCTATGAAAGGAGTAAATGGTTTATTAAAGTGACCCATATAAGCGGAGACAAGTTGCCTCAACTAATACTGTTAACTTGTTCGAAGAAGAGGTGCCACGAATTACGCTTTACCTCTCTTAGCTGATATTTATACTTTCGAAATAAGGTCTGTTAATCAACCCAGCATTTATCGATATTAAGCGTGTGGCTTTTTTGAAGGCCCCTCTACAGTTCCTTCTTATGTTTTTACCACAGCTATCAACCAAGGCTAATCTAGAATAGAGTTGGCCTTGCGTAGAGGACGAGTCTGTAATTTTTTCTACTACTGCGTCGATCTCCGATGTGGGACTTAACTTTTCAGGTTCTGAGAATGTGCCTAATGAATGCAATAAGGCCGCTAAATATTTATTCCAGTTGGTACTGGTCTTGTTACGATGCATCGGGAGCTTTACTTTATTATGTTTTGTTGTATTTTTTTTAACAAATTTTTATCATATAGGTACTTTATATACCATATTTCGTCTATTTTAATGGTTTTGGCGACTTTTCTTCTATTTTAAATTGAAATTGTTTGCCGACTCGAGGTTAGTATAAATAAAAACTCATTGTGTTTCAATTTAATGTATTTCGTTTATTTATTTATTTTTTGTTATATTTTAATTTAATTTTTCATAACTACTTTTATATTTCGATTTTATGTTATTTAATTTTATTTAATTTTTCTTTATTGTATTTAATTTTATATTGTTTTATTAAACCAAAAAACTGTTGGCAGTCAGAGTGAAAATTTAAAAAAATGTCGTATTTTTGTTTTCTACTACCCAACAGCAAAGTTCTCTTTACAAGATACCTCAGAAAAATTTAACAATAGACCGTTGCTTTGGTACTTTTCATGTTTACCACGTCTGACCGTTTAAACATACTCAAATGAGGTCACGTGATATAAATTAAAACTCTGCCATCAAAGTCATAAATCAAGTACAGGTCGGAGCTGAATAGAAAAGGTGTTTTTTTGCAACAAAAAAAATTAAAGAAAACAAAGTCATGAGTACAAAGCCAGTCGCGACAGCTTATTAAAATTTTCTAAGAACCATATTTTTGTTTTGTTTTGTTTTGTTGGTTTGTGTGAAATTTTTTGGTATGGTGGCAATTTTTTTTCCACAACAACAACTTCAAGTGAATAATGTTCAGGAAATCTGTTTTTACCCTTATGGCAAATTTTCAGTTACAATGCAAGTGAGTCCTCTATTTACAAACATACATACATACATGCATACATACATATGTAAATCACAGCAATTGCAATTGCAAAAAAGCAAATTCTCAACCCTCATTTAGTATTTGGTCCCAAAATTAAGCTAACCTAAGCAAATCAATAGTGGATGTACATACATACGTGTATATATGTATTTGTGGAGAGAAAAATGCATAAGTATGCGAGTATATGTACCTACATACGTGAACAATGTAAGTATATTAAGAGCATTTCTTCTTCGATGGAAATTAATCAAAGAAAATTGTATGTTGTGCAAATCAGAATTTAGAAGTTCGAGGCTGGATACTTTTTATATACATAATTAATGAATCATCTGAAACTAAGATTATATTCGGCCTCAAATTCTTTGTCCACTTCTATACAAGTCAAAGAGCTTAGACTCTTCTAGGTTGAGTTTATATATTTTTTCAAAATTATCACTTGTATGCTTGTATAAAAATTGTGTCGACCCTAATAAACGGGAACTAGACGTCTGCAAAAGCATGAATTGAATACATATGTAGGGAAACCTGAGTTCGCATCAAACCGGACATTACATATCTAGTTATGATTTTTGAGAGATTTTTCATTATACATATGTATTTACTGGAAATAAATGAAGCTTTATATACATAAATATGTATATCATTGGCACTTTGTAACCGCTGTAGGGATTTTCGGCCGAGCTCCTCCTCCAATTTGTGGTGTGCATCGCGATGTTTTCCCAATAAATGGAGGGACCCACAGTTTATATGTCAGAACACTCGAAGATCTTGACAATATCGAAAGGCAACAGCAAATACAAGAATTATTTTCTATAATTTTTGATGTTGGTCGAACCGGCACTCGAATCCTGGATTTCCGAATGGTAGTACGCACTGCCAACCACTCGGCTGTTTCTGCTGCCATGGGATATTTATGAAATACCTCATATGGAATAACTCTTCGGACCAATGGCGGAATTTCGTTGATGCAAAACTTAATTTCTTCCTCTAATGCACATGGAGGTTGCAATGGGCTCGTTGACATAGCCCTTTGGCTTCAAATAACCTCTATAAAAGACCAATTATGTTAAATCAATTCTGATCACCGGAACGAGAGAGTACACGACTAAAAAAAAATATCTTATACAGTAATTGAATTATTGTAAAGCAGCTATATGATATAGTCGTCCGATTTCACGAGCTGTATGACATGTGGCATTATCACGTTCAAACCACATATCACCTATCTCAATATCTTTCGACTAAGGGAGAGAGGAGTGCGTTATCATATCGTGATATCAAGCACCAGTGACAGTCACAACTTGATTAGATTCATTTTCAAAAAAAAAAAATGTGATCCAATAATGAGTACAGCCTAAAATCCGCAGCAAGGAATGACACCCTTTCGAAGCTCGTGTGAGTTCTCCGGCCCTCAAATGCGGCAATTTCAACGATTATAAAAGTCATCAGGTGAAAATGTGTGGTTCTCCATTAATATAACGACAGGTTAAATAACATGCCGCTGTTTAATGGGGATTAATGGGGAAAAAATAGGCTACCTCTCTAGTGACTTTTGCCGCAGCTGTAAGGAAAAAATAGATGAGGAGTCGATTGAATTGATTGTCACTGTCCAAAACTTCAGATATGAGAATTAATATTTAAATTCAAAATTAAATAAATTTCGTATAAGACTGTATTTCTTTCTTTTTCAGTTATTTAGCTTTTTTTAGAAGATTTTTGAACGATTTCTATTTAATACCGTTAAACACATCTCTTAGCTGAACAAACCTAATATACTCCATGTACACAGTACACAGAGATATAAAAATGTAAGTACAATACGTGGGCACTCGCGTATAAAGTAAGTAGGTAGACTCGTACGCTGTTACTCGACTCTTTGAATGTGGCGAATACAAAACTTGCTTAACGACTTTAAGCGGAAATACAATCAGTTCACTGCCAAAAATTGCAGACACTCATAAATGTGTACTGCTACATATTGTACATACATATGTATGTATATGCATTGGAGTAGAAGTTGCGACTATGTATGAATATGTATTATATATTTACACTTATACTTGTGAAAATATTAAATAAATTTAAAAAATTGTAATTATTAGCGAATTTATTCATTTAAAGCATATATACCTAAGCCAATTGAGGAGAAGAAGAAATGAGAATGTCAAAGGTCATATGCATGTACATATGTGGAGAAATTTGCAAATATTGTACATAAATATGTATGTTCTTATGTATGTATGTATGTATGTATGTATGTAGATATATGTAGATATAATCAATAAATAAATAAATCAGACAAACTAAGAACATCTAAATGTTAAGCTCGGCATATTTTTGTTCCAACTGAATTTAAATTTCTAACTAAACAAATACAATTAAAATTAAGAAAGAAGTGCTATCTTTGGGCATGCCGAAGTCTCTTCATACCTTTCATGAACTAGCGAACTCGGCGAACTTCTCCACGCCTCAAATCTACACCTTTGAGTTAACGCCAGAATAAAAATATAAATAATAATAAAAATTAGACAGTGAATTGATGTGAATTATTTGAATGGACCCGAAATCAGTGGAAAGTGATATGGTAGTAGTTTTTCGGCACAAGAACAAAACAACAAAGAACAGGCAACGTACAATACTAGATTAACCGTGCAAAATTCATGGGCACATCTCTGCCATTTTTTTATGTGCGCTTTTTCGTGTAATAGAACGCATTAGTCAACCCTACCTTAAATTAACAAAGTCGTTTTAGGAAAGAAAAGGACAAGAAAACCGTACCATAAATACGATTTCTCCAAATTGATCGGTGTCACTTCACTGCTCGAAGAGAAAAGAATTTCTAGCATATTGTAACATAAATAAGATTTTTAAGAACTATTTTCTGCATGTTAATCTGAACGATGAGCTCGAATCCATTAATTCTCGTTTACGTTCGCGCATGCCTTTTTATAAAGTTCCATCTTCTTAGCGACTTATGAAAAAAATTTCTAATTTTTTATATATTCATTCGAATCATAAATAACAATTTTTCCGAATAGATCGGTCCCTGGCACAACTAAAGGCAACTAAAGTCGTGTCCTTCCTAATCTAAGCATAAGGTTGCCTATGTACATACTCGTATGTACCAAATTGCAAGTAAATCGAGTACGATTTTTTCATATAGGTTACTCCCTCATCCACTTGCGGTGAGAAAAATAGATGATGGTCGATTCTCATACCTATCCGATAGGCATACAAAATTTCATAATAATCGGTCCAGCCGTTTCGGGAAGTTTGGTTACAAGCACTGTGGCACGAGAATTTTATATATTATATTATTGTAGATATTAATTGACATATCTGAACCAATCGTTTGTATGGGGGCTATATAACATAACACTCCCATTTCGATGATTTTCGGTGTCATATTTTATATGTAATATATGTATGCGTAGAATATTCTCTTAGAAGCTTTTTTTTACGGATTTTTAACCTATAACCTCATATCCGAACAAATCGATCGACCGGTTCCGACATATGATCGCTTAAATGTACCAGTGCTAGTATACGTGTACCATTTCATGTACATGTCGGGATAAAAACTTGGATGATTTTCAATTTCTTTCTAGTGTAGGTTGAAAACTGCTACTCCACCAATTTTTATGAAAATCAAACCAAAAATAATTTTTTTTTCGAATAGATCGGTCCCGGGTCCACTTTCTGGAAGAAAATTAGTTCCCCATATCAATTCAGGTAAAGTTTTATCTTTCGTTTTTTTCGAATAGATCGATCCCGGATCCACTTCCTCGAAAACCCTTTCATATCTGGTGCATACATCATAAGCAGAACACACCCTCCAAGTTTCAGTTGTGGGTTGATCTGTCTGTCATTCAGAACAAAATCTTTTATATATGTATGTATATGGATTATGCATTAAACTTTCGGATGTTTTGATATGCCTTTTTGTTTGTCCTTTTCGGAAGAGAAAAATTCGCAGGAGGTTTATATTCTACATTCACAGACCTTGGAAATTCGGTTGCTGATGACAAGCAAATATCGTTTGCACGAAAGTCCTTCATTACTTGTCAGATCAACTAAAACCGCCCTCTAAACACGGACATTGCAGACAAACGTTAGCTGAACAAATCTAATACAACTTTCGTAAACAGCCGGGTATAATAACTTTTCAATAAACATAATCCTTTCTTGAGTCCTTCAGGCACTTTTTAGATTCATACATATGTACATATACTCGAATATTTATATACATACATATATGGATCATACCTTACATTCAAGGGTTAGTGTGGTTTTCAGCAGCATACAGGATACAGGATACAGGTATTCATATTTTTGGGTAGCAATATGTACCCACATATGTACATATGTATATACAAAATTGCATATGTACATATGTATAAGCTGACATACATACCTAAGTACATTCACATAGGCTTACAATGCGTGCGTGTTATAATTTATCAAACAAACAAATTTATTCTGGCAATTTATTTGTGAAGTCATACATACATACATACATATGTATTGTTTACAATCTTTCCTCCATTAATATCAAATATCAACGATAGAAATTCAGATTGCACGACTCATGTGTACGGCTATATGTATAAATAAATATACTCTTGTGGTACAAGTATGCATTTTTAGGATATACATACATATGTATGTAGCTTCCCAGTGGAAAAAAATTATGGAGAGAATTAAAAATCCTTTTTTTTATACATTCAGACCACTTTACCCTTTTAAAGGCGATAAATTATGTATATGTCTAGCAAATTGGTTTCCTACTAAGATTCATTTTATTTTCATCATATTGGCAACAGGATAATGTTACCAGACTTCTCCCCTTTTCAACAAGATCGGTTCGAGGTCAGCGCGTTGAGAACTGTCGACGTGACAACATGTTTCGTTAACAATGTTAAACCAGTCTCCCACGAAGTACGAAATACGCGACGATATCCGTTATCTCGTTTGGATTTATAATGCGATGAAAACTGATGATAAAGTTATCTGCTACACATTGTAAGGAAAAAGGTTTTCAACCGACAATAAGGTAAAAAAGGTGCTGCAGAAGTAGCTGAAGGGTTTGGGCCGGAAATTATTTCGAGGAAGGCAGGAAATTGATATCGCGCTTCTCTACCTGCATAGAGAGTAATGGCGAGTATGTCGAAAAATTGTTTACATTATCTACTAAAGCATGATTTTTTTGTTAAGTTAAAAATTTTTAAAACCTACAAAAGTTCAGTACACTTACTTTCTGGATATACCCCGTAAGTACTAGAAGGAGAACAGGAAATCTTAGTAAAATGTAACCGATGGGTTCGGAACGACGAGCTAAGTTGATTTAACCATTTCCATCGGTCCGTCTCTCTGCCTGTCTATCTGTCTAAAAGCAAACTAGTCGCTCAGTTTTTGATATACATATTTCAACCAAACATGGTAAGCAGATTTAATTTTATACTATATTAATCAGTCGTCGGAACCTATTTCCGAAACAAAATTGGATGGTTAGGCGGCCGCGATAGCCCAGTGGTTAGCAGTGCGTACTACCGGGGTTCGAGTCCCGGCCCGATCAACATCCCAAATTATAGAAAATTAATGTTTTAATTGCGGTTGCCTATTGAGTGCTTTTATCAGATCCCAACAGAGAAGAAGATGAGATCATACCAACTCACTGTTTGTTGGCCAAAGAATTAGTATTTAACTAGTATGAAGCAGATGCATAGTCAGGCAATCGGCAGTTCCTAGTATATCGTCGTATTAAAATACTAGTTCCTAACATGGGGAAAAGTTGGAAAAAAACTAGTTAGTGGAAAAGTCTAGCCTAGTATGGTTAACCACTAGCATCTTTTCCTGCCGGGATGTATCAAACTTTACTATGGGTTTAAATATGAGAAGATGAAGCCCACAACTTCACACAATATTGCCACACACGCTGACGTAAATTTGTCTATTTGCATGTAACAATTATTTAAGGTTGTCGAATTCACCTATTTTGTTCCTGGAAATTTTCTAAGACAATTTGTACTTTTCTCAAAATTTCAACTTCAACTGGGGAAATTGTCAATATTGGAGCAAAGTTTATTCTCAATTTCTAATATACTCGTAGATGAAACCATTTGATTTTATAAAATTTGTCTGTTCAAAAAATAAGTTGAATTTTCAAATTTCACGCACTAAATGCCTTTGGTTCTGAATCCTCTCCCGCAGCTTTTTTCTTACTCCTTGGAGCAGATATTCGATTAAAATTTTGCTTTGATAATTCCAAACGTGTTGTCTCGGGAAAATAAAATCCTTCCAGCTGTGAGAGCCTCAGTGCACTTACTTTCTGGATATGACTCGTGTATATGAAAAAATTACATGTGGTTCGCAGAAGGTTGAGTAGATCTGATTGGCAATGTTCGTCCTGGACGCCCAAATATATGTATAAATAACAGATGAAAATATTAAGCAGATTACCAACCATTGGTTTAGGCTTATGACATCAAAACCAAAGCCCAAAACATCTACGGTATTGTGAGTTGCCGAATATCCGTAGACGGCGACCCTCGATTAAGCGCCCATCAACGTTCAGAACTAATGTTTAGTTAGGTTACATGGTCCGGCTGATGCGCCTAACATAGACTCGTTGGTCCTTTTCTTCTTGTACTTTGAACCGTCAAGCTCTGCGATATCTGAAACGTCTCCCTCATGCATTTCTCCCAGCATTTGCAACACGTATCACTGCGCACCAACGCCCATTGTGCTTATTTTTTGCTGCAATTGCACATTATATTGGTGATTTCCTATGTCGCTAATGCGTTCCATTTCACTCTAATCCGGCCGCTAGATCTTTCGGAAGTTTCCTTGTACATCGTTTTTAAGGAATAGGAATTCCTGGCGAAATCGGGCTCACACAAAGAAATTCCAGAGACATATGTCAGACCAAAGCATTTCTTAGCTTTTTATGCTTTACAAAATTCATACAAACGGAATTTTCCAATAAATCCAAAACATGGAACACCAAGGTTTAGGTTGAAGAGCTATGGCCGGGTTTCGATACCAATGCAATACCATTTCTGATAGAAATCGGGTTTCAGAACAGTCCTCTTAAGGCTAAGTTAAAGATGACATACCATAAAACATGCCACAGCCGTAAATACATCTAAAGTTAAGTGTTGGCTAGAGTCAGTAAAAGCAAACAATCAAATCACAAATATTAAAATTCAACAAAGAAGCGACCAGTTGCCTGCGGCTACGACCAACAACCGAAATTCAGTTATTAGCTACGGTTATGGTTTTTGACCACCGCATTATGGTATGTCACTAATAGTCGGAAATAGTGTTGCTCGTTAAGTTGACTGGATCAGCTGTTATGGTATTGCATGCTATGGTTATGGCACGTATAATTTAAGCTTTAGGTGCTTATGTACCGGTACAATACCCAGATATGTATGTTTGTATTGTAAATGTACTCGTATGACTACACACATCACTTGTACACACGCGTAAACTTGCGTAAACGATCACATGCAACTGTGATGCAATTCATTAAAAAAACAAATATAAGGGCAGAAAATCAAATAAATAAATTTTTTTAAGTAATCCAATATCGATGTGAAGAAGTTTATCAGTAAATCGAACGGAAATCATGCATTTGTAGGAACATACGCATATTCTTATGTATTTACATATTTATATATGTGTGATTTGACCACATGTATTTTAAACCATATTTTTACAGCCCCTATATACTGGTTTACATAAAGGATGTGTTTTTATACGTATGGTTTTTATGAAGAAATGAAACGCATATAATTTTACATATGTTACGGCCAAGAATTAGGTAAGGGTTTGCCTAGACATGATTTCGGGAAAGTGAACGTCAAGGCTGCCTCGGAAAAAATTCCGGCCAAGAGACCCACAAAAAATAATGCAGCGGTGTTAAATCGCACAATCTTGGAGGCCACGTCATAGGCCCACAACGCGAAATAATGCGTTCACCAAAAGCCATCTTGTTGGACCCAAAGGTCATCCATGTCAACATCTCCCAATTCAGGCACGAAAAATCTATTGTATTAATCATGGTTCTTCAGCGTTCTCTAATACGGCCGCTTATTTTACTAAAGAAATATGGTTCAATGATTTCCTCTGATCATAGAGCACAACAAACAATGACCTTTTAAGAATGTAACGACGTCTCAACAATGGCTTGTGGATTATTAACACTCAAAAAGCGACAATTTGGTTTATTAACGTATCCATTCAACCAAAAATGAGCTTCATTGCTGAACAAAATTTTCTTGTGAAAATTCGTATCGGTGGCTATCTCGTTTTGGGCTCATTGGATGGACTCATTCGGGTCTTCTTCGATACTCTGCTACACACCAGCAATATCATCTTCGGTGCGCAAATTATCGACTCTGTTTTATGATTATGCCAAATTAATATTTCGTACGATGTATCGCACGATTTGCAAACATTGTTCCAGGGTAAGCCGTGTTCATTATGAAATGGTAAAAGAAACTGAGTATAAATCAGGTAACAGCTGTCAAAAAGATCAACTCCGAAAAAATTAATGCCTCATTTAAAATCACTCGCCTAAAAAACACCCTTTACATAAGTATATAAATTTTTTTTTGTTAAAATAAATCGATATCTAAAGTCAATAATTTTAGAAATATTCCAATGGCTATACATACATACATATGTATATGTAAATAGGTATGTAACTATGAATATATTCACTCCCAACTGTTTAAAATTTAAAAAGCAATATAAACTGTCCTAATTTAACTGCATACATAGTATTAAATTACATTAATAACATTCCAATTAGTATTGCACAAGTAAGAAAACATTTTGATAATGAAAATAACTCATGAAATTCCCGGTGTAAGGGCATTTAGAATAAACTTTTTCAACAAATTTGAACGTTAGACTGGCCATCTCAGCTACAACGGCCGCATTTGGAAATACTTATAATATTTACGGTAGGTTGGTTGAAAGCAGACCGCACCTAAGCAATAGAGTACCCGTGTCTGGGCGTTTTGATAGATCAAGTCGCTTATGGTTTTTCGGGGTGAAAACAACCCCTAAATGAAAAGTGGTAAGACCTCTTTTAAAAATTATTAATAATATATAGAAATTGATATCTAGGGGTATTTGGGGTCGCTGATTATGAATTTGAGTGTTTCACCGAAAGTTTCCGGAAATTGTTTATTTTTTTCGAAAATCGCGGTTTGGTTCTTCATGAACTCGTTCCAACGGGACAGACGGTCAATAAAGAGAATTATTTGAGCGTTTACGCGAAAACATCCGTCGTAAACGGCCGGAATTGTGGGCCAACAATTTCCGGAAATTTTTATGACAATAATGCGCCATCGCAGCGAGCTGTAGTTGTGAACGATTTTAAGACCAAAAATTCGTTCAATACCATCGATCAACCATCGGATTTGGTCCAATGTGACTTTTTTTTGTTTCCAAAACTCGTTTCGACTCGATTGAGGCCGTAAAAGAAAATTTGCAGAGGGAACTAAGGTCGACTGATTTCAACAGCTGCTGCAAACAAACTGTTTTACAGATCGCGCTCATTTTTGGCATAGTAATTAAGGACAGTGCTACCAACCTAACAAAATAAGTGCTGAAAAATATTCAGCGCGAGCAATTGAAATGACAATTTCCGAAAACTTTAAAACTTTATAATAAAAAAGAAACTGCATGAAAAAAAAATATTTTAAATTCATTTTATTTACTCAAAATGGTTAACTTTGCATTATATTACGACACACACACCCTAATAAATAGGCATTCACTATTTAACAGATTAATTCAATACCAACAACAATTTGAATACTTCCACGAATTCAAAACTATTAGAAACCTCTAAAAATTACAAAATTCAATTTTAAGCAAAATTTTAGTGGAAACCATTTCAAAATATAATAATTCGCCAAAATTTCGACTGAAAAAATATAAATAAAAAATTAAATAAAATTAATAGAAAAAATAATAACAGTGGGAGTTTTAAATTAATTTTGTGTAAACAAAATTAAGTGTCAATAGTATAAAAAACCTTTGTTTTGCCACGAGCGTTTAATTTCAGTTGGCTTGGCCTTCTTACATAGAAATCGTTAGAGTTTACTTCCACTAAGAAAATTAATGGACAAACGATTCGACTGTGACATGCAAAACAATTTTTAATTTTATAGACAATAACGTTATTTGTTTGTAATAATTACATTTTTGTAAATGAAAACTTTTAATGTTATTTAGAAATCGTTTTAGAAGATTAAATTTTTGTTCAAACAAAATAATATAGTTTTGCGAATTTTCACATTTAATTGCAAGCATTATTTTCCTTAATTTAATGATCCAAGGAAATTATTTATTTATTTATTTATTATTTAATGGCCTTATTAAAATATTTTTTTATCTTTAATCTAGAGACGGAACTCAATCGATTTTAGGTGATATTATCAATTGCTAAACTCTCATTAATATTTTTAATTAATTTTTTTTCATATCCCAAAGGGAAGTTCACTGGCAATCTTATCTCCCAATGAAGGTTATCTTTCAATTAGCATTAGGTAAATTGAAATGCGGTGTAATGCAAAAAGCAGATGATAAAATGTTTGTGCTATTCAACCATCGTTTATTTATAAACAAACTGATAAAGAGTGTTAAAAAGTGTATTATAATAGACATTCCTATCGAATACTTTTTGCATTACTCATGTGTACGTTTTCAGAAAAGTTTTTATTAGTCAAACTGTGAAAATAATTAATAATAATAATTTGCACAAAATGTATATAAATTGAAAACATTAATATTAAAGCTATTTTACACTATATTGCTTTATTTTATGTAGGAAGATTCAAACATAATTATTATTATTATTTATTTTTTTTTTTGGATTTTGTTGAGAACTTTTAAACTGCCGAAAACAATTTTGGTCAAGCATAACTATTTACAAAATACCGATTTACGATGTAAAGGGTTTTCAATAAGAGATGCTATTTGGAATTGTCTGTTATTCCGGTAGATGTCACTTTTGAAGCTGTCATCTTTTGACATTTGACTAGTAAAAACTACGCTAGTAATGAAAATGGATCGAAACACGCTTCAACAATGCATTGAAGTTATTAAATTTCGCTTTGAAAATTTCATCAAAAAATCATCTTGACTGATGAAGCCCATTTCCACACCTCGATGGCTACGTCAATAGACAAACTGTCGTATCTGGGGCTCGGAACACCCAAAATTTTTTGCTGAAAAGCCCCACCATCCTCAACATGTAACTATTTGGGGCAGTTTATGTTCGAAAATGAATGGATTGCGTTATCGAGAGATGATTAATGAGGTTTTATAGCCGGAATTGGATGGTATTGATGTTGGCAACGTTTACTTTCGACAAGATGGTTCTGCATGCCACATTAGCAGCGAAACCATCGATCTTTTAACTACATCACTATTGAATTCTGGTTACGTATTAAAAAAAAATTGCCTACAAAAAATTTTTTAGAACAATATTTAATTTCTTACTAGCAGACTCAGCCACATGTTGCTGTGGCTTTCTATATTTTGTCCAATTTTTATTCTAATTAATATTGCACAGAACTATACAAAAAACCCTAATTATCTAATTCAAATTTTTAAGTTTTTAAATCTTGCACGAAAATATTAACACGAATGCCTCGAAGTAAGCTAAACGCACAATTCGGATCTACATACGATTATTTCCACTCAAGTTGAACAAGTCGGTGATTCGTTTCCCGCAAAGAAAGTATTATTTATGTATATTTCGAGCAAATCGAACTTGGTTTCACGTCCCATTTCCAGAAAAACAAAAGAATTCCATTTAGGATTATCATAAAAATAAAATTAAAAATAAAAATTAATTAAATCTGACCATAAAAAAGTAGTTTTTTTTCAAATAGATCGGCCCACTTCGCGTAAAAAAGAATTTTAAGTAAAAAGTACTACAAATACAATTATTTCGAACTACGACCTTTCAAGGAACCATAGAAACCAACTCGCAATTTTTTAGTATAACCTGCCGAATAGTTTCAGATATCACAGAAAACAAACATACAAGCAAACATTTTTTATATACAATGTTATACAAAAATATTTACATTTGTATACTTATATGTTAATTTTTTTATTTTTTCTCTTTAAACTAACTCGAAATTTTTCACAAATTCGCACAAATTCATTGATATGGTACATATGTACAGCCATGCATACAGTTTAGTGTGTGTGTTGTTCTTTTGTATGGTAAAAATAAATAATAATCAAAAATTTCAAACAAAATATTTCTTTTTAATTTATGGCAAACAAATTTTAGTTTCACAAATTTATAGCAATTTTTACCTTCCAATAAAAAAATGTAATTTTTTGATTTAATTGCTTTAATTAAATTATTAATTTTATTTAATATATTTTATGAGAAATCGTTGCACACACACATACATACTTCTAATCTAAAATTTTGATATTTTGATTTAATTGGTTTAATTTAATTTTAAATTATTTTTTATATTTTTCATAAAAGATTATTACTCACAAACATACATTCATTATGTATACGTAACTGGATTCAAATATTATGTTGGTCTCCGAGCTAGTTTAAATTTTTCCTCGAATTTGTTTATTATTTATTTTATTATTATTCCCAACGGTTTCCCACCTACCGTCCATCAGCAAGAGGGGTGCAGTTCTCTTAACGTATGGAATTTTTTTCTTTGTCTTGCATAAATTTATTTTTATTTATGTACAAACATTCCAAAACTTTAAGTGAACATTTTTAGTAGAAATTCTGATATAATCAATTAATAATTACTGAAGATAAATTATTTTAGATGAATAAAACCAACGCATGTATTGTATATATTATTATATTTTTGGCAATTAAAAAATTTTAATATTATATTGATTTTGGCACTAAGTAATTTATTATTAAGAATTAAAAAAAAATCGAAATTTTTAGTTTGTTTATTTCTTTTTTTTTTTTTAAAACTAGCTTAACATTTTTTTTTCTGTTTTTTATTATTTTTATTGCCAAATTTTAAACTAAACTAATTTTCTTAAAAATAAAAACCTGACTTTCTAAAAAAATTCGAACCATTTTTTATTTTTATTTATTTATTTTCATTTCACATTACAAATTAAACCCATCTGCAATTCTGTTTTTAAATTTATTGTCTTAAAATGATGCCACAAATTTTGTATTGGATTTATATCCGGAGCTTTGGGTGGTTTTTTGTAGAGCAGCCAAGAATGCTTTTTATAGGCTTTGTGTTTTCGGAACATTGTCCTGATAAAACTGTCAGTCAGCACCGAGAGAAAGTTTGTTATGGCAGTAGTAGTAGTCTGCTTTACATGCTTCAAAAATTTAATTTTCTTCAATCTATTCTAAAACTATCCAATAAAATGTCTTCACAATTTCAGTGACCAATTCGACATATTTTAGAAGCTAGAGCAGATTTAGTGTCCAAGCATCGATCAGGTTCGAATGCTTGGGCAGAATTTTGAAGCGCGTTTTCTCGATTTTTCAGTTTTACAAGTCTTAATAAACGGTGCCGGTGATGACGAAAAGAATATAAGTTTGCCCAATTGAAAAATCTAGCTTCAGTATTAAATTATGTTCTGCATTATTTAACCTATTTTTTTTTGCAACTTGCTTTTTTTCAGGTTCTAAAGAAGACTACTACCTTCACGCTTTCTGGCAAATGTCTTCTTAATAAATCAAGATAAGTATTTTGATACATTATCTCTTCAATAAAATACAACGACCCGAGTCTAGCAGCTAAAAAATAACCCCATACCATAATTGATGCTTCGCCATATTCGACAGTTGGTTTAAGGTTCCTCAGTTGTAGCTCCCCATTTGGCTTTCTTCTAACATACGGTTTTCCATTCGACCCGAAAACATGAAATTTACTTCCGTCAGTAAACAAAACTTTTTTTTTTTCAAAATGAAAAATCTTTACTTTCGAGCTCTTTTGCAAACTTTAGTCCGACACTTCGATTTCGCTTATTAATCAATGGATTTTATCGAGCTTTTCTACCGTTCAAATTGACCTATAGGTATGAATTGCATTCCTTATGGTTAACGCACTCAGTTTCAAACAACTTTGGAGCACTAAGAAATGAATATTCTTTCATTTGAAAGCGCCTAATTATATCGTGAAAAGTTGAATGAGTCTCCTTTTTCATGTTTTTTAGTCGTATAACCAAATTTTCGCATCATTGTTGTATTCACAACTTTTTAATTCAAAATTAACTCAGAAATAAAAAAGTCCCATTAGTCACAGCAATACTTTACACGAACCCTGATCTTCAGACTGGCAGTACGCAATACTAACCACTTGGCTATTCCGACTCGAAAAATACGAATTCTGTTTTAATGAATTGAAATTAAATTTGAATTATATTTCAATTTTACTCATTTCGATACAAAATCTTCATCTAAAATCGTTAATAAAAATCATTGCAATACCTTATAAGCCAAAATATTTGCGGCAGAGCTACTACAGGTAGCAGATCTTCTTAGAAGGATCGCAATCAAAAGACGGGTAACGGGTCAAATGACCATCGAAGACAATGGGATAGCTGATAAACTTGCCAAAAGAGTATTATCTTTGACTTGGACATAACTACGAACCTATCACTCCCATTCAGAGCAGTGAAGCACTCACAAGAAGCGAACTTGTTTTGTTAGGGAAACAGATTTTGTTAATGAAAGTAAGGAGCTGCAATTATAAGTTAGTGGATCTAAAACGGCACGAAGAACTTAAAAGCAGCCACAGTACCAAAAGATTTAAACAGTTAATCTTACTCTTAAAACATAAATTATTTCTACTGGTTACAAATATTTGAGTTACTCTGACAGGACCCCGCAGACTCGGATACCATGCACAAATCCCATTCGCCATTAGCTCCGAACGCATTTACCGCTTTTGTAACGTGGAGCCTGAAACATTGGTACATCTGATAAAAGCTTAAGAAGAGGTGAGCAAGAAGAATACAAAAATACATGAGAGAATGTCTTATATGATTCCTAAAAGCACTTAGACTACACGAATGGTTGCAATAAATATGCAGGGCACAATAGACCAAAGATCGCAATGCAGATGCTATACATTATCTAACTAATCTACGAGACATATCCAGAACGTAAGTATAGGTACTGCACTTTTGTATATTTTAAATTTTTTTATCTAAACAAACAAATTACTTGATTTTAGTACACATGTACGTCTTCCTCGAAGTATTCGAAGTAGTTTCACGTCAAACCCTGCGTTCACTTCTCCACCTAATCCATTACCTCCTCGTCGCTTGAAAACCCACATGCAGTTTGAGGGAGGTAAAGATGTAGTAATCTGTAGGAGTCAGATAAGAAGAAGTTCATCCACAGGCCGCTCTTCTGTTCATCTTGCACAAATGTACGACCATTTTAAAAGTCGTCACACCACTTCTACACAGTCGTATGAATCCCAGCTTTGTCATCATATGCAGTCTCCACTACACTATAAATCTCAAACGTAGGTAATCCCTTCCAAACAAGATAACGGCGCCGCGTATTTCGCAATTTGCGGAAGACTGGATTGACATTGTTCATGAAACGTGTTGTCGCGTCGACAGTTCTCAACGTCTTCGAACCGGTCCCATTTCAAAGGGGAGAAGTCTGATTACACTACCGGACTGTACCAGGGGTGTTAGTTGAAATTTACCGGTTTTTTCGATAAAGAAGGAATCTCAAAATTTTTTATTCAAAGTATTGACCATTGGTTTCAAACACATTTCGCCCATCTCTCAGGCAAATTATGGATACCATTCCAAAAAAACTTTTTCTCTTTCGAGACAAACCATTCGACGAGCCATTTTTCGACTTCTTCAAAATTAGCGAAGCACTGCTCTGTAAGGGAGTGTCCCATCGATGCGGTGATAGTCGGACGGGGCGAGGTCTGGAGAGTACGGCGGGTGCGATAATATTTCCCAATTAAGTGTTTTTAATGTGTCTTTCACCAGTTAAGAGGTATGAGACGGCGCGTTGTCAGGTTGCAAGATAACTTTGCCATGTCTTCGGGCCTATTCCGACCGTTTTTCGATCAACGCATGATTCAAATTGATCATTTGTTGTCGGTAGCGATCCGTGTTCACCGTTTCACCAAAAAAAAAAAAAGCAACGAATGCCGCAAATGCGATTTACTTGGAACGAAACTCGACATATTCACTGAGGTGAACAAATATAACGCTATTATTTTGGCGGAATGTGACTTGCGTATTTTTGTAGGTTAATGTCAACAGAAAAAAATTACATAAATGCTAAATCATAGAAATTTATACATATTGCTAGCGACATCTACTAGTAAAACCGGCATACTTCCACTAACACCTCTGGTAAACATCACGAAAATAAAATCCCTCCGATCGTAGAGCCTCAGTACATTTTCTTTCTGAAGATGCCTCGTATCGAGAGGGCTGCAGAATTGCTGAATTGCCTTTCGACGTCGCATACCTTTAACTCTGGTTTGCTAGGGGATAACAAATGTGCGGCTAAACTTACTTGGCGAAGAAAAACTGCAAGACCTTCAATCAGCAAAGCATAAAAGGCCAAAAGAACTACTTCACTTTGCGAAGAGAACAGCAATGTTCTTCAAACGGAAAATACTATCAACGTTATATAGTCTAAGAGAGATCAAACCTAACCTCTACATTACGGCAAATTCAGTGAAAGTTTATACAACACTCTAAGCATTTAGCGGTTGCAGCATTAACATTTAGTGGTTTGTAAATATGCACAAAGGTTCTTTAGAAGAATCATTAATGTCACACAACAGCCATTGGAAGCAATTTAAGCTTGTTAATGCCACTAATTTTTACAGCTGCATTAGAGAGATGACACTTAACAATAGGCACCAGCGTAAATACTCTTATGCACGTATGTATGTATGTATGTATGTATGTATGTATTTCTATTCATTTCATTCGTATACACACGCACACACACTCACGTACACAAAATATTTATTGTTGTAGCACTTTTGTGTTTTCAACATGAAATTATGAACTTAATTAATTTTGTTTTTTTTTTTCATTTTTAACTTAATTAGTAAATTTATTTTGCATTTTAGAGCATTTTAGAACATTTTTAAATTTCAAATTACTAATAAAAAAAAGTTTTTTTCACATTAACCAAGCATGTATTTAAGGTGCTTTATTAACAAGAGTAAGTATGTATATACATAAGTCTGCCTGTTTACATGTAGGTATGAACACGTATGTATGTATGAAAATTAGTTGTGTCGCGAGTTTACTTTAATTTTACTCGCTTATGTTTAGTTTGATCTTACCACATAGCATTTAGGTCATAAAATAAAAGCAAATATGCAGCATACCAACAACAACAATACTGCATGCGTACGATGAACGCTGAGATGATCACTGATTACAAAACAAAAAAAAAATTAAAAAAAAAATTTTTTCTTGATTCTTGCTGTTGAGGCTTATGTTGAACATGAAATTGAAATTCCAAAGTTATGCATTTTCAAACTACATACATATGTATACTTTCACAATTTTGAAATGCTTTAATTTTTTTATTTATTTATTTTTATATTTCTTTATTTTATTCTTTTTTTGTTTTTATTTTTTGTTATTTTATTCTTTTTTTTTCGTTATTTTATAATTTTTTTATTTTCTTTTCTTTAATTATTTTAGTTTTTGTTTTCTTTCTTTTTATTTAGTTTTATTTGCTTCAGTTATTTTATTTGTATTTTATTTTTTAAATTATTACATACATATATATTTTTTGTATGTTTAATTGCTAATACAATCGACTTTTCAATGTGCACATGTAGACATTTTTGTCATAGTATTGTGTACTGAACTCAATAAATTTCACAATTGATCACACCCTTTTGAGGTTAAACGGGCACTTGCACTTAATTTCATGCAAACATAGAGATTTAAACATGTTTGTATGTATGAATGCACATATGTACATATGTACGTATGTGTATCATTAGTTATTATGTTTTGGTTTCGACACATTTTTTTCATTCTAAATTATAATTGAATATTTTTGGTTTGTATTTTTATTACTGTTTAAATTTTTATTTCTATTTTCATTTATATTATAATTATTTTTTTTTATTTGTGTGCCAATAATAATAATAAGAATAAAAATCTTTATCATTTTCTGTTGCAACAAAGATTAAAAAAAAGAATATCTAATTTTGCTTGTATTTTAATTTTTAATAATATTTTTATTTATCTTTGTATATTAATTTTTCTTATTTTTGTTATCTTTCGATATTTTAACATTTACAGGTACCAAAAAGATAAAAAAAAGAATTTCCAACTATTAAATTAACTTATGATTTAATATTTTTGGCTTGTACTTTTATTTGAATTTTTTTTTTGTATTTTTTTCGATGTTTTTTTTCTATTTTTACCTTATATTTCGTAGTTTTTTGTATTTATTTTTTTAAATTTTTTTTGTATTTCTTCGATTTTTTTTATTTTTATGTTTATTAAATTTTTTATTTTTTATTGATTCTATTAAGTAACTTATAGTTTAATACTTTTTACTAGTACTTTTATTTGTATTTTAATTTTTTATTTTTATTATTTTTTTGTATTTATTTTCGGTTCTTTACCACTTGCTGGTATAAATTTTAAAATAATTTCCTACTTTTAAAGTAATTTATAGTTTAATATTGTTGATGTAATCTTTCTTTAATGAATTTAATTTTTTTTTTACTTTTATTTATTTTTATTTTTATTTGGTTTGTGCTCTTGTTATCTTGTTCTTTTTTTTTTTTTGTTGATGTAATCTTTTTTTAAGAATTTAATTTTTATTTTATTCCTTTTTTGTTTGTGTTTTTTATTTTTATTTTAATATTTTTATTTCTGTCCAAAAATTTTTAACTTTTTTTTTATTCTTTACCGTTTTCTGATGCGAAAAAGATGAAAAAAAGTATGTTCAACCATAAAAGTATCTTATAATTTAATATTTTTATTTTTATTTATTTATACTTTAATTGACAATTGTATTTTTTTTTAATTTTTTACTTTTTGTTAGTATTTTTAGTTTTTATTTTGTATTTTTTTTTGATATTTTACCATTTGCTGGAGCAACAAAGACAGCAAAAGAGTTTCCAAGCATTAAAATCACTATTACTACTTGTTTTTATTTACTGTGCACAGGTAGTTGGCATTTACCCACATGTATATACATATGTACGTATACACTTTTAATAAATATTATCTAGCAGATACAAGTTTGTGCATATACATTAACACAATGTATGTATTATAATACAAATACAAGCTTGTACTTTTATATGTATGTATATATTAAACGGCGTTTTTTATTTAATTTTTCGTTTTTTTTTTGGTTTTTCTTTTTTTTAATGACAACATACAGACAACGCTATTAAATTATTTAGAACACTCAACAATAGTATGTAGAAGCGGCTATGCAACATTTCTTTTCTTATCACCTTCATTTAAATAAACACACGGAGTACATACATATGCACATACACATTTTTGTGAATTTAATATTCTACACTCGGATTTTCTTTAGTTGTAATAAAATATTAATTGAATTACTTTTGCCTTTTCTGTAATTCATTAAGACTTTTTTGTAACTCACACACACGCATACATACTCATATGCATATGCATATGTAAAGGCACATAAAGAACTACATATGTACATACATATGTATGTATAAGCAAGTATTTTGTGCAAGAACATCATTTAAAGCCGTTTGAACTGAACGCACACGTTCTCTCGCTCGCGTTGATGACACACATACACGTACACACGTATGTACATTTGAAGCTCACCACCACACAAACAAACAAACAACACTTCACAAAAACCAGTTGGGATTCGAGTACCTGATGTGTCAGCCAGCCAGCCAGTCAGCCAGTCAGCTAGCTAGTCACTGGCGAAGCTGCTTTTCTTTCATTCAGGTATTAAATTATTAATTTGCCACAGCATTGAACAGCATTGAATTGTTGTTTTTCTTTAACCAACAACATAAACTTATTAAATTAATTTTTTATTTAACTTATTCAGAATTTTGTTTTTACTTTTATACTTATTCGTAATTATAAACATGTACATATATACAGATGTGTAAGTATATATGTATAAGTTTGTTTTACTTTTTTTTTAATATGAAAGCCTACTTTGTCAACCTACGCCCAACTCGAGATCACTCCACCCGCGTATGTAGCTGAGACAAACTTGACGTATTTAAAGCCTACGGTGAACTGAACTAAAAATCCTAATCGTATCTTGTTCACACCGTTTCTCGTTTGCTATTTGCTGGTTGGCATTTGGCCGTTGAAAGTATCTCAGAAAGTGTGTGAGCGTATACCTTCTGTACTCGAGTATCTGTCTGTTGAGCCGAATGCATGTGTATTATAGCTCTTCGTTGCTCCGTTGCTCTCGGCGTTGTTGTTTCAATTCAGCTATCCGATGTTAATTTAACAGAGTTGATAACAGACTGTGTAATTTGGCATGTTCTGGTTGCAATTAAATGGGGAAAAATAACGCATTAGCTGGAGTTAAAAGCTGTTAGCAAGTCTTGTTGATTCTGTTAATTTTTTGCGAATGAATTTCTTCTTTTTGTATTGTGAACTTGTAAGTTTTCATTCTTATAAACATCTGTTTAGAACATTAACAGCTGTGCAGCTCTTCTTCTGCACCGTACCGCTTACGTGTTTATAGCCGTTTGACAAACGTTTCTACTTTTGGTCTATGGCTAAGTATTGGTCTCCCACTGCCAGCTACGGTATCGAAAACCTTCCAACTTTGGTTTAGGTTTCATCATTTCTGAGAGCCTCACTTTCCCGGAAAATCGGGAAGCCTAGAGAAATGGTTCCTCGAACTCTAGACATCGATCACCAGATAACCTTTTAGAGACCTAAAAGAGTATCCTCTTGTCTTCAAATATTCTTTAAGACACCGTATCGATTTTTCAAACATTACCTCTTTCCCCAATTCTTCATTTGGGCACGTAGCTCTTGTTCAACCCATGTAAATACGCGAGATCAATATCACAGCAAATACTACTTGTGTAACATAAATTGGGAGGAGCCATGAAGTCAGGGTTTAAGAACAAAGATCGGGACTGTCGCTCTTATTTGAGGGTTCGTCCATTTAATAGGTGGGTCAGAGCAATTTCTTGCTGCCGTTCTTAAATAGCTGAGCCAGTAAACCTCAGCTCTATTATTTGTCCATTTTCATGTGTACAATCATTTTTCGAACTTCGTCATAATTGGGTGATGAGGATTCGTCATCCGTGTTCATCATCGTTAGGCGCTTGATTAAAGACGATCAACCTTACAAAAACTGGGGCTGGGGCTTAGAGCTTTTAGTAAATCTACAGATCATCATATAGAAGTTTCAGGTCGTTCAAATTCTTAAACTCGCCGAACCAATTCATCCCAGCCTCTCCCTTTCTCTATCTCTTGATAGAGCCTTCAACTCTCGATAGGCTTATGGAGTACGTTGTGGTCTAGCGGTAGATATAAATTAGTTGAATGAAGCCAATGGCGGCCGTGTTAGCAAAATGAATAGTATTAGCAGAGTTCGAGTTCTGGTACGAGCAACATCCAAATTTATAGAAAATTAATTTTTCTAATTGCGGTCGCCTCTCGGGGGGCAATGTTAATAAAATGTTAAAAATCCATCGACAGTCCAGAGGCGTCTTATAAAAATATTATGTTGATCCCTTCATTTGTTGCAAAAACATTAAGACGCTCGCTACAACTTGGAGGAAGAGCTCATCCGAAAATCGCTTCAGCTGTTACACACTACATACATATGTATGTGTATTCAGTAATTTTTTTTCGTTCGGTATTGGCAAACATGTGAAGAGCTTAATGAGAACCGCAGTCGACGTTTTTAAATTCACGACAATTTTAAATTACCCTAAAGCTGCTAAAGTTTGAATGCGTCAAAGATATATAATTTGTAAAACAAAAAAGAAATTCATCCACCCTTTTGTAGTTAAACACTTAATGTCATGAGGGCGACATCTGACTTTCAATTTTTATTCTCATAAATTATAGAAAATCTTCAAAGAATATTCCTATAATTGGGTACAAATCAACCCTTCATCTATAATTCCGCAGAAACTATTCTCACACATGAATTCAGTTATAGCAACGAATTACGAAATGCACAAACATTCGGAAACATTCATAGCACAAAGTTATAATCATAAAACACTTGACAAAAGCTTTCTAAGATGTTTCGCACATGGCTGTGAAGCTAAAATTTCTGGCAGTTTATAATAAACTAAAAAAATTTATGATAAGTACCACATGTCAAAAAGCACACAAAATCTCAATGTGGAGGAAATGAAAAATTATTAAAATAAATTAAGAAAATAGAGAAAATAAAGTATTTGTTCTTGAATTGCATGCAGCATACGAAAATTTTCGAAAATTAAATATGTGTCAGAGAATCTTCTGAACAAAGTGGCTCAAGTAAATACAAAGAACGTGTATTAATATTTGTTAATTATTCATTAATGTACATATGCTCTTCGGTTTTACCAGCGATTGCCAATCAAGATTTTGCAGCTAAGTTATTGCAAATTGAAATTAATCATTTGTCTTTTAAAAAAATATGGCTAAAATAAGCAAGTATCGATGATGTTCTTGATTGTTTCATTGATTATATTGAGCGAATTGTATATTTTTTGCTTGTAAACATTTTCTAATTGATAATTTTTCTATTTCACACCTTTCTTTTTGTGAACCACCTTATATAAAGAGTAAGAAAATTCTGATGAATATTTTTGTCACACTGTGTTTCACTGGTTTCATCTCATTACGTTCACTCTGCCCGTTCTAGGTCGGAGCAAGTTGGGTGACGGCAAATTTTTTCCATTCATATACGAACAAAATATATTTAATTATATTTAAGTTTTAAAGTAATTAAATATGAATGCGATAAATAAAACAGCGATAGGAATAGCTGCTGGAGTAGCGGGTACACTTTTTATTGGTTATTGCATTTATTTCGACAGTAAAAGACGTGCTGACCCCGAATACAAAAAGAAAGTCCGTGAACGTAAGTAACGATGAGTGTATGGTGAAAGATACAACGTGAAGTTTTGAACAAAAATGTGTGTATTTCAGGCAGACGTCGTACCCGTAAGAATGGAAACGCTGGCCGTAGTGGTATCCCCAATCTCAATGACCATGAAGCAATTGAAAGGTAACTACAAAGCCTTATTTATACTTATGTAATTTAGCAACGTGCTTTTATCAAGTAAAAGAGATTGTTCTAAACATGAGTTCATAATACAATAGTAGAACTGTGCACAGGGTGTGTATTGAAAATGTTAACAAACAATGCGTCACTGGGATATAAACTAAATAAGAGCATGCAAACATACACGTACATCTCTACATATACTTTGGCCTTACTAATTATTTATATTTTCAGGTATTTCTTGCAAGAAATCCAGTTAGGTGAAACATTAATTGCTCGGGGTGAATTTGAAACTGGTGTAGAACATCTGGCTAATGCTATTGTAGTTTGCGGTCAACCGGCACGTCTGCTGCAAGTGTTGCAAACATCATTACCAGCACAAGTATTTGCCATGCTGATCCTGAAAATGCAAGAATTCGGCAATCGGGCAAATGCGGAAATGAGTGACACACCTAAAATAGTGGCAGCTAACTCAATCGGTGCCGCAGACATCCCACTTGGTCTTGATGGCGCCCAATCTTCAGTACTAATTGATGACCTAGAATAGTTGTTGAGCATCTCTTTAAATAAATTTGCTTAATACACATAAAAACATGCATATATTGGTTGCTTATGTATCTAAATGGAATGTTTAATTACCTATGCTTTTATGTACAAATACTTCTTAAAAAACCTAATATATACTTAAAATAAAATTAAATAGAATGGAATTTTTCACAGCTTCGTAATGAAGAATTTGTAAATGTTCCTTCGAATGTAATAAGATTCAAATAATTGGCAAGTTTGCGTTGAATTAAAATTTGAAGTTAATTAACTGTTAAATAAACCTGAAGTTGTCAGTAGCAATTAAACTACCAAAATATAAGATATAAACATTTTGTTGTTTTTATTTATTACTTTTCAAACTTTTTAATAGACTTGAAATTTCTTGTTCTCGTTTTACAGCGTTTTTTATCGAATGTTGAATCTCTTTTACTGAAATTGGTACTCCGCCACTTTTATGAAATAGACCCACGGTGTCTTCATGCACGCCCAGATGAAATACTGCATTTGAGATACTCTCCTCCCGATAAGTGGGATCCACCAACACAACGCTGTATAAAAAATAGTTTCTCAATAATTGTAAGCATATGGGAAAACGCCTTCTGATGTACAGAGAAATACTCACTTATCGAAGATGCTGTAGGTGCTAACAACGGGGAAAATATCTAAATGTAACTCCTTCATTTCATCGCCTATATCTATTTTACCACTTTTCTCGTCATATATAACTTTAGGTAATTTCAGTGTGCTCAGTGCTGAGGCACAGGCTAAAATTGAAGCATCAAATACACCACCATCCACTTCCAAGCCAATTATGTCTATGTAAAGGCACCAGACCATTTTTCCAGGGTGTACGCATAAGTCTTCTAATTTTAAGCAATGTGATTCATTCAATATACGATAAATAAAGCATTCTAATATTTCGGCAACATTTTGATTGTTACTTGTTGCTGCAGACTTTGAAAATGAAGTAAATGACATATCAACATTAGGTACAATGTACCCGGCTAGAGGCGTAGACGCACGCGGTTTAGCTAATTCTGCTCGTATGCCACATAATATATTTGAATTCCCAATTTTCGTTGCACTTGAACCTAATGAGTGTTGAAAGGACTCTATATTTACACCAATTGGCCGGTACTTATCGAAAGAACGGCCATCCAAACGAATATCGTTTTCGAGGAAATCACGAAAGTGTTTAACGGGATATATTAATCTGAAATATAAAAATGTTTGATTAAAATAAATTGGAACACAGCGTGTCTTTTTGACATATATGATACCTATGGCACGCTTCTATGTATCAACATATAATTTAGAAAAAACTATGTTTTAAATTACACTCTCATGGATGCCTGAATGCTTAGGGCATATTCAAATGTTTTTGAAAATCTCAAAAGCCTCTCTATTGAAAATCACAATATATTCTGATAACCGTTCCAGAAAGCTATTTGGGATACAATCCAATTTATACCTAATTGATACATAAATTATTAGAAAAACTTACTTATGTTGTTCAGCCATAACCAAATCCTTAACCAATTGGTAAATAAACAATATAAATGTTTTAAATGTCAATATGCGCTAGTTGCAGGGTGCCACAAGTAAAAAACATTTATTAGCATGATCAATTTGACGGATAAAAATTTAACTTTAAGTGCAGTTTACATACGTGAAATTGTAAGTCACAAGGTAATTTGTAACTGGCTAAATATGTGGCCTACCAATTTTATTGTTCTTAAACCAAAATTGCAATAATAGGATATTCATTGCAGCGATTTGGACTCATATACACCCCTCACGGAGAGTCAGTCAATACTATTATCAACTCTTTTCCATTAAATGACGTCATCGGAATCCTACCACGAGCAGTAGTAAACGAAATGCTCGAACTGCTCGTCAGGCCTCATGATGTATTCGAATTAACTACTATTTAGTCAGACTCGATATAGTCGCCGTATAATGCTAACCATCCATTTGACCCTTAAAGCCTATCTGAAACCGCTTTCTACCCTTCTACTATATGTAATGACTAGCTAAACCCTTTCCTAATCGGGGTTAGCTGTGCGCTACAACATCAACTTTCTTATAAAGTTAAGACTCTTAATTAAAAATCAGTAAATTCATGAATATTTTTATGTGCATAAATATTTATAATTTTTTCTTCTTATTTAAATACATTGATTTTGATTATTAAATTGTATTAGGAGTTTAAGTAAATCATATTCCGGTCATCAATTTGATCCAAACACGTACTGTCGGATAAGCCAAGCGAGTATAAATACCTGGATAATGTGGATCAGCGCACCCTACACCCCAACTCACTACACCAATGAGTAAATTATTTATTTGTATTGGACCACCGCTATCACCTTGACACGCATCCGTATTACGTGCAGCAGCACAGAACATTCTAAGAAAATTTTTTAAATTAATGCAATTCTATTACCAAAAACGAAACTTACGCTTCGGTTACTATTCCCTGTGTTTTCATAGATTCACTACATTTTCGTTGATTAACTATTTTAACGGTTGTATACTTCAGTAGTACCGATAATACATGTTCCGATGAACTCATATGACCCCATCCACTGACGATCGCTTCCGCATTGTCTGTGATGGGAGTATTTTCTTCAGGTATTTTAATTGGACGTACGAATTCGCCACGCAAACGATTCTTTTGTGTACGTAGCAAAGCAACGTCAAAGTTCATAGTATCGCTATCATACAAAGGATGTTTATGAATTTTGGATATTGAAATCACCTCTCCACCTTTTCCACGACTTGCACTACCAATGCGTAAGGAATATACTCTTGGTTGTTTCTCGAAAGCTTCAATGCAATGAGCGGCCGTAATTACCCATTGAGCATCCACAACCGAACCACCACATACGTGTACCGAATAACGCCGCAAAGAAACCTAAACGAATTGTATACGAAAGTACATATGTATGCATGTATGTAAGCATCCAATAACGGTTTATGATAAGAATTCGAAAAACCTTCACTGATAGCTAGCATATTTACTTGATATGGAAAGTCTTCGATGCGCCCTTCTTTCCCATTTACAATGCGAATTTGTGCGGTTGTGTGTGTAAAAACCAAGCTAATTACCAGCAGTAAGGAAAACATTTTTAAAAACTTATACAACATGCAACCGTCTCTTTAGAAAAGTTCAACGAAACTGTTGGTTTGAATCAAAACAATTCGCACATTGAAATGAAATTTTATCAATGTTTCAATTTTTTGATGATGTTTTGCGAGAATAGATAATTATTGCGAAGAAAGAGATATGAGTTTTGTGATTTTTTGGATTCTGATAAGATGCCAAATATCAATAAACTGTGTTTTTTTTGTGTAAAAGTTACAACTTTATCAAAATAAAAGGTGTCTATTTAGGTCGGATAAAAAACATTTTATAAATTGGCAAAATATACGATCTCAGATGAATTGTATAGATGTATTGATATGAATTTCTCGAAGTATTAAGACGTTCCCTAATAACGTGGTACATCATTTAGCAAGCAGCTCTACAATTTCAAATTTTAATAGTATTTACCGAAACCTCTTACTTACATTTACATACATACTCGTATGTATATTGCAAGAATTAAGGATGCATCTTTACCAACCTGCGAAGCAATGACGCTTTTAATGGGACTTGCCTAGGTCATACTCGTTCTTTGCAGTGTAGGAAATAGAATATCGCACAGGAAATGGTAGAAGTAGAAACAGATGAGGGAGCCTTAGGAACTAGAAAAAGTTCTCCGAAATTTATGGTATACATAACTGTTATTGTTAGCTATATTAGATAGACGAGTGGTTAGCAGTCTGTACTATTCGGCCTAATTAGTTACATATGGAAATGGTATGGAAAATATATATTTAATACATTAATAGGAAGTATAAGTCCCGACTGAATGATTTCTTATTTATTGTGATAATAAAAAACACATAATTAATAAAACAACGGCAATTACAATCAGAAAAAATAAAAATACAACATTTGGAATCACATTTTAAAATGATTGTATGCGGGTTAAGAAAAACATCTGTTGAATATCAATCTGTCACTCTGTGACGTTTTGTCTTCTGTACACATTTCTTACAGTTTCAGCAGAGAACGTAAATATGTATTTACGTTCTCTGTTCAGTATATTATTATTCAAAATTTTTTAGAATGTTTTACGGAAAGTTTTTGGCGGAAATTTTTACAAAATTTATTAACGGTTTATATTGAAAATATGCCACCGAGTAAACTCGATAGCATCTACCGGCGTATGCTAATTACGCGGTTTTTTGAAAAAGGATGGGGTACCCCAGAAAATTTACAAAGGCAAGTAAATGGGATTGTTTTATATAAGAATAGTTGGTGTGTAGACATGCATATAGCCATTTTATATAGTTAATTACCGTATGTGCTACAATGTACAAATTACAGTGTATGCAATGCAATGAACAAATACACTGCCTGAACTTCATGTTCATATCTTCTTACACATAATAACTATTGTACAAATATAAATAGTAACAATTTGAAGATTTTAATAGGTTATATCACGTACATATATGCGAACTCTGTATTTTTTTAATAAACACTTTTGCAACGTGATAATTTTGTACAATTAACAGCTTATAAGCAAGGATTTGGGAATTGTGGGGAGGTCACATAGTTTTTTCGATGCAACAATTTGATTGTAGGTATTACCTCCTGTAAAATAAATGAGTTATTTATTTATATATTTTCATTTTATATTTTAGGTTATTCGAGTTTCGCAAAATCATATCAAGGCGAGAGACATGTTATAAATTAGTACCTCAAGATTATCCGGTGGAGATAACAAAAAATGAGAAATATGCAGAATGTTCTATTTTGGAGGGGAAATTTATGTCACCGTTCGAATTACACATGCCTGGTGTTGTACCAAAAGAAGCTAAAGAAGCTCACTTTCAAGTCGTATTGCCAAAGAAATGGAGGGATGAGCGGTTCAAGCCAATGTGTATCCATTTAGCTGGCACTGGAGATCACGTAAGTGAAAATATTTGGAATAAAATTCGTACTAAAATGAATCAAATAATAACTTCTTATTAACCGTTTCCCATCGTTGTATTACTTTTATATTTATTCTTTCATTTTGAATTACCGTCAATGGTTTAACCGTAAGCATAACGTACTTTTTATTTAATAAGTCTATTATTTATACTAAAGGTCCTAGTTTTTTTATAGTTTTTAAATATGACGTGCTTATTTGAACTTTGTTTTTTTTTTTAGTTCTATTGGCGAAGACGAAATTTCATCGCGAAACCCTTGCTTAAGGAGGCTAACATTGGTGCAATAATATTAGAAAATCCTTTCTATGGACTAAGGAAACCCGATCAACAAGTGTAATTAAGATATTTACATACATACATATTTCGTTGTTAATGTACCAACTCGTTTTTCGATCTTGTTCTACATAAGAGGCGTGGGTGTTAATTTGATATCTAAGCTTACAAGATTTTTGATTATATAAAACTCTACATTTTAGCATATTTATTGTAACTTATAATTATGTTCGTTTTATTCAGTCGCTCAAATTTACACAATGTTTCTGATATATTTGTAATGGGTGGCTGTCTTATACTCGAGTGTTTGGTACTATTACATTGGTGCGAGAGGAATGGACTTGGACCGTTAGGCATAACTGGTTTATCTATGGGAGGACATGTAAATTACCTTCACTTAGTAATAAGTAAATTACATTTTATATTTGCGCAAACTTTTTTATTTCAGATGGCCTCCTTAGCAGCAACCAATTGGCCAAAACCACTCGTGCTGGTGCCTTGCCTCTCGTGGTCCACAGCTGCGCCTGTATTTACAACGGTAAATATATTCTGAATTTTATAATTTTTTGTTTTATTAAATTATTCATCAAATACAATCTACACAGGGTGTCATGAGCCAATCCATTAATTGGGATATGCTTGAAACTCAATACCATTCCGATGGTAAATATAGTGAGCGCTTATCAAAAATGGTTACAGTGGTAGATGATGCATTCGCGGCCGGCCAAAAATTTATAAAAAACTTCAATCAATCATTACAAGCCTTAAAGAATGATATTAATGACACGAGACATGTGCAAAAAGAACATGTTGACGAAACTGGCAATAAAAACATTGAAGTGGACTATCAAAGGCGAAATCAGTTGGAAAGCAAAAATAATAATTCAATTTTTTTAAATGAAAATTTAACGAAAAATGTTATAAGCAATAAAAGTTTGGAAAGTTTGGAATTAGTAAAAAGTGAAAGCTCGGAAAAGGCTCTTCAAACGGAAATCAAAAATAGTAAAGAACAATCCGCCTTAACAAAACTAATGAGATTTATATTACCCATGGCTGCACAAAGCGACAATAAAAAAATCGATATAACAAAAACAAATTGGTGGGAACGTGAAGCTTTACAATTTATGCGTGGCATGATGGATGAATGTACACATCTGAAGAATTTTTCTGTACCATTTGATACGTCGCTAATAATAGCTGTTTGCGCTAAGGACGATGCGTATGTGCCACGTGAAGGTTGCGCTAGTCTGGAGGAAATATGGCCGGGTGTGGAAGTGCGATATCTTGATGCTGGACACGTCAGTGCCTACGTTCTTCATCAGAAGCTCTTTAGGTACTTTACTATATAAAAATATATTAATTTTATAATTTTAACAAAACCATTTTTAATATATTTTAGAAGCTGTATAGCTGAGGCATTCGAACGGTCGAAACAAGCTTACAACATGGACAAAGGAAATATCGGTGAAAATTTAAAACCAACTTTAACTTATGAGGAACTTGTTAATAAATATACAAATTCTATATAAATATTTAAATAATAATGACGATATACAAAAAATTTTTTAACAAATTTACTCAACGACAAATATATTGTTATTTAATTTTTATGACTTTGTATTTTTAAAATTGCGTTCGACTGATATTTTGCTGTATAAGCACTGTAAGAGAAATATATAATATATGTAAAAAGTTGTGAATGCTTATAAATTAAATTATTAAAAAAATATATAATTTCAGATTTTGAAAGTGTTTTCTAGTTACATACTTGTATGCAAATACTAGGGGTTTACTATATTTTTTACTGCAAAATCTCAAATATTTTGGATTATATTTGCTAATATAATAGTATATGAATAGTTCTATATTGACTAGTTGTAAGTTTCATATGTAAGCTTTCTGAATATACATATGTAATTGGTCCAAAGCGTTATGAACATGAGGTGAATATTATCGATAAATAGTTGAAAAGTTTGTTTGTTTTGAGTAATTGGTATTCCAAAAGCTCTTCGGGAAAGTATTCACTCGATATTCAAGTTCTTTCGGTTTCAATCGAATTTCGTAATATATATAGTATATATATATTCGAATTTAATTACCCACTTATAAATAAATAAACTCTATCTTATTATGATTATAATGCATTATCTTCAACAACAACGAACAAAAGTTTGAATTTACCGTTCTTTGCCCTTATGTATGCATTAACCGGCTACCATGTGAACACAGGCAGTCGATTCCAATTCAATATGAAATCGATAATTTAATTATCGATAAATTTGAACCGTGTTGTCGACGGCTTGTGTAACCAGCGGAAGATGCCATTTTGTCAATCGAATAAGATCTGGAAAGAACACCATTGCGATACAGCAGAAAAGAATTGGGAGTGATTTTTTACCATCCATCACTCAAAATTAACAACAGAGTAGTTGAAAGAGTCCCTAACGTCAACAAAACACCAACATACATTAAAAAGCAAACAGAAATTCGTAAAATCTGTATTCGGAATTTAAAAGAACAGAAAATAAATACATACGAAATTTTTGTGCGCTAGAAAATGGCAGACTCAGACAAACAGCTACCGATTGAGCAGCAGCAGCAGCAACAGCAACAACATCAGCAGGATGTCCAACAAGGTGATGCTGCTCAGGCCCAATTGAAGTCGCTGCCACCGAAAGAAGTCATTGGTAATTTAAATAATTTTTAATTTGATTATTGAGTATTGTTATGAGCAAGTGAGGGGAGGAGAGGCGCGTGATACCTATGTATATACATTTATCCAGTTAACTTGAAAAGTTTTGGGGGGGTTAGATTTCATATATTTTTTTTTTATTTCATGAAAACATTGCAATATTCATATGTTGAGTGCCAATATATGTATATATTTTTATTTATTTAAAGTTTTATAGTTATTGTTAATGTGTAGCGCCGCTGAAAATAGAAATATTTTACCTAAATACACACGACGCCATTTTGTTGGTATAATGTGCGCGGCCACCGGCGCGAAAAGCTCTGTTCGTTTATCCAACCGGCAGCTGTTTTTAGTGCCTACAACGTGGTTTATTCGAATATTTTTATACTTGGACGAAAATCATAAATTTCATTATTTTATTGGTTCAATTTCTATATTTTTATATATACATTAATTTTGAATGATATATTTCTATAAATAAATATATATATATTTTATTTGTATTCAGCAACTAAAGTAACTGGCATCGTGAAATGGTTCAATGTAAAGAGCGGTTATGGTTTCATAAATCGCAACGACACCAAGGAAGATGTCTTCGTACATCAAAGCGCAATTGCGAGAAATAACCCTAAAAAAGCAGTGCGTTCCGTCGGTGATGGCGAAGTCGTGGAATTTGATGTGGTTATAGGGGAGAAGGGCAATGAAGCTGCCAACGTCACTGGACCATCCGGTGATCCAGTACGCGGTAGTCAATTTGCGGCCGATAAACGCCGTAATTATCGCCCATGGAATAACCGCAATCGCCGCAAGCCACAAGACCAAGGACCCGACGGTAGTATACAGCAAGGAGTGGAAGGTGAAATTAGAGCGGATGGTCAGCAGCAACAGCAACAACAACAACGTCCGCGTCGTAATTACCGTCGCGGTGGTGGTCCACCTGCAGGCCCTGGTGGCCGTGGCGGTCGAGGACGTCGTTTTAATAACTACTATCCACGAAACCAAGGTAGACGCTCAGGTGGTAGTGAAAGTGGATTGAATGAGGGCGGAAATGACCAGAACGCTGACTCCACACAAAGGGGCGGTGATGGTCAGGGTATGCCCGCGCGACGTGGCGGAACAAGACGTTTTGTCCGTCGTAATTTCAATAATGGTGGTGGACGACGTGGTCCACGCGAGGATGGTGAGCAATATTGTTTGTTTGAATGTAAACATGGATAATTAAACTTTTTCATTCACATGTGAACATTATTTTCAGGCAATGGTGGACAAGGACCTCCGCGCAACAATCGTCCAAGACGAAACAGGAAACCCAGTGGCGCTGGAGGTGCCCCTGGTGGCGAAGGTCAACACCAACAGCCACAGCAGGTAAACTGAATTTGCTAAAAATATTAAATGCAGCGAACATGACGCAGTTGTCGAATATGGCAGATATTAGATATAGTGGCATAATGTCCTGTGCCACAAAAATACCATTTAATTATATTCTTACAAATACATTTATCATCCATATACTATCATATATTAAAAAATTTGTTTGAAAACTACAATTCAGTACATATTTAATTGCGAGTTATATGAGTGAATAATACTGCCAATCTGCAGCTCTAAAATTTCAATTTTACAATAACTTCAACCAACACTCAAATGAAAGAAATTTTTATTGTACCGTTTAATATAAATCCGAAGAGCAACACTAATAAGAATACCCATATGTAGTGATTCTATATTCATAAAATAACATTTGTTTTTCTTTGTTATATGCACATATTAAATGATTTGTTAATTTATAAGCATATTTTCATGTTCATTATGCATTTACCCACATTAACACAACATAATATAAATTACTTTAGTTTTTTTTTAGCAATTTTTATTTATATTAATTTTTTTTTTATTTTTCGTTTTGCATTATACGTACCGTTGTTTAACCCGTCAAAAAATATCCTACGCCTTTGAATAACCAAAAATCAAATGCCAATAATTCGAACAACTATCAACTATCCACACACATCCGACACCCAAATTAAAATATCCCATCAACCAACCAATTAAATCTTCCACCAAAAAAAAATTGATATAAACATAGGATGTTGGTCATGAAGTGCAGAATACCACAACAGAAAGTACAGCATAAAGAATCAAACTATTGGGTGCCACTTATGAGATTCCACACTGAAAACCAACAAAATCAATCAATCAAGCATAACAACAGGAAAGAATGAGCGCATTTAAGCAAGGAAAATCGCGTTTAATATAAATAAACAACCAAATATATTATGTATTTTAGTAAAGAATCCATAAGAACTACATGCACATAACTAAAAAAAAGAAGATAACATCTATGAAACAGAGTGTAAGCTTTGTAAAAAAAAAAATTAAAACGAATACAAAAAACATCGACGGCATAATTTGTATGCACGGGAAAATTAAAAGTTGAAATACAAACATCTTTCTGCGCGAACTAATTAGGCTGATGATAAAAAAAAAAGGAACATGAAATAACTGTCAAAAAAAAAAAAAAGAAAACCTCTTTGGTCCTATTTATTATTATTTTTTATAGTATCTGTAAAATGTACATATGATCGTCATATTTGTCCATTATTATTATATTATATATAAAAAAATATTTATTTAATAAAACGTGTGCCTAATTTTAAAGATGGTTTACAATGAAATGTAAGTGATTTTGCTGTAACACCGTAGCTAACATGTTATATCCATCAGGGCAATATTTCAAAACATTTGGTGCATATTTAATTAAAGAAAAGATAAAAGGAATCAAGCTTAAGACTGCTGGAAGCTGCCAGTTGCTCCAAAGGCATTGGTGGCAACACAGTAAACGGTTAGCTAACTTCAATACCACTATAAATATTTTATGAGACAACCAAATAATTTTAACCTAATTTAAAAATATTCTCGTTTAAAAATATAAAATCGAAAAAGTGCTACTCACTTCTGACATAAAATTTTGTGAATTAACTTTCCATAAGGCTAATTTTGATTACATTCTTCGAAACATATATATATATTTTTTTTTTTTTCATTAATATTTCACTACTTGCTTCTAATATTATTTATTTATTAAAAAAAAATTATTGTTTTGATATATTTATTTTATTAGGATTATTTACGCTCGGCTAATAGCTTAAATCACGAATGACCAATGAGGCAGAATTTTATGATTCAATATTGTAATAACCAGTTTTCATCTTCCAACAGTTCAGTGGATCATATACCATACATCGTTGTTTTTTAAGTGGTTCTGTGTTCTTTACATACTCGATAAGTCATGAATATATACACGAAACACTAAATGTCCAAGATAAGCATAATGAAACCGCATACACATACGTAATAATTATTTGTTTTTGGAAAAAAAGTTAAAAAAAAAATTGTAAAACCCTAAATAAATCTTATTAGAAACATTACACAATTTGCATTTATTTATTTATTTTGATCAAAAATGAATCTTCGAATATGTGTAATGGATTCGGAAATATGGTAGCAAGACGTCAATTTTGTCAGTTTACCTCAACCACCGTGTTCACCAGATTTGGCTGCCTGTGACTTTCTATACCTAAAACTGAAAAGACCAATGAGAGGATTATGCCAATATCAAAAAGAGCATATTTCACAATTGATTTGAGGATTGGAAGAAGCGTTAGCATAAGTACAATATATTTGAGGCGGATTACGTTGGAGGGGATAAATTTCAGAATTCATCCTTTCTTTCGAACAGAGCATGTACAAAATTGGTTTATAAATTTAGCATGTAATTTTGTCTACGAATTGTTTATTTCAAAGCTGTACCAACAATCGATCCAAAAAAGAGCTATGGTAAATGCTAACCAATTTCAACCAACCAACCAACCAATTTCAATGAAAAGAACACTACAACCTCAAAATAAATATGTATAGGCCAGATTATAATACCAATTTTATTGCAAATAAACTTGAAATATTTCCTGTTCACTTTTAAATACAAATTACTTTGTAATTTATTAATACATATTTTAAAGCATTACTTTAGAGCTATGACTTCGTCCGTGACGCGTGTTATTAAAGGATCTAAGTCACTCTTTTTCAATTTCGATCCCCAAAGATCGGTTAACGTATTCTGAGCAACTTGTACTGGTTTATCTAAAAATAAGGTATTTTTACATTTAAACAAATAAAGCTCTATAAAAGTTCTTACCCATGGTTGAAGGTATAACCAAAGTGAGGTAAACCACAATATCAGCAGCAACTGGATTGTGGGTATCACATATGACATGCAAAGCTCGTGCTGATTCGGCTGGAATCTAAGTAAGAAGTCAAAATGAAAATTTTTGTATTTATTTCATTTAAAATATACATACCTTATTTAAATTTACGATTAGTGCAACACGTCCTTCCTCAAGTTTTTCTTTGAATTTCTCTATTACATTTCCATAGTCATCAATGGTGTTCTGTGATGTAAAATCATCTTCGGTCATTTCAATTAATCTCAACTTTTTATCTTAAAATATTTTAATAAATTGTGTACAACAAATTATATACATATGTATGTAAGTAAATATTTTTAATGTTGACTTACCAAAACATTGTGATGTGTGCTCTGCAATACTTTTAACAATTTTTTCCATTTTACTGCCATTTTCGGCAACAAAAAGATATACCCCAGATTGTTTTGTTTGCTTATTTTTAATGTTATTTATTCCACTGGAAAGTCTATCCCATATTTTCCCATCCTGATTGGAATATTTCTGACTTAACTTTTCAAATGTGCAATCACTTACTTTGGCTATGTACACAAACCCAATGAGGAATCCAAAAAGTGCTACTACAATTGCTATTGGGCATATTAATTCCGAACAACCGGAACCATTTTTTTGTGATGCGCCTTTCGCAATATAACTGGGGTTTTCTTTAGTTGCTGCACTTTTGTTGGTTTTTTGTTGTGAATTATGTGACGAGCTGAATCCTCTCTGACCTCTGTTACGTACTTTATAACTCTCTTTTTCATATGAAGATTCGTTATGCTTTTCCACACTAGTGTTTATTGAACTTGAGCTTTCATCATTCGCCTCTAACTCCACGTCTAAACTTTCTAAAGGTTGGGTCGGCGTAGAGTTCATATTTCTGATGGGTCTTCTACCCTCAACTCGTTGGTCAACCGACATATTCCTCTAAATATGCAAACAAATACAGGATCGAAAAAGTTTTCATGCAAAAATGTATCAAGAAGGAATCCTGGTATACACTCTAATAAAAGATGAGCATATGCCGGGAAAAAACCGAAATTAAAAAAATTTCGTGACCCTAAGTCTAAGTTCACACAAAACAACTTTTTGTGCACTTATTACTTGTTGTTCAGTTATGTAGGCAGATTTAGAAAATATACATTTGATTGTACACTTCTTATTGCTTTAAACACGTAGGCAAACGTAGGTCATGGGAACGATGTGTTTTCTAGAAAATATCGCCTTACAGAAAAGCTAAAACATTTCAAGATTCATTCACATAAAACTAGACTTGCCTTGGCTAACAGACAAAACTTGTAAACAGAACTAAGCTAACTGAAGATATGGCAGAATAAAGGGTTTAATTTTTCGAGCTGTTAGATCATACTTTTATTATTTTGTGCTTTGTAACATTTCAAAATATTGCAAATGTAAATTTTTCAGATATGATATAAATTAGGCCATTCACGTTTCATGAGGTTTGAAAATTATATATCGCAAAGAGTAGTTGTTTTCGCAATTATATCCTGTTTCATGACTTAAACAGACTTTGATAAGTAATTGCTTAAACCCGTGCCAACTGTCAACTTACCATAGTATTCCGTAATAAAAATTTATCTGTACAAAACTGAAACGATTTTCTTTAATTAACCTTGATAATTTCACAAATACTTCGGGTACGTTCATGTAACCTAAAGTGTTCTTTTCTGTAAAAATTTGTGTGCCAGAGATGTCAAAAACGCTGGCTTTCCACCATCTCTATATTCTATTCATCAACAATTGTTTCACGTGCAATTTATTTTGTGACGTAATGTCACATAATCAAGGACTGGCTGGGGAGACAGTGCTTATGCTTTAGCATTAAATGTGTTATACAACTTTTATCGCATTTCCGTAAAAGTACCAATTAAAAATAGCTGGCAACTTTAGACGAATTGTAAGATCAAAACACAATTTAGAAGGCGTGAGAAATAATATATTTTGTAATAAAATTTTCTGGGAAGAAATGGCTGCAAAATTTGACCAGCAGAAAACAAAACATCAACTTTTCCATTTATCCATCAGTTTGGGTACTGTAATCGTCTGTATGACTTATATGCAGCTCCAAGGTAATTGGGCCACAGTGGGCAGCCTTTGGAGCTCGTTAATAGTGCCTATAGTGTTCACTGGAGAAGTGTCGAAAGTACTACTTGCACGTTACTATAGCCGAAATGATGATAATTCGATTACACCAAAACAACGACAAAAGCGTGCGTCCTACTTCACACTGAAAGAAATTTGCGGAGGACTGCTATTGCAATGTTTATGTACAGTACTTTACGCTTTCATTTGTATTATACTAGGGGCACCGGTATTGCAGAACTATGAGCAAACCTTTGTATTGGCTATTTTGCTTACTCTACAAACGGTCTCGCCTACTGTGTTCCTTCTGGGCGGTAGTGGAGCAATGCAAGTATGTTTCTGTGAAAAGCCCGATACAATTACAAAAAGTGAAGATAATGCCCTTGGCTTGTTCAAATATAATGCTGTTGGTGGTATACTAGGCGCTTGGGCTGGTTCTGTTGTAGCCCCATTAGATTGGGACCGCGATTGGCAAACGTATCCAATACCAAATGTGGTTGGTGCTCTATTGGGTTGTGCTTTAGGTAATATATACGTTTGCTCACGGATTTTATACGCCACTGCCAAGGTTTATTTGAATAGAAAGCGAAATTGAAACGTATAAATTAACAAAAAAAAAAAAACATCTCCAAATACCGTAAAAGCTGCCATTATTAAAAAAACAACAACGGCTTAAAGTAAATTACAATTCTAGTCAAACATGTTACAGCTCTCCGAAAATTCATAACCAAATAAAAACATAAAATTATATGAATTTTATTTCGGAATATTTTTAACATAAATGTAATTTTAACTTACCTATGTATGCATTTTTAAATAAATTCGCATAATTTATAAAACCTTATACACATATACATACATATATGTATAAAAATATGTAATATTTGCTTTTAATTGAGTGGGGCATTATATGGTGCGAGTTAAAACATTTATGTTCACTGTGTCCGTACTGCATATTACCGGGTTTTCTTGCTCAGAGGAAAAATATAAAGAGAAAGTAAAAAGGTAATAATGTCAAATGAAGCTAGTGTATATTGCATATGGCTATAACAAAGTTTAACATTGAAAGTAGTAAATAACAAAAGGAAAAATAAATTTTTGAAAATTATAAAAATGAGTTTTCGCCATCAACCCTTTCAATACCCGGGGACCTGCAGTTTAAAAGAACAAGTGCGTAAGCAATACATCTTAGCTGGAAAAATATAATCGTATTTTAACATTACCATGAAATTTATTACGTGTTTTTATGTGTCAGGTTGACTCTGTTGAACATGATTTACTACATTTAGGTAATAGGATACGAGGATTGGAAGATGCTTTAGAAAACCCTGATATTGATCCAGCATTGCGCGATAATTTGGAGGAAGAAATTTTAGCATTAAAAACTGAAGTAGATAAACACAAGCAAAATGTAAAAAGTCTTCACAAAGACAAGTCGAAACATATAGGTATAATTACGATCCTAATTTTTATTGTGTTATGTGTATTTACTATGTACAGATTATTTTTTGCCTGGTATTAGCATACCCAATTCAAATATCAGTTTCAATACGACGATTTTTGTATTAAATAAAAAATCAGTTTTCAAATCCATCCTTGTTATTTTATTTCCATTAAGTATACTAATATCTTATCGCCTACCAGTTGCCCGACCACGTCCACGACCACGGGGACCACCTCGTCCGCGTGCACCACGTCCTCGGCCACGGTTTCCAGCACGATTACTATCTTTTTTCTTTGTTTTCGATTTTGGTGTATCGTCAATGAGTAGTGTTTCCAAAGGTAAACTGTCGGGCAAAATAAAGTAACGTATATTGTTACCGCGAATGCTTAATGACTCTAATTGTACTGGATCTCTATTTTTTATAGTCATTTTAACAGATTTCAAATGCGTATTCATTGCTACATCCACTCCAGTGATTGTACCGTGGATTTGAGTACCATTTTTCAATTCGATTGTCACTGTTTCGTGACTTAGTTTCATAAGGAATCTAAAAAGAAAGAATTTTTTATTACATACTATTGGAAAATGATATGTATTAGCAGTTATAACGTTTTTTTTATTAATGACAATTAGTTGAATAAAACTTAAATGACATGCTTGACAAATTGACTATTACTTTAAAGTAATCTATTAAAAAGTTAACATATTGCAACATAAATACAAAATATTCTGGTGTATGAATTTGCGCCAATTTCTTCTAAAGTGACATTTGACTTATAAATATTCTTTGCGATATACATTTCAAACGATTTTTATTTTATTGTATTGCTACTATTTAGTTGTATTTTTCTGGGATTGAATTTCATTTATTAGTAAACGTTTGAAACGTGCTAACAAATCAGACGCCGAAAAGCCATAGTGTATCAACAATTTCGTGCCTTCCCACCGTTACCCCGGTATTTCTTTGTTTTAGACAGCAATTATTTTTATTTAGTGTTAAGAAAAGGATATCTTTCTTTCATTCATTAAAAAGGCTTAAAACATTAAAATATTAATTTACCTAACCAACTTCATCTTTACAAACGCTCACTCAAACCGGCAACACTTTTCCTTTTGTTGTCGAAATCTAAAATGTAAACCTGAAAATGCGGAACATAACAGGGCGTCAGAACCCACTAAATTTATTATTTATTTTGAAATATTGTTATATACATTGTCATAAATTGAAAAATAATGCTTTTCTAAATATTTTTTTTTTATTTATCAGCTTTATTTTAACTGACCTTAAATTTTTTTGTTGCTCGTTAACCGGAATTATTTGTAGTTTTTCTTCACGTTCATACATAGCTGTATTTCTTTGATACGACTTTTCTAGTGCATCGTGAATTACACTGTTAGTCCTCTAAATTACGAACGTGAGTTACCCCAATCACACTGCACGAAATTTTACAGTTTTCTGGTTCGCTGGTTTGTTCCATTTGACAGCGCAATGAAAATGCGAGTTTTTAGTAAAAGTTAATCAAATATTAAATTAATTGGTGATGCTAGTACCAGTACAAGTACAAGTACAGAAAACTTCATTGAATCAACACATTCCATCAAAATTATACCGTCCTGTTCTGCTTATAATTTCAACATCCACCTGGACATTATAGTTTTTTTAGTAATTTAATTTAATTTTTCGTTTTTAATATACAAAAAAATGGTGTTTGGTTTCAAATAATTGTTTGTGTTTTAGTATTTTCTTTAAAGAATTTAATCTTTTTTGTTTTGAGTTGTTAGCTGTCTTCGATAAATTTCCGATATTAAATACCACGATTTGGTCGTAATTCGCATGGTAATTGAAAATGAATTACCCACTTTTAGCGTAATTCCCTTTCGAAAATTGGCAATTCAAAGCGAATGTTGACACTTAACCTTTGATCAAAAATATATGTTATTTAACGAGAAATAAAATGTTACCTTGCCTGTAGTATATAAAGAAGTGATAAGTGATAAATGTATAAAAAAGAGTATGTTCAAATAAAGGAAAGTTTTCAATAATTTCACTAAGTTTAATTTTCATATGGGAGTAATTGTTTTGTTTGTCTGTACTGATTGATTAATACCTTTGATCGCCCTTTGCCAAGAATTCTGACTTTCGGATCAACTAAATAATCGATATCAACATAACATTAATGGTGTGGCAGCTACCTTTTCGATAAAAAAATTAACTCAATCGTTGCAGTGATGTTCGATTACTTTTAGGTGTAGTCAAGTATTTTTTATTCGTTCCATGAATTTCGGTCGAAAGTTCTTTGGATCGTTTCAGTTTTTTTATTAAAACAACGATTTCCTGCACATATCTATTAAAGACGAAGATTTCACAGGTTCATATAAACAACAATATATCTTTCGACTCTTGCCGCAGGTAATAATATACAAAACTTCCTTTTCCAATTTACTTGAGTGTTTCTACATATAAATATATATCATCACAGCAAAAGCATTAGCTCATTTGTGAATAGAGAAAATGAATTAACAAAATTTAGTGAGTCATTAGTGAAGTAATGCACATTATGAACATTTTTTTTAAATCATATACATGTATAAATAGTACGTATGCTGCAAAATATAAATATGTGTATATATACATATATCTTTTTCATATAAATTACATGTCTACATATGTACGGTCGTTCATTACAAACATTCGTACGCACTTGCTTATTGCAAAACTAAACGCATATTATAGATTTTATCGCCGTGAAAGTATCTGAAAAAAAGCTCAATGCTTTACTTACAAAACTGGAAAATTTACAATAAATAATAAATACATGATATAAACGTACCCACAAACACCCATTTACAACTTCAAATCGTTTAAAAAATTGATCTTAATGCTATAATAGTGTATAAAAATTAAATAATGCATGATTAAATGATTTTAATTCATGTCCTTTGAGTTATGTCGTTGCTCCTGTTTTACTTCAAGTAAATAAAGGGGCACAGCGTTAAGCCGTCCATAAACGGCTGATGTACATATATTAATTAAAATTTTTTTTTTGTTAAAATTACAAATGGAAAAGGTAGAGGGCCGACCGCATTTTAGGTTTAATTAAGATGTCATGAGTCTGGAAAAGGCGATTATCAAGATGAAGGTAAAAAAAGCAAATATCAAATGTTACTTGAACTCAAAATTGCGGACACAACCAAGATATGTTGTGTTCTCTTGTATTGGCGGTTTCCTTTAACAAAAAGTTTGTTGCACAAAACTAATAAGTGACCTCATGCCCATAACAGACACTTTTTAGTTGTTGGTCAGGCTACTACTGCTTCAACGGAGTTATTAATAATTAAAAATATGAATTTAGTTTGTTCTCCACCCACCTCTACCCCTTTTGAAATAATGGCAACAGTTTCGTAGATTCACGTACATAAATAAATACTTTAAAATTGAAATTTAATCTTTATTTGTAGTGACTTTCCTATACAAAATTAAATTTCATTTGCGTTTCTTCTTTATTGTATGGGTATAAGATAATAAAAAAGAATACATGTATTTTCTTTTAAGTAATAAATTCTATTCCTGTGTTAAAACAACTGATCAATACCATTTATTCTATAGACGGGCATTTGGGTGCTTCTTTGAGTTTTGTTGGCCTCTGTCAATACACACATACATACATGTGTATGTAAAGAATGCACGAAAAGTAAGGCAAGATTGAAGATGGTCCTTGTAATTAATTACTAGCGATATCGTTATTTATAACTTTTAGTCGAAAAATAGTTTGTATTTCATTACAAATAGTAATGTATTTGAATTGTTTTCAATATATTCGTTTATTTAGCTTACAAGTAGTATAGATAAGTTTGTGTATTATATACATATATTATACATATTATATTATGAGTATTAGCTTCAAAAACAGAAGACTTTAAAAGTTTGATTTTGCTCGAATCGAAAAGTCGGATTGCTCTAGGCAATTGATTATAACTTTTATATTAAAATAGTTTACAGTTTGTTAAATTGAAAAGCATAATTTCTTTAATTTACGTTTTACCATGAGATTTGTTTCTAGTCGGCATTGCCATTAAAATTATTGTTTACCTGTTGTAGCAACATAACCTAACTTTTCTTTCACACACCTGTTTTTATTTTATATATACCCACCTAAATGCCTTAAGTATATTTTTTATATCCGAATATTTTTATTATTGTATAAAACTTATCGATCTGCTGTATGTGCATCTAAAATAAAAGTAACCTGTTCTTTTTATTTAAAGAAATAACTTCTTACATAGTATCTCAAGTTTTTGAAGTTACGTGACGTTTAGTACATTTTTTATATCCTGTTTAATAATGTTTAGAGCCACTATATTTGTTGGGGTTGAAATGACGTCATATATTTTGCGCTCATGCGCAAAACATTGATAAATATGCCAGGAACATTATTGATTTCTGGACATTTGTACACACAGAGAGAGTGGAAATGTACGCGGTTACAGACGTTAAAAGATATTGGCTGCTGAAAATTATATTTTTTATACAAAATGATAGCATCTAAAGCAATAAGAACTTATAGAATGTGAGTACTATTTAGAATTTGTGAAATTATTTAATTATTTGTGAATGATGTAGTTTGAATGTAAAATTTTAATTGTGAGTAGATTTTCGTAGTAAATCTTGCCTACATACATTCGTCTATATTTGTACGTATAAGACATAATCGTAGTTCATACATATTTTTCAATGTAAGGGTATCTAAGTTTGAGAGTGAAAAAGTCACATACATACATATTTTGTTCATACAAATTTCGTCATAATGAAAAATATCCTTAATGTACATACCATTTACATATGTATGTACATGTATTCGTATTATTTTCATTTACAAACACATATTTTCAGACGTAAAATCGAAAGCATCGGCAAGATGACTCAAATGACACAGGATGAAATAATTAGCAACACAAAAACAGTGTTGCAGGGTCTCGAGGCCTTACGTGTCGAACATGTCTCCCTAATGACTGGCATGGGTGAAGCCCATCGTGAAAATGAGAAATCTGATATTGTACGTAAAAATATCGAACATATTGAGCTGGGTCTATCTGAGGCGCAAGTAATGATGGCATTAGCCTCACATTTGCAAAATGTCGAAGCTGAAAAGCAAAAATTAAAAACGCAAGTACGGCGTTTACATCAAGAAAATGCTTGGTTACGCGACGAACTCGCCAATACACAACAAAAATTCCAATCCTCCGAACAATTGGTAGCACAACTGGAAGAGGAGAAAAAACATTTGGAATTTATGGCGTCTGTTAAAAAGTACGATGATAATCAGGAGCAGGAGGATTCATGTGAAAAGTCACGTGCCGATCCAGTTGTTGAATTATTTCCCGATGAGGAGAATGAAGAGCGTAATAATATGTCGCCAACACCGCCAAGTCAATTCGCCAATTCGACGGCTGGCTATGAGATACCAGCACGTCTACGTACTTTGCATAATTTGGTGATTCAATATGCTTCACAAGGCAGGTGTGTATATGATTGTCTCTATATTTTGTATGAATATTTATTTTTGTATGGGTAAAAAAGGGTTCATTGAGATATCAATAAAATTTTAAATTTTAGAGTAAGCTAGTTAATTGACTAGTGCTGAGAGTGCAAAAAAGGTATAGAGAACGAGGATAATTAATGGAATGCCAAAAAATATATATGTACATACATATATATATTTAAAGGAATTTTATCAGTATTTGTGGGAACCGGCTTTGATATAAAAAGACAAATTGCGCTATCGGTTTTTGAGAGATATGATATGGAATTTTTACTTGCAACCAGAGTTATTTTGATTTTTTTAATTAAAGAAAAACAAATAATAAACTAAAAATTAAAAAAGGGGATTAAAAAATTTTAAAATGGTTAAAAATACGTACCAAAATTTAAAAAGATTAAAAAAATTAAAAGTAAAAATTTAAAGGGAATGAAAAAAATAAAAGAGTTAAGAAAAGAAAAAATTCAAAAAATTTTGAAAAATAATTGAAATTTTAAAAAAGTGAAAAAAAATTTCAAAAAGTTTAAATAATTTAGAAAAACGGTTAAAGGAATTTAAAAAAAGGTTAATATTTAAAAAAAAAGGTTAAAAGAATTTAAAAAAAGGTTAAAAGAATTAAGAAAAAGTTAAAAGAATTTAAAAAAAGGGTAAAAGAATTAAAAAAGGTTAAAATAATTAAAAAAGGTTAAAAGAATTAAAAAAAGGTTAAAAGAATTAAAAAAAGGTTAAAAGAATTAAAAAAAGGTTAAAAGAATTAAAAAAAAAATAATAACAATTAAAAAAAAAATAAAAAACAAAAATAAAATAGAAAAGAAAAAAATAAAAATAAAATAAAAAAATAAAAATAAAATAAAAAAATAAAAATAAAATAAAAAAAATAAAAATAAAATAAAAAAATAAAAATAAAATAAAAAAAATAAAAATAAAATAAAAAAAATAAAAAAAAAATAAAAAAAATAAAAATAAAATAAAAAAATAAAATAAAATAAAAAAATAAAAATAAAATAGAAAAGAAATAAAAATAAAATAGAAAAAAATAAAAATAAAATAGAAAAAAAAAAATAAAAATAAAATAGAAAAAAAAATAAAAAATTAAAATAAAAAAAAAAAAATAAAAAATTAAAATAAAAAAAAAATAAAAAATTAAAATAAATTAAATCTTAAAAAAATATTTTAAAGAAAATTAAATTAAAAAAGTTAAATTAGAAGAAATTGAATTAAAAAAAAAAAACTAAATTGAAAAAAAAATAAATTGAAAAAATTAAATTAAATAATTAATATAGATATGTGACATACAATAATACTTGAAATAATTTAATTCATTTGTAAAATTTGCCATTGAAATTAAAAAAAGGCTTATTAATATTTAATATTGCTAAATTCTAAAATAATTTAATTAATTTTTAAAATTTTTGTACTTAATCTTAATATTTTTTAACTAATAGTATTTCAAATTTTGTTTTAAATAAATACATATGTATGTACATGTATACAATTCTCTTCACTTTAAGATATGAAGTGGCGGTGCCGCTATGCAAACAGGCGCTCGAGGATTTGGAGAAGACAAGTGGCCACGATCATCCTGATGTGGCTACAATGTTAAATATACTAGCCTTAGTCTATCGTGATCAGGTGGGTTTAATTTTACTACAGAATTTACCTATGAAGTTACACTTATCAAAATAAAAATAATTGCTTCTGTTTCTTTTTCATTAGAACAAATACAAAGAGGCAGCAAATCTACTCAACGATGCCCTATCTATTCGTGGCAAAACATTAGGTGAAAATCATCCGGCCGTTGCTGCAACTCTTAACAATTTAGCTGTTTTATATGGTAAACGTGGCAAATATAAAGATGCCGAACCACTTTGCAAACGTGCATTAGAAATACGTGAGAAGGTCCTTGGCAAAGATCATCCCGATGTGGCGAAGCAATTGAATAATTTAGCTTTGTTGTGTCAAAATCAAGGCAAATATGATGAAGTTGAAAAGTATTACCAACGTGCATTAGAAATTTACGAGTCGAAACTTGGTCCAGATGATTCGAATGTCGCCAAAACCAAAAACAACTTAGCCAGCTGTTATTTAAAACAAGGAAAATATACAGAAGCTGAGGTCCTATATAAACAAGTCTTAACACGTGCACATGAACGTGAGTTCGGTGCCATTGATAGCAAAAATAAGCCAATCTGGCAGGTAAGTATTTGCATATGTGTATGTACACGTATTTGTAGTTAATAGTTTTATATGTGAACACACATATACATACATACACGTATGTATGTATAGGTAAAACTTAAAAGGCAGCAAAAAAGCTTAAGAAGCGCTTTGCAAGTGAAACGAAACGAAACGGAAAAAAGATAAAATAAACTAAATAAGGAAAAAGTCGTGTTTGCGCTTAACAGCGCATTTCAAAATAGCATAGATACTATGTACGATTGCTCTTTTAGGGAATGCGGTTGGTTTATTTATTTTTATATTGACTCCTACAATTTCAAAATAATAATGAATATTATAGGGCTATGCTTGTGTGTGGCCTTTAAAAAATAAAATAAAATAAAATTAAAAATGCAAATATGCAATTCCTTTGAAATCGATTTTTGTTGCTGTAGGTCGCTGAGGAACGTGAAGAACATAAATATGATAATCGTGATAATACACCATATGGCGAATACGGTGGTTGGCATAAAGCGGCTAAAGTTGATTCACCAACTGTTACAACCACATTAAAGAATCTCGGCGCCCTGTACCGGCGACAGGGTATGTTCGAGGCAGCCGAAACATTGGAGGACTGTGCTTTGCGTAGCAAAAAAGAAGCATTAGATTTAGCGAAACAAACCAAAGTTGCACAACTGCTCACCAGCGGCGAAAAGCGGCGCTCAAGACATTACAAAGAAGATGCTGATACTGATGAGGTAATTTTCTTTAACAAATTAATTTGCCATTGCAAATGCTGTCTGTCTTGGGTTGCAGTGCTACATATTTTCTCCGTTGCATATAAGCACTTTATACCTCTTCACCTTTTTTCTTTTATTAATTTTCTAATTTACACGGCTTTTTCCTTCATTCGAATATTAACATCATCATCGAGTTTTATAATTTTGATTACTTTTTAGTTGCCATTCATATTTATCATTTTGTTTTGTTTTTTCATTGTTTTTGCATGCCTATTTCATGTTATTCGAAAGTTTTAACCTTCAAGTGCACGCAGGTGTGGTGCTTCTGACACCGCTGCGCACCCACTCAGTTATCAAGTTGATATGGGAGCGTTCACCTGCTTTTAGGTTATTGCTTTATAAGTATACTAATACGTAATGAAATTCTTTTTATTATAACAACAAATATCATTTATCATCTTACTACAAAATAATTAATTTTTCTATTTATTTTTATACATTTTTTCCATTTTACTTTTACATATATTTGTAATCAAATATCGTTCAATTTCTATTTAGATATCTTTTTATTTATTATATCTTTGCTCGAAATCGCATCGTCTGGGTCATATTACTAATGCTTAAAATCATAAGATTATTATCGATCGTTTTATACTAACAAATTCGAAAATACTGCTTAGCGTACTAAATTGAATGCCAATTTTTTATTTAAATATTTCTTTAAATTTTTTGTTAATTTCTTTTTTTTTTTCTAACAATTTTTTTATTTTTTTTCAAAGCTCATTTCTTCTTTTTTACGTCTATGCTTTTATCTTTTTCTATTGATAAAAATTTATATTTTTATCAGACTCAACTGTCTGGGTTACGCATCTAATTAACTTTTTATTTATAACCGTGCCCGCTTAACATTGGGTTGAATTTCTTGTAATACAACTTTAATTAATTAGAAAAATAATTTTAATATTGAAGATTAAAAAAAGGAGTATTAATTGGTATATATTTTTGACTCATGATTAATAAAAAAAAAAATATGGAATTTAAGTATATATTTTTTACAACCAGTATCATCGTGAATTCAACACAAACCAAATGTAACGAAAAAAATTTATTTTTTCAACATTTTTAAAGCAGGCAATAAGAGATCGTAAGTAGAGAATTTGGTTATATCGTTAATTTTATGAAAGGAGGGCGCCTTTTCGTTAAATAAAAACATCGTGGATTCCTTTAAGCGGTTAAAGTATTTAAAAAAATAAATAATAACAATTTTTGTTTCTTGTCAAAAATGGTGGTATTTAAAAAAATGTTAATTTTCGTCTAAAACATTTGATTAGTTGAGTCATTTCTGAGAAATCGAGATTTTGAAAATATCGTTTTGAGAAAAACGCTTTTAACGTTTCAAAAGTAATTAACACATAATTAATTTTTTCTTTCAAATTCAGGGTTATCTACGAAAATATTGTATTTATCGGTTTCAAATTTTCAGAGAAAATTAAGAAATTTTTTTTTTGGCCCAGCAAGTAGGCGGGTTTACTTAGGAAGTATGTATTTATTGTGTCCTTGCAAAAAACCTCTTGCAGTGAGATTAATGTGGAAAAATGGACGAGAATTTTCATTTGATTTTTAGTATCATTACAGTTGATAGAAGATTAATTATTTTTACTCGACTTTTTCGAGTATGAATAAAAAAAAATAATAATAATATTAAAAAAAAAACAATTTTTTTTTATATTGAAAAGTGCGCATTTTTCAAACAGAGAAATGCGTAACGTGAAATTCTGCTCAGCTTGCGTATTTACGAGACATTTCTTTATAATTAAAAAAATATTATAGAGATTTTAGTGTAGTACTTTGATTTCTGTTACTTCATTTTAGTTCTTCTATTACTCTTTCACTTTATTTTCTTTCTCATTTCAGAGAGCATATAAACCCTAAACGGTTTAGCTATGATGGCTCCGGTCAGCGAAGTGTGCTGCTACACAAGCTCACCATATAATAATAATAATAATAAAATAAAAATAATAATAATAAAATAAATAGATGATATTTTAAGTTTTCTACACAAGTAACCATAACAAATATTTATTTACTCATTCCTTAATAAAGTTTGTTCACGCAAATTAAGTTTTTTCTGCTTGAATAAATATACAGATACATATACATATATGAAATGACATAAAAGTAATAATGATAATAAAAATATATACATACGTATGTGTCCTAATTTATACAAAAAGAAATATGGTTAAATCGCCTTTTTAAGTTCTCAAAGAGTACTATGACAGAAATCCAAACTTTTCCAGTAGTGCATGATGGGGGCCAACTAAAGGAACTGATTGTGACTGTAGCAATAATCACTGATCGCCTATGACATTTCCCTAGTTACCGAAGAGCAAAAAAAGCTTAAGTGGCCCTACGAGAGAGCGTTTTTATGTTCGCGGAATGAGAGAGTTGTTTGCCGGTGATAAGGCTCATGAGTATAAATACGAGGTTTCATTGTTATTAGATAATTCTTTGAGCTATCGTTAGCCAAGCAACATAATCGGGAGTGAAAAGTGAAATATGGAAAAAATCGAAAATGATGCCCACGCAAAATCGTATTTTTACTGGAGACAAAACTTGTGTTCATCATTATGAACCTGAGTCGAATGAAAAATCGATGCTGTGGCATCAAAAGAACACAGCACCTCCCAACAATAAGTTTATAAACCTTAGAAGGTGTTAGAATCAGAGTCAGTTGGTAAACTCATAGCAACGACCTTTTGGAACTCGGAAAGAATTTATTCCTGATAAAGAAGTCAAGGAGGCAGTTGCGGTGTACTTTGAGATAAAGAGAAAATCTTTATTATGAGGGTATAAATAAATCAATTGATAGATCTGAAAATGCATCTAATTTGCAGGATAATATATTGAAAAGGAAAATTAATTTGGTTTTCTTCACTCCATGAATAAAAAACGCTCTCTCGCAATATAGGTGACCTCGCAATCCCCTGCTCTAAACTTATAGGAAAAAGGAACTCTAAATTCATGATCGACATCTGCATGGTCCCAACTACGTAGCAATGATTCAAAACAACGTTAAGTCGCCGAAAAACTACCGGTCCTTGGTGGAATAAAATCCGGTTCAACTCTGGTTGTTATGTCAATTGTGAAAGTTTTCAGACCGCTGGTCGTAAATTACTTCGCAAGCAGCGAGACGCAGAAGAAGAAGAGGAGGCTACAATCCACTCAAAACTTCGCTTTGTGGAACGTAATGGAAAACCTCGTAATGTCGCCTACGCACTATCTACTACATTGCGTAATATTTATGCTTCCGGCTAAGAAAAATAATGTTATACTCTAAGTAAAGAGCTATAGCTGACCTGTGAGAACCGAGTACTCTTGGCGCAACGATGGTCTGGATATTATAGTAGAATTAACATCTGCCGCCTAACACTAACCAGCTGTTTGTATGTCCCTAAAGCCGTATCATCTAATATCATTAACTCAGTTGCTATTGCAAATCTTCATTGTCCTTTTTAATATCCTTCCACTTTTACATATTCTATTACACAGGTGTTATGTTTTAATACTTTATTAGTAAATAATAAACATTTTGTACAGCTTAATCTAGAAATAATTGTCAAAGTAAGATAAAAAAGAGACACAAACTAAATTAAACATATATGTATGTATGTATGTACATAACGATTTTAATCGTCGGAATTTTGGTAATGCTTTCGTCGGAATGACGCCAACTTTAAACGTTGCATCTGTAATGCTTGCTCCAGTTCTAAAACTTTTACATGTATTTCCATTTCCATGGTTTTTGCCTGCGACGATGTTAGCTTGGTGAAATCTACCTCTTGCAGCTGCTCTAAAGATTGATTACAATCCTTAACGGTGGCCACAACTTGACCGGTGGCTTGTGACACATCACGTGAGGCTTTTGTTAAGTCACCCAACTTTTGGCTTTCCTTCGGTGCCTTCACTTTACTCGCTATAACCAATTGGGCAGTACAGGCGGCAATTTCTTGTGCCGCCACTATTAATTCAAAGTTTTGTGTTGATTCGGATACGATAGCTTTGTTGGCAGCTTCGACGAGCAGATTGGCACCTTTGGCAACACTTTTTGATGCAGATATTAAGCCCTCTGTCCATTGGCTATTGCGTTTGTAGAACTCTTTGACCGAGGTGGTTCCTAAAGGGTGATATGAAGATATTAATAAAAATGTTTGTAAAAATATTCTACAATAGTTTAATACGAAAAAATGAAACATGAATAGAGTGAGGAGTTTGCCAATTCAATTTAACATTGATGCAAAACTTATTTAACAAAGTTGTTAACATCATTATATTGGACGTCCACGTATTTATTGGATTTTATGATTGACATACTCATGAAAAGTGACAGAACAGACATAACATCCAAGTTTTTTCTTATTTTAGATGACGAATAATGACAAAATAGACCGACAAAGACCCCTACGTTTTATCTGGGCAAGTCAAGTCACATTAAAAGATGGTTGATGGCGCAGGAGCATGTAACTCACCAGTGGTAATTGCAATAACTACACGGGACGTTTATGAGTTTGCCAAAAGTGCCATCGGTCGCTAAAAACGATGCACAATGAAATTTCAGAAAGGTCTAATAGACGAATCAGGGCGAGATGGAATGCCTTAACGAAATGCCGGATCGATATCAAAAAGAGCGTCAAAGGAAAACACGCATATTTTTTTACTCACGCGATTTTAAAATTATTGCAAGACGGTTATTGGTTGACAGATTACAACCTACATGTATTGGGATTACACGCCAGCCGAATGAACATAACAGTAACGATGACACATGCAGAAAGTGCAGGGAGACGGCATGATTGATACGCTGAAACACCTTCTCTGCTACTGACTGGCCTTATCTAGATTCCAACTTAGATATCTAGGAGCTTCGCAGTTCAAAAGACTAGATGAAGTATCAAAATTATATATATGAACCTTTCACACTTCGCAAAAAGCGTTGACATACCAATTCAGCTGATGACTACTTCAGCTCGTACTAAAGCCATTACAAAGGACCAGCAGGTCTATGTATGGCGTGACAGCCAACCAATATAACCGAAGCTAAGTTGATGAGATTACTTGTGTTACGAGACTTTTTCGTATTCGTAACGAATTTTTTTATAAAAACACTATAAAGGCAAAAGGTTGGTCGAATTCACTCAACACACACTTAAACTCTTACCCTATTTTTACTCACCTCTTCCGGCTGACACGATTTCTCCTTGCAGAGCTTTCGCCTTACGTATTAATAATTTAATACACTGCATTAGGAATGTACAGGCATCCAAAATTTTCTCATTCACTTCCAGTTTAATACCCTCATCTTTGGAACGTGCACTTGAAAGCAATTCGACAAATTTCGCCGCAGCCTCTTCGATAGCTTTGTCCATTTCAGCTAATTCATTCTCTACCAAATCACCCAGCTCAATATGTTTGCTGTTGGCATTGTTGAGTTCAGCTACAGATTTATTTAATAAACTTAGTTTCTGTTTAATATCCTCAATGGAATGTTGAATTTTAGAACTATTTTCGAAATTTTTAATTTGTCGTAAAAGTCTGAGCAGTGGGTCCTTTACATTATTGATTTGATTATAAATATCTGTGAGGGAGATAAAATTATTTAAATTTTTAATAATAATTAACATTTCTTATTGTATTTTTTTTTGCGCACCTTCGCCTTTGCCTATATCGGTGGTTGTATTATATATCAAGAGACACTGTTCATGCAACGTTATGAAAACGCTAACCAAATGTATTGTCTGTTGCGTGACATCCTCAACAAGTTGTTTATCGTCAGCACATTGTTTATAGCTTTTGTCCGTTAGCTGTAATGATTTCTCCATATCACCCACCAGTTTTATTGTCTTATCGAAATTTGGTTGATTCACTTCGTTTACTTTTGATTCCGTTATGAATTCGATGGTACTCAAAACCTTTTGATATAAAGAACTGATTTTATTTTTGTATTCCTCTTCGCTTTTAAGTTTTGCTGCCGTTTCTGATGCTAATGCTGCATTGGCTGTGTTTAAATTAGCATCTAAATTGTTTTTCTGCTCTTGAAGTTCTTGAAGCTTTGCAATGTGTGTACGTTGCGCACGCTCAAGGTCTGCAACGGCTGTTTTGCTTTCCTACAAATATAGAAAAATATTTTAATTATATATATTTAAATTTTAATATAATAAAAATTGCATACCGTTAAGTTAGCTTCCACGGCATTTACGCTCAACTCCAATGCCTTAATTTTGTTTACTTTTTCTAATATCTCTTTCTCGTGTTCTCCCAGCAGCTCTTTTATATTGTCATTTTTGCTCTCCAAGTCTTTTTTAAATTGGTCGACGGTAACGGTATGTTCCATTTGGTTTTTGTTGAGCGTATCATTTATCGTATTGAGCTTGTCCTCAAGTTGTTTAACCTTAGCTTGACTCTCGATCAATGCCACTGATTCGGCTTGCAGTTGCACAGCTTTCACAGACAACTCAGCTATTTCGCTATTCTTATTGACGGTAAATCTTTGGTATTCCTTTCGCAAATCCTCATGCTCCTGTTTTAGTTTTTTATAATCTCGTGTTATTGTTTCTATTTCTGTTGCTAGTTCAAGTTTTTCATTGCCGATTTTTTCACTCTTTTCAAGTTCATTTTTTATTTCGGTTATTTGCGATTTGAGATTGTCCACTTCGGCATGCAATTCCGAGTTTGCAAGTTTTTCTCGATTCAAACTTTTCGTAGAGTCACCATGCTATAATGAAGAATACTTTCGACATTAGTAAATTTAAATAAAGTTGGGTAGATAATGAAGATTAGAAGGCTGTTCCACAAGAGTCAGTGTTGGTGTTGTAGCGGTTCGCCAACCCCACTTAGAGGAGCAGGTGAGATTAGGCTAAGTGATCAAGGTCATCTAACCGGAGGTCCATGTCGAGGTCAAATCTGGATAGGTAGGAATTAAGTCAAACCTCTAATGAACCGAATTTGAAGCAATTCTGATGCAAGATTTTTGCTTCATTGATGTACTTTAAACTCACAATTTGCTGTACAACACCAGCTGGGATGGTAGATGACTTAAAACTCCCACAATATGAATATCGAAATGTTAACATCGTCGTCAGCCATCTCCTTGGGCTTAGAGGTTTCTCATGCGGAACACTGTGCCGTATCTTCTTACCGATGGCGACATCAATCGCAGGTATGTATACTAACCAGATCCCAGAGCGTAACTTCACTTTTATTTATCTCTCACCACTCTAACAATATCCGATATGTGGAAACACGGTAGAGTGGCCCAACTATTAAAGTAGAAAGTCCAAAGTCTTTGACACAGCCAATTATGCAATGCTCTCTAAGCTCAGAAAAATTAAACAATAAGTTCCGCTGATTGGAGGACTCTTTTTCCCTTGCTTCTGGATTTGCAACGACGACATAAACTAACTTTGCCCGCTCCAAGGCAGGGTTGAGTAAGCCTCAACAGCAACAACAACAACAACAAAAAATACATATATCTCTCTCATTCTCGGTAATGGGATTTCAGGCACTCGAAGATGTCGGTTCATTTAACGAAGGAGTGTTCAGAAAGGGCACTTATTGCTTGATTCTGATCCGCGAATAAGTTTATTCGGGAAATTTTAACCAATCGAAAAAAAGAAAAGTATTTTGGATAGAATGTCTGAAGAAAGAAATTTTCCATTCGTATATTTGGTAGTCATATTTATATTTCTGCCCCTATCATGCGTGTGTATGAGACAAAAAATACCAACAATATTCGAAAGAAGAAACATATTACTGTTTTTAGTTAATATTAATAAAAACATCTTCAAATAAATTTTAATTTTTTTTCGCTTCGCGCAATAATCGAACTGTGCTGCATTATTTATAAACTTAACCACCTGGTTTTAGTAGATGTTTTTTCTTACCTGCCTCAATAAATTTATATGTTCATCTCTCATTTGGGTGTACATCGCTTTCAGTTTGTTAAATTTTTCCTCTGATGTTTTGGCTTTTTGTTCTTCTTCAGTAGCTTTTTCTGTAAAAAAAAATATGCCAAGTTAATTAAGCAATAAAATCAATACAAAAATTTGCACAGCTTTTATCTGTATTATTATTAATAAATAAATTTATATATGTACATATATACGAATCGAATATTAATGGACATTTGGCTACTTTAATAAAGACTATGCGTCAGTTTTTACTAAAAAAAAGTCACTAGTGTTTGAATTCAAATTTTATACACGACAAGTACTTGAGATTAATGCATTTAAGAACAGATTTGTCCAAAAACACTGACTATTTTCGGTTTTTAATTGTAAAAATTGCAAAATGTGGCTAATATAAACAGAAAACATTTGGCAGACAAATGTGCAATATTATAATTAATATGGTTTAAAAATGTATTTGAAAATATGCTCTAACTCGTTAGTTATTATCTTGTTTATATATTTATTTTTTTGAATTTAATAACATATGTTTTTTCTTCTGATATTTTAGTAAATAAAACATATAACATGCATATATGTGAATACATACACATGTATATGTATTTAAAATTTGATATTTTCCTCAATATTTAAGAAAGTTTTTCACTTGACTTGTCATCCTACAATGACAGGCAAGAAAAAATCTATCCAATTAACTTACGCATTAAAACTGGTGTTTCGCTTAACTTTTGCTCCAGAGTATCCTTCAGCGCCTGCATATTGGTACATAACTCCTTTGATTGGGCCAATTCAGTAGTTAGGCCACCGATTTCATTACGCAAATGTTGTAATTCATGTTCGTAATTTCTTTCCATCATTTCATAATTCTGTTTAACTGTTAACAACTCTGATTGAACATCTTGTAATGCATATTCATAATCTCTAATGGTATTTTGCAATATAGCACTATCGGCTACATCCGGTCCAGTTGCAGTTGGTGTACTTGCAGATTCTTGTGAAATACTAGTATCTACTAGAGTATCCATAGGTGGCTCCGGATCAGGTTGAACATGCATTACTGGTGGTACATAACTTTTAAAATCTACTTTCGATGTAAAATTAGGTGCAGAATCAGGTAAATGCGGGACCTGTATCAAATCAGAAAAATACTGCAATGGTCGTACATTATTATAGAATGATTTAATTTTGAAAAATAATTCACGAAAGCGATCACGATGTCCGGTTAATATATCATTTGGCAGTTTGTCGTGTAATTTGAACATAACGCGTACACACAAGTCGTACAAGGGATTCGAATCTTGTATGAGTGTAATTAATGGTGCGAGGCGGCATTGCCCCTGGGGTGTCATGGAAGACATGCGATATGCATTGATTGATGTAAATACACGAGATTGTACCTCCAAAATATCATCCAAATAGTCGAAAATTTCAACACAAAGTTGAAAACTGAAAAAGAAACGTATTAAAAAGATTTCCTTTTTATTTCGTTTAAAAATTAAGTAGATACAATGGTGCACAAAAAATAAAAAAAAAATAACGGTCGATTAAATAAATGCGTTTAGATTATAAATAAAAGACTTGAACAAATAATTTTTTAAATCAATTTTTTTTTTAATGACAAAATTTTAATTTTTTGCCAACATTTAAATCTCACTTATTCATTATTTTTGCAAAAAAAAAAAAAAAAAAAAAAGAAGTCATATTTGAATTTGCTTTAAGAAGGAAATAAGATACGAGCTTTTACTCAAAAAATTACTTTAGAATTTGTTATTTTACGGAATTTAAAGTTAATTTGAAAAAAGTATGATTTTTGTGAACAAAGAAGATGTAAATTAGCTTTTTGGAAAAAAGTATAGTATATAGTAGGTAAGATCGTATTATTTAAATCAATAATAATTTTCCTACATCTATATATATAAAAGGTTATTAATAAAACAGTGACAACTACGTTAAAATAAACTTCTGATAAACTTTCACTTTATTCGATTAGTCTATTATTAATATATTTTATTTATAACGGAATAGAACATTACAGTTGAGCAAGCTTATCTAAGAAAGTATGCGCAAGATTATACCTACTTAACGTCATATAAACGTATGTGTCAATCTTTTGTTTTTGTAATTTTAAATATAAATGCATACTTATATACACATATATGTTCCATTCAATTTCGCATACTAAGTATATATTTTTAATCCAACTCAAGCTCAACAAAAGGTATACACCTACTTACCAACTTATTTGTTTAAATAAATCTAGATAGCATATATGTAGTTTATTTACTTACTAAATGTTGATGTCATCACTAGCTGCTTTTTCTATTTCCTTAAAATCTATCAACAGCGAACCGGGAAATAATACATTCTTTTCATGAAATTCTAGTTTTGTAACAATTAATTTACTATAGGCTTGTATGCAATTGCCAACACCATCTTGTAAATGCCCCCATAATTTTCCCATTTCTAAAATCATTTTCTTATGCGTCTGTGAATCTTTGATAGCGCTTGCGTGACCCTCCCGCAGTACTTTATGTAGTAGATGACAAAATTTCCATGCAGTAAAACGGTTCTCCATCAAGGGTTGGCGCGTGAAAATCATCCATAGTGATTTCGCTTCTTTGACGCGGTGGGTTGTTATAATAATGAAGCGAGCATGTTTCATTTTAAGTGGCGCCTCCATGGGATTTAATGCCTTATTAACACTTACAGACTTGAAAAACAGAGAAAGATGTAGTTTCGAAATTAACAATATTCATTGATAGTTGTATCATTGTATTATTTACCATATTAAACATTTCTTTGTCGTAGGTCGGTGCCATTTTCAAGCAGTTTTTCTTTTTAATAGCTACTTCTTTTTATTTTATTGAACTCGACTCGGGAAATGACTTGAAAATGCAACGCATGCAATTTAAGTAATTTCAATACACAATATATACAGAGCACTTGCCACACCTTAGACCACTTTACTATTTATCCATATAAAAAATTTGAAAATGTTGAAGAAAAAACAATTTTTGGAAACGAATTATACACGACGAACACCAGTTTATTACTAAGTATCGATAGGCTTTTATCTTATCTTGCAACACCATTCTTAAACGCACCGCGCGTACGTTTGGTCAAGTGATTCCCCAATGGTTTCGTTGTCACAAATTCATATCTTTCTGGGCTAAAACAATGAATTGAAGCATTGCGCTACCGATATAAACAATAGAAAATCACAATTTGACTCATTTATTGTAGGTGCAAAAACATCTGGTTGCCAATGTTGCCGGTTGAGTGCACTTGTGCATTGCATCAATTTTTCACTAAAGGGGTAGACTGACTATGCTATTTCTTTCGCGACTGCAGTAGACGTTATGGGTTAACAGTAAAGTAATTACTAAAGTAAAACAGACTTATTCTTAAGTTTTTTATAGCGCAAGCAAAAGGGCGAATATACTAAGACTAACCTGAATTGGAAAGGCATGATCGTTTATCTCTCAAAAAAATCTTCTTTAGAAAGGTCTATATAATATAACATTCCATCGTTATAATGCCATTGAAAACTCTTGATTTGATGTTGCATTGCTGATTTTGTGGGTTTTTAAACTATAAAACGGTTAAAGCGACGCATGACAGTCCCAGTTAATTGATCTGTATTGCTGTTTGCTATAATTATAGCAGCTTAAGTAGCACGCGTTTCTAAGTTTTGTGGAGTTTACTCCAGGATCTGGCAGTATCGGATACCATCTGATTGTTGTGAGAATTTATTTGATTGTGCGAGAAAATGTAATCAAAACAAAAGTGACAATATAAATAAAATATGTTGTTATTACTAACACGTATAATTGTGTTTTACGCTCTTTTTACATGTAATATATATTGGAAAATAAGTGGATTGGAATGTCTTCAAGCTGAAGAAGTGAAATTTGACAGTAGAATTGTAGAAAATGAATATATTGTGCAATACCGGTACTATTATATGCCGGCCACCAGATGGAAGTACCTGAACGCCGCATTCAGACGCACCAATGTAAGCTCTTATTGACTTTCGTAAGTCGGAATACTTTATATTCATTAATTTTTTTTCCAAGGTATCACAATTTCATATAGTCGAACGTATTAACTTCTCAGGCTATTATCCGAGCGATTTTGATTTGATACAATTGGAATGTGAAAATAACACATCGAAGCATATATCTCAATTGGAGCTACATCCATTAATCAAAAGAATATCGCCACAACGAAGTGTTGAAAGGATATTAAATTATAATCATACTCGGGAATATGTAGGTCGTAATCTTTTGCGTGCGTTGCCCGGCCAAATTACACATATGCTGCAAGCCAATGTTTTATGGGGTATGGGTATTACAGGCGCTGGCGTGAAAGTAGCTGTTTTTGATACAGGTTTGGCAAAGTCACACCCACATTTTCGTCGTGTAAAAGAGCGCACAAACTGGACAAATGAGAAATCTTTGGATGATGGTGTTAGTCATGGCACATTTGTTGCTGGTGTTATAGCATCAGCTAAGGAGTGCTTGGGGCTGGCACCTGATGTTGAGCTGCACATATATAGAGTATTTACAAATTCTCAGGTTATATTGCTTCATTTAATGTAAACCGCATATTTTCTAATTATTTTCATTCATTATTTGTAGGTTTCTTATACCTCTTGGTTTTTGGACGCTTTCAACTATGCTATTTTTAAGAAAATCAAAGTACTTAACTTGAGCATAGGAGGTCCAGATTTTTTGGATCATCCATTTGTAGATAAAGTTCTTGAGCTATCCGCCAACAAAGTAATTATGATCTCTGCTATCGGAAATGATGGTCCTCTCTATGGTACGCTAAATAACCCAGGCGATCAGAGTGACGTCATTGGTGTAGGTGGCATTAATTTCGAACAAAAAGTGGCAAAATTTAGTTCACGTGGGATGACAACTTGGGAATTGCCTTGGGGATACGGTAGGCTAAAACCCGACATCGTTACATTCGGTAGCCAAGTAAAAGGCAGTAATGTACATGGTGGCTGCCGTTCGCTATCGGGTACATCAGTTGCATCACCTGTTGTAGCTGGCGCTGTAGCGTTAATAGCCAGTGGTGCACTATCCAAAATGAATCTCTTAAATCCCTCATCTATGAAACAAATATTGATTGAAGGTGCTGAACGTCTACCAGATAATAATATGTTTGAACAAGGACACGGAAAGTTGGATATCCTAAAGAGCATGCAATTACTTTTAACCTATGAGCCAAGAATAACTCTTAGCCCGGAATATTTGGATGCTACCGAAAGTTATATGTGGCCATATAGTTCTCAGCCGATATTCTATGGCAGCATGCCAATCATCATAAATGTAACTATATTGAATGGTATTGCCGTAACTGGAGAGATCAAAGATGTGCCTACATGGCATCCATATACGGACAAGCATGGAGATTTTTTAAATGTTGCTGTCTCATACTCGCCAAGTTTATGGCCTTGGTCAGGTTGGATGTCGGTGCATATAGGTACTGTAAAAACTATTTTTAAAGAGTCCACCTGGAATGAAGATTTACATTTTGTAGACGTGTACGAACATTTTTGAATTTTATAGTCTTTTTTGTAATCATATACTCTCGCTGTTCGCTATTTCGTAGTATATGTACATATGTAGCACCATTCGAGGACTCGTCACATACATATATGATATTAATTAAATTTTTTCTCAATTCTTTCAGTTGTCAACGAAAAGGGTGCTGATTTCAAAGGTGTCGCCGAAGGTCATATAAGTCTGGACATCGAATGCTTACCGGAGCAGAGCGAGGGCAAAGTAGTGTCCAAAATAAACTTTCCACTTAAAGTAGTCGTTATACCTAAACCTCCTCGCAACAAACGCATACTTTGGGATCAATATCACAGTTTGAAATATCCACCAGGTTATATACCCCGGGATAATCTTAAAATCAAATCCGATCCACTAGATTGGCGTGCCGATCATTTACATACAAACTTTCGTGATCTATATATACATTTACGCAATGCTGGCTATTATGTAGATATTTTACGTATGCCCTATACTTGCTTCAATGCAAGCGAATATGGTACACTGCTTATTGTCGATACGGAGGAGGAATTTTTCGATGCTGAAATAAAGAAAATAGAAAATGATGTTTACAACGAGGGACTCAGCATAGTGGTATTCGCTGACTGGTATAATACAACGGTTATGAAAAAGATAAAATTTTTCGACGAAAACACACGCCAATGGTGGATACCCGATACTGGTGGCGCCAATATACCAGCTTTAAATGAGCTACTTCAACCTTATGGCATCGCGTTTAGTGACTTCATCGCTGAGGGATTCTTTACATTGGGCGATCATTCAATGTATATTGCCAGTGGCACAACATTGGCGAAAATACCACGCAGCGCTGGTGATATTGTTATCGGTGCAGAATTACATGATCAGGGATTTGAGGTATGTATTGTAAATTGTGTGCAAGTCGAATATCATTTGTTGCTATTATTAAAATGTTATTATTTCTTTTATAGATTTTAGAAAATCCTAACGCGGCAGATATAAAGAAAGTTTTTATACCGATACTTGGTCTTTTTCAAACACAAAGTGAATTGCGTAAACAATATTTGATGGTGAATGCGCAGACACCCACCAGCTATGAAGAGAACAATGTGGAGCAACCAAATATCGAAACAGAAATATCTGCCGAAAGAAATCCTATAATAAATAAACGTATACTGCTTGGTGTAAGCGTTATTGATAAGCATAGCAGACGCTTCAATGGCAATATTATAAATAAACTGCCAGAAAATAAATCGAAAAATATAAAAGAAATGCCACAAACATTATCAATACCAATACCCAATACAAGTGGGCGTGTTGCAGTTTTTAGTGATTCAAATTGCTTGGACTCCATACATCTGGAAAAAGCGTGCTTTTGGCTGCTAGATGCTATCTTGGAATACACAATGACTTCATATAAATCAGAATTGTTACAAAAGCTAAATCGTATCAATGAATTTTATACAAATACTGAGGATACTTTACCATTACGCTTATATAGCAGTAATTTACATTTGCATTCAAAAGTAATAGATTCGAATAATAAATTTCATAAAAGAGAGACTGAAATGTGTGAAAGTCTCAGTTGGCTAAGGCCGCAGAGTGTTAGTTCAGCGGAAGTAAAGTTAACTACGACACGGCTAAAACAAATAGATTTAAATTTGTTAAAAGCAAGCAAAGGTGAGTTATGTATATTATTATTAAAAAAACATTTTGAACAACTTTTTATGTGTGATAAAAAAAAATTATTACTTTCCACGTATAGTCGTATTAGTCAAACCTACTTTAATGCATATATAATACGTTTAAATACACATTTATATATTTGATTCACTCATAAATTTTTGTTCTTTTTTATTCCTTAACTAGATCATAAAGTTGCTGAGTTAATAAATTCACATGTTGAAGCTAAGCAAAATGCCTTGCCGTTGAACAGCGAAGATGATGAGCGAACAATCAAATTATCCTTAATTTTCATTATGCTGTTAACAAGTATTGTACTCATATTCTTTATTAAGTGTTTTAGAAGAAAAAGGGGCATATAGTAGACATTAGTACATACTTACAAATATGTATCAGTAGTATGATAAAATGTTTTAAAATTCTAAAATAAGTTTTTTTATACAATATTTATTTAAGCAATAATACAATAATAACTATATTGATAACTCAACAATTCGAATATGATATTCGGTCAGTAGCTCTTTCTTAACCTTTCTTACAGACAAGCAAAACTCAGTGCTATTATCTAGATCGGCACTTTCAACGCGACAAATTTTATTAATCGAAGGTTTGACAGTTTTTTGGCAACTTGACTACGCTTAGGTCGAAATCTCTCTAAGTCGGAATAGCTTTTAAGCCAACTTTGATCCGAGGGAATATTATTGCTGTGTTTGCCATAGATGACTCAACCGCTGTTTTTGTTGTTGTAACCGCAAACGTATTCCCCAAGATGAACTTGCCAGTGCCATAGTCCTTGAGCTGATAAAACCCGAAACGTTATGATATAAATACCCGACCTTACGGCAGACAAACCGTACCGCGTGTAATTTCTTGAACCCCTAACTGACAGAGTAACTACCACGGTTAGAATCAACTCGTGTAATGGCTGGAGTTATCTTTAGATCTACTCAAGGGCAAGAACCGTAACTCCCGCAAAATTTCCCAAAAACTACTTTGAGGTTAAAACTACAACAACAACGTAAACCATTCAATATTCAGCACCATAATTGATAACACCTCCTCCAGAGTTATGGGCAATTGCCAAAGTTCGTATGATTACAATTGCTAATATTAGTCTGATAAATAGTATAACTTGGCCTCCTAAGCTAACTCTAACTTCAGACCATATGCCCATAATTGTCTCGATTAACAAGCCTCCACTTCTCCAAAGCTTTGGATACCACCTCACGTAATTTACGAATAATGCCTTTATTGTCAATCCTCTTTAATGGCGTAGACATAGCTTACGCGATTATAACCGAGTTAAAAACATTGCGCCATTCTTTCTTCCTTTCGCTGTGAGACGCTAATTGGAAATACCAAGTGTAGTCAGGTCCTTCTCCACCTGATATTTTCAACGAAGTAAAGTTCCTCTTCCTCCCTCTACTGACATCGGTGAGTAGTGCATCGAAAACTTACAAAGCTGTATTGTTGTTGGTGTTAAGGCTAGTTCCAAGATGGACGAAAATATCTACGTCAATTACCTGGTGCTATTATCTGACACTGAGGTCTCGTCACTACGGCCGGGGTTGAAGAGTTGGACCTGATTCATTGACAATAATTGTCCGAATTTCAAAGTCAAAACTCCAAGCACAAAAAATTTAAACAATGGGTTTGCCGGGTGGTGTTTTTTCCCACTATTGTTTTAATTTTTACATTTTGGAAACCCCTCCATCACAACTGGAGAGGTCTTTCATTTGCCGATAATTTAGAATTTATAGTGTGGATACATTTGTTGGAAATAAGCCAACTGTTTTAATCATTTCCTTACTGTCAAGATTCTCTTGCCCATGAACTCGGCTGCAGTTGAATGCATAGTCTCTATTATAGCCGAAAATTTGGCTCTTAACACAACGCAATGATCGCTTAGATTCAAAGAAGAAGATATCGCCAATAACCCTTCTATCAGACTTTGAACTATCTCTTAAATCAAGGCCAGTTGGTGTTGTTATCTGATTATCCACTATGTCCAGTGGAAGGTTGTTGAAGATAATATTTTCCTCAAAACCAGAACATACCCAATAGCCACTAGATTTAAGAGTATTGTTTTTATATAATTGGCGTTTTGTAAACGCTGAAGCGACTTTCGGCTAAACTCTTCCTCCAAGTTATGGTGGTCTTAATGTTTTTCCAACAAATGGATGAATCTACCTAGCTACCACTAAGTCGCTGGCCGCTACGGCCGCTGGATTTGTATGAGGAGCTTTTTTATGTCATGTCAGAAATACACTCGGAGGGCTTGACATTCCATGTTGAGAAGGACCGCAATTAGAAAAATTAATTTAGCTTTTTAATTAATTAAGTTTCTATAATTTTGGATGTTAATCGGAACAGGATACGAACTCTGGCCTTGCGAATGATAGTATGTTATGCAACACGGCTAATGCGGCCGCCACTCTGTGCTCTTACCACTGACTTATAAATCTTGTGGCAGCCACAGTTTATTCCTTGTCCCGTTTGGTGCAGCCGATTGGACTAGTTCTATACCCTTCTCACAGAGTCTGTAGGAGCTTATATCATCCGCATATTCCTTAATCCTTAATCAATTGCTGCTAGTAAGATACCAGAGCATGTGAGAGAGAAAATTTTACTTTGAGGCGTTCCCCAAGTAGGCTCGCAGTTACAGCTCTGATAGCAGTAGCAGATTGTCGCTGCGGGTAGGGGTTCATGAACCTTCCCGCGTAGGGCATGCCTGTCGTAAGAGGGGACTAAAATCCAAAAGTTCCCGTCGCGACAGTCGCGTCTTTATAACGGACTGTCACTCCCGCAACCTTCCCCAAAAACTGTTTTCGGATATATTTTTGGCGGCTACAATAACAACACAGTTAAAGATTAGTTTAATTAAAATCCATACATAACGTTTTAATTTATATTACCAAATTTTGTATATGTAACGGATATGGATATTTTCTTAAATTTTTACGTTTCACACAGCAAATTGCAACCGAACAGGTTTCTTCGAAACTATCCAGAGAACATCGCCGAAACACGCCTGTTTCTTGCTTTGTTAGTTGATAGATCTAAAACAAAATTACAACAACAATAGTTTATATTAAATGTAATTAAGAATAAGAAGAATTTCTCGTAAACACCTTTAGTAATGTAGCCTTGTAACGTGTGCATTCTCTTCTTTTGAATTTAAATTTTACCGGATGATTTAAATTCGACGCTTTGGACACTCCAATGCGATTTAAACTTGAATTCGTATCCTTCATTAGTCGCGATATCTGAGTTTTAAGACGTGAAAATAAATGAAAAACACATCAAATTTAATTTAGTGATGGTATTCAACGATAGTTGAGGGATTGAAATGGTTATATTGACTGATTGAACTAATCTCGATTGACTTCTAGATAAACATCAGGTGGTCTCATCTACCGAAGTATGTAATACCAGAAAGCTGGGACACAGTTGAGCTCCATATCGGAGATGGATTCAGTACTGGAGAAATTACAGAAAGCTTTTGAAGAAGCCTGTGCTACTCCTTTGGCAGAGCTCAAAAAAATAAGAAGAAACTGAAGAAGGGTCTTTAACAAAGTTAAACGTTCTAATACCGATAAATGTCATCCCCATATTTCTGAAGTATAAGAATACTATGAGCTGAGGGAGGTCTGATTGTATACCTCGCTTATGGTAGATAGAGATAAGTGCGAGGTCTAAATGAAGTGCCGACATTGAACGATAAGAGCTTTGTTAAACTATTTGAATATGTGGACCATGCCTGTTTACTGGATAGAACGCGCACTATCAGAACTACTTCCATAAAGGCACTGGGAGTCATAATCGATATAAGCGATATCAGGCCAGTCAACATACGAAAGACGTATGAAGCGGCGCTAACAGTTAGCAGTCTTAAAGTCCTTCGAAACTGGATGCATTCCCCTAACTGTGAAAAACATATCAGTACACAGAAAGTTGTAACAGAACTCGGCCTAGACCCACAATGTGACTGGGAAGAGGATATTGTCTGCCAGGCACAAACAACTTATTCTTCCCTATAATGGAAAAAATGGACAGAAAGCAGGGCCACAAAAAACTGCGAAGATATCCGTAACTCCGACTTCCAAGCAGAGTTCGAGAGGCATTACTGGAGATTCCAAATGAACAATGGACAAGCTGCCAATGGCGAAATCTAGGTTTTCTGTAGCTAGCTGAGCAATTAAGGCAAATTAATTGTATCAACACAACGTAAAAATGAACAGACTATGGCGGGTAAATACCGTAAATATCACTTGGATCGTAGGCTACATGGATGTACAATAGAAGACAATGGATACGTGGTTCGCCCTGGCTGTGATCATCGATTGCCTCAGGTCTTTCAGCGACTTGAAATTATTGTGGAAACTGTCACCTTCATGAACAAATTCATCACCTGAAGAACTTAGCATTCTTATGGCTAAATAATGTGGTTGGGTGGTCGGAGCACAGCTTTCGCCGTTACACATTTCAAGATGCCACCAGCTACATTCTTATGGGGTGAGATGAGCATGGTTGGAAGAAACTAAAACAATTCATAAAATTAAACGAACTTTTCAAAAATACTTATTTGGGATACGCGTGGAAGCACAATGAGCCTACTCAATGGCTTAGGTGTGGCCACTTGCCTGCGCTCAACCTGCTTTTTCAATCAACCAACCAGACATATAGCTATATATAATTTTAGTCGCATATAGTGCACCTTATATTGCCTATGTGAGACCTGTCTGATTGATGTCAAGAAGTCTCTATTATTTAAATTATAACGAAAAGAAGAAATCGTTTCAGTGCTCACCAATTGATCCACATTGATGTGCTTCGTCTCTCGATGATTGTTCAAGTATTCAGTCTCTATTACGGGCTCCACATTCGTATCTTGTGCTTTTATGCCCTTCGCTTTGGGCACAGGACTCTTTTCAGCCGTGTCGAATAGGCCTCTCGCTTCAGCCATTTTTATCAGATATTTTGCATTTAGTTGTGTAACTTTTTTCCTCTTAATTAACGAGAGATAACACCCAGTGGAATGCTGTTTGATGCAATTGTCTCGATTAATGCATATGTCTGGTATAGTCTCGCATATAAATTCATCGGCTTCTGGCAGCACTACACTCTCTTCACTATCATCTGCATCAGCAGTCGATTCGGCAGGTCCATCCGTTTTTGCAGCACCCGCCTCTGTTGCGGACGATGACTTTCCCTTTTCATCAGCCTGCGTATTGGTGGCACGTTTCCTTGGCGAACCCATAGCCGCTGCTGGAATATTAGCTGCCTCAGCTTCAGCTAGCGCTTCGAGGCGTTTCTTCTCACGGAATGCACTTTGATGTTTCCTCAAAGATGTTTCGTTTACCAACTTCACTGCATAATCAGTCATATCTTGATTTTCCGCCGATACAATTGAATGCGTTTGATAGAGCAGAAATTGTATTTGCGGCCTGGACATTGCCATTTGTAGTGTTAGCAATTGTTCCTCGAGTATTAGCGATACTCGACGTTTGCCCTCATCGCTTATCTCAGATTCAGTGAGTACTTCTAACATACTCAAGTCACCGCCGCGGGAGCAAATCAAATCGATTGGATCGGAAATTGCGCTGAACGAATTCGGTGGATTTGCAAAAATGCCAACGACGTAACCGAAACGTTTCGATTCTAATGGAAAGGAGGTGAAGAGCTCGGCAAAAATACGTATATTACAGACGCCAAGGATTTCCATAAATTTGCGATACTCCTTGAGGTTTATTCCTGCACCATAAACATAAAAATTATTCACACGATTGATGGAATAAAAAAGCGAAGCAAGATAGGCTGTGGAACGCGGTGAAGAAATATGCGTCTGTAGGATGTCTCCACTCAGTTGAAAGTATTCGAGAAGCCTGGACATCACGGCGGGTCCATAAGAGAAGGCTTTGTCCTGAAATTAGGGAAAAAGAAGATTGTTAAAACAGTGAAAATATACGTGTATATCTGAATGTTCTTAAGTATGAAATGTTGTTAGTTGACCTCTGACCTGTTCTAATATTATTCACCAATCTTCACCTGTCACTTAAGGAGTAAACTATTGGTTTTCATTTCAATGAATATAAAGTTTTATCCGGCGGCCACATTGGCCGAGTGATTACCAGTGCATATTACTATGCAGAGAATCCTAGCTTCGAATCCCCGTCAGACTAAAAATCCAAAATTATAGAACTTTTTCTATTTAATTGCTGTCGTTCTGGGCGGAGAACCCCTCTGCGTGTATGTATTTTTGTCATGAGGACCTCAAGAAAAATTCCATCAGCCTTTGTAAGACGGTTTAGAGTAAACTGTTGGTCCGTCCATTTATTGAAAAACACAAGCCACACACCACAAGTTAAAGGAGGATGCTATACATATTATACATAAACGGACTACGAACGACCGAAGAGCTTCTACGAGAGAATTTATATTTTTTTGACAGAATCTAAACTAAAACGCCTCGGACCTGTGACCCACATTTTGATAGGAGCGATCACTTAGTTATGTATTTATCTAGCCATGGATCTTCTTAATTGGCATAGGCACCAATTGGTTCTAATTTGTAACATCCAGTGAAGGCAGCACTTCTTCACCTAAATTTTCCAACATAGTGGATCTTTATCATCCTCGGCTCCCAATTTTTTGATCTGTATTGAAAACTTTCTAAGTTGGTGTGTTTTCGATTCCACATCTGCCAACAAAGCTTCTCTCTCTCTTAATTCGTTGAACTATGTAAAAGGAGTATAGTCTAATTTTGTTTATGCAGTCAAAGCTGCAAGGCTATTTCAATTGCTGCTCTTGCATACTCGTCACACACCAAGGAAACGTGAAAAGGAATGGTGCAGAAACTCCATCATCTATGGTTTAAGGGTTCAACTAGAGTCTTTCACCAATGTTGTGGCTGCGAGCGGACGTCGGTCTTGAGAAAAGCGGCTCGCTATACTTAGTTCACTGAACTACTCGCCTAGCGACGTTGTAAGCGAGGTTTAGAATCTGTCATGCAGAAACCAGTTCTAATGAAAAGCTAAACAATGGCTCAGATGGAAGATTCCACTTTAGATAACGACCACTATAAACATTTCAAATACCACAATTTAAGGGTATGTATCTTCCGGTTTCTTAATTGGGAAGGTGGCACCGCTTACAACCGTCTTATAAAGGAGCGCAAATTTGATACGTGATGGTAGAGTGCTCAGTCTTACCTCAATCCGCATCAAAGCGAAGATCCTCAACAAATCGTTCATTTCTGCCCACGCCTCGACGGAAGATAAGGACGATGTGACCAAAGTTATCCCTTATGTGGGCCTAAAGTGTACTCATGAGCGTTGCCATCACTATGATGAGAAGATTGTGAAGGTATCTTTGGCTTAAAAGTCGGAAATTCAGCATAAAACGACGATACATTCACAAGAGGGAATTTGTGGCTTTGTAACCATTGAAGCGATTTTCGGCCAATTTGTGGTGTGCGTTTTTATGTTTTTCCGAAGAATGGAGTGAACTACAATTTATTCTAAGTCGCCTCCGAATGATTTGATTTGATTTTCATATTGGAACCACACCCTGCCGAGGGGTCCGACCGCTATTAGAATAATCAATTTTCTATAATTTTGGATATTAGCCAGTCCAGGGGTCGAACCCTGACTTTACGAATGCTGGCATGCAACAACACTTGGCTATTGCGGCGGCAAAGGTTCCTGACTTTTCTTTTCAATAGTGCCACTACTGTCGATAGCTCTCTTCAAAAGCCTTATTAGGTTAAGATAAGGTCGCATTACAATCAGTGGGTCTCAGGGTAGTGTAATCTTTAGGTAGACAATAGTCTCTTCTGTGGCAATAAATCTATTCCCGGTGTTATTTTTTCGATCTAGTAATATCAAACCGGTTGTGAGGTAGACTCAAGAAAGTCAAACCGACGATCCTTCATAGCCACAACCACTTTCTTGACAACTCTGTATCAAAAGTTGTGAATTTTTTTATTTTTATTTTTGATGTTAAATAAAATTATAAGTACATACATATATACTCCTATTTTATAGGAATATAATTTCAATGGCAAATACTTTGACCCGCTTACCTGAATGATGAAATAGTGTTGCGTGACGAGTTTTGATTTAGTAAATTCACCCTTATCTTGCGGCACGCAAGATATAAACAGTGGACAAACATTGTCCCAACGATAGTGATTTGTGTCCAAAATGTGTTCGTTATCATTTTCTTGCAGTATATAGCCGTATTCGAGTAAAAATTTATCCGCTGATGTCTTATCACTGAAATAGGGAAGAAAAGATAGTAAATATGGCATGCATTTAAACATACATACATACGTGTAGTATACAAATAGAAAATCGAAAATTTTTAAAGATATGATATGATATGTATGTGTGTAGGTACTCGTAAGTAGGGAATTGTTTTTGTAAGTTGGCATTACCATACTAGTATTTAATGTTTAATCATATGCCCATTGGGTAATCTCTATGATAAACTCATAAATGTTCTTTCATACCCAGTTGAGGTCTTATCATCAAAGAATATTTTTTTGGGCAACTTATGGATACAACATAAAATAAGAGGCGTTAAAATATGAGTCGCAATTATATATATATATATATAATTTGCGCATTGTAACCGCTGAAGCGATTTTCGGCCGAGCTCCTAATCCAATTTGTGGTTTTTTTACGAGGAGCCTTTATTTAGTTTCCTTATTTTAACATTTTGCCTCGATATGGAAAATCGTTAAACTAATATAAAAATTTATATCTCCCACCCATCGAAGCATCTGATTAGGACATTTCATATTCTTTCAACATACATACATACTTACCGTAATAAAAATGGATTTATCCAACCAGTTACCATCGTATTAGATGCTGCATTGGCGACTTTTTCATTTTGCAGATGAATCGGCAATAATTTGGAAAGACTGAGTGCATTGAACTTTATACGCATACGTGATATGGACGCTGCCAAAGCCTTACGAAACTCCCACAAATGTTCAGCAATTTCTTTTTTATTTTTTTTTTTGAAGAAAGAAAATATGATTCAGCAAAAAGTGGAAACTCTATAGAGGTTTTCATGATTTTGGAGCACGCTTATTTACATACGAGGGAGTGCACTTATGTTCACGGAATAAGCGGGTTGTAGGTTAGGTGATTAGTGACTCATGATTCAACAATGAGTCTTTGAGCTGTTGAGAAATATGGAAAAAATCGAATGTCGTGCCATTGGTTTACGGACACTTTTCCGGAAAAACATGATGGGCAAGCGACATAGTAGATTTAAACAAGGAAGGAAATCCCTAGATGATGACCCGAGGCCGGGCCAGTATCGAAGTAACCACACTAGAACTTAACCAAAAAGTTGAAAAATTTGTTTTCGACCATGTGTTACTAAAGAGTAAACAACTCGCCGAAAGGGTGGGAATATATGAAAAAAACCAATTTGTAAATCCTGTGTGATCTTCTTGAGGCGACTAAGGTCGCACGACAAGACGCCCATCCTCAACAGCTATGTTGGGTTGGCTGCCCTGCAAAAGTTGGACATTCGATATTTTGAATCTCCAAACCTACGGCCTAGATCTGATCCCGAGTGATTATTATCTGTTTCCAAAAATTCGAAAAAGACTTGAAGTCATCCAGAATGATATCGAGGAGACAGTTTTAGTGTATTTTGAAAGAAAAAAATTCAGTTTCTTTTTCTACACCCCTTATCCTGAATTTCGCGAACATAAATCGCCCACTCGAATATACGTGCATCGTTACCTTCAACTTCTGATTCTCTGAATAGTTTATATTGCAGATCTATTTCTTCGGAGTAGCGCTGCTTGAAGTTACGCCCAAGTAATTCGTAAAACATTAACCAAATACGATTCTCATCTTCTTTATGCTAAAATCGAAGATCGGAATATATTTACTTTTAAATTGTTTTTTTTTTTTTAGTAAAAACATCTCTTTACAAAATTACCTCTGGAAAGCGCTTATAAAATTCAATATCGTTTAGAGAATTCGAAAGCACGACTTTGACTGGAGAATATTATGAAATATTAATTGAAATGGAAATATTTTTCAAAATTTTACATACTTACATCTAAAGACATCATATATCAGTGAATACACTTTACGCATTTCATGTTCATTTTCAAATTCGACTCTCTTTGGTGGTTTCGCGAGTAGATTTGCTGCCAGCGCAATTGTTTTTAAATTCCAAAATTTACTCTTATCCTTTAATGATTTGCCACGAATTTGTGGGCATTTCTTTTTCAGATTCGGATACAAACCATTTGGTGAGACTGTTGGTGAAATAGTAGGTGAAAAGTTGAGCACGCTTGTCAAATGATTGAAATTGTGTGTTTCTCTTGGCACTATAACATAGTCAACTTCACTGAAATAAAAATCATAATAATAAATAATTATAAAACGCTAATAATAAATCTTGTATTCCGGATGTTTCGGTTAAGTCTCCTAATATTAGAGCAACTTGCGAAATACTATCACGGGTTATCCGAATGCGGGAAAAGTGTGAAAACGACGACAACGAGGCACATTCGTCTAGAAAGTTGAAAAAAGCCTTCTACTATCTATATAACGGATGTTTTTTTAGACGGGTGATTTGGCAAGCTCTATGAGCAGAGACACTTATTGATCTATATTTCTTCAAAAATGAAGGCGATAATAATGTTACAGTCAATTCATGTCTGAATTTGATGAGGTTGATGTTAACGACATTTGGTTCCATCAAAGCGGCGCTACACGCCATGCAGCCAACGAATAAAATTAATTTATTGAAGGAAACATTTTGGTGAGCGCATTGCCTGCCGTCGTGTGCCTATAGCGTGGCCTCTAAGATCGTGAAATTTAACTCTGTTGAATTATTTTATGTGGTTATTTGAATTCGCTTTCCTACACAGATGATCCCGAGACGTTTGACGCCTTGGAAGAGAATATTTCTAACAACGGCCGCAATTGCTGTAAAAAAGTGGCGGAAAATTGGCCCTTACCCTTATAATAGAGCTAATTTTTGGCCATTACATTAAATTTTATGGGTTTTATTTGATCTTGAAACTAGAGGTCTAAAAAAACATCTATATAAAAGGCTTTGTTCTGAATGAGTGACGGATAAAGTCACTGCATAACTCATCTGCTTATGAAGTAGCCATCGGTTAAGAAAGGATCTTCTGGTAAATGGAATTTATTTTTAAAACAAGAGAGAGGAGAAGCTCTTTGCTTAAATAGACATAGGGGATATAGTCGAGGTCTTGGCTCCATTTGCTTGGACCTTAAGAAAAAATCGTATTTCTGATTCGATTTGTCCAATATTTGGTATGTAATAGGTATAAATTGCTTTTTGCCTGAGACCAGGGATCGATCTATTCGAAATTATCGTATTTACTAAGGTTCTATTTTCTTGATACTTGGAACATAGATAGCTTTTTATCTAGGTTAATATGAGAAGGTTCCCACAATCAGAAAAATGCTTGCCTACTCGTATTTGTTGTGTTTGCCACTTTTGGCGTGTAAACTTCCCTGTGACCTCGGGTTCTCGGAACGTTCGTACATCTGTAGACATATTTTCCGCCAATCACAACATGATCGAGATTAGCCAGGTGGCTTGGTGAATTTTCTTGTGCGGATACCTGGTACTACAGCATAATCTAGTAGCTCCAGCTTGATTCTTAAAAACACATTTTCTTCCCACAAAATTAAATTACATTTAATGATATGCTATGATCGGTTTCACCTGAACTTAGTTTCTACCTATATTTTTTTTTACTTACACTCCACTATCAATGGTCTCATTAACACGTTTTTGAACCTCTAAGAGGCGGTAGTACATACGCTCCTGCCAATCGGCATCACTTGGCAAATAGATGAGCGTTTGATTTTCACGCGTCGCGATTAATTCTTTAAATATACTCGGATAAACGGAAAAGATATCAGCTAAACTTAAAAAGAAAAGCTGATTAGACATTTTTCTGTTATACGTTTTGACAACTACCGTTATTGTTACCGCACTTTAACACCAACAGATCACTACTAAATATTTTACATTTTTTTTACCACAATTGCTTGGTGGAGTATGACAGGCGCCAATGAGAGATAGATACATATGTATGTGTATGTATATGTATAATAAACATTGTATGTATGTATGTATGTAAGTCAGTGGGTAAATAAGTCTAAATCACTCAATATAAATATTACAAATGTATTTATGTATGCATGTATTTGCAAAAAAATATAGGCCACTTGGTGGAGGTCGCGCAAAAGCAATGCAAATCGAACTTAGCGGTAAAAATGAATTCGTGTTAAACGCCAATTCAATAAGTTATAAATACTTAGTATTGTAATATAAACTATTTCATTTACAATTCTGATATCTATTTGGTTCTCATGCAACACCACAATGGTATCTAAGTACGGGTGAAGTTAATATAATACACATACACATAGTTATAAGTCTGCTTAAGTCACTTTCACATTCGCATAGTTTACGCTGACAAAGAAAAAAAAAATAAAAAATGTGGCCCGCCAAATTGCAAGTGTGATTGGTAAAAGTGATGCAAATGTCAAAGAGTCAACAACAACACATTTTCACACTCTTTGTAGGCATTCAGGCCTACACACATACGAGTATATTGATAAATTCATACATACATATAATTGTTATTTTCATTTTTATAGATTCGCTATTTGTACCTGGAGAAAAATGAAATCAATCGATATTCATATTATTGGCAATGCTAACTGTCAGCTATTAATATATACAGTTATATTCCTAATAAGTAAAAATGTGGCTAAGGACATGGTTCGACTCACGCAAGGGAAAATGTATTTTTACAAGTTTGGTGAGCGAGTAAAAGTATTTGCCTAATTGCGAGTATCGAGACACCTTCGGCCCAAATAGGCCCATTAACCAGACCACTTACGAGGAGCGGCTGATTAATGAAACAAATGTATAGTTTTATGTATTCTAACTTTAATTTAGTCTCCCTTAAGTGAAATACACTTTCCACATCGTGAATACATTGCCTTTATACCACTGAAAACAATATTCTTTAGATTTCTCTTCAAAATTGTTTTCTATGGCCGTTTTCGTCTCATTGTCAGCTGAAAATCTACGTCCCCGTAACTCCTTTTTTAAATTCGAATGAAGGAAAAAGTCACTGGGAGCCAGGTCCGGATTGTAGGTTCTGTAAATCCAGTAGCTTTTAAGGCATTCCTTGCAACCCGAGCGTTGTAAACGGGTGCGCATTGTATTGAAGAAACATTACTTCGCTTGCTAACTTCCATGTCTCTTCGTTACGACTGCCTCACGCGCCTGACTCAATAAATTACCGTAATACTCGGCGTTCATTGCAAGTAATCAATTAATAATATTCCCTCGCTATCCTAGAAAATAGTGGTCATAATCTTCCATGCCAACGTTTCTACTATGAATTCTTTTGCTGGCCTTTTCCCTTACTTATTATTTTTTTTGAACTCGGGATTATTCAAGTTTTATCAATTGTCACAACTTCAAAAAAATCTTTACAGCTCTCAATCGTCGCTGCTTATGAACGGCGTGACCATTCGCGCTACCTAACGCGCACTAATTTTTTCATATTCAAATGCTCATTTAAAATCTCTCCAGCTTGCTCTTTGCGAATTTTCCATCCTTTTGCTGCCTGCCACAATTTAATTCTTCGATCAGCCAGTATTAGTTTTTCGACTTTCTGAATATTTTCTTCGGTTACAACCGTCACTGGGCGCCCTGGGCGGAGGTCATCTTCACAGGTCTCTCTACCATGTTGAAATAGCCGAGCCCATTTTTTCACCATCGTATATGAAGAAGCGGTTACGCTAGCCAGGTCATGTGGTACGGATGGATAAAGATACCCCAGCAGTACCCGCCGGTGGAAGCAGAGGAAGAGAAAGATCTCCACTCCGTTGGAAAGACCAGGTAGAGAAAGACCTGACTGTATTTGGTATTTCCAAGGAGCGAAAAAATATATGGATATGATATGAAGATATATTCGCGTAAACTGTGTCTACGTCAGTAAAGAAAAAGAATCCAGACAACGAAAATAGCTATGGCTCTTCAGCAGCTCCTTTGCTAACCATTTGGACTCTCTTACGATATTTTTTAAGTCGTTTACTTTAGTTTCCCACGGCAGAAAGCAACTCTGATATGCCGAAGTCTATTTCTGCTCATAGCAAAATATCCCACGAGTGCTTCAGAAAGAGTTTGCCTCGATTTGCGACAAAACAAGTTTTGCTATCAGCATAACTCAGCCTGACTGTAAATGAATTATTTTAGTAGTAGTTTGAATGTGTATAAAGGCATGTAACTGCTGAAGCGACTCTCGCCGACCTTCTTCACCAATTTGTGGGCCTCTTAATGTTTTTCCTAATTAATAGAGGGGCCTACAGTTTATTTTGAGTCGAAATTTTTCTTGTTGTGTAGCTGTGAGTGTGAGACAGTTGCAAGTACTCCGACCACCGGTCGGCTCAGCTCAGGCAGAACCGGTGAGACCAGGTCTTGAACCTTGGTCGTTCGAACGGTAGTACAAATTACTAACCACTCGACTACTGCGGCTAAAGACATACCAATGCGTTATTTATGATGAAAAATCGGTCCTGCAGGGACGCAAATGAGAGATAGTTTGTTCAGGTTAGTCATTTACTGAAGAGATCTGCGACAGTCCAGCACGATTTTAGAGTCTGATAATCAGTGGAGATGAAAATGTCTCTTCCTGAATATTTGTGGCCGCCCGCAGAGCTTTGACTAGTTTACTTTTGAAAAAAGGTTTGCCGTGTCTTATTACCACATTTTAAAGACAGCATAAAATATTAGTCCGCATCTTTTATCAATCACATAGACTGTTGTTAGCTTTCTTTCCTCTTACTGCCTATTTCGGTTCCAGGTGAGTTTACTATTTAAGATTATAACTATACCTATATTGTTTATTCTTTACTGTGAAGAGTATCATAATATGCAAATGTAAAGGTAATTTTGGAGTGGATCACTTAGAGATTGGAATTGTTTTCCAGTCACTGTGAGATCGATGTCGTCAGAGTGACGCGTTAACAGTGAGTCACAAATGAAATGGGACTCTCTCTGTGGAGTACCTCTAATGACATACCTCCTTATAGATGTGACACCTAATTCAGTGAAAGGTACCCTGTTTTCTAAGAAAGATTTCACAAGTTTCTTCCCTAAGTGTGGCCCAAGAAACAATTTTCATAGCGCTGTCGTGTCTATCTTGGATAAGACAATATTAAAAGCCTACTCCATATCGATAAAATGCCTAGTGTGTCTTCTTTGAGGGCGAGAGCTTTCTTAATCTTTGTCACAGTGTCGTAAAGAGCGATGTCAACAGATTTACCCCTAGCCTTGGCGTGTTGGTTACCCAGTAAGCTGTTTTGAGATATGAGTTGTTGAAATGGGTCGATATAGCGTATTTTCTCTTTGCTGGTATCCATCAAACAGTATAGAGTTTAGTGATCAACACTTCTTCCCTGTTTTCTTCTATAATTTTCGGTGTTGTATAGTTCAGAACTTTGCTTTTAAGCCGATGTTTTATGAAGAGTTTGTTATGTTGGTATGTTTTTTGTTAGATCAGTCAATTACGGAATTTTATTATAAAAATTTTAAAATCCAGTTTGTTGCTTAAGTCTTTTGTTTTTCATAACGTATTCATGTGGTTTCTTCAACTATAATTTGGAGCTAATATATATATATCTTTGTACGTGTATACCTGCATAAAAAATATACATATATATCTATAGAAATATGTAAATATATCTACTAACGATAATTTTTAGGCTTCAACTAAATACTTTCGACTAACATACATTCATATGTACAATACATGTGCGTACATACTATACAATGCTCATACATATTTTTATTCATTCATGATTGTTTTGCATGAATGGAAGTCGCGCCCAATTTCTTTTTACGCCCGCCAAAATTGTATTTTCATATGCAAGAAGTGTTGTGGTAACATACTCGTACATATATGTATGTATGCATAAGTACTTCCGTATCACGTACACATAAGCCGTACCATATTCACACTCAAACTGCACAAAATAACATACTTGGGTAACATATTTATGTATGTGCATATGTATACTTGTAGGTTAGTATATGAATCCAGATGGCAAGTAGTTAAGAAAATACCTGAAATACATAAATAAATAATCAATAACGTTGTTTTTATTGAAATATTGTACTCGTGGAAATTTTATTTTTGTTTCAAATTTTGGAGAAAAAAAAAGAAAGATCATGCCTTGTTACCCTTTATACAATATTTCAAGATTAGAGAACAAAAACAATAATCGAAAATCGTTTTATTAATCTTTTTCAAAATATTCTCCATTAAGACTTCTACACTTTAGTATGCGTTTGAACCAATTGTCGAAGCATTTGGACTTCATTTCCTGCTTAAGAGAACACACTTGGCGTGTCAGTACATTGGTAGTAGATGCCTACCGATGCAAGCTCTGCATTTCAGTCCATGGGGAAATTTCCTAAAAAACGATACAGAGTACCATATACAAGAACTGATGTGCGCCATTCACAAAGAGACCTTAAACACCTTCTTGAACTCTCTTCTAGTGAATGTCGTTCTTGGAATCTACATAGATATTGCAGACGAACACCACGAGCTAGTTAAATTAATATCTGAATATTATAGTTGACTTAATTCCTAATTCCAGACTTGACATCGAAATACGCAACGTATGTTCTGCATGCAATGATACCCGCACGTCACTAACAACCTCTTTGCACGCCCCTTAAAACCTAACCCTCTTTCGAACAAGTCGAAAAAACTCGTTTCCTGGATCTTCCATTAGATTTCCTCAATGACTTAGACTAGTTCCGCCTCCTCGTAAGTGGGGTTAGTTAGCCGCTACAACAGCAACAACTGCATTTAATGGGTCGGTGCTAGGAGTTTCAGAGAAAAAGTTTTTGAGAACGATATATGAACCTTTACGCATTGGCAATGTCGAATGGCGCGCTAGTGTCTATGAAGAATGGGGAAGAGCGTAAATCCTTGCACAAGTGTAATTGCTTCTTGCAATCTGAGTATGTATGCATATCTGCAAGAAAGCAATTATCAGGTGATTTTCAAGCACTTACGGTTGACGGCTGCGCAGCCTCAGGTGCTTTACGAGCTTCGGAATAAGACCAGCGATTTTCGATACGAGCCTAGTTCTCATCAGAATACATTCTACATTCTCCCCCACCCGCTTAGAGGGCAAGTAAGTCTAATTTTTCGGCTATACTCACTTAGTGATTCCACAATTTCAAAATTAAAATACACAATTTTTTTTTTTTTTTTGATTAAGAAGCATATTTATTAAATAAGATTTATGTTATATATGTTTATTATATAAAACACTGAGCTACAATAGAAATAATGTTGGTAAAAACTTATAACATAACCTTTAATACATAATCCATAAAAATACTTGAATACTCTACAATTACATATGTATTTTACCGCCATGTGGATGAAAAATACTTTTGTTCTTATTCTTGTTCACGTTTTATTCATTTATTTATTTATTACCATTTCATTATTATTTAATTTAATATTTTTGTTGTTGTTGTTGTCGGTGTACTCTTCAATTTATACTCAAACTGGTTGATGTTACATACATATATTTTTTAATAATATATGTATAGATATATATATATATATATAAATTTATGTGTTTATATATATATATGTAATATTCATATATGTGGGTGTTTATGAAGTATACATATGCTTATACATATGCACCTATATACGTATGTATATATGCGTATGATTTAGTTTTGCAATTTATGTAATTTATGTATGTATATGCGTATTGAAATAAATACGATGAGCAAAAGAAATAAAAAAACAAAGCCAATAGTGCTAACAATTTGCATTATATATTTATGTGTGTATATATGTATGTGTGTGGTATTGTTTTTGCTTGCTGTTGCATTAAACATATGTATGCATTGCTGTGGGTGAGTGAGTGAGTGAGTGAGTGAGGGGTGGTGTGTTGATTTATATATATGTATGCATATGTAGTATGTACTATGTGTGTATGTATGAATAAATGTATTATGCTGGTGTGTTTAAAGTTTTTAGAAGTTTTCCTTTTTTTCATTTTTTTTTCATACTTCATTTACTTGTTTGATTTTTGTTTTTAATTGTTCTTCGAATGTATGTATATATATGTGCTCGTATGTATTATGACACAATGTATGGGTGTGTATGTATGGTATGTAGCACGCACTTTTTATGTTTGTATGTAACTACGTTTTGTAATGTTTTGTTGCATTTCGAATTTTGAGTATTTGTTTTTTTTTTAATTAATTTTATTTATATTTTTAAATATTATTTAGTGTTTTGGTTTTTCATATTGATTTTTGTTTTTTTTTTTTATTCACTTTGATTCTGAAAAGAAGAACTTATACTCTCTCTTGTAGCAGCGTTTTATCTTAATCTTTTTATGTTTTTTTTTGTTTTGTTTTTGTTTTAGTCAACATTCAAAACACAATGTTCATCATACGATACATTTTTTTCCTTTTTTCATTACATATTTTATATTTGCACACAAAAAATTATATTTATAAATGTATTTATGTATTGTATATGTATGTATATATACATATATAAAAAAGTTTATATTAATAATAAAGAAAAAATAATAATAATAAACTTAATTACATTTAGGCTTAATACATTGCTGCATTTCTGCGCTTTTTCTTTCATTTCATCTCATCTGTTTTTTTTTCGTTTTGGAAGAAACAAACGATACAATAAAATTGTACAATAAAAATGAAATGAAAAGATGAGAAAAATGAAAATGTAAAATGTAAAATAAACATAAAATCAGTTGGAATCATCCATCATCATCGTCAGATGTTATTTCGCTTTTAACTAATTTGCAATGTCTTATACATTTATGTATAATTTTCTTTATATAATTTTATGCTATTCGTAATATATATAAAAAAGGGTTTTTTGTTTTCAAATTTATTGTATTATACTTTTTTGTGTGTTTGTGTGTATGATTATTATTTTGTTATTTTTCTTTTATGTTTTAAATGCATGTCCTTTACAGTTGTCCTAAGCTATCGTTATCGATATTTACTTTGTTTCCTCTTTCTCCTTATTCTCCTCTGTGATCTCTTTCTCGTTCGACTGTAAAGATTGAGAGAGAAAAAGAAAAAAAATATTTTAGTATGTTGAATAGTTGTTTTTTCTTTTATATTTTATTTATTTATTTTTTTAGAATTTTTGATTGAAGTTACTATAGTTTTAAATCTTAATTAATAGTTCTTTCCGAGGGGTTAACATGATTTCCACAGCTTTAAAAAATTGATTTTTATCTTTATTTTTTTGACTAATTTTTACTAAATCTATTATCCCAAGTTTTCAAGTCAATCTGAATAAAAGTTTCGGAGATACAACCTTGGGATAGTTCTCAAAGGCGGGTAGGCCAGCGCTTTTTTAGGCTTTTAGTTTTTGGAATTTTCACGCCATCGAACTCGAGCCGGTACTCCCTCGCCCAACTGGTGAAAGGGGTAGTCGAGAACTTCGCAGGGTTTAGTCATGTAGTGACTTTCACAACAGCATGTTCTATGTGCCGGAGTTGACCAGGATTTTATCCGGTCCTGGACTGTCACTTTTTCGTCGACCTAACTTCATATAGATCATCAAGTAATTCTAGTTTAGGACCGTAATCATGACATAATATTTATATTATCGAAAGCGTCAGTTGTAATATTAAAAGTTATTATTAAAAAAATCGTTTATATAAAAAATCCTAAAAATGCGTATTTTTTGGGACATACAACTGTGTGTATAACTCCTTAAATGTATCAGTCAGTATAATTACAATATATATAATATTATAATATATATATTAAATAAGTTTATTCTAGAATTGAATACTATACCTTGTCTTTTTCCAATTCCTTCTCATTCTTATCGGAATCGTTTTCTTGCTCGTTTGATTTCTCTGGTTCACCCTCCTTGCCCTCCTTTGTTTCAGGCCTAGTTTAAATATAACACAATATATATATTAATATGAATATAAAATATACCAAAAAATAATTATTACTAAAACTTCAAAAAAAATCGATAGAATTATATGTATATTAAATTTTTTATATATGTATATAAATAATAGTTTCGCTTACTCTGGCTTTGGAATATGAGCATTCAAGTCCAATTTTGTGCAAATCTCATCCCAATCGGGGAAACATCTCTCCTTCATTCGCGACACATGTCCAACCAAATTGGGACATTTTTCGGTCATGAAATCACGTAGCGGATATGAAATATCCTTCGATAAATAATGCAGTTGCGATAGAATGGCAAACGCGACCACATCCAAAGTGGTTGGCTCATCACCAAAGAAGAATGGCTTGCAATCCAACATTTCGCTCAAGACCTTCAAATCATTCTTACCGAATTCCTCAATCTCTTCGGGGCTGTGTACACCGATGCCATGAGCCTTCAATTTTTTCGAACCCTGGAACCACTATTTATGAAAAATCGCGATATTTCAAATTATATTATGGGGGTGGAACTCATGTTGGAAACAATAAAAATCAGCAAATTTTTTTTTGTACATATGTATATAAAAATTTCGAGAGTTAATGTAAGACGACAATAGGCGGGAGAGTTTAAGCAATTTTTGTGTGATAATAATTTATACAAAATGTAAACTACAAATTTCTAAAGTTTTTAATAGCTTTTAAAGGAGAGTGCAATAGACAAAGTGTATGCAAATCAATATTTTTATTCAAGTGTATATAAGTATTTGCGAAAAAAAAGATTTCTTTTACCAAACTATGGTTTCATTCTGCAAACTACTACAGTCTCCTAATATTTACATAGATGGATTTATTAAACCTGTTATTCTTGCTGATCTAGAGTAAGAGGGCTCGAAGCCGAAGACGGATTGAAGACTAACTACATTAGTTACAAAGAGGCATTAGAAAAAACCTATATACAAAAGTTGAAAAAATTGTCCTCGATGAAGCACGAGTTGGAGTATCCTGGAAGCAATTTCATATATTTTGATAGATCTCTGGTAGACGCTAGGCTTCAAGTATTGGTGAAAAAGTCATTGTACGACTACTAAAGTTTTAACTAATCGTCGTCGAAAGGCAATAATATCGGTAATAGAGTACTGATGGAACTAAATTCGAGGCACAAGGCCCGGGTTTTTCTGTAAAGAAGAACGCGAAACGCTGGAGCATTATTATTGTAAGTATCTGGCCCTCAACTCTTTGAGAAGTCATATCTGGGCACGTATGATTGTGCGAAATAAAAACACAATACGCAGGAGAGCACAACGTGCTTAAGTGGGGTCGATCGTGTTCAAATCCTCGCCTTTTTTTACAATATTAAAGAATATCAGCACTGAAAGCCGTTTCAGCGGTCACAAAGTGCTGATTGAATTGAGTTGGTGTCTCTTGCGGGTAAGGAAAGATTCAAAAATCTACGCGTATCAAGACAAGTCTGTTGTAAGAGACGACTAAAATCCAGAAGTTCCTCTTCAAGCCTCGATACCAAACGAGATTTTAGACAAAGTGACTTCTTATATTTGATTTCCTTTATTTATTGCTCTATAAGAGTGAGCTAATGGTATTGGATTGTGTAAGATTTATGGTCCTATACGCATTGGCAATTTTGGCGCTTTGTAGCCGCTGAAGCGCTTTTTGGCCGAGCTCCTCCTCCAATTTGTGGTTTTGCGCCTTGATGCTTTTCAAACAAATGGAGGGATCTACACTTTATACTAAGCCGCCTCCGAACGGCTGATGGTTTTTCACGAGGAGTTTTTTATTTCATGTCCGAAGTACACTCGGAGGAATGAGCATTCCCTGCCGAGGGGCGACCGCAATTAGAAAATTTAACTTAATTGATATAGTTGAATGAATAAAGAGAGAGGTCATATGGTTCGGTCCATATGTATACGAATACTTTGAATTTGAAAGTTTTCGTTGGAGTGCAGGAAGACCTCCACTCTGTTAGAAAGACCAGATGGAGAAGGATCTGACTGTACTGAGCATTTCCGATTAGCGAAGAGGGAATGAATGGCGTGCTGTTATTAACTCATTTGTAGTAAACGATGTCTATGACAGTAAAGAAAAAGAAGAAGAGTCACTTGGGTTTCTAATTCTCATTTTATGTAGAATACAGTTGTTATGCAAAATCTAAAGTCTAGGTTCTGTTTACAAATCTTTAAGCTATAGCCACTATATGTTTGTCAATATGTATGTATGAAACAGAAATATTTTATAGGGAACTAAATTGAATACATTTGTACTACAATTTTTCGACTACATATGGCAATGTCATATCTACTTTTATGTGGCAATATTGGCTAATAAAATAAATTTGCTTTCAACTAACGATAAATTGACTACTCAACAAGTGGATTTATATGTAGTTATATTCATTAATTATGTTTCTAATACTAACTATTCTTACTTACAAAAAAGAAAAAAAATATCAAAAATACTATTTTCTAAAAATACTACGCTGTTCTGGCGGGTACTAAAATTTTTTTTTTTTGTTTTCGTCATTTGAAAAAAATCTTTACAATTTTATGAAAATTAAATTATTTTTTCATTTAATTTTTCTTACACTTTTGCTTTACTTTTCTGTATTTTAAAATTGAACAAACATTTTCCCTTGAAAACTGCATAATTTTGAAACAAATGGTTCGCAATAAGTGCAATAGAAGTTAGCTATTTTAATAGTTTACTATAAAATTTCCATTAATTTTTTAATATATTTATGTATATATGTATGTATGTATGCCATTGCGTTTGCGAAAGTACCTTTTTGCTGATTTTTACTGTTTGTGGTTATGATATGAGAAAGCGAAAAGCGTTTAAATGTAGCAATGCAGGCGTCTGTGATATTATGAATTGTATTGTATTTATGTACGAGTATGTAAATTAATAAGTGCAGAAATGTGCGCAGCTAATGAAGTGAGTAATTGCGAAAATTTTTTATTATTAATCTTTTCATTTAGTTTTTTTGCTTTCTGTGCCCCCATGTGTGCGAATGAATACTGTTTATAATTAAAAAAATATTGTTGATGACTAATGTAAATGCAAAATAAAAACAAAATAAAGCTTACGAAATAATTTTCTTATCAACTCAATAGCAGAAGCTTTAGAATGTTTTCCATTTTACATATAAAAATAAATAAATATGTGAGTATGTATGATGGTTAGTATGATTTATGGTATATATATGTAGTATGTATGCAAAGGGTGTTTTTTTTAGACCTGTGGTTTTCAATGAGGCAATACTCTTTTCGGAGTTGGTCCTTTTGACAGCTGTTACTTGTTTTATACTTCGGTTAGACATTTCATAATCAACAGAATTGCTACGGAATAACATCGCATTGCGTACTGCATCTAATATTCGGTCGACCTAACCCGAGAGCAGAGGCAATAATACGAGCAACCATGGATCGGTTTCGCACCACGTTTACTCTAATGGATAATGCGCATACTCAGAGACGCCGTAAAGTTCGCACCGAAGAATCTCTTGCTGCTGTAGAGCAGAATAGCAGAGTATCAAAGTACAATAGATCCCAATGAGTTCATCCGCCATATCGTGGCAGGCTTACAAAACCCATCTCATATAAGAATTGAAGTCGAACGACCATTAAGTGCGTCGCACGTTCGATGAATGGATCCAAAAAAGAGCTGGCCACCGATACAGATTTTCACAAGAAAATTTTGTGCAGCGATGAGGCTCACTTTAGGTTGATAAACAAAATTGTACTAAGCCATTGGGAGACGGTCAAGCTCCTCTTCCAATTTGTGGTTTTGCGTCTTGATGTTTTTCCAACAAATGGAGCGGCCTACAGTTTATACTAAGCCGCCACATTCCCTGACGAGGAGTGACCGCAATTAAAAAATTTAACTAAATTTTTCAATTAAATTAATTTTTTATAACTCTTGGATGTTGGTCGTACCAGGATTTGAACCCCGGCCTTCCGAATGGCAGCACGCAAAGCTAACCACTCGGGGTACCGCGGCCGCATCCTCAGAAAGTCATGGGTTGGTGTGCTCTACGGTCAGAAAGAAATGAAGCCGGTTCCTGAATCGCAGAATACTTATGTGGACGATCTTTGGATTCAACAAAATGGCGAAACAATCAATTTATTGAAGAAAACTTTTGGTGAGCGCATGGTGGACCTGTGGCGTGGCGATTTAACACCGCTGGATTAATTTTAATTTAATTTTTTTTTGTGGGGTTATGTGAAGTCGTTTGTCTATGCAGTGTACATCCGGCTCCAATTGCTGCAAAAAGTTGGTGGAAAACTGTGCCGCGCAGTTGGTATATATTCGAGTCTACCGTGGCATCACTTGCTCGAAATTCCTTTTACAACTTAATGAAAAACCTTTATCTTTATAATAGAACGAATTCTTGGCCGTGACATTAAATTATATGCGTTTGATATCTACATGAAAACCACATATCAACAAAAAACAACACCCTTTATATGCCAAAATATGTTATACAAAGAGGTACATTATTTAGTTAATTACTTCAAGCAAATTAAGCGTTCGATTTTTACGTATATAATCGCATTTATTTTACGTAGTATATATGTATGTATGTATGTATAGTGTTATTTACAAACCTTTCGTCCGAAAGTGAATTTAAAAACAAAATTCAAAATCGAATTCGGCCAACGTAAGCCGAGTGCGTGTTGCAAATTCACTTTATAACCTTTCAGTACATTATCGGGATACTTGGCGCGCCAGTAGAAAATAATCCAAATCAAATGATTCTCCAACATAGCAATCATTGCATATGACACATTACGTTGCTCTGTTGTTAGAGCGGTATCCAAGTGCTTGTCATAACGTGCTGACAACTCCTTAATAATGATGGCTGAATCAGCGATTTCCTCACCGTTCAATTCAATGAATGGCAATTGTCCCTTCTTTGAACGGAAACGCATTTTATGATCAACATTCTGGAATGGAAATAAGAATAGAGGGTGGAAATTAAAATATTTTGCTTTGAAGTAATGAATGGTACTTATTAATATTATTTAAAAATATTATCATTATAAATCAAAGTCCCGTTCGACATCTTTCTTAAGAATATATAACACTTTTCATTCTCTTCGACATTAAGAAAACAGCTTAGCTAAAAATTATAAAGGGTTTTAAATTTTATCATCTTCGACGCGAGTGCTTTCCATAAAAAAGCTAAATGGGCTAAATTGCTGTCCAAAATTAACTCTATATTCTTAGCTGGGCAATAAAAGCATTGACAAATCATCGTACATTCATCAGAGCTGAACCCAATCGCCTTCATATGTGACATGAGCATAATGAAAATTCACTTTTCCCGAGTAAATACTTTCTTCGACCAATTTTTCATCCAAAATTCGCTTCAGCGGTAATAAATTGTCATTTATATATATATATCTACATACGGTATGTATGTACTTATACTTTCATTTAAATAAATTTAAGTTTGTTAACCATATTATCAGGGTTAGGTAAACCACAATGTACACCCCCGCGATTGATATACTTTCAACTACATATGCACATTTGTGGTTTTGTGGTTCTCTTAAAAGATTCTTATGCGTCAGACTTTAGTTAATGAAATTGTGTCAAAAAAAAAATAAAATAAATAAAAAAAATAAATAAGTTGTAAAGCAAATGTTCATAAATATTACTGGTTTTCAAGGAAACATGTATCTTTATGTATGTTTATACTAGAATTTGTCTAAGAAGGACTAAAGGAAAATTGTTAGAGTTTGTATAAAATGGCGATTTTCTTTTCTCAGAAAAAATGTTACCTTTTCACAAAATTGTAAGTTTTGACTGAGCAACACTGTTATCTTTTAGGTATTAATAGAATATCTAGTATTTCTTCTAGGTATTTAAGGAAATATTTTCAAAAATTAGCAGCAACCTGTTTGAAAGGCAAAAATTTGGTAGTCTGCATACATATTTTTGCTTAAAATCATCGAAATCGGACGGCTATATCATATAGCTCCCATTAATACATTTTTTAAGATATGAGGCTTTTGGTCAAAACTTCGTCAAAAGCCATCAAAGTGTAGGAAATTTGGTATTCTACACACGTAGCCAATTTTTCAGATATGAGAATTAATATTTCATCAGAAATGAAGACAGCTCATCTTTCTTGTTTTGTTTTAACATTAGGCAAAAAGTTACGGCTGTTATAGATGCGCATAGCTTTTACAAATATGTATGTATGAAAATAATATTCTCTATAAACATTTTGTATAATAAACGTTAAAATTGTTGTTGTTTTTACGCCATAAAAATTGCAAACATTGCATTTTAAATTCCATAAAATTTTTTTTCTATTTATTGAATGTAAATCGATGCAATTTAATAAAAAAAAAATAAAAAAATATAAATGCAAAAAATAAGTGTAAATAAAATGATAATGATATTTGCATAAACATTGAAGCTTGTAGCTATGTATGATGTATGCAACAAGCGTTGCATTGCAAAATATCAGAAAATATGGGTAGGCTTGTATAAATAAATAGCGAGGCGCACATTTAAGTTCCATAATTATTTATATAAGAAATTAATGAAAAACTTATAGGGAATTCAAATTTCAATTCTTGTCAAGTGCGCGCACCCACCACTCAGTATAAATGTGCTATACATACTCGTACACACATACGTGTATGTACATATTTGTATGCAAATTTATATATTGCGACGCAAATTGGTATAAAAATCGGACTAGACAATTTTATGATTTCCTTATAGATGCCACTTACGTATATAGTATATGTATATGTATGCATGTATGTATATATTTAAGTATGTAGTGGTAAAGGTTTTTAATATTCTTGTTGTTGTTACTTTTTTTTTTTTAAAGGCACGCTTATACATTTTTTGTATAAACATACATACCACATTTTTCTGTATGTATGTATATATTATATGTATCTGTCTTACTTTTAAGTATTTATGCATATGCACAGGTATTTGTGGTAGGTACATATGCATGTATGTATGCATACGCAGCTAGATTAACGAATTTTCATATTATTTTGGCATTTACATATTTATGCCTATACACGTGCATACATGCATACATATATTTGCCACTACCCGCATTTATCTATTCTTAATTGGTAAACATTGACACAAAATGATACGACTGACGGACGTAACGTCTCTCTCTCTTTCTCTACCTGCTTACGGATTACCGACGCATTGTGTGATTTACGCGCTGGAATGCGCTGCAATAGCAAGCAACATACATACATATGCTTTATTGAATTTCATTTTCGACAAATAGCAAAAGCAATAACAAATACTTGCACGCATACAAAATCACACATAACTATATTTGTATAAAAAGTGTCAAAAAAAATTCAAAGAGGAAACGCCAACATTTGGCGAAAAAACAACAACAATAAAATATGCTACATATCACAAAAACGTCAAAGCAACTGTTTGGAGTTTAAATTTTTTGGTCAACTAATGCGAATATGTCTGTACATATGTACATACATAAATGTATCCGAGTTTATGTCCCTACTTGCATTCTAGGTAAACTCACATACATACATAGATACATGCACACACATTTAGGTACCTCTATAGCTTTTGTTACTGCCAAGTGTATTGCACGTAAAGCGACCGGCTTTCTTGTTATTCCGCTACAAAAACCTTTTATTTTTTCTCTTTTTCCACCTTTGTTGTTGATGTTGGTGTCATTCATTGTCTGTACTTTCCATTTCCAAACATATGGTAAAAGATGTCAATGTGACAACAAACAAACAGGCATAGCAAATACACGTAGTTGTTTATTTTACAAGCGAAAACGCAGGTCAATGTAAGTAGAGAAAGATATTGTTCAAGGTAAGACAAAAGAAGTAAATTCTTTGAAGTGTTAATTCCACGTTCCAAAGATATCGAGAAGCGGACGCTGTAGATTTATGGTTGGTATTCTTGCTTTCGGCTCATTTAGCAGTTTGTCGTGGTAAATGCCGAAAAATGTATGTATATGTGTATGTATGTATTACATTTTAAAAAGTATCTTCTTTCATTTTAAATTTCGGTTATTGTGCAGTGTGGCTGCCATTTATATTAAACGCCAGGCGGCTTAGGAAGCGTCCATAAATCAAGGGAAGTGCCATATTAGGCTATATGAAGGCAGGGAGAGGTGGTCCCGTAAGACACGTTGTTTATGGATAATTCCACACAGACTTTCCCTGAATTACTGAAGTCCAAATATATGGTAGGCTTGCTTGTGATCCCATGTTAGTATTTTTTGTTCGGACCCACTGTAACTATTATATTCATTAGAAGGTCTCTTATCTGTATGTATGTAGATGGGACGTACTTAGGTCTCTTACTGGACCTACATATATCAATAATTTTTGATACGACTTTAATTCCAATTAGAGGTAACGTACCTACCAAGTTTGGTCCAGTGCTTCCATTGAGTAATGACTTAAATATTCGATGAGTAAAAAGCGGGGTAGAGGTTTAAGAAATTTCCTCGGTAAGGCATGCCTGTCGTAAGAGGCGACTAAAATCCAAAAGTTCCCGCGACAGTCGGGTCTTTATACCGTAACGACCTGGATTTTCATCCGGCCAAGGACTGCCATTTTGCGGCTACAGCAGCAGCAGCAACAACAACAGTAAAAATCCCGTTATAAGAAGCAAAGGCTCTTCATTTTGACCAAAAAGTAGGTGGTGCCCCATATTTTTCTATATGAAGTGGACTGGAACTTGATTCATCTGTAATAGCATCCGTACTTGTGGTCCAAGGTATGTATGAACCAAGTTTCATCAAAATATCTCAATCGTCACTAGAATTATCGTGTACAAGGATGTACGGACAGAGGGACGGATAGACATGGGTAATTCGATTCTGCTAGTCATGTCATGAAGTTTGATATCCATCCACATGCCCATCCTGGTAATTTTATTACATACAACCGTTAGTCGAACAAACCTAATATGCTTTCAGTATCCTCTGTGCGTGAACTATACTGGTAGAGCCGGACTTGCCGAAAACCTTTTGAATCAATCAATCAATGATACAAGGCTACTATCGGACATCGGATACTTCTCATTACGTGAGTGGTCGGCATTACTCGGTAGAATTTCGAAATCGATAAATATAATTCAAGCTTTGTAGCCGCTGAAGCGATTTTCGTCCAAGGTCCTTCTCCAATTTTTGGTTTTGCGTCTTGCACTACGCAATGTTAACTCATCTATTGCAGCCGCAACATATAAAGAATTAAAATAGTGTGGCCCACTCTTCTCGCTATTGTTTATGTTTTTTTTACATTTCCATCATCAGGGGTGTCTCCTTGAGCTCATACGCAGATGACTGCTCGTAATTGTGGTCTGGTCAGGATATCAATAACTTTTATTCAAAAACATACTGATATCTCTCCGACTATGCATGTGCGTTGCAACTACAATCAAAGAGACTCTGGCAACATCTTCATTAATTCATTTCTTGGGAATAGCAGCATCGGAATCCAAAGACCACTCATAGCAATTTAACAACCCGCTTAATGATTTCTAACAACCCTCTCCCTTCAGTCCGAACTTGTAAAATAAGCAAAATTATAGTCTGAATACTGTTAAATACACATTTTCTACTTATTCAAATTCGATCTCGACTTATGCAACGTATGTCCTGTATGCCCTATATGAATGAGTCTTCGTACGACACTTAACATCTTACTGCATGACCACTAAAACCCACTTACCTATCGCTCTAATCCGAGCTTATCAAAACAGCACGTTTCTTGGATTTCCCCTAGATAACATCGACTAAATTTGCCAGCTCCTTAGCGGGATTACATAGTCGCTGCAACAATAACAACAGGAAATACCGAAACCCTATTAGCACGGTTATAGTCTTCCTAAAGACTAGCCATTCGCACCGATTTTACTGTCTCTCCCAAATTCGTTTCTTCCATCATTCTTTCCTTCACATGATTTAAGCGATAAGATCTATGCAAGGCTTTCGATGCTACCCCCACAACAGCTGACTGAAAAAGCGCAATCCATGTGTGTTCTATCACTCTTGTGTAAATTCCTTGAAAGCACGGACGTGTGTACATATATGTATGAGTACCTATATTCTTTTTCATATCTTTTCCAAACAAAGTGCAAGCTAAACAGCCGCGGAATACACGCTTGCATTGGCGTAATAAAAACAAAATACTCATATTCTTGTTTTCCTATGGTGGTGGTGTTGTTGTTGTTGCTGTTGTTGTATCGACTCTTGTTTTTCTAGCGCATGCACCTTTGTTGACACTTGAGATGTTAAGGTGTGTTCAATGCACTCGCAGTTTCTTGTACTTATTACAAATGTAATAAAGCTGATGTTATATGTTATACTTATACATATGTATGTAAGTATGTATGTATGTATGTACGTATGCAAGTATTTTGCTTTGAGTGCAAGATAGTGCGAAAGAATTGTCTTTAAATTGGTTTTGTAACATGAAGCAAAGAAAAAAAGAAATCAAGGCTGCACAAGAAACTGTTACAATCCGACCACAACTGGTTTGTGGTAATTGTTCAGTTCTTTTTTTTAATAAATGTATTTTTTTAATATTTTTTTTTTTGAGCATGCAATGGCGTAGAACTAAAATAATTATATATTGCCATTATTTATTTATTGCATTTAAAATCAAATTCATTAAATAGTTATTTAACAAAAATTCAATAAAAACAAACAAAACAATTAAATTGAGCACATAATTGGTTTAACAATGTAAAAATAATAAACAATATTATCTTTAATTAGACAACTTACAAGAATTATTGAAAAAATAACGAACAATTCTTCCTTAAACCCCAACTTGTTGTTGTTTTTGCAACGGTTTGTTAACCTAGCAAGGATCAGGCAAAGCTAGTATATCTATGTCATCAATGTCGTCTTTGCGGGCGACTTTGGAAACGAGCAGTTGAGTCGGCTTAAGGAGACTTGCAGTGTTAGTTAAGAATCGTGCGTGGACTCATTCTATCTGAATAGATTTAAATTGAATCTACTACATTATCCAGATCTTAATTGAGCCAGGCTTACTCGGCTCTCATGTGGTATCTCAAGTTTCTCGCCTAAAATATGTTGTGGTTGAGTTCCACGCCATTCTTATGAAGAGAGTTAAAGAAATTGTCACTTATTCTGGTACCATGTACTTTATGAAAGCTGTACTGCTGTGATGCTCAACACAGATGATGGGTGCAAGAGGGGAGGCGTGAGGTCTGCTTAAAGCTGAAGAAATGAGAGATATGATCGATCTCTTTGTTGGCGAGTTACTCAGGTCTCGGTAATGGGATCATACTGCCCTCACGGGTATTCTTTAGAGTAATCAAAGGCAGATTGAGCGTCTTGGTGAGGTAGTCCGCTCACGTTGGGCCTAGATGTTTTAGTATCAGCATGCTGATTCCGATAGGCACGATAAATTTGAAAGCCTTGGTCGTTTTGATAATCGTCTCGACCTCTTCACTGGTTACAATACCTGTGCATTTTGTCTCAAGGCCCCTTATACAATATAAAAGAGACCTACCCTGCATGCCCTCTCCGAGAAAGACAAAGCTGGGTTCAGAATTATTCAAAAAGCCAGTACATAATTATATCGTAGCTTAATTAAGTGGCATAGAAATACTTAAAAGAAGTCAATAGTTGCTGGAAAACACTTCATTCCAACCTAAAAACCCATATACTCGTAAGTAAGTATGTTTGTTGCTATATTTGGCATTTTTAATAAAATGTTTGTATACTCGACATGGTTGGAATATACATATAAAAACATACTCCCATATGCTTCAATTTTTCTTTAATAGTATTTTTTTCACATTTAAAAATATCCTGAGCACCAAAGCCAAAAAATTATTTTCATTTAAATTAACTTTTAAAAATTTATCGGTTAAAGTGTTAAAACGTGCTACGGATACATACTCCCGCGTGTATTAAAATATTTACTATTGAATTTATTTTAAGAATATCATTGTATGTATGTATGTATGTATGTACATACATAATAAGTAGGGAAAGAATTATTGGAATTTTTCGAGATGCTGCTTTTGGCATTTTTATGCAGTGCGTAATTATAAAGTCGGCAAGCCACCCAAACAAGCGCCTGCTTTGTGCGTATTTTTTTTTTTTTGGTTTTTTTTTTGCTTGAATGCATGTACATATGTATTTATATACGAATATTTATATTTATATGTATGTGCAAGCTTAACTACTTATGTATGCATGTAAATATGTATTTATATGCATAGACAAGGGTGTATATGGCTGTAAAATGTAAAATAATCGATTGTGCTCAACATGTTGCCATGCTTGTAGTTTTGTCATACATATGTATGTATATACAAACATACAAATATGTATTCAGGATGTACTATGTACTATATGTGTACTTTTTTATATATTTTATTTCTTTTTTTATACTAAAACATACATGTCCATGTGTTTACATAGCTATATCTATAAACAAAAAAAGAAATGTTTAGTATCTAAACGATTGATGCCAAACATATGCCTCATCTGCTTAGACTCAACGTGGCAACATTCTATTTACAATGATGCTTTTGATACACGCTTTAGTTAAAATAAAAATTAATGTTTTAATAATTACTAAGTGTGTAAGTTATAACAATTTAAATAATAGTTTAAATTTTTTATAGACATTTTTAATTGTACTTATTTTTCTTTTTTATTTTTATTATACTTATTTTAGTATATCTGTTTATTTAACTTTTTTTTGTTTATTTTAGTATTTTTTCTTGTTGTTTATTTAAGTATTTTTTTGACCTTCGATTTTTTTATTTTCGTATTTATTTATTTATTTGTTTTATTTTTTTATATTAATTTTTATATTTTACGCTTTAATTTTTAGCTACTTTATTTTTAATTATTTTAGAATTTTTTATTTTTTATTTATTAATATAACTTTTTTATTATTAATATTACTATTTTCTTTTTTATTCTGGTGTTTATTTTTTATCTATTTTAGTACTTTAATATTTATATTTTAGTATTATTTTTTATTTATATTAGTTTTTTGTTTATCTTAGTATTTTATTTATTTTAGTGTTTTCTATTTAGATTTTAGTATCTTTTTTATCGTAGAATTTTTTTATTTTAGCGTTGTTTCCATTTTATTTATATATAAATATTTTTTATTTACCTTTTAATTTTAATTATATTATAGCTTTTATATTTATATTAGTTATTTTTTAATTTAGTTCCATTTTTATATACATTTTTTTTTTATTTTAGTATTTTTTGGATTTTCAATTATTTTAGTTTTTTTTACTTTTATACATATATATATATGTATTTATTGTATGTTTAATTTAATGTTTCTATAATTAATATGACTATTTTATTCCACCATTTTTTTATGTTTGCTTGAGCTTATTTCAGTATTTTGTTATTTTAGTACTTTTATGTTTATTTTTTTTTATATAATATTTGTATTCTGTTTTAATTTTTCTAGTATTTGTTGCTTATTTGTTTTTATATATTTTTTTATTTTTATTTATTTTACAAATTTTTTATTTTTTGGTTTTTTATTTATATCTAAGATCATTTTTAAACAGAATTTTTTGTAAAGATTTTCAAAGAAAGCGGCGCTCTTAATTTCTAATAATTTGCAACGTATAATACATATGTACAACTCCATGCTACTAAATTTTATTATCCTACTCAAAACTCTCTCTCCAATTACAATTTCCATGACGTTCGTTTAGTGTGCATGCAAAAACAAAATTCCACTCCAACCTGATTATTCTAGGCGCACATATATTCAAACACACATACCTATGTATGTATGTACCTATATACATACAAATGTATCTGTGTAGAATTGTTGAAATCTAAAATCCTGCAAAAAATTTCCCTACTCCATTTGCTGACGCTGTCCAAGTGGGAGAGAAGAAAGTATTTAAATGGAGTGTTGTTGCTCCTAGCGCTGCTACGGCTTTTCGCTGTTGTTTTTGCTTTTTTTTCTTGGCCTGCCACCGCCACCCTCTAGCCTATTACACGCACGTACATACATATCTACTTTCTTATTTACCCTCTCAGCCATTATGTATGGGTGTGGTTGGCGTTTTTATCAACATTTTCCAGAATATACATACAGATGTATGTATGCATAGATGTATGTATATAAGCATGTATATTGCGGGAAGTCGAGACTCCAAACAGGGTGGGGCCATAAATTTCCAATGATACACAATTCAAAGTATCCAAGTTGGTTATACATATATGTATGTATGTCTATGTATTAAACAACAACAAAAAATATGTAATACAGGCGTGCAGACTGACAGGCTATATTACGTTATAAACATACATACATACATAAGCTAACTTATAAAACTTTCCTGCATAAAAACATACATATGTATGTATGTATATATGTACATATATTTTAAGTTATGTACAAACTACAAGTACTTTGCCTGAGACGTTCTGGGCACAGCTTATAACAGACAAGAATTTTTCTTTATTAATTCATTGCGCCAATTAAGCATTTGCATTCCCATTGCATTCCTGCATTTTTTTCTTCTTAATTTAATGTGCAATACATTTTTTCCGCACTCGTTTAGTAAATCCAACGAGAAGCTTTGAAGAAAAAATTGCAATAATTCGCATTAAAGTGCAGCACATTTATTAATACGTATGTACATATGTACATAAATATATATCTGTGCATGACAAAAATATGTAATTATTGCTCTGCTACATTTCTAGAGGGTGGCGTTGGCGTTGTTGTTATTGTTGCCGCACCAACAGCCTCGTTCGTTAGCTGTTGCTGAAGCGCTCTTTCGCCTGTGGAGAGTACGCTCTGCTGCTAGGCGAAAAAGACAGCATAGTTTATTTGCCGCAAAGTGTGCTTCTTCCTACACGCACACGCACACATTTCGCATATACAACAACACTTTTGCACATGCATATATGCCAGCTTGTATGTATAATCACAAACGTATATTTCTATATACATATGTATGTACATATTTTCTTCCAGTCCAGTCCAATCCAGTTTATTGTCTGTACTTTCCAGGAGGCGCGCCGTCGCTGCTCAATCGCAGTTTGTGGCAAACTGCACAAGCGCAATGCTTTTTGCACACACTCATGTGTTATAAATATGTATGTATGTATGTATGTGTGTATCTACGTAAATATAAGTATAAATGCTGACTGGTCTCACGCCCTACACAACATGCTGCTCACAAGCTCCTCAAAATTTATGAGAGAGTTTTGTGGTTCACATTTTGTCTTCCCGTTTAACACATTTACATACTTGTATGTTAGTATGTATGATTATCTGCGTATGTATGTATGCATGAGTATTTCTATGGGCAGCATCACATTAACGTCACTTTGAAAATGCTGAACTGCTGCTAAAGTGAACACCCTACGCTAAACGTTGAAAATTTCACGAAATCGAAGAGAGAGCAAAAAGAGAGTGAAAGAGAGAGAGAGCGAAATCATGTAAATACAGCTAATTGCTATTGGAAATTGGACTCCCACACCCTAAAAAGTACAAATACATATATGTATATCTATGGTATATGTATGTACATACTTAGTCAACTCGTTGAAGCGCCTTTTTATTGTACATGGGGTGTGTTGTACAAACTGCCTGCTAACAAATGTACAAATCTATGTATGTATGTGTGTATGTTTGTCAGTGCATTTGAACTTAAAGAGCGGCGTGTGCACTCGGCCCAGTAATAAGTACATACATATGTACGTATGTAAACATGTAAGTAGTATACACTTTTCGCAATTGTCTCTGCTACTTATATGTAAAGTTTTCCGGCCGGCGAAAGCGAAGACGAATAACGACATGACAAGTAATGTGCACTAAAATACAAACATACATACAGACATAAATACATTTCATGCATATAAAAGAAAAGAAGTATATACATACATATGTTTGCGTGGTTATAGAAAATTGCATCAAATTTATGCATACAAATTAACTGACATATAAACTTATATTAATAAACATACATATGTACATACGACACTTCATACAATTATCTGTTTGACTTTTCGAGATAATTTAAAACTTCTTTTCAGCGCACAACAATGCATTAAACCGCAACTGCATGCTTACATACACACATGCATACATATGTACATATGCACATATACGTATGGATGCACGACCATCCACATGTAGGGTTCGTTCATTACATTGCATTGCCTTTAATTGATTAATTCAACTGTTGATTTTTTCCAACGATATCAACGCTAAATTCTATTTATAGCATAAACTTTTTTAATTAAAATTAAAAGAAACAGAAAAGGAAGCAGAAGCAAACATAATGGGCGCGGTCCCTAGTAAATTGTTATACTCGTATGTACAATTTATTACCTTGGCTGTATACTTATGTTGCAGACTAATCATTTTCTTCTCTTAATTTTCTTTTTATTATTAATTAAAATCTTTTAATTAAAAGTCTCATTCATTTTCAGTAAAATTTTAAATGAAAATTTTATTTCCGTCCAGTTTTTGCTATTTTTTGAGAGTTCTCATTATTTCTCATTATTACTCGACTCTACGGACAATTATCGATAATTGCGCAGCAACGATTTTACCAGATTTACTTTGCTTTTCTTATCGGTTAACGTGTAAAATAATTCCTCTGTAAATAATTATCGAAACAGTTAAAACTTTCAAGATCAATATTACATTGTTTGGAATTGTAAAAATATTTTGAAACAGTTTCAAAATCAATAAAATAAAAAATTTTTATTTATTTTTAATTTCTATTATTATTGTTGTCGTTTTTTTGTATCGGTTCGCTATTCCAGCTTAGAAGCAGGCTAGATCAATCTAAATAATATCGAGGTCATCGACTTTCCCGACAGTCTATTTTCGAATTTTATCCCGCCAAGAGTTGCATAACCCTGTTTAGGTCAACAGGTAATATTTAATTTCTATCGTTAGAGCTTGGTAAAAATAGGTTTTATATTTTTTAATTTGTGAACAGTTAATCGCATAAATATTTATATGAAAACAAAAAGTAAAGTTGAAAATTTTAAAAGTCTTTTCCTTGCATAGCAAAATTAATATATGACCCTGACCTTGGTCGAACATCTTTCCGATAGAGTTAAATTCTAGAAATCGCAGGAGAATTTACCGCGCTGTTATGCATTGTAGTACTGTACTGCGTATGTAATTACAGTTATTTTAGACCTTTGTCACGGCTAAAATAATGGGAGCTTTAATGGTACACACTACAGTCTTTAGAATATCCGGTTACTTAATTGGGGCGGTGCCACTGACAAACTGGGAGATGTCCACGTAAGACTAAAGACTGACATCACTGTCATCAAAAAAATGCTATAAATGGGACAAGGCGGAAACGACTAGGTCCTTGTGACATGTACTACAGCGACCACATAATGAAAGGCATATGCGGAGTCGACGTGTTCTGTCAACCACCATCCTGGTGGATGAAAGTCTAACCATAATCCGTAACAAAGCGAAGTTCTTGCATATTTTGCTGATTTGAACTTACGCCCCGACTAAAGAGAAACACGTTGCCAGTAAAGATGCTTTTTATGTGCGTTGTACATGCCACGATATCAAAACTGTGCTTGGAGAATTTGACCCCAGGGTAGGCAAAGAAGGACTTTTCGGCAAAACTGTCGGAAAATACAACCTCCACGACTTAGCATCCCAAAACGGGTTGAGACTTTTCCGGTTAGCTCATTGTTATCGAACTGGAAAACTGAAAACCACCTCAATCATGTTGTAATAGACGAACAACATACCTACAGTCTTTTAAATGTGCGTATGCTCCAGCAAGCTAACATCGACTCAGCGACTAACTTGTAACATCAAAGATACACGTCTGCCTATTTACAGCGAGGAGTGCTCGTCAACAAACACAAGGAAGATTCGAGATCGAAAGCCGACAATCTCAAAAGGCAGCCAAACCATTTTTAGCTACTTGTGACAGCATTTCAGGGGCCATACGTACAGTCGCCAAAGAAACTATTGGTTTTCAACGAAATTGAAAAGCCTTCTGTTGGTGCGATAATGATTGCCGTACCGCAGGTGCTGTGACCGGCGGCCGCAATGCGCGCTTAGTGGGAAAAATAGCGAGAGCTGAAGAAGAAAACGAGACACATTTGCAAACGGAAAAAGAGACAGATAGAGAAAGACTTACCGAAGGTTTCAAGACCATGTCACACTGATATAAGAACCTAAGAGGTAATTTGTCGATGTTGTGCAAGGTACGCTGAGTGGTAGAAGAAAAACTTCTTTAACCAACTTAACTGCAGTGAAAGTTAAAGGGAAACCAGCATGTCCAATGCATAACAATTAGAAATTGAACTCCTGAAGAACTAATATTTGGATGGTGAAGAACTGAAAAGATGCATGCGTTATCTTCTTTGAAAAACTTCATGCCTGAAGGTTGGATCATACACACGTATGATCTGTCCGATCCTCAGAAAGGTGAACCGCCAAGTCAGTTCCAATTATTGTGGGATAAGCGTTCACAATATCGCATATTAGGTCTTATCTAGTGTATTTTATCAAATGTTTAAGACCACCAACAACGTACTGGTCGGATATTATCATTGTGGCTTCAGATTTATTAGATTCTTCATTAACCGCTGTATTCACTATTTTCCTTACTTTGAAATGAGCTGAGAGAAAGGCATCAACACACAACACCTCTTCGTCGATTTTAAAGCGGCAACTTATTAATATGGCTGTGTAAGCTGACTATGGACTACAACAAAAAATCCGTTGAACTCGGGAAGGTCTTCTACCAAACGTGGTTTGGTTTTACTATATGGTGTATTTCGTATATGGTGTTCAATTGCTCTGACAGCCTGATACTTCCCAAACTACTTATGTAGGTACAATAGTCTACAGCGAAGTCTTCATACCTTTACGTAAGTAAAAGTCATTGTAACCGATTTTATATGTGTTTAGAGAACACTTAAAACTATATAACTATAAACTAAGCCGGAGGCTCCTTAAAATAAACAAATACACTTAAAAGGGGATGATGAAGTTTTCCGATTGATTTCGACGATTTTCGGTGTCGGTTTCGGGTTCAGAACACCGATATTTCACGCCTTTAGATGCTCTGAGGATGGATTTTTGAGCCAAAATTCAAATAAAATCTGAAAAATCGGTCCTGTATAAATATAGGTACATATGGCGGCCACAGTACCCGTCCAACGGTCGTTTAAAGTTGGCTTAGGATATACTGTAGGTCCCTTAATTTGTACGAAAGACATTATAAGGCAAGCCACTAATTGGATGAGGGGCAAGGCCGAAAAACAATTTAGGGATTATTTAGCGAAAATTATATATGTATAATATAATCATAAAAATATTTATGTATATATGTACATATGCAAGTAAATGAATATTATGGAATTTTTATAATTAATTTCTTCGATTCAATTTAAAAACTATGATTAAAAGATATGTATGTACTTATTTATGTATGTACATATGTACATACATATTCGCATGTCGCTGCGAACATTCCATTCGATAAAAAAAGCCGTCAAATTGAATTAATTCCTAGACAATGTGTTGCCTTGTTGAACTTCCCGCACATTTAACAATAAATTATATAAAAAAAAAATTAATCATCTACTTATGAAAAAATATTTTCTCACAAAAACAAATTCCTTTTAATATTATAGATTGTATTGTAATTTCATTTTTATATTGTGTTAAAGAATTCATTACAAGTTTAGAATTTAGGCTTAATTGGTTAACACTTAAGTAAGTAATTGACGTTTGTGACTGTGCCGGTCATTGACAGCGCACAACAACAAGAAGCAGAAGAAGAAGAATATAAAAAAAATGAAAAATTAAGTAATAATACCAACATATGCGTAATGTAATAAAAAGCATATTTGATTATTTGAATGAGTCAGAAATTTTGCCGAAACAGCATTTATCAGAGGTTATTGTATTACATGCATTTGTATGTACATATATATACATATAGTACGTATAAAAATATTTTCTTCATTAATTGTTTGGAAATTCATATCAAATTTATGCATACATTCGCCTAAATAGTTGCTATTGTATGTACGCACACATGTACGTATATATGTACATATGTATGTATGTATGTATGCTCATTCTTCATCAATCCATATTTGTTTGGTGTGAAAATGACATTTTAAGATTACCATTTGAATATTAAGATTTGACAATGCATTTTTCTTTCATTTATTTATCTACATACAGATATACATACATACAAGAGTTATTTTTGAAATTCCTAGGCTATCGTTTTAATGAGACGCAATTATGATACAATGAGTTGGGGATGGATGTTTATTAATTTTCTTTTTTTTAATTTTTTTTTTACGCTCAGCTTATATTCATGTATCAATTGATGTATGTATGCATAGCTGATGGTTGATAACGATTTACGACAGCTCACCCTGAGCTGGCAAAACTTTTTTTTAACAAAAAAGAAAGAGAAACATACCTACATATATTTTTATATAAATAAAAAGTCATACTTAATTGACAGCGAGTATACTAGAGTTGCAATGGATCATATTTATACAATAACAAAAATTTATTGTAGAAAAAAACGGAAAACAAAGAGAAAACGTAAATTTCTTATACAAATATTGCTATTTTTCCCGGTTCACGGTTGCCTGCTGCCGCTGCTGCCCCTTGAGCACACAGCGGCTTGTAAATATATATTGTAAATATATGTTTGTGTGCACTCGTAGGTACATATATCTGGGTAAATGTGCGCGCGTTATCTCTTAAACCAAGGCGATACTTATCTACTATAAAGAAGCGAGTCATAATTAACACTCGCTGACATGACAGCAGCAGCAACAGCAGCGCCGGCAACGACGCCGACAACGAACGACGCCAATGCCGCTATGTTACCACCAACAAGAAATAGCATTTGTTTGCTTGTTATTGGAGTAAAAGCAGAATTGTTTACTTTCCATTTTCAAATGGTCGATCGGTTGTGTTGCAGTTGCTGCTGCTGTTGTTGTTGTTGTTGTTGTTGCTGCTGTTATTGTTGCGTGTTGTGCCAAACCGCCACTGTCGCCATACAACAAAACCAACAAAATACTGTACAAAGGCATGCACATGAGGCGCACATGCATTTATATGTGTACATATATTATATATTTATGTATGTATATATGTATGCATGTCCGCTAACATAAGTGGTCGCATGCATGGATATATGTACGTATGGATGTGTTGCAAGCACGCCCCACCCCATCGGGCAGACAAGCAAGCGCAACTCAATTTACTAGCAATGCAACAACCATAGAGGAACACACATATTATATATATAAATATACACACATACATACATACATATATTTATGCTTATTTGTTTGTACATACATTAGAAAAGAACTGGCGTACAGTAAAGTATAGGTTATTAAGCTACTTGTGAATCATAATACATTCGATCGTTTGGTCTTGTGTTTGTACACACATATATGTATGTATATATCTACATACATACATATGAGGAGTAACTGAATGACTGTGATGAAATGTCAAAGAAATGCCTAAAAGGATTAACAGCAGAGTACAGCGCACAAAATTGAGCAGCAAGCAAGTAAACTAGCATTAAAATTAAAGCAGTTACATGTATGTATGTACATACATATGTGCGTATATATTTACAGATATGTTTGTATGTATATAATTACTCATAAATACGTATTTATGTATGTATATTCCTTTGTGCTTGCGTGCATTCAACCATTTTTCATTTTCACTTAAAAAGCTGAAACTGTTGTGTTTTTCTCCATTTATTTACACCATTTTCTGGCATTTATCGACTGTACATTTATTATTGACTATGAGTAATTTCACTAGTATTGTAAACTAATCTGTTGTTGATTTTTTTTTTGTTTTTTCTTTATTTTATTTATTTTTTTTCGTTTTTTTTTTTAAGCGCCGACGACCCAAAGCAAAACCAGTGGCTTAAGATAAAATAACTCTCTGACAATAGGAGTGCCCGGTAATGACGACTTCAAGTCTTTTTGCTGTTTTTTTCTTTGCTTTTGTTTAAGGGTTGGTTCTTATAAAAGCATTCAGTTTGAATTTGAATTTTGTAATGGGGGTTATATGTTTGTGCGTACATACATACATACATACATACATACATATGTATGTGTGTGCTATGCAGTGAAATGGTGTTATGGTGGGAAAGCAGTACGTGTCAAGTTTAAGTGCATCGAAAAACTGTTCATCAATTCCAATTAAGTTGAGTAAAGTTAAAATGTGCATGACACATGAAGTTTGCGCGCCTGTACGTATGCATATATCATATACTCGTACATATGTACAATACATACACATGTGTGTGAGAAAATCGATCTGATTTGCTTTGTTGTTTTATTGTGAAGTTTAACGTACTACGCTTAGAGTGCTTCATTTGGGGTTTAGTGTTATATGTATATATGTATATACATATTATTTGATGTGGCGAACATAATGCAAGACAAAGAAAAGAAAATTCCATAACTTTATGTGCTTTTAAAATAATTTAACAGTAATAAATATCGTAATTAATTTAAATGCATAGTATATATTACATATATACATAACTATTTACGAGTTTTTTAATACAAACATAGTTCTACTCTTCAAAAAATAAAACCGAAACGCTTTATACATACGGCTATAAATTTATAAAATAGATAGATAGCCAGAGCTAAGAAATATTAGCTTGAATACAGATAAAAAAGTACAGCAACAAACACATATAAAATGAGTAAAATTAATATAAATAAAAAGAGAAAATTAAATGAAACAAAATTAAATAAAATAAATCAAATAAAATTAAGTTAAATAAAATTTGAAAAAAATAAAATAAAGTAAAATAAAAAAATGAAACGAAATAAAATATATTAAAACTTAAATTTAATTAACTAAAATAAAATAAAATAAAACAAAATTAATGACATTAAATTGAAATGAATTAAAATAAGTAAATAGATTAAATTAAAAAATAAAATAAAATAAATTTAATCAAATAACATTAAATGGGAATAAATAATATAAAAAAAATTAAATTAAATTAAAGGACATAAAAATTGAATTAAAATAAGAAAAAGAATAAAAAAAAATTAATATTGAATAACACCAACAAAATAAAAAAAAATTAAATTGAAGCATACCAAATCGCATAAAAAACAAATAAAATAAATTACAATGAAATAAATAAAATAAAAGAGAAAAAATAAAATTAAAATACAGTGAGATAAATAATAATAAATCAATAAAATGGAATAAAACTAAATAAAATAAAATTAAACCAAGTTAAACAAAACTAAAAACTAAAATAAAATAACTAAAATAATAGAAAAAATAAATTGAAATAAATAAAATAAAACTTAAAAATTAAATGAAATAAACAAATCATATAAACAAATAAAAAAAACTAAACCAAACTAAAAACAAATTTCTAAAACCAAATAAATAAGTTAAAATAAAATAGAATGAGCGAATTAAATAAAATTAAATTAAATGACATACACGGATGTAAATGAAAATAAAAATAAAAAGAAAATAAAATGAGATACCAACTTAAGTAATTAAACCAAATAAAATAAAATAACAAAACAGCAAATTAAAAAAAAATAATATAAAATAAAAAAAGAGAATAAAAAAACGGAAACTTGGATTTTCGGTAAATATTTTTTTTCTATATGGTTTTGGTTGAAAAAAAGCTAATCTTCGTGTAATTCCTCGTGTATTGTAACTTGAGGATCTGTGCCAACAAAAACGGTCGAGTATTATTCGAGAACTTTTTACAACCGACTTTGAAAGCAAAATTTCGAGAAAACCACCTTTACCTTTGCCTTTCAGCGCGTACCTTCCCAAGGCTGTATCGCCAAAACTTTTATTCCAATCGAATTGAAAATTTAGGATAAAATTATCGAGAAAAAAATAATAAACAAATTTTTTGAAGGCTGTGAAAATAAAAGAAAATAGAAATTGGCAAAAAAAATTAAATAAAACAAGAAATATCATAAAATAGAACTAGTAAAAGTTGAGAAATCCGGTGAAATAAACTCCAATGTGTTTTAAAAATTATTTCATTACACAAATGCAAAAATATTGCAATATGTGTAAATACAGATACAGCTTTCATTTAACGATATATGTATTTATAAATAATAAGAAAGAATAGTAATATTTCAATTTTTATGTGCGAGTTAGATTTAATAAACTTTGACATTAAAAATAAGTAATAAAGTTGATCTCAGTCTTCAAAATTTTGTTTTTACATATTTTTTTTACATACTTATTACAGAAAAAGTAAATTATTCTATATTTTTTTTGCAGATTTTTGTATTAATGTATTTGAAATTGACCTTAATATTATGATTAAAAACTTTCAATATAATTCAAAAGCAAACCCTAATTTTTTATTAAAAAGTCTACTTAATATAATTGATTTCATATAATGAGTTGCATATTTACTTAAACTCCTTCGGACAGAGAACAGAATCTTTCCCTCTTAAATAACATGAAAAAGTAGAAATAATATGAAAAAAGCAAAATTTTAGCTAAACGTATAACATCCATAAACAAAAAGAGGTATTCAACATTAGTAGCTGTAATAATTCGTACAACTGGTTAACAAATGAAATATTTTGCGTGGATAATAACATGAAAAAATTTACATGGAAATATCTTCATAATTTTCCAGTGCACGATCAATTTCTGTGTCCGTATATACATATGTATGTATGTAACTAAATATTTGTTAATGTTACTCTATTTCTGTTTTGTATCAAATTTAATTACATACTTTTTGACCCCCTGCAGCGCTACTTACTAATACTTAATTCCATTGATATGTATTTAATACGTAAATATGCATGACAATAAGTATTATACATACATATATAAATGTATTTACAAATGCATACATACATATATCCACATAAATTCCATGCAAGTTCTTTGTTATACTTGCATATCAATTTGTGCAACTGTCGGCACCTGATTTCAAACCTGAATTGTATTTATTTATTTTTGTTCTCGTTTTTGTTGTTGTTTTTTCACCTATTGTTTTTTGTTTTTTACTAACCGCAAAATTTCAACGCCGTAACACCTGCATTTTCATAAAAAAAAGCAAATGCAAACCTAAATACATTCATATTCTTGCAAACAAATCTAACATAAGCGAATACTCACACATACACACACACCCATACACATGTGAAATAGTAATAAAAATCACTGCATAGCCGCCTATGTGTATGTTTGAGTAGCAAGCAGCAACTTTATTGCAATATAACGGGCAAAAAATTCTTTCTGGTACACTAGAAGCAATGACGATTATGGTATAATTCCACCCCGCGCTCTCGCGTAGGCAGGCGTAGCACGAAAAAGAAAAAAAAGAGTATGATGTTGCAGCATTGTGAATACCTGCGTATGTATGTGTGTGTGTTTTGATTGCGCGCAGCATAGAGCCGGGTAGTGTACCCGTATAGCAACACTGGAAGCGGCATAAATTTCCAGTCTCAGCGGCAACTCAACCGAATTCAATTCAACTCAACTCAACTCGACTAGCAACCAGCTTGGCGTATGCTCACCGCTGTGCAACAAGGAGTGAAACAACAAGGAATAGAGCAAGGCAACTGCCCTTTTTCCAACGGAAATACACTGTGCATGTGCATGTGTGTGTGTGTGTGTGTGCCTTTGTATGAGACAAAATTCAATATGGCGAGTTTAAAATTTTTGTATGGGGATATGATATTATGACAAAGTGTATATGCGGTGGAGGTAATGTATTCATGCATATGCATACATATCGACATATATATGTATGTATATACTCGTATACATACATACAGATGAATACTGAATCCTGCATTACCCTATCTAGGCATATGCAGGTTCTTTTTTTTACTAATTCTTCATGTGGGGATTTCATACCTCTTCGGGCATACACGTACACATACGCAAATGTTTGTATGTAATTAAAATCTTTGTTGCGTATCTTTTCTGTACATGCATGAAGATACATACATACTTATAGATATCCATCTGTATATGAATATACGTGTATGTCTTTATGCATGTGTATGTACATATGTACATACATTCATAAAATATAATAAATTTTCTTACCTCGTATTTAAGACCTGCCAGACGCAGCCAGGTTTCAACTTTTAGACAATATGGTGATAGCGATGGCAGCAAAGGAGTGCGGGAGAACTGATACAGATATATTACATCCTTCTCAAAGTTCGTTTTATGCACATTGAACTTTGGTGCTGGTTCGGGCTTGCTGTTGGTTGCTGCTGCTGCAGTAGTAGCATTGTCTCCATCTTTCTTTGTGTCTTCACCACCGGCCGACGCCTTTGTGTCGTCGCCTTTCTCCTGTGCGTTCGCTGTATCGGCACCATTGCTTTCAGCAGTATTCTCCTTGGTAGCTACTGTCTCTGTAGCTGTGCTTTCAGGCTTGGTTGCTGCTGCTGCCGCCGCCGCCTCTTCAGCAACCTTATTTTCAGTGACTGGTGTCTGACTTACTTCGGATGCCATTTTTATATATATTTTTTTTTAATATATATTTGATTTAGTTAATTTTGTGTATAAAACGTTTATCGCGTTTAGTTTTTATTTTTATTTTTTTGCTAAGTTTTCTTTTTATAAATTTTTCAATTTGTAAAAAAATTAAAAAATTATTTGTAATTTTTAATTTTCACTACAAGATCTTGAAACTCCCAATTTCTATCTGGGATAAGGAATGGCTTTCCACTGTTAACGAAACAGCACTAAGTGTACACACAATGGAATAAACAAGTATATGTATACATATATATATATATATGTATATAGACAGCTAAAAAATCCTTATGTACTACTTCACTTAAAGCCACAAAATGCAAAATCGGCACGACCACACACACCTTCCCCGACGAAATCACAAACAAAACTGAAAGAGAAAAGAGAAACAGCGTTCACTAAACTACTTGGATCACTCGAAGCAAACCAGTATAAATGCACTGTGTGTCTACTGTGTATACGCAGGGTTAACGGTTTTGTATGAAAATTTTCCTACTTTTCCAGTAACTTTTCCAGCAAATTTTCCATTGAAAAAATGTATACAGAATAAATGCAACCCAAATTGTGGTCACAATACAATACACTTTGCGATTACCATGGAATGTGAAGTTTGAAGCAACCCTAAAATACATACTATGTGACTGAATACATATCAATAATGGAGGTTTTAAAATTTGCCTAAAATAAAGTGTATTGAAATTATTTCATAGCAGTTTAAGGGTTTTATTAATTGTATTTTATTTTAAACTTTAATTTTGTTCCATTTACAATATAATTTGTTAGGGCATTACTATTGTAGTATCGTTTTTAAATGTATGGCTACGGCAGCATCTTCCGGTATGCAGGGCTGCAATTTAGTAGTAAACAATATGGCGTTAAATATGTCCGCGTAACACGGCGTTTCCATTGCATTTCTTCTCTGTTTACATTGCTTGTTTTCATTTTGACAATTTTTTAGAAAAACAGGTTCTTAGCAATTAGAAAACTAATCTTAAACAAACATCTAAAAATGTAAGATTTAACCTAATTATAAATATTATTTGTATACTATTTGAATGAGAGCACTCCAGTTTTGAAAGTATTCGAAGCAGCACCCGCAGAGCAGGAGGAAGTCATTCACTTCGCTGGAAAAGAATCCGGGGCCGAATAGCGAAAAGTAGAAACGTGTGGTGGGATGTTAACAGGGCTTTAACCGCGTAAACGGTATCTACGCACACATCGGTTCGCAATTAACATTGCAGTTTAGATATTTAAACTTTTGTGTAGAGGATCATGGAATTGAGCTCAAAAACAAAAAATATTTCGATCGCCCCTCGGCAGGGAATGTCAACCGCTCCGAGTGTTTTTTTTTACTTAAAATAAAAGCTCGCCATGAAAATCCATGAGCCGTTCCGAGATGGCCATTGAAAAAAATATTTATAATAAGACGCACATGCTGATGAACAAAACAAAAAACCTACACGAGTACAACAACCAGCGTAGTAGCCACTGTTTGATAGGGGTTTATATTAAAGAGATGGGGTACTTCTATAATGTTTTCTGTAACGGCTACAAAGACAGAGACGACGTGGAGTCGTTGGAGCACTACCGCTGCCACTGCCCCGCTTGAGTGCGACTCGGCATTGTTTCCCAGGTAATTGCTACTTTAATTGCCTTGCAGATATTGCGTCAGCAAGTGACAATAATATCTCGTGCTTTATAAAACAAATGGATTCAATATCGCTGTAGGTAAGGTGAGAGCTATCTCTTTCATAGGCCACCCACCCCATACCTTTTTTTAAAAATTGTCACAAAGTCACAAAAAATAGTATCTTACAACATATTTTATAATTGATCATTTATAATTTCAAAACTAAAGGCCAATCAAGTATATGTGAACTATGTTGTAATATATAATTTATTATATTTCAGTTTTCTTTTACTTAGTTCCTTTAAAATTTATTTTCAAAAGTATCTATTGTCAACCTAACAACTATAAACCACAAAATCTCAAAAAATTTCGAAATAAATTGTTTATCTGGAGCTAAAAGGCTTTATTTGTAATATTTAAATAAAATTTCAAATAGTTTTCAAAAGCTCGCCAGCATAACTTAAACCTGATAACTTCCGCATAATTAATTATCCTTATTTTAAAATTGTGCTTTAAAAACTGTTTTTATTTTGCTTTCTATTTAATCCATCTGATTTTCCTCTCTAAATACATAAATATATAATATATATGTTATCATATGTCATTATTTTGCTGTGTTGACATTATTTTCTTCTCTATTGATAGCACACCAATTATCCTTGTTTGTGGTTCGGCGTAAATAACCTTTTTAACATTTCCCTTCTATTAAGTTCAGCGCGGACTTTTTGGCGGTGAACAAATGATACATATGTTTGTTCACTTCTGCTATAAAGTTATCCCTATTGTTATAGTTGTTTTCTCTTTTTTTCAACTGAACCTTTTAACTTGTACCCACTGTGATTTTGCGATTTTTACGATCTAAAATGTTTTGACAACCCTGTGCAGATGTTGGGGCTTTTGTTGACTAACGAATTGGCAACGTTGTCAATTTGTTTTGTGTCAAAAAGGCGAAGTTCGTGCAACTTCGATTGATTCCTTTTATATAAAATCTAATATAGATCGCTGTTATAAAGTAATAAATGAAAGTGGAGCATTTAACCATAAAGAGTTATGTCAATAAACCAAAAACAGTTAACGCTTTTGTACAATAACCTAATGTGCTTACTGTGTCCAAATTGAATCATCAACGGGGTTGGGCAGCCAATGTCCCAACTGCTCCATCGTCTACGAGTATTTGTGTGGATATGAATGATATTGTATGTACCTAGGATTTAAAACTGACAAGAATTCTTACAGAGTTTGTGTAGTTATTGTGTCTATATGGCAGTGAAAAGAATTCAATAAGTTATGTGTTCAAAAGCATTTTCAAATACCAGAATATAGTGTATTTATTTATGATTATGTGCAAAGTGGTTTTCATAGTGAAATCGCTATCAAGTGAATAATACGAAATAAAAGATTCCGGCAACAGGACTACGTCCTGCATAATTTTAAGGGTGGGATTCGACGAAAAAAAAAATATCGACAAAGAGATATAAAAAAATTAAGAAGAGAAATAATATTGCAGAAATGTCTGCGAATTTATTGGAGAATTTCGCAGCACTTCCTGCTGATGTACGAGAAAAATTGGCTGAGCTGGATTTAGAATTATCTGAAGGTTTGTTGATTGCTTTGACTTAATTTTCACTTCTAGATTTAGAATAATTCATGCATACATATAAATCATTACGTACATATTGTATATGCCCCAGTAGGAGTGAAGTCAATTGCTGTTCTTTTGTCTACTTAGTGTGATATGCGTACCACCATTGTATGCTTGTGCCTACATATCTATTACTAGGTTTATGGAATGTTGTACATGAATATATGTATGCATGGACGAGATTAAATAAGCCAATTGATTTATTTTTTATGCTTTGGTATTAGAACCGGCGTCTTAACTTTCTTCATACGTTAGCTCTATGTTTATGTACATATGTATATACATATGTAGGTATGAATGTATGAATATGTATATTTTCGCAGTTTTTATTTGCTTTTAATTTATAACTGCTTTTTTTTTGTAGGCGACATTACACAAAAGGGATATGAAAAGAAACGAGCAAAGTTGCTGCAACCATTTTTAATACCGACAAATGAAGGTGAGATTATTTTCAAATAATGAAAATTGATATATATGAAATGCTTCAAGTCATTAGTGTAATTGCAACATTTTGTTTTGTTTATATATTTTTTTCTACTTATCCGTGAGTCATTTTAAATATAATCTCTATGTACCGATTGCATTGCATATTTTTACTATTTCCTATATGATTATATTCTAGTGTAAATATTTATATATTTATTTTTGTATTATTCTCAAAAGTTATATGTATGTATAATATATTAGTATAAATAATTGAAGCTTTAGTCTCAACGAAGTCCTTTTTTTTTAGTAAGATATAATATTTATTTTTCTAGCAGCTAGCATGTGTTGGCTTACTACGTATGAGCCATTGAAGATTGCAAAGGGTTGGTTTGCTTTATATATTTTCTTCTAGCTCAGATAAGTCAAAGCTTACTTTGCAACATTATATTAAGGCGTATAAATGTACATACATGCACACATGTATTATATGTGTATGCCCGTATGATACTGTTTCTCTGTTGTGGATCGACTTCAAATCTATAATATAAAGAGTCATTAGATATTGTTTACAGATTAGGTCATTTTGTTTATTTATAAACAAGATGACAACTACTTGTATTATGGAAACAACTTTTCTTTCCTTGCATCAATAATACGATGTTACATAATAGAGGGCTTTTTTTTGGTAAATTTATTTATATATGCAATAAAAAAGTATATCATAAGAAGATTATTAACGGTAAAGGCTAGACAGAATAGAAGCTATAATTTTAGTACGTTTTAGTAGAAAAATATTTCAATAATTAAAAATTAGGTCAAGTAAAAAAGTTTAAGTCACCACATTCATTTATGTATGTATATACATAAGTACATATGTACTTTGTATTGTACATAAAAAAATGTATTAAAAAGAAGCCATGCAATTTCTCACTAATTTAGCTAATAAAAATAACTCACACTCTCAACATAATAACATAATTTAATCTATTATTCGTCCATATTTCACATGAAAGGAAATGATTCGAAAGATTTGGACAAAGGCGAAAAATCCATGCCTCCTTATTATAATATTAAAACGCCGCAACCGCAAAATCCAAAGACTGTGAAAGATGGAGCCTTAGTATCAAGTGAGGGGTATAGCTATGTAACCGAAGTACCATCACTGCCATCATCTCATCAAAGACATTCCAATGCATCTAAAAAGTCAGATGGCAGCCATCATTCAATGCGGGAAGGTGGTGGCAGCAGTGGCGGTGGTGGTGGCGGTGGTGGCAGTGGTAGTGGTCATATAGAACGCTCCGAATCCAGCCATCAACATAGCAGGCAAAGACGTACACAGCGAAAAATAACACATAATGAAAAACGTTATCATTCCGGTAAGTTATTTTGTATTGTCCATAGTATGGAAGCAAGAAATATGGCTGATATACTTGTTGTTTGTTTTGTTATATATTTTTATGTGTGTATGAATGTATGTGTATATGTTTAGAAGTGCGACAAGAAGCTGTTCAGCAAGCGCTTGCAGCACTCAAAACTCGCCCTAAACCCAGTTTGCCAATGCCATCGAAACGAAGTTCTGTTCTGAATCGAAGTCCGGATCGCAATAATGATGATATTGGTGAGCGGGTCACATATATAGCAAGGAAACATGGAAAAGCTTCTAAATAAACATTTTCATTATTTCTTTGAAAAATATTTAATTTAGATTCATCAACTGATGAAGAATCCATTCCTGAGGAAACAATTTCTCCCGATAAAGAGTATAATTATCCACGTGATCATGTTAGCAATATTATGGAACCAATTATAAAACCTCCCATACGCGATTCATCAATGGGTGGTGCACAAAATAGAAACAAATATCCCGAAAGGCGACCTCCACAGAATTTGCCACCACTGGTACAGCATATTATTAGTTTATTTTTAAAGATTTAAAATATTTGTTTTATTTTCCACAGCCACATTCGGATACATCCAGCACAGAATCACCGCCTACTGCGTATATGAAGGAAAACACTGATTTTACTGATAGCAAAGAGAAACACAAACCATGTAAGGAAATTACCAAAATTTTCTTCCATTCTTTACTTAACACATTCTCTTCTCCAGACGCCGCACCAGATATCACACAATTCAATAATACACGTCATGCCGCTGATCGTGTGACGCGTTATGTGAATGTCTCACAAACTGATCTTGGCGAATCAGATACGAATGGTCGTTGGAAAGTTTCTGCGAAAATTCAACAGCTCCTTAATACCTTGAAGCGTCCCAAGCGTAGACCACTACCCGAATTTTACGAAGACAACGATATAGAACTCGAAATTGCCGCTAATCCCAAAGATCCAAATGCACCCAAACCCGAGGGTAGTATTATGACCGCTGTGCAGGGTGAACAATTGGCAGTGGCGGCCGGCTTGCCACGTTCACTGGAAGCCGCACTACAACGCTATGGCGCCAACTCATTTAAATCCCCAATGGCAACAGTACTTGATCCGAATGGCAAAATTACAACCACTCTTACGTATGGCAAACTTTTATCACGCGCACAAAAAATTGCATATGCATTATCAACGAAGATTTTTAGTAAGGGCCCTGAACAAATTACATTGAAGCCGGGCGATAGAGTGGCTTTAGTTTACCCAAACAATGATCCATTGAGGTTAATCACAATATATTTCTATGATCAATTTTCTTATTCTTTACGGTACAGTTTGTTAAATGTAAATATTTTTAATTTATAGCTTCATTACCGCTTGGTATGGCTGCATGTTTCGTGGTCTAGTACCCTTACCCATTGAGTTGCCGCTGTCAAGCTCTGATACACCACCACAACAAGTCGGCTTTCTGTTAAGTTCATGTGGCATTACAGTCGCCTTGACTTCGGAGGCTTGTTTGAAAGGTTTGCCAAAATCGTCTACAGGTGAAATTGCAAAGTTGAAAGGCTGGCCACGCCTACAGTGGTTTGTTACTGAACATCTGCCAAAACCACCAAAAGATTTCAATGTTGGCAATATACGTATTGAGGACTCGGCCACAGCATACATTGAATATACGACCGATAAGGAGGGCAGTGTTATGGGTATGTATATTAATTTGGTAAAGTGTATACTTTAGGTTGTTTAAAAATTATATTTTTGTTTTTGAATATTTCTGCTTAACTAATTCGGTTTTCTCTGCTTTTAAAGGCGTTACCGTGACCCGTTTGGCCATGATGAATCATTGTCGTGCTCTCACAATGGCCTGCCATTATACCGAAGGTGAAACTATTGTTTGTGTGTTGGATTTCAAACGTGAAGTTGGCTTATGGCATGCTGTACTCACCTCAGTATTGAATGGCATGCATGTATTATTCATACCATATGCTCTGATGAAGTTACGTCCTTCATCATGGATGCAATTAATCACTAAACATCGTGCCTCCTGTTGTTTGGTGAAAAGTCGTGATTTACATTGGGGCTTACTCGCTACGAAAGATCATAAAGACATTTCATTATCGTCACTACGCATGCTACTCGTCGCTGATGGCGCTAATCCATGGTCACTTTCATCCTGTGATCAGTTCTTAAACGTTTTCCAACCGAAGGGACTGCGCTCGGATGCAATATGTCCATGTGCCAGCAGTTCTGAGGTCTTTACAGTTTCTTTACGTCGTCCCGGTCGTTCATCAACCGGTTTTAGTCAATCAGCCACTGGACGTGGCGTATTATCTATGGCTGCTCTATCACACGGTGTGGTGCGTGTAGATAGTGAAGACTCACTAACATCACTGACCTTGCAAGATTGCGGTCAAGTTATGCCAGCCGCACAAATGGTGGTGGTACGCTCGGAGGGTGTACCAGTTTTGTGCAAAACAGATCAAGTTGGTGAGATATGTGTTACCAGTGGTTCGACCGGTACAGCATACTTCGGTTTAGATGGTCTAACCAATACGACTTTCAAGGTGCAACCACTACTGGAAGATCCCGATACTACAAAAGATGAGTCTACATTCAAACCAATAAGCGATGAGTATTATGTACGTTCGGGTCTGCTAGGCTTTCTGGGACCTGGCGGTTTGGTCTTCGTATGCGGTTCACGTGATGGTCTAATGACTGTTACAGGACGTAAGCATAATGCTGACGATATCATTGCTACAGTATTAGCTGTGGAACCTATGCGTTTCATATATCGCGGTCGCATAGCCGTTTTCAGTATTAAAGTGTTGAGAGATGAACGTGTTTGTGTTATAGCCGAACAGCGTCCGGATTGTTCGGAAGAGGAAAGTTTCCAATGGATGTCACGTGTGCTGCAAGCTGTCGATTCCATACATCAAGTGGGTATATATTGTTTGGCGCTCGTGCCACCAAATCATTTGCCGAAAACACCATTGGGCGGTATACATTTATGTGAGGCGCGTCGACGCTTCTTGGAGGGTTCACTACATCCGGCCAATGTGCTAATGTGTCCACATACATGCGTGACAAATTTGCCGAAACCGCGGGAAATACATCAAGGTGAGTCATTATTTTGGCTAAGCTGGAGGAAAAGAGTTGAGCTATAGAAAGTACCACTATACAAAATACAACATATTGCAGAACAACACTTACCCCAACAAAATGTACCAAACATAACACATTCGCTACTAAAAATCACTTGCATAATTTGTTTTGTGCCCAAAAAAAAAAACTAAGCTGTGTTATTTTAAAGTCTCTAAAGCCGAATAATAATAATAGGTCACAAAAAAATAAAAGTGCATGCTGATAGCTTTTATTATCAGGAAATGCAAAATAGCCCATCTCTTGGGCATCGAATTAGCCATTTTCATATATACGTCTCATACTGATACTTAAAAGTAAGGTTAGAATAAACGGCGAGAGCACAATATAAGTCTATTTTAACTTTAATATCTATATATATCTCAATATTCCAAATCGCAATAACTCAATTTTAAAATAAAATTTTCTATTTTAATATTTCGGAATCCAAAACCCAAAATCAAAATCTGAATATACTGAATATCCGCAAATAAAATATCCCAAAACCAAAATTTCAATTTTTATAACCAAAATCTTAAAAAAAAAATTCAATATTAATATCTTGAAATCAAAATCGCAAGATCTATATCCCAAAACCAAAATCCTAAATCTGTAATCTCAATATCAAAATTCCAATAGTAATATTCCAAAATGGAAATCTCAAAATCTGAAAAATAATAAAAAAAACAACTCTTCATATTTTTTAAATGGTAATTCTTTTTTGGCCTTAGTTATCACTAATTTGGGCACAAGGTACTTACATAAATATTTCTAAAAACATATTCACACACGTACATATACATATGTATGTACATAGGTATATGAATATCATCAGTGGTGAAAGTTAAAAATACATATGTACATACATACCTTACTCATAAACATTGTATTAATTGGATATGTGAAAATAAATATGTGTAATAATTTTGTGCAAAATTCTACCGTTATATGTATTGATCATTTAAATTGGTGTTTGAAAATCTTTTTTTTATTGTGTTCAGAGATCAGCAAAATATGGATTTGAGTTGAAAAAGTTCACTTTTTTCTGAAGTACTTTAAGAAACAGATGTAAAAAGCTTACACGAAAAAATTTTTATATTGCAACAACAATATAAAAGTAAACCTTTTTCTGTTTTTTTTTTTTTTAATTTCGCTGTGAAGTTTTTTGCAATAAAAATTAAAGATTAGAAATATTAAAGTTATTTATTATTTTTATTTTTCTTTTTGATTCGCAATTATTTTGATTAAAAAATAAATTAATGAAATCAATTCTACTGTTGAAAAATTTACTAAAAAAATTTAAATACCTAAAAAAAATAGAAAACAATAAATAAAATAAAACAATAAAATTAATCTTAATTTTAATTTTTTTAATTCGAAATTCTTTTCCAGCAAAGAGTATATTTAGGATATATGCAGAAACAAATTAAATTGTAATTCCAAAAAAAATTACAACGAAATTTTTCTAAATACTTAAATGAAAAAAATTGTTTTTACTTTTTATTTTTTTATTCGCAATTATTTTGCTTCAAAAACAATAATTAAAATAAAATATTTTTTTTTTTTAATTATTTCGCAATTGTTTTGCAGCGAAAAATATAATATAATATATTAATCATTCAAATCAATTTTGCTGTTTTGTTCTCTGTCAGCGTTCGTTCGTTTTTAGTAATACAAATTCATACATATGTATGTACATATGTGTGGGTAAATTATTTTCCATGTCTTTGTGTCATCAAAATTGTTTACGTCATCAATTAATTAATTATGACTTGGTTGCTTCATTTTCAACGAGATAGAATCATGAAAATCTGAAAAATATGCATTTTCCATGGTACCTTAGTTTCATCCATATTCATATTCAAAATCATTTCATTAATTTTACAACTTATATGTATATTAAACAATTCAAAAAATGTTTTTAACAATGCTTTTATTATTATTATTATTATTATTGTGGTTATAAAAAAAATGTAATTATTTTTCTTTTCTTCATTATGCTGCCTCTTTTCGAAAAAAAAACATTACTTGATGCAACCATAATATCAACATTGTACACACACTTGCAAACATAACCAACCACCAACTACTACACTTCTACTACTATTACTACTACTACTACTACTACTTTGTATTACTACCATTGCCACCACTACCACCTACTGCTTAATTGCTATGATTAACACGAACATACAATAATACATACTCGTATACATACAAACAAACATACATATATTTCAAAATAAATAATAATACTTTGATATAACTGTATGTGACAATGTAACGCCATAATTAAACGTTTAATGAATTGGTTGAAAAATGAATGAAATCACTTAAATTATGATAATATTGCAATAATAAAAACAAAAAACGAAAACCAAAATTACTAACATCAAAAAAGGTGTGCCAAGTGCAACTGCAAAAATAAGCTCATCATCTGGATGTGGTATTACAGACACGTCTGTTGGACCAGCCTCAGTGATGGTTGGGAATTTAGTGCAAGGCAACCGTTTAGCCATCGCACAAGGTCGGGACATCGGCTTGTCCGAGGAGAATGAACGAAAGGTAAGTGATTCAAGGAAGTTGAGTGCTAATGAAAATTATCGGTCACGTTCTAACTTTCGCCGCCCATACAAATTGTATTGCTAACGGAGTAAATTCATTACTACTCAAGCCGTTTTATGACGTCTGTTTGTATAAAAAAAAAATAATAAAAACAAAAGATAAATTATAACTTTCTCAAACTAAATGAAACTGCTAGGATTTAAAAACCATAACATAAATGTTTTAGTATGAAAATTTGTATGTAGCCGAAGCTTAGAACATGCCTAATGAATTTAATAGAATTTAACAAATATGCATATTATTAATTACCTCTTAACTTTTTTACAGCATCAATTAATAACTGGCGTTTTACGTTGGCGTGCAAATACCTCACCGGATCATATCATTTTTACGCTGTTGAATTCGAAAGGTAAATACATATATATAGCACTTTATAAGCGCTAAAGCGATTTTTGGTCGAACTCCTACTCTAATTTTTCCAAACGGCTCATGAATTTTTATGAGTAACTTTTATTTTATATCAGAAATACACTCGATTCCCTGCCGAGGGGTGACTGCAGTTAGAAAAATTATTATGCTTTAATTAATTTTATACAATTTTGGATGTTGATGTGACCAGAATTTGAAACCATTACTCTGTACATGGTAGCTACAGCTACCTTTACTCGGCTACTGGAATATTAAAATATTTTATATCGCTAACTGCAGAAACTAATTTCTTTATTTTAGATATTGAAAAATTTCAATTTGATTTGCAAATTATTATTATTTTTTTTTATTTTTTTTTCCACAGGTGCTATTGCAAAGACTTTGACCTGCTCCGAATTGCATAAACGAGCGGAGAAAATAGCAGCACTCTTACAGGAAAGAGGTCGTATTGAACCCGGTGATCATGTTGGTAAGTTTCATGAATTAAACAAGCCATAGGTACGGTCTTCCGAAGGCTTTATAACTTTTATGAATATAACAAATATATTGTATGGAAGTTATATATATGACAATATTAATTTAAATTTATGTGTGTAGTATACTAAACTTCAGACAACTAGATACCTTTTTGACATATTCTTTAACCTAAATCTTTTCTCTGCACAATTCGGTTATATGGTGGCTATGTGTTATAGTCCTCCGATTTCGATAACTTTCGGTGTCAATACGTATTTAATAAAAGTACATCTCCTTAGCAAGTTTGTGAGACATCTCAAAAATTGAAGGATTAGTTTGCATTCAAACAAACGCGCTGACAAACGGACATTGTTCAATCAACTTAGTTCGTTGTTCTGATTATATCGGTTTAGAATTTGATGGGTGTACCTCTATTCTTTCTAACATACATATTTCGTATCAAAGTTAATATATGTGTCATTAATGTTCATGAAAGGTATAAAAATACCAATTCAAAATAAAAATAATATTTTTTAAATAGTTACTTTATTTTAAATTAAGTAATGTTTTTTTTTTAATAATTTTATTTATTTTTTTTTTTTAACTAAAACCTTCGTAAAATTTTTCAAATCATCGCTTTTGAAGAATACATAAATTTTTGAGCTTTATTTTGAAAAGATTTTTTTTTTATATTTATTTTTAGTATTTTTTATTTTTATTTTATTTTTTTATTTTTTATGTATTTATATTATTTTTTTAAATAGTTTATTAGTTCTTAATATTTTTTTGTAAGAGCTCTTTCGTCATATGCTCTAAATGATAATATTCTCCATTACAATTTCTTTTAACATAACCTCCAAAATTTTTAAATCCAAAAATGCAAACTTATTTAAATAAAACTAAGCTCTATATTTACTTTTCTCCCATTTTAGCTCTAATTTTTCCACCTGGCTTGGATTTATTGTGCGCCTTCTATGGCTGTCTCTACTTGGCTGCTATTCCCATTACCATACGACCACCACATCCACAAAATCTTATAACAACTTTACCAACTGTGCGCATGATTGTTGATGTCTCGAAAAGTGTTATTGTGCTCTCTATACAACCGATAATAAAATTATTGAAGTCACGTGAGGCAGCTGCTTCCATTGATCCGAAGACCTGGCCACCCATATTGGATATTGATGATAATCCAAAACGAAAATTAATGTCAATTGCGAATGCGCCATTAGATTCGACGGCTTATTTGGATTTTAGTGTGTCCACTTGTGGGCGCTTAAGTGGTGTTAATATAACACATCGGTAAGCCTGAGTGAAATTTCGTAATTAATTTAAGAAAATTATTTTCTACAAAAAAAAAAAAATTGGTAACTTATCTCTTTTACATTCCTGGTTTTAGCTCTCTTTCTAGTCTCTGCGCAAGCTTAAAACTAGCCTGCGAATTATATCCTTCTCGACACGTTGCTCTCTGCCTGGATCCATATTGTGGTTTGGGCTTCGCTATGTGGACGCTCATCGGTGTGTATAGCGGTCATCATTCGATACTCATTGCTCCTTACGAAGTCGAAACAAATCCCAGTCTTTGGCTATCAACACTGTCACATTATCGTGTACGCGACACCTTCTGTTCGTATGGCGTCATTGAGCTTTGCACAAAGGCGCTCAGCAATTCAATACCGATGCTCAAACAACGCAATGTCGATTTACGTTGTGTACGTACATGTGTAGTGGTGGCTGAGGAGCGTCCACGCGTACAATTAACACAACAATTTTGTAAACTCTTCCAAGCATTAGGTTTAAATACACGTTGTGTGTCCACTTCATTCGGTTGTCGTGTCAATCCTGCAATTTGTGTGCAAGGTGCTAGTTCGGCGGAAAGTGCACAGGTCTATGTGGATTTACGTGCGTTGCGTAATAATCGCGTAGCACTAGTGGAACGTGGTGCACCAAATTCACTGTGTCTCATCGAATCGGGTAAATTATTGCCGGGCGTAAAGGTGATCATTGCCAATCCAGAGACGAAGGGTCATTGTGGTGACTCGCATTTGGGTGAAATATGGGTAAGTACGGGTGTTGGGGTGAGAAAATGTAGATAACGATGTGTGAGAGTAACTTTGCTACCAAGCTTTATTTCTTTTAGCAACCCAACCTCTTTTTTTATAACCATATTTGTATTTTTTCCGATAAATATCCATTTTCTATTCATCTGTCGGTGTTTATCTGCTCTCCGAACTATCCACTATTCTTTCCGTCCAACTATTTGTCCCTTTTCCACTCCCACAGTCTAGAGTCCGTCCTTCATACTTCCTTCCTTTCTCTTATTTACTTACTATCGACAGTTCAAGAAAGCTTCCTTTTTCCGCCCGATCATCCAACTGTCGAAGCGAATTCCAGTCGAACTTCTCCTCAAAATTGTGATGTGCGTCAAACAATTGAAAGGACCTGCAGTTTTAGACCGCATGTTGTTGTAGTATAAATCCACGCGGCCATCTGACGCGAAGTTTCGACAGGTTCGGACCAGAGGGAGAGGAGTTTTAGATGAGTTGTTTGCAGAGGGTATGCAGGACATACGTTGAATGTGTCAGAGTCAATTCAGGACGACTACAATAACCGGACCTTAATAGTGCCCCTTAACGCAGGTCTCTTGTGACAGCTCGAGCTTTTGATCTGCAATGAGTGGTGCTTGGATTTCAAAAACACCTTTCACGAGAAGTTTTACGAATGAGTTGACGGACTCGCGGTTAATTGTGGGTGAATGGCCTATGGAGTCTATCGGTATGCCGTCCGGTTCAGTTCTAAAATGCTAAATGAAGTCTTTCATGTCGAGTACTCCCTTCCTGATGTACGTCGGTGATGGTTGGACTTCCAATAATTGTCTGTTTTAGATCGCCTCCAAAGGGCTGAAGAATTTTTATGACGAATTTTTTACTTCATGTTAGAAATACACCGAGAGTGCTCGAATCTTTGACTCTAAGCATACTAGCACCCTATTTCCCATAAATCGTCGTTATCGCTGTCCGTCTCATCATTGTGTGGTCTTCTCTGCCTCCGTCCCTTCAAATAAATACATTTTTACCATTCTTTTGTATGAAAAACCGTCTGGTTTTTTGGTCATCGGTTGTTAATTTTCTCTTTGGACTACTCGGCCTGTTTTTGCTAGCGCTAATTTGCATACAAAATAGTTCTGGCTTTCAAACTTACTAAATCTAATCTCCTCATTTACTTTGTATTTTAATCACGTACAATACACATATAATTTACAGGTGCAATCACCACATAACGCTAATGGCTATTTCACCATTTACGGTGACGAAACCGATTATAATGATCACTTCAACGCTAAGTTAGTGACTGGTGCAACAACAGAAGTCTACGCACGTACCGGCTATTTAGGCTTCTTACGACGAACCGAATGCTCGCAAGCGGTTTCCATTTTAGACGAAACAACACCCAGTGTGGCCAGCCGTGATAGTGACAATGAATCGCTCAATTCAATGAGTCAGCTACATTTGAATTTCTCATCAATGTCCACTGGTGGTGGTGGTGGAACGCAAGCGCCCAGCATTAGTGGTGATCCGAGCTTGATAAGTACTGTCAATGATCAGGAGCTGCACGATGCTGTTTACGTGGTAGGTGCTCTGGACGAAGTCATTACATTACGTGGCATGAACTATCATCCAATTGATATTGAGAATTCGGTGTTAAGGTGTCATAAGAAGATCGCTGAGTGGTACGTACAAAAATTAATATTATTCATAAATATTTGAAACTCACACGATATATGTATATATATTTTCTAAATATACACAGCGCTGTCTTCACTTGGACTAATCTATTGGTTGTTGTTGTTGAGCTTGATGGCAATGAATCAGAAGCATTGGACTTAGTACCCTTAGTAACTAATACAGTTTTGGAGGAGCATCAGTTAATTGTTGGCGTTGTTGTAGTGGTCGATCCAGGTAATTAATGAACGAAAGTCATAAATAATAAATAAATTTAAATACTTTGCCTTTTCTTTCGTTTATAGGCGTTGTGCCCATTAACAGTCGCGGCGAAAAACAACGAATGCATTTACGTGATGGCTTTTTGGCTGATCAACTTGATCCCATTTACGTTGCTTACAATATGTAAATACCCCATATAATAGTATTAATATAAACAAACTTACATACATACATACAAACATACATAAATACATGCATACATACAATACGTACATGCATATACAAAAATATATGACGAAAGCAAATAAAAAAAATGAAATTATTTATTATACACTATTAATTTAAGCTTATAAATAAAAAATAATAATAATAACAATAAAAATATGTTTAAATATTTTATAGTACTCAAACGAATTGGTGTGTATCTTTTATTTATTTGTTATACAGAGAATTTATATTTCTTGCTCAAATTTGGTTTGTATTATCAATAGCGTCTCTGGCACTTAATCGGTCTTGGATTAGACATTGCGCCACAATGAAATCGGTATATGTATCGATCTCCATTGCATCGGCTGGGTCGATTTCAACTATGCCACATCTGCAAATAAATAATATTACTCATTATATTACATTAAGTCAAAATAACTAAACTGATGGGTGTGGATAATTATCAACGCAAGACATCAACCTACAATTTAAAAAGAGCGAAAGAGAGATCTACTCCGAATTCTACCGGTGAACAATTTATAAAAAAAAGTAGGGGATTTTCTTCACCGCCGCCGTTGACACACTCGAGTCTTCCTTATGTTGTTGTTGTAGCGGCTAATCCAAGCCCACTTAATAGCAGACAAGATCAGTCTAAGTCATCTAGGTCATAGATAGATGGTAGGTCCATGAAAGGACATGTTTCGACGGGTTCGGATTAGAGAGAAATGTGGGTTAGATGACTAGGTTTTAAAGGGCTTACAAAGAGTTGTTTAGTGTCGTGCGGTGTCTCATTGCATGTAGGATATCCATTGCGTATGTCGGCCTCAAATAGATGAGAATTAAATCGACCTCAATATCCAAATCTTTATTGAGGGAGCTCATACCACGTGTTACGTTGAAGATTCCTCATGACTTAAAAAATTTTAACAAATAGTTCCACAGGTTGGTGTCCCCTCTTCCCTATTCAGCAATACAACTTAAGTTAAACTTGCTCTTGTGAGTACATGTGCTAAGGGCCATTCGAATTGTGTTGTGGTTATTGTTACCCGTCTTACACTCCTTTTAGAAGTAAGAGAAGATACGGTTAGTGTCGTGATAGGCTCAGGAAGTTTTGAATTAACCCCGTCGATGAACATCACTTGGAGCATTTCCAAACCCTGTGGAGCTCAGGATACTGCATCTTGATTCTATGTTGGCACAATGGATATCTCTGTTATCCATAATTATTATTTTTTTCTTGACTCTCACATTCCAACATTGTCTATCCTACTCTGTTCCGACCTAGTGCTAGAGTCACTTTAATTATTTACTCACTTTTCATTTTGAAATCGATTTTCGTTCTCCGCCAAACATCTTGTTGCGAAATAAAACATTCCGGTTTCAATCAGTTCGCCTGACCAATCTTGACGTCGTGGTCTGTGCATTGGATCGAAATTTAGCGGAACAACAGATTCATTTGCTTGCGATTGCCAGCGTAATTTGTGTGATCTAAAAAATGAAACTCAATATTTTGAAATTTGACTACGAACCAGTATGTGGTTTGTTAAATGGAGTCTACCTCGTTGCCGCAAAAACACAATCCTTTGAAACGAATTGCTGTAAAGCCTCTATGATGTATTGATTTTTCAAAAATACCGAAGTACATTGAAATAAAGCAAATTTGTTGACGTTATTATGAGCGCGCAGGAACTCCTTAACGGACTCCAAAGATGTAGTGCTGTCCTTGGCATAAAACGGATCTCTATCATGTACCCGAGCACCAACTTTAAGACAAGAAAAAGTATGAGTTAGTGTAATTTACGCAAGGCACAATTTAGAATAATTCCATCACCGACATTTCAGCGCCTCCTCCTTTATCTCTTCATTGTCCGTCGATACCCAAATATGCTCAAATAAATTTGAACTATTCAGAATGTTTATTGTACGTGCGAGTAGGGAAATACCATTGAGCTCTTGCAGATTTTTATTGGGTATGCCCTTGGAGCCACCTCTCGCTAATATCAATGCATGTACTTCACTCGTATTACTAGAAAAGATCGAAAACTCAAGTTAAACCTCAGATGAATCCTGCGGACTTGTTTACATACCAACTATTTAGCATAAGTCCTTGTAGATATAAAAATAGCAAAACCTGCATGTAATACATCTCGTATTTCTCGTAACCTCACCGTCCACAATGAAGATCAACACTTTTCTGAATTAGATTATTGAATTAAATTGATACTAAACTCTCTATTAAGTCAAACAATTGCTAAATCAGCTTTGTTAGGGCTATATATGTATATATGGTAGGCACAATTGTATGCGCGAGTAAGTATGTATAATGCTCGCTCACTAAAAATCTAAGCATAATTCAAAGCAAACAATGATTTTAAGTTTGTAAGGGGAGGGTCACTTGGGATGGATACATAAATTAAAATTAGTTTTCAAACTTTATCTATGCATACAAGTGCAAACTTCATAGCTTCGTCAACGCTTCTCCATCCTTTTTAGGCGAATTAACAATAGCCGCTCGGAGCCATATGGAGACACCATGTGAAGCCTGATCCATATCAACTTGGACCTTCCGACTAAATGGAGCTCTTCCTTTACTCTCAGCAGCGATTGAATATCTTTGTATATCTCATAAACCCCATTGCTCCATCGTCTGAAATATTCGGAGTAGCTCATAAGCAGTGTTTCCGCAACACCTTTCTCTCGAAGTCACCTCTCGAACCACATTCATAGAATATTATCAACGTCCACGCGTCTGCTCTACAAAGTAGGACGGAAGAATAAGCGACTTGCAAAAGTTTGATCTTTGTTCGAGAGGGGACTTCACATAAGTCTAAAGTAGCAACTGTTGGCAAGAGTGATTCTGAGTTTGATTTCCAGCCTGACATTGATAACTGATCTTTAAGCTAGTTCCTAGATAAGCCGAAATTGCCTAAGACTTCAAATCTATGACTTTAAACAGTGACGTGAAAGCGAATGCGCTGGCTGTTTGTTTGATGACGGGAGATATTTTGTCTTGTAGAAGACAAGCGTCTTCTTATCTGAAACCTCTTTTGGTACCGAATGGCTCAGAGAAGGACCGATTCTAGAGTTGCTCAGCATCAGTTTGTATAGCCGTTTTAGTTGTTACCCTGCAAGACGGGTAGCTGTTGCCTAACATGTTATCCGCCTGTTACTTTACATACGTGCATTTGTTATTTGAATTGTTACTTTTCTTCTAGCCGTGGGAAAAAAATAACAAATTTCCCCGCTTTGTTTCACGTACGTGTGATTCTCTTTTTCATTCACTCGCATTGTATTTATCGGTATGCGACATATATTCGCCTTTTTTAATTTTCGTATATTTTTGTTACCGTATTTATAATACATCTGTTATTCAAAACAAGCACGTATGTTACTCGATCTGGCAGCAACTGGCTATTGAAAACAAACGTACATGATATCGTATCTGCTACCCATGTGTTGTTGAAAACATAATCACTTGTTAGCATATCTATGGGCGGTGACTTGTTCAAAACAAATGCATTCGTTAGCGGACCTGTCACCGGTGACTTATTTATAACAAATACATTTGTTATCGGACCTGTCACCGTTGACTTATTTAAAACAAATGCACTTGTTATCGGTCCTGTCACCGGTGACTTATTTAAAACAAATGCGCTTGTTATCGGACGGGTTACTCATATTGACTATTGACCTTTTACCTATATTTCCTTTAAAATGAAAAATAGCATTTTTTAAGTTTATTTTTGTTTATTAAAAATATAAATAATAAAAATTTACATATTTACATTTTTGATTTAAAAAGTTAGTTTTTTTTTATGAAATAATTAAATGAAAATTGTTAATTTAAATTATTTTTACATATACATACACATATGCTTAGCAAAATTAATTGTACATTAATTTCTAATACTTAATAGACAATGGTACTAGAATTTTGACGAAATAAAAATAAGTTTTAGAGTAATTAAGACATTAAGACAGCCGCTTCAGAGTAAGACCTCCACTCCGTTAGAAATACCATGCGTAGTAGGACCTGGTTGAACAGGCGGCGTTGTTCACTTGGTTTTAATCGTAACAGCAATCTACGCCAGTAAAGAAGTATACAAACGGAATCTGAAATATACAAAAATAATAATTATTATGATGTATTTTATTGAATTTTTATCTTTATTGCTAGCATATAAGACCATTTAATATAATATAATTAATCGTAATAAAAGCTTTACAAAGAACATAGCCATTTGCATACATTATTTGTGTATGCTTGGTACATACGTAACAAAAATGTAAAATTTTTACGAAAAAATCAATTTTTTGTAATAATATATAACATGAAATAAAAGATAATTAAATAAACTATCTTCCAAAACTCGTTTAAACAAATTTAAGTTAAATATTTAAACAAAAAAAGAACTTTTGTTACACCATTGCTTTTCTACTCCCGGATAAATGTAGGACTGGCACATGCAATACAAAACTGCAAAATTTTACCAAAAAAATTAAATTTTTTTAAAATAAATTTCATCAAACTAAAAGATAATTAAATAAACTTTATTTTAAAACTCATTTAATCAAATTTAAGTTAAATGTTTAAACAAAAAATCAACTTTTGTTACATTACTAATTTGTACATACGAATATATCAATGACTGGCCCATGCACAACAAAAATGCAAAATTTTCACAACAAAATAATTTTTTTTAAAATAAATTACATCAACCTAAAAGATAATTAAATAAACTTTATTTTAAAACTCATTTAATCAAATTTAAGTTAAATGTTTAAACAAAAAATTAACTTTTGTTACATTGCCAAATTTGTATACCATCATATGTGTATGACTGGCACATGCAATACAAAAGTGCAAAATTTTTACAAAAAAACTCAATTTTTTTAAAATGAATTTCCTCAAACTAATAGACAATTAAATAAACTTTAATTTAAAATTCATTTTAATTAATTTAAGTTAATTTTTTTAAACAAAAACAGAACTTCTGTTACAACATTGCCAATCTGTACATACATACGAATATGTGAATGACTGGCACATGCAATACAAAAATGCCAAATTTTTACAAAAAAACCAATTTTTTTTTAAAATAAGTTTGATTAAACTTAAATACAATTGAACAAACTTTCTTTTAAATTTAATTTTAACACTTCCGCACTAAGTTATATACATATACATTAATAAATGAAAAACTTACGTTTTGATTATTTATGAAGGGCGTTGATATTCGTATTAATGCACTTGTATCTTGCGTTTTTTTCCAAATAAAATGCTGTGTTGTGGTGGCTGATTCGATGAACAACGCTGAAATAAACAATATTGTTATTCTTGTAAAACCAAAAATAAAACGTAAATATCATATGTACATGCATATGTACATATGCGCACATTCGTCTTTATGCACATACGTATATATACACATATGCATATGTTGTTATCTTACCTTATTTCTTGATCTAAAGTTGCTAAAGTTGCGTCTGCTACAGCTAATAAAGAAATGATTAAAAAACAAATAATTAATTATTATTTAAAAATTTATTTACATTTTATAAAAAAACACATCTCACCTCTCAGCGTCTTCGGTTGAAAAAGTAAATGGCGGAAAATTTCAAAGGCCATATGTGTATACATACATTTCTTTCTAATGTACTAGACAATCGTTATCGATATATGGTACTCGTCTTACTACAGAAACTGCATATAGGAAGGAAAAAATTGTTTTGTGGATGTAGTGGTAAAGCAGCAAAATTTTACGATATTAGTTGCGAAATGGTTACCCCCGTCTTGCAGGGTGGTTACCCCCGTCTTGCAGGGTAGGCCTACTCGTAAAATCCCACATACGACCCTTCGAAAAAGTAAAGTCCGCTGAGTGAAAAAATAATAATCGATTGAAAATCTTCGTGGACTTCGGCAAAATGTAGAAAATAATTATTATTAAATTATATCAAAACCAAGTTGTTTTATTAACATTTTTTGTTCTAAGTTCATTAACCACAGTTTGAAATGTGAAATACTTTTACTCATTTCATGTTTGCAAGTTATGTTTTTCTGTGTGTCTCTCTTTGTTTCAAATACCAACCGGTTTAAACCATCCACCTTAGCAATGTGCAACAAATTGATTCAACCATAGAACCCTGCCTTGTGTATTAGGAAGTAGAAATTTGTTTGTGGATCCGGCATATATCGAATATTTTACAGTTGTGATGTTGCTCTTAGAATATTTTTATATTGTGCTTGTCATAAAAAAATAGAATTAAGTTTTTTTTATAAATTAAGTACAACAACTGCCTACGGAAAACATAAACAAATTAAGAAAAAATGAAGCAAACAAATTTGAACAGTTTTTCTACGCACAGTTTATACCGGAAGCGGGTGTTTTTGTTTTCGACTTTAAAAATACTCATTTGCATGGTTTTATTTATTAATGAACACTTAAGAGGAGTACAATCTCAAGGTATGCATTCCTTTGTATGAATCACAAATATAGACAATTAATAAAATGAGAAAAAGGTGCACATAAATTTTCCAAAAGCGCATTAAGCAAACGGGGTGTAGTATACATAAGTTTGTGTATGCGTACGTGTGTGTATTTTATACATATATGCGGCTACATTTTTGTTTATCGAATGTATATATAGTAAATGAAAACAAAAAAAAAAATGCAAAACTGGTGAAATAAAAGAAGAATTGTATAAATAAATGAATGTTGTTAAAGCTATAGCAGAGATAAGAGACGAAAGTAAAAGTTGATGCTGGTATGAGTGTACACTGACGACGCCCAATCAGTTGGCCTATTTGGAGGGGTGTGAGACACGGGAACAGCCGGAAAATGAGGAAATAGTCACATACGTTTACACAGCATTCTTACATATATGTATACAGATCTTTGAGACTCTTAATATTTGAAATTGTTATAAATTTTTTGTAATCCTCGGTTGTCAAGTTTCTCAAGCCTATAAATATGCATAAAAATTTTCCAAAATGTTTAACCTTCAGTGAACCAATAGGTTTGATCTACAAGTCTCATATTTCGTTGACAGTCACATCTTAAATAATAAAAATAAAATGTTTGCATGAAAATATCCTCGGAGCAATGGTATATAAACCTTATTCTTTGATAATTTTCTATTTTAAAGTAATAACTGATATTCCAAATAGGCATTTGAAAATGTTAACAAAAGAAAATTATGATTTTTTTTTTATATTTTTGTGATGATCATAAATATTGCTAAATCTCTTTTATCTTTATAATTTTATTTTAGAACTGATAGCCGTTGAGATTGGCCATAATTTTACCATTATCTGTAATACAACTCAGCAGTTTGTAAGCAATGTTACATGGAAGCACAACGAAGAAATTATTGCAAATAATAATAAAAGGTAATAAAAATGTAAATATGTGTATGGAGGCATCATGGTTTTATGAAACAAAAGAGTATTATATAAATTTCATATACAAAATCAACAGATGATTCAGTAATGTTTGTCCATTTTTAAATATGCACGCAACTAAATTTTATTGAAACTAATAAAGTTTTTCTTAGATCACCATAAAATTAATTGAGCAGTGGCAATGTGTTAATTAAATAATTACAGCTTATGCCTCATACGAAGAACATTTACTTCGTCTGATTGTTGACGCTACTTATCATTCATAATATTAACCCCTTTTCCCTTTTCTCCCCGCCAGAATAACCACATCGTTTACCAAGCCGTCTGTCATTGAAAGTATCAATGAAATCGAAGAGGAAACGAAACGCAGCTACGAAAGTATATTATTTGTAACTGATGCACAATTTGCCGATGCGGGAATATATACTTGCGAGCCAATACGAAATGATAGCGTGCCATCTAGTTTTACTGTGCAAGTATTGCAAACGCCGCGTATTGTAGCGAGTAGTGAGGAGAAGGTGAAACAAAAGAGCGGGCATGCTGTAGAATTATACTGCCTCTTCGAGGTGTTTCCACACAACGAAACATTTTATAAGCAATTGAAATGGTTGAAAGATGAAAATTCTGCCGTTGATTTTTTGGATAAAGCTTCGAATCTCAGTTTGGTAAATGCCACATATATAAATCATACGCTTAGTTTGACTGAAGTTTACAAGAAGGAGAATGGCACCTACAGTTGTGTTGCCTATGATATGTTGGGTGCTGCTGTGGCGAAAAAGGATATGGCCGTATTGGTTATGGAAAAGCCGCATGTGAGCATAGACTATGTAAAAGTTGTGGGTGCAGATAAAATTTATTTAAATTGGACTGTCAATGATGGAAATGATCCGGTGCAAAATTATTTCATACAATATAAGGAGGAAGGTTCATCGGAGCTCAAGTATTATAATCATCAAATTGGGGGCCGCAATACCTCTTATGTTCTGGAGAAATTTCAACCAAATACCAGTTATAATTTACGTATAAGCGCTAAAAATAGCATTGGTAGCGGACCGCCATATCAATATCCACTACCGGTTCGCACTTTAGAGAAAGATCCAATATTTATACCAAAAGTCGGCACCACCGGTAGTACACCCTCAACTATAACAATTGGTTGGGATCCACCACCACCTGAATTATTGCCATATATACAATACTATGAGTTGGTGGTTGCAGAAGCTGGCGAGACACCACGTATTATTGAAGAGACTGTTTACTCACAAAATTCACGTAATCTGCCATATATGTTTGATAATCTCAAAACAGCAACTGAATATGAATTTAAAGTACGCGCCTGTAGCGATCTAACAAAACAATGTGGTCCCTGGTCGGAGTTCGTAAATGGCACAACAATGGATGGTGTCGCTAGCGAACCCACTGAACTTTACATAACATGCGAGCACACAAATAATACGCGTCACTCTGTAGCTGTGCGTTGGCGTAGCCCAAAGGTGCCAAACGGCAAAGTAGTATCATATCATATACAATTGGACGGTTTTGCTACCTACAAACTAGATGGCAAATTGCGAAATGAAACATGGGGACCCAAGATACGACGTGTCGACGATCCGCATCATAATACAATTTACAATGGTGTCAATCCCAACACTAATTACACTGTCACCGTATCGGCAATAACCCGTCACCGTAAAATTGGCGCACCAGCTAGCGCTCAATGTACTATGCCCATTGCTGTGCCAGACGCGATAAATCGTATTATGTGGACAAAAATAAAAGCAGCTGATGAAAAGAGTGTATTTAAATTATTTGTGCCGCGTATCAGTGAACGTAACGGGCCAATTTGTTGCTACCGCCTGTACTTAGTGCGTATGGGTAACAACAAGAATGAACTTCCACCGCCTGATAAACTAAACATTTCTACCTATCAAGAAGTGCATTCACCAAATAATACCGAGGGTGGTGCTTATTTGGCAGAAATGTTTTCCGATGAGCATTTTCGTTCGGAAATATTTTTAGGTGATGGTAAACGATTTTTTGAGCATAAGGGGTTAAGCGCCGCTGAAGCGGATAAAACATGTCGCCATTGTTTGAGAGGTAGACCATTTTTGCGTATTCAACCACCTACGAAAGTCGAAGTACCACCTGTTGAAAATGTGGATGGTGAGTCTCATTTGTTTCTTTTCAATGCTGTTTTCACTAAAAATGAATATTTATCGTTTTCAGCTTCATCTACAGTATTTAAGACACCACCGGAAATATCGCAGCGCGAACAATTAAAAGCCAGCAATCTCACTGAGGCCGCTTCAAAAATTTTGGATAAAAAACGCCGCCGTAGGCGTAACCCTAAAGTTATTGCCGGCATCAATAGTGAAATAAGTTTTGATAATTTAATGCTCGGCGAAAATGAGTCGAATACGAACGCAGTGCCCAGCTATCAACTCTCATCCGATGAAATAGTGGACGGCGAGATAGACATGAACAGCAATTATACCGGGTTTCTGGAAGTTATAGGTAGGCAAAAGTTTTAGAGGAAGCAAAATCAAATGTAGTCCTCAAGATCTTGACACGTCAAAAATATTCAACTGAATCCAGAGAAATTATAAATTTTATATTTAGTTTATTTTTTAAGTAAATACATATATTAACTAATCATGCAATAATTGTTCTATTTCCAATTCAGTACGGGATGGTGATGTTGTGCTTACTGAATATAGTAATTATTTTGAAATTATCACGCCCGGTACTGTACCAGAAAACTTTCAAACGGATCAAGACTTATCAGCGGTGCTAAATATTTTCATACAGGCTCTAGCCATACTCATTGGTATAGTACTGGTTCTTATCGTGGCCACATGTTTCCTGCATCATTACAACACCAAAAATACGGTGCCTGGGGAAGAGATCAGTTTGAGAGACTCATTGAGGTATGTTGCCTTAAGAAAATACCTAATTTGCTTCAATATAAATAAAATCTATAATTTACTTCTTATTATACTCAGCCGCGCACTATTTCGTGGTCGTACGCCCAATCATCGACACTTCATCGGTTCGGGCAATGGCAAAGCTTCCGATATTGGTCCAATACATAAAGCAGATTTATGTACAGCCTATCGAAATCGTCACAAGGATACTGATTATGGATTTTTGCGTGAATATGAAATGTTACCAAATCGATTTAGTGATCGTACAACAAAAAATTCTGATATGAAAGAGAATGCATCGAAAAATCGCTATCCCGATATTAAAGCTTACGATCAAACGCGTGTGAAATTGTCACAACTGAATGGCATACAGGGCTCAGATTATATAAATGCCAATTTTGTTATTGGCTATAAGGAACGCAAGAAATTCATTTGTGCACAGGGACCCATGGAGAGTACGGTTAGTGATTTTTGGCGTATGATTTGGGAACAACATTTAGAGATTATAGTGATGTTAACGAATTTAGAAGAGTATAATAAATCAAAATGTGCCAAATATTGGCCCGAAAAGATATCAGATGCAAAACAATTTGGTGAAATAACAGTAAAATTTGTTGCTGAACGAAGAATGGGCGATTACTTGGTACGAAGCTTAGATGTTACCAGACGAAATGCAACTAATAATGAGGATGATGAGGAACGACGTCAAATTACCCAATACCATTATTTGGTTTGGAAAGATTTTATGGCACCTGAACATCCACATGGCATAATAAAATTTGTACGGCAAATCAATGCTGTCTATTCGGTACAACGTGGTCCTATTTTGGTGCATTGCAGCGCTGGCGTGGGACGCACAGGAACACTTGTAGCATTAGATTCGCTCATACAGCAGCTAGAGGAGGAAGATCAAGTATCTATATTTAATACAGTTTGCGATTTGCGACATCAACGAAACTTCCTCGTACAATCGCTGGTAGGTGACAACATAAAATTGTTTAATATAACTTTTTATTTATCTTCCTTTTTGTAATTTTCAGAAACAATACATATTTCTATATCGCTCTCTGCTTGATATTGCACAATTCGGCAATACGGAGCTTTCTGCAGTTTCGCTATCTAGTAAAATTGATAGCCTAAAGCAAAAGTTAAATGATGGCAAGGATAAAAGTAAATTAGAAATTGAATTTGAGGTGAATTACAGTGAAAATCTCATATTTCAATGACAATATAATTAAATTAATACTTTACCATAATGTTTTGTAGAAACTTCTTGCCATAACTGATGAAACGGCAAAATCCTCAGAGATCGGTAGCAATAAAGAGAATATGTCGAAAAATCGAAACGAAGCTGTAATACCATACGATCGGAATAGAGTAAGTATTGGAATGAGGTCTAGTAACACGTCGAACAACATAATCCTTATTCGTTTAACTATCTTTGCCTTTTTGTGGGTTTTTAGGTCATACTAACACCCATACCGATGAAAGAGAATTCCACCTATATAAATGCCTCTTTCATTGAGGGCTACGATAATTCCGAAGCATTTATAATCACACAAGATCCATTAGAGAATACAATTGGTGATTTTTGGCGCATGATTTCTGAACAAAGTATCACCACACTTGTGATGATTTCCGAGGTATGCATTATATCACCGATATACATATGTACATATGCATGTTCTTGCAAATAAATTTGTCTTCCACTTTTAGATAGGTGATGGTCCCAGAAAATGTCCCCGGTATTGGGCCGATGATGAAATTCAATATGATCATATACTCGTGAAATATATGCAAAGTGAAAGTTGCCCATATTATACGCGTCGAGAATTTAATGTAACAAATTGTAAAATTGATGATACAATAAAAGTCACACAATTTCAATATAACGGTTGGCCGACTGTCGACGGTGAGGTACCAGAAGTATGTCGTGGTATAATCGAATTGGTCGATCAGGCGTTAAATCATCATAACAGGGATAAGAGTAGTGATTGCAAATCGCCATTAACTGTACATTGCAGGTGAGTTGAATTTACAATAAAAAAAAAAATATAAGCATTGTAATACCAAAATCTGCTTAATTTGATTATGATTACAGTCTGGGCACCGATAGGAGCTCAATATTTGTGACTATGTGCATATTGGTGCAACAGTTGAGAACCGAGAAGGGCATTGATATTTGTTCAACGGCCCGAAAGATTAGATCTCAGCGGCCAAGGCTATTAAATTCATTTGTAAGTAGTTTTATTTTTTTTTTTAACTCAAAGTTTTAGTAATTTTTTTTTACTTCTAAATTTTTGGGTAATTTCTCGCAGGCACAATACGAGTTCCTACATCGCGCCATAGCCAACTACGCTGACTTGCACAAACTGTCGACGGAAACTGCGTCTTCTGAGTGTTAATAAATTAAGATATATAGAGTATATAAATAAAAAAGTGGATATTTTATAAGTTTACATCACACACACACACTTACACATACTGATTAGTCATAAACATTTAAATTAATATAAATATATATATATATATGTATATCTAAGCACAAAAAAGTATTTGTAATGCATAATAATCATATTCATTTATTGTGTAAAACTTCGCGAACCCAACCATAACAACAAAATAACATAATTCTATTAATGTTTAAAAAGTGACTTATGTATAAGTTTTTTCTACTTAAGTTTATTTAGCAGACTACCAAAGGACAGCCCATGAATAAATAATAAAAAAATATTTTAGATAAAACTAAGTCGTCCGAGAACTTTTAAAACATACGTTTCCTTTTTTGTGAATTGGGTGCCATTAAATATCTATATGTATGATGTGGGGAAATGAAGCCATTGACAGTAAAAACTGTGCGTTGCGTGACACTTCTAACTTTGCCAACAAAGCTACGACAGCGAACATAGAAGACGCATTATAGCGTGTGAATATCTTTTTCGCTCTAAACCTAAAAAGTAAAAAAAAAATTTAAAATTAAATTCACTTAAATTTTTATTTTGTTTTTGCGTCCAGCTAACAATCCTACCTATCCATGCTGCTACCGTTATATGTCATGTTAATCTCGCACGAAAGAGGTAAAACTTCGGGTGAGTGCATAAACAACGCACGCGGGCGCAAGTTATTTAGTTCCACATTAAGCGATCGTTAGGGACCAAATCTGGATATATTGGAATAAGTTGACTACAATATCCAGATCTTAATTGTGCTAGTCTTGATTTCTAATGTTTTTTGTCTGTTTTAAGCGGAAAAAAGTAGAGCTTTTACTTCATGTTATAATTTATTTATTTTTATCCAAATTACAATATTTGCAAACTTGACATAAATCTAATTTGTTTGTTTGTTTTAAATATTTTATATTTTTAAATTGATGATAACTCCCAATGTTTCTTCGAAGACATTTCATTACACTGGAGCAATCGAATATTCAGCTGGGAATTTAAATATATGAGATCCAAGTGATCTGACGGTGGGCAACAAGCCTGCATTTGGTATTATATTCCATGATAGGTAAAGTGATACATTTCTGTTGTTCCTAAAATGAAGAAATACATTTTTATAATCGATTGTAATTTAGATATTAGGTAAATTACTCACTTCAATCCATTGCCATCGTCCCAGAAGTAATATTTGGTATTCATATTTTTGAAATCTAATGCAGATTTTTCACCACGCAAAATTATTTTATCCCATAACACAACTTGATTCAAGACATTATCCTGTGTCTTATACTCAGCGGTTAAGTAGAGGAACAATTGTTTGACATTCCAATTGAAGAGGCTTGTTAGATTTGTCTCTAAATCGAAGGTGAGAAAACCCAAATCATGTTTCTCGCGTGAGGAACCATAGTCGGGTACATTTTTACTGGAAATGTTTGCAGACGGTTAAATACAAGTAGGTGAGGAAAACGAGTATACTTACACAAGTACCTTCACCGTGTTTACGTGTGCAGTAGTCCTGCTATCCAGAAAGACGGTTGAGAGAAAACAGCAAAATGTTAGGCAGGCCAAAACGCTCAAAGAATATGCAACAGTGGCATTGCCACGAGTTAATACGGTATGCATTTCAATTGATCTTGTTAATATAACAAAAAATTATTAAGCTAACTACACGTATACCGATAAAAAAATTTGATATTCTGACACGTAGAAAAACGCCGCCGATTGTCAAATACGAGATAACTAAATGGAATGCACTAATATTTCTCGATCGACGCAAAACGAAATAGGGTGACGTACTTTAGTGATTTTGAAAAATTTTTGAATTTTAAAGATTAAATAATATAAACAATACGTAAGTACTTTGAAAATAGTAATCAATATAAGTTGAATTATTAAGATAAGCTAAATTTTTAATATATGTGATTCGAGCCCTTGCCAAACCAAAAACCAAAAGCATTTATTAATGCGTTTACTCCTCAGCTGGGATTTTTAAACCTCCATATGTCTTTCTGATATGAAATAAGCCTTTTCTTAAAATTCATTAGCTATTCGTGTTGAAACAATATCTGTTCATTAATTTGTTTTATATTGCTGTGGTCGGTTGTTAAATCATGTCTTTTGATTCCCAATGCACACTATATAGATACAAATTTATTTCAATATCAAGTTTAGTATATCTTTGAATCATGCTGTACTTGGCATAGAATTGATTTTTCTTCAAGTTTACAACAAAAATAAATAAAAAATAAATAAAAACTTCAATCCTGTTTGTGTGGCTAGCTGGCTTCGAATAAATCAATTTAACCAAAAATAACTATGAATCCTTTAGTACTTGTGACATCAAATGGCGAGCAAACACCGAATCAACTAGCGAAAGGTATATACATACGAATGTATATAATATTTACTTAGCAATATTCTTGCATTAAGTTTTGTTGACAACTACTTGTAAATGTTTCATAACACTAATTTAAACATTTTTCATTTACCCAGATATTTTAGTTGCAAATGGTAGTCCTGCAGACAAAACTTCATCTGTGTCCCTTGGTTCATGCACGTATTTGACTTATTTATGCGATCTAAAAACGAAATATTATGAAAACACGATTGCATTATTGCCTTATGAGGGAAATATTTACGAATTACCTAGTGAGATGTTAAAAGCGACAGAAATGCTGATTGTCTACTTTGACGCCAATAATGTATGCACAAGAATATTGTTTTAGAAAATTACCATTATCAATAATTGCGATTCAATTCCATTTAGAAATCATTTATGCAACAACTGCCTGAATTGTGCGATCTAGTAGCGAACAACGGTATTGAATTAGGTGTTTTGCTAACTAGCAAACTTTTTGATGATGTCAATCAAGGACTGACTTATGGCGGTATTAAAGAGAGCTGCAAATTTCAATTTGATGTTATTGAACTTCAAAACGATGAGGAAGATAATGGTGAACCAACAGGTTACAAGGAAGTTGTTGAAGTATTAAAAAACAATATTTGGTCCAATGTGAAAGTACCAGGTATAACATTTTTTGTAATATCCAAAATGGTTAAACTACTTAATATTTGCATATTTAAGGTACTGACGAAGATATACCGGATGGTGATTTGGAAGAACAATTGGAAGGTTTTGAAAATTTATTAACGAGTATACAAAATTTTAAACGCATTTCAAACGGCATGGAGAGGGATCAAATGCTTGATGAGGCAGAAAAATTAGCCGAACTTTTTATTAAAATGATGAATGAAGATTAATATGTGATACTTATTTAGAGTTTAGTTTAAGTTTAATATACTCGTACATACATATAAGAACAAATATATATTATTTAAATGAAAAAAAAAAAAAAAATGTATTCACACAATTGATTTTGAAAATTTAAAATATAGAAGATGATGTTTGCCTTTTTCGTTTTAGCGCTCAGCTAACTGTATATAAAGAAATATAGCTATAATACGTTTGCAAAGAAAAGAACAAAAACTATTTGTATTCATGTAAAGAAAAAATGTTTATCACTTTATTATTATTGTTAAATTTATGCTGGTAAAAGATCAAAGTCATCACTAACATGTACAATGGGCACATGATCCTTATCAATAGAAGTTTCACATTTGTAATCCCATAATTTGTTCTTTTTCAGCGCAATATCCCAATCCATCATTTGTACGGCATGTAGACTTTCAGCCTCGTTATGATGGCGTAAAACCATAGCTTCCTAAAAATGTGAAATGTTCAAAATTAAATCAGTATCAGCCCTTTTTACCTAACTTAGTTACCTACCTTGATTTTATCCCATTTGTCGTCAACATCTTGCAGCCAGCTAAGCAATTGCCGTCCGTTAAAACGATAACGTGCATTTTTATCCTTTTCATCTTGCTCAGATGTTGGTATATTATAGACTTCTGCATCTTTGAGTAGCGTACATACGGAATATGGCACCGGTTGACACGACAGGTTACGCGCTGCCTTTGAATGCACACGTATCATTTCCTGTTCAACATTCAAACACAATTTCTCACGCTCTACAATATGACGTTGTAGCAAATCATTACGTTTGATTTCTTGTAAACGGTAGATGTCCTGCATTTTCGGCGGTATGGTTGACGGCGCTGTAGGTTCAATTTTCTTTTCATTACTTGCGAGGAGATAGGTCTTTTTATTTATCAAATATTCATTATATCCTTGCGGTGGTCTTGGCTTGACGGGATACATGTTACGCCATTTCTTTTCAATTTGTCTACGTATATTTAGATACATTTGGAAACAGTTTGTGAATGGAAAGTCATGTGAATGGGTATCAGAAATTGATGAGTTTGCTTCTGTATTTGAATTTTGATTGCTATTGTTTTTGTTACTATGACTGTCATCATGTTTTGATCGTATTTTACGCTTGCGCGGATGCAATTCCACACTATGTGCGTGCACGTCTTTTGATGACGACGTAGACGAAGTGGATGGACTTGGTAAATTCACAATATTTTCATTTTCAAAGGTATGATTATGTTGCAATGGACTTGCACTTACGTTCGTAAACGTAAGTTTATTATCTGCTGTACCTTCATTAGCATTAGATGATGCTGGAGATGGTGAACTACTCTGCATTTGCGGTGATGAATTGTTCGAACTGCGCTCAGCGCTGGTAATTCCGCTGCGGTGTGAACTACGTAGGACACGATGCAGATTTTTTTCTTCATTTGTTAATTTGCTATTCTTTTCATCTATAACATTACCAATGTTATTAATTTTTATTGGACTTTCATGAGGACTACTACATTGGGCTTCACGTTCACCGGCATCATTCGTATTTGAACTTACCACATATGGTAGCGCAGCATTACGAGATGTGTTGATTTTACCTGTACGTGATACATTGCCGTCTGTATCAATAGAGCAATTCTGCTGTGGAATTACAATTTTCAGAGGCGGCACTTTCAAACCGCCGCTATAAAGCGAGTCTGACATTTTAAATTCATCATCATCAGCATCAGTTTCGAATTGTTTGGTAAAACCAGTTTTTGCCAATTCAGTCGCTTCTTTTTCTGTTGCGTTCGCATTTTTACTAGGATTCGGTGAACCCTTGGCGGTCGATGTTTGTTTAATGGACTTTTCAGTACGCCCTGGCAGACGCGCTGCTGACGTTGCTTTTGTATCCTTTCCAACATCTCCTTCTTTACGTTTCTTTTTCTTTCCGTCATCACAATCTTCGAAATCCTCATCATCTATATCTGAGTAATTACGTTTTCCCTGGCTAGACGATGGGTTATCTGCTGTATTGACAATATTTTCATGTTCACTCTTATTCTCGGTATTAACTTCATCTGTGGTTAATTTATCACGGCTACTTTCTGAATGATCATGTTTTTCGGAGGAGTTAACATCTTCGGCATCATCACCTTTTTTATGCTCATTCTTCTTGATGTGCGATCTGGAGGCCTCTGTAAATTAATTAAAATCCGTTGAGGATTGTTTTGATAAGGGCACTTAAATTTTGATAAATGAAGAATGTGTGAATTACCTGTCGTCGAGTTCGCCGTCATCTGAATTAGCAGTGCCATTTGCTGTCTCTCAGACATCGGTGTATTCGGGCTGGGCCTAGATGTTGTGACTCCTGTATTATATCCCACTCCCCTCGGTCTTGGGGGTGGCATAATATCTTAGTAATATTGCGTACCCAAAATAGTAAAAGTTAAATTCACAAAGAAATAAAATTCCAAAATATTTTGAAAGAAAAAAGAACCTAAAAACGCACTATTATAATCGTTCATCAAAAATACGACTGAGCAATAATTCCATTCAATATGGGAATGTGTGAATATGTGAAACAATCACGGAGTGACGAAAAGAAAAGATTTATTTTTGGATTTCTAAAACATGTGATAATACTTCTTATGCTGAAAATGGTAAGCAATTGGAACTGTCCCTTGCTGTTGTTGTCAAAAAAAAAAAAAATGACCGTTGGAGTGTATGAATGTAAATGAATACACAAATAATTTATATGAGAAAAAGTCGGTTAATTTAGTCTTTGATATTATCGTTAAGTAAAATAATTGTATATGTCACTCAGATATTAATTTTTGGAATGAACAATGCATACATTGTTTGATATATAATAAACTTTTAATAAATTCATTTTTTCTTAAGTGATTTGATGAACTTTAGATGTCTAATTAGTTTTTTGACTTGAAAGTGGCTACCTGATTGTCATTTAAATAACCAGGCACGAACATATAGATATATATTATTTCATCGTCTATTAAATCCCTTATGGCATTGCATTTGTGTATAAATGTATTATTATTATTTTGGCAACCGACGATTTGAATACTATCATAATTTTAACAAAAGAATAAAACTAATATTTCTTACTGCGGTTGCCTCTCGTCAAGGAATGTGAAACCCTCCGGGCGCTTTTCTGGCATGAAATAAAAATCTCACAATGACAAAAAATTCCAATTTTTAATATTATTATTTATTTATTTTTTTTTGAATAAATGAAATTGTTATCTCAAAAATATAGTAAAAGTCAAAAAATCAATTTAAGTCAGATAGTTAATTAATCCTGAAAATTTTTTTTATTGGAAATACCTTTTTTCATTGCTGATATTATCCTGTGCAATATATACTATATTAATTTCTCTAATTGAAGTTTTGCAATCTAAAAATTTGTATTTGCATTAAAAAATATAATAATTTTTATTATTTGAAATATTAGCAGTGTTTTGTTCATTCAAAATAACATTTCAAATTTCTATGTCAAAATTAATGTACTTAAAGAGCTAGTCAAATTCTTGATTGTCTTTGTTCGCTACAAAAACAAATAAGTAAAAAGCTCAAAATTTGCTACACCTTGTCGCGTATTTTTAACAATTTATAATTTGCCATTTTTCTTTTTGTTCCATCAGGATTATTGTGTATCACCTGGTGTGCTCCATTTAATATTTATCGCTTTTTTTGCAAACAAAACTAGTATAACACCAAATAGTTACAAAGTTTGTATTTATATCATTGAATTGCTGTAAAAACATAATGTTAACATAATCATAACTGTTATTATAACGCTGGTATATATACATTAGATTAAATAAGTACGTGTTTGATAAAAAAAAGTGTTCAAAAAATATGTTATTGATTTTTCTATAGTTTGTGTGCGTAAACTTTTTTGTGTGTTTTAATAATGCACAATGTTATCGCAGAAAAAATATACAAACATCATCATCGCATGTAATACGAACTTATAGCGTTAATTAAGTAATTGGTAAGTGTGTGGCCGAAATTGCAATGGCCAAGTAAGCAAAAACAGTGCAGAAAAAAGTGATATACAAATGTACCAAGTACGCACATATGTACGTACGAGTATATGCATCCAAAAAATTACTACACTGTTATACATGTGATACAAATAGAGGCATATAGAGGCGCCACTATTGTACCAACAGTATCGGCGGAACATATTCTCCACGGATAGCACAATACAAAAAATAATGGGAATGGATGTTGGCACAAACATATGTATTCTTGTATATATGTACATATGTACATATATTCGTCTACGTGGAGAGTCGTGTGCGCTAATGACAATCATTCGCCTATATTTTAATGTTTATGTACGTCCATAACACATTAAATCAGTTGATCGCGCAAGTTTTATAACTTTTGCAAATAGGGCGTTGCTTTGGATGCCAAAATCATTATTTGTATGTATGTGTGTGTAGATACATGCATATAAATTTCGCTAAAAAGTTATAAAATGTATGTGCAAATCTACGAATGTGTGTTTTGAATTGCATTTTTTTAGCACAGTTTAATATTTATGTACATATGTATGTATGTTCAGTTATATTCAACTATTTCATGCCGGTTTGATGAACTGTTAAATGTGCTTTGATTTGGTGAACCAAGTGCATTTTTTAATGTTTCGTAGCACTATCATATTCATACATATATACAAATATGCACCCTGTGTATATACATATATATGTATGTAAGTACATGTGTACCCCTCCCAGTTTTGAATAATGTCATCATTCTACATGGGCATACTTACGCAATGATAAAACGCGCCATCAAATTGATACGGTACAACTCTTACGGTATAATATCGTAATTTAGGTAATTACGATACAAACGTTCAAATAGGCACTGCTGACAGTTTTTTTCTGAGTTCCTAAACTTCCATTCGAAATTAGTTGGTATTTAAAAGTAAAATTAAGCACCATTGCTTATGGTGAATTATGCATGCTGGGGTAGGTGTATTGTAATGTATCGTAAATTTGTCTCCGTCACAAATGGCACCTAATCTGAAGATTCGATTTTATGTGTCAAAATACCTAGAACCTTAGAACAATAATCATACATTTTGAAAGTACACATATATGCATATATGCATATATGTATATGGTATATGTACCTACCTAAATAAGGAAAACCACGAAACGGATGAATAAAATGAGAACTAACTGAGATCGTATGTAAGAAGAAGGTGAAATCAAAAAACTTTTTAAGCTGCGGGCAGATAAAACTAAAGCGTTGCGTTGCTTGACAGTTTAATTTTGACTAAATACCATTTCTTATTTAAAAAAATAGCGATCTGCTTCAAACTTTACCGTTATATTAGTGATAGCCGAAACTATTTTCTTATTTATAATATGCACTCTGTGACTGCTGCATAGAAATTTGCCATATGATATGATTGAAAACACCAAGTGCCTTAAATAAGTGTATGTAAAGACGAGTTGTTAAAAATGAAAATATGCCAATTAAATGTGACTTGGATTCAGCATAGAAAATCTAAATTCAACATACTTCCAAAGGAAGCTTATATCCCTTATACTTTAGATAATCGCTTGTACCTGAATAGCAGAACCATTAGGCAACGACGGCACCTTAAAGCTAAGTTCACACAGGACAACTTTTGTTTCTTAATCTCCTAGTTTATATGGAGAGGACAATAACGAAAAGGTTTCTCGCTTTCGAAAAATACATTGTGTGTTCTTATTCGTCGCTATAAAATTTAAATTTCTTTTTCACAAAAACTGTGAAAATGAAATTAAATAAAATGTCAGAAAATTGCTGAACAAAATTTCTCTGTGTGAAAGTGAAGAGGAACACCAAAAGAGAATTTGCCGATAAGTAGCAGCAAAAGTTCGGCAACTTACATTCATACTCTTATTGGAACTGTTATTTAAAATGTGACATTACAACAGGGTGACACAACTGCAAACACACCTTGGAGAGACGAACAAAAAATCATAAAATACTTATCTGAGTGTGATAAACGTTGGGAATTTTAAATAAAATAATTATACTCTTTAACACAAAAAAACTATTATATATTTTTTTAGGTAAAAAAAAGTATTTTAGTAACAACAACGACAGCAGACATAACTTAAACTGTTGTTATCTTAGTGTAGTGGCCTTTGGAAAAATTAAATAAAAAATAAAAAAAATATTTGTGCTGGCTTAAGTATACATTACCTGTATTTATTATAAATCTTTTACTGTAGCAATTCAAAAGATAAAGATATTTATTTATGTATTTATTCTCTGCAGTAGATACTCTTAATTATTTAACTACAACAAAAAACGCATCACAACATTGGAATATTCCAATATTTTTGGATACTAAAAATTGTTTTTTGGAATCTTAAATGTAGTACATTATTGTCTGAAACTTTCGTTAACCACAAGATTTTCCTTCCCTTTGAAAAAAATTCCTAAAAAAACGCATTTTTTCGGGCTCTGAAGGAGACTTTTGCCTTAAGCTTAGGTCGTCTTTACAACTTTTATAAATTTTGTAGCCACAATCCATAAGGTCCCACATCTTCAGCTGTTGTGAAATTCAGTTTCATAGTGAGCTGCGAGATATTTTTCTTTCCGTCGTAAATTAGGTTAGATTAACTTATGCTAGCTGGATGCCACTCCTTGCATAGATCTGCTGCGTTTCAGTAGTGCCAGATTTAGTTAAATTCGAATTAAAGTAGTGTTCTTGTAGAACGTCAACACTTTGATTAAATTTTGATACTTCATCTAGTCCTTTATATCTGAGACGAGTTCTAGGAAAGGCCGGAAAGAAGCAGTAGAAGTGTTCCAGCGTCTCCCGCATGTCTTATTCCCTGCACTCCGTCAGTCATTTTTCATACGTCCATGTAGATGTTCCTTCTTTCTCAGATAAAGCGTTGAAATCCATTTTGTTCATATATCCTTGCTTGGCGAGTATGCCCGAATGTTCTTTCAAAAAACTCAGCTGACAGCGGTCCACTACACCAAAGCATCGTAAATCATAATTGGCTTGGCTACCGCTGTGCCAAACGAATGAAAGTTTTCTCTTTGATTCATATTTCACCCATTTATGACACATGTGCGTCAATACCTAAGAAATCGAATTGGATTTCATGATAATTCACAATATTCGCTTTTCAATATGTTATAGAGATCAACTTGAAGTTGGTTCATAGTTTGATTTTGCAATCGAAGTTTTCGCTATCAGAGAGAGTATTTTGCATTCGGAGTTCCAAAATAAGATATTTCCGCTGAGTCTTCCGAAGTTGCTCTGTTTTCCCTCACCAACTGGTATTCTGACAATATTTTCATAAACTAAACTTGTTGTTGGCTGCTGATTTCATTTGTTCACCTTTACAGTCTGCTTATAGGTTTTTCTTGTTGAAATTCAGCTGAAAACGCAACGTTCTGGACAGGCAAGCAAGTGTGAAGATGATTAACTGGAAAGCATTACAACACAAAGCAGTCGAATGCAATCAAAAGCAATATACCATAAATTGAAGCAAAGAAAACGGTGAAAGTCGGTTTTGCATGTCAGAAATATTGCTTGAACTCTAACAAAAGTATTTTTGTTGCATCAAATTGTGCCTGGTGATGGAAAATGAATACATTACGAGAACCTTAAGCTAAAAATGTCTTATGTGAAGCTACAGCCAGTCACATCAACGGAAAAGCCGAACATCCATGGCCTCAAGATAAGATTGTAAGGATCAAAAGGGAATGCTATCCACAACAACTTATCAAATTAAGGGGACCGGTGGTCAAAAAATGCCCAAAATACTCGAGGCAATAAATTTCCGATTGTGACATTTTGCAATATCGGTTCAAAACTATTTGCAAAACATCGGCTGGAAAATTTTGCCTCATCAAGCTTACAGCCCAGACCCAGCGCCTTCTGACAACCATGTTGCGACCCACACTGGAATACGGTTCACATTAGAACAGGGATATCAAAAATGGTCTTGATTCGTTCTTATCTGCCAAGCCGGCGCAATTTTTTTGGGATGGAATCCACAAACTGCTAGAAAGATGGGAAAATGTTATAGTTTCGGAAAAAAGTTCAAATTTTGAAAAAAAAAATAAAATAAAAACTCACGAATTAAGTTCTCAAGAATTTGTGATTTTATTTGTTGGTATAATATTGCAATATGCGCAATGCATCTCAAATGCGTTTTTTTCCCATTTTATTTAATGTTTATATTACAAACTGTTCTGAATTTTCTATATGACCGAAAAGGCATTTTTTTCCAATAAAATTATAATTATTATTTTGCAGCAGTTTATTTTACATATGTATATATAATATATTTATGTATATTTATACATTTTGCGCTTAGAAAACAACGTCATTTACGCAATTTCTTTGTACGCACTGAAAAACAATTAGAATGTAGAATTTTTGGTAACATTAACTCAAGTGTGTAATATTTTTTTTTGCTTGCACTCTATTTTTATTTATTTTATTTTCCTTATAGTTGGCTCCAGCACTTTTTTTAGTATAAAATGTGCGAGAGAAGCACTACCCTTTTACCTTGTTTAACTGAAGTAAGGAATATACAGTGTTGGCAAAAATATTAGAACCGAAAAGCTTTTATTAATATTTTTTTCTTTTTCAAAAGTAAATAGTTTGTTTCTGACGCTTCTAATTATACTTTAAAAGAGTGTAAACTAAATTAATTTTTTTCTAGTGGCTATTTTGTCAGAGAAAAAGAATAAAAAAAATCCATATAATTTATTGTTATGGCCCAGAATTTAACGTTATTATAGAGATAAGGATTTGCCAGTATTTTATAAAAATGATGTCTGGCTCCGGCTGGCTCGAATGAATACCAGGCGAGAAACCTAATTTTCGACTAATTTTTGTCAGCAATAACGCGCCGAACATTTTCTTCCCAGTGACAATAGTTTCGGGCTTAGCCCAGCGGTGCTGAACCGCACGAACTTGACGGTCTCGCCGTAGGTCCACGACGCGAGTTAATGCGTTCTGAAAAAGTTTCCTTCAATAAATTTATTGTTTCGTTAGCTCTATGACAAGTAGCGTTTGATGGCTCTATAGCAATTTTTCAAACAAATATTGATGAAAACTGTTCGTTTCTATTATTTTCTCCAACACTGTATGTGTATGTAGCTGCATAAAAAGTGTCCTTTTCAAGCAGCGCCGTTTAATTTTTTTTCTTTTGCTTTAAAGTACTTTCCTCTTTCTCAACTATGTGGTAAATATAAATTGTCTACTTCCGCTAAGTCAAGGTTAGCGAAGTGATCTATTAATTCAGGGGCAAATTTAACACACTCCATATTATTTGCAATGACGGTGAGAAAAGACTTGCTTCGGCGAAATAGTTGCTGATGATTACCTCATTTGGAGCTAGTACTCAGCAAATGCTTGTCTCATAGACCACATGCATGAAAAGTTAAGTAAAAATTCTCGTCTTAGGCTAGTATTATTAAGAATGACTCATACCAGTTCTCTGTAGTAGCCAAATTACCAGAAACGGAGTTATACAGGGGGATCCATTGCATTTAAAATGATGTTTTCTATGAAATTCCTTTTTTATTATAAAGTTTTTTGGCTTTTTTTGGCACATATTAAGTGGTATCTCAGCCATAACTTGAAAAAATTGGTTTTCAAGAGTTAAAGTTTTATCCACATAAACATGGTCTTTTGCGTAGCCCAACAAAAAAGAGAGTCCCACCGTGTCAAATCGTATGATTTCGGTGGCCAATTGACATCGCCAAGACGAGATATTACCCGACCGTGAAACTTCTTTCGCAATAAAGTCATATTCGCTCGAGTTGTGTGACATGTGGCAACATCTTGTTGAAACCATGTATTGTATTAATTGCAGCCCAAAGTCGGTTATCATACGACCATAAACGCTCTGAATTGACAGTGACTGTCTCGCCGTTGTGGTTTTCAAAGAAGTAAGACCTAATAACATCTCGGGACCAAAGTCCCAGCTTTTGATAACGTCGATAGACATTCGGGTCTTCGGCTACACTTTCGCTTACAGTAGCGATATTTGAGGTGGAACGTGCAAAACGGTGATGTACAGTGCTTACCATATCTCACCACCTCCGGATATTCCACTCAGTAGGTTGGAAAAGACTTTCCTCCATAAACTCAGTATATCCTGGACATCAGTCATTCGATCGGCTCTTTGTACCCATATTGTGTATGCTCCGTTCTTGAATCTGTTACTACGAACAACGACATTTCAAACTCGTTCAGCCTCGTTTCGTAATAGAAACTGAATCCACCGATAAACGTACATTATTTGAGGGATAGCACTTTTAAGTGCGTTTAAGGCGCTCATAGAACGTATCTTTCTCTCTTCTGTTGGGGGCATGGGAGCAAATCAGCGATATATTGGAAAAATCTTACTTTAATGCGGATTGCATTTCTTTATTTACCCAAAAAAAAAATCCACAAGGACATACTCGATTACTTCTTTGTCTTCTTGACCATTGGGTTTCTTTGATGCCGGTCGGGCATCAACCAAGTGCATGCTTTCAAATCACAATTTTTTGTACCCTTGTCGGGTCGTCAACCAAATTGGAAGTTCTTCTCTGAGGCTCATTTTCAAATCATATCGTCCGAATGGATGAAAGCACTCCAGCATTGAAAATATTCGATGCAGTACCCGCTAGTGGAAGCAGAGGAAAAGGAAGACCTCGAATCCGTTGGAAGGATCAGGTGAAGAGCGACGTGGTTTCACTTGGTATTTCCAACTGGCGTCAAACAGCGAAAAGAAGAGAGGCATGGCGCGCTAATATTTATTCGGCTATAATCGCGTAAGCGGTGCCAACGCCAATGAAGACGAAAGAAGAAGAAGATATATATCAGGGATTTCTAGCTTTGTTTTAAAATGAATCAAAATGCCATGAAAATCTGTATAAATCACATATCAATGTACTAATTGTGTTTATGTTACATATGTATGGTACATACAAATTTGTACCTCCGACTGAAATGAGAGTATTCATAGGTAATATTAAAACATAAATTTTTAGTTAATTCGCTTCTAAACGCTTTATTGGGTTTATTTGATTAGCGTTTGCGGATATCAAATGTACAAAGGCGTAGATACATATAGGTACATATTATATTTGTACGAGTATGTGTGTATGTGTTTTTAGATTTTATTACTTTGCACAGTTGAGCAAACAGAAAATTAGGTTTATTATATTTGCATGTTATGACGTCATCTCTACCAAAATACCAAAATCGGCACTTTTTTCTTACAGTAGCTATATATGTACTCGTATGTATGTAGAAAGGTAATAAAAATGTACTCAACCCTTCTATGCTATACTTAAACCATAATATACAACAATATATAATTTATTTCTATATAATATTTGTTTGAAATATGTATGTTGTACATAGTATATACGTGTATGTATGTTTATACATAAATATAGCATGTCAGGTGTAATTATGGTGGGCGTACATATTGAATTGCCTTATAATTTGTAGTAAAAATCGTGTGTTTTTTTTTTAAAGAATTGTGTTTATACTAACGGTGTTGAATTTTGCGGCAACATGTCAAAGTTCAGTGCAATCAAATTATATGTAATACTTGGCTCTTTACATTAGGTGGTGGTCTCTGGTGGACAATTAGGGGTTACAAATGTTTTCCAATCGCACAGAGTGTCCTGTAGAACGTCAGAGTTGATTTAATACTCACCACCTCGAGTTCCTCCACTTCCATCGTGAGCTAACAATTTTCGACGCGGTGTCTTAGCAATTGTTCCACCAGTGCGATCACCCGCAGTTCAATTTGGTATTTATCTGAAATCCGCCCGCGTTATTATAGGATGATGGTGTTCGAAACTTATCCATTAAGACTCAAAAGCTGATTTCTATTGTAATCTCAATTTCTATTTGTGCTCCTATTTGTTATCGACTATTTTGAGATGAAGACGATAATTATTATTGGCTTGACAGTTCGCTTTGCTAGCAGAATCTTCTCTCTTAACAAATCCATATCTCATAACTCGCCTGGTAATACTCAGGTCTTGTCAATCGAATGAAGAACCACTTTCCCATTCAATCACTACTTCTTCGCTGACGCGATTATAGCGCGCCATTCCTCTCTTCTTTTCGCTGTTTGGCGCCAGTTGGAAATACCAAGTGAAACCAGGGCGCTCTCCACCTGATCCTTCCAACGGAGTGGAGATCTTCCTCTTCCTCTGCTTCCACCAGCGGGTACTGCATCGAATATTTTCAAAGCTGAAGTGCGTTCATCCATTCGGACGACATGACCTAGCCAGCTTAGCCGCTGTCTCTTCAATCGCTGAATTTTGTCAACCATTTAGCTCGTACAGCTCATCATTCATCTCATCATTTGCGGTATTCGCCGTTGCCAATGCGCAAAGGACCATAAATCGTTCGCAAAACTTTTCTCTCAAAAACTTCTAGAGCCGACTCATCAGCTGTTGACGTTGAGCGACTTGTAGAGTTTGGTCTTCGTTCGTCGAGAGAGGGCTTTACTTTTCAATTGCCTATTCACTCCAAAGTAGCACCAGTTGGCAAGAGTGATTCTGCATTGGATTTCCAGGCTGACATTGTTGTTGGTGTTAATGCTGGTCCCTAGGTAGACGAAATGATTTACGACCTCGAAGTTATGACTGTCAACAGTGACGTGGGAGCCGAGTCGCGAATGCGATGTCTGTTTGTTTGATGCTGTTCTGTAGTCTATTATCAGTCTGCACCCTCGGGAAAAAGCATACTCTAAGGATTTTTGCTGATATGTTCCTGATCTCTCATGTATCAAGATATACCTAAATTTGAAATACTGAATTGTAAATAGTAGAGGTTGATACATGAAAAAAGCTGTGCTTGATATACATACATACATACATAAGCACAAATATTTTGGTATGTCTCATGTATAAAATTTACTTTTGAAAACGAATTTGTTTATTTTGATCAATAATTTCTGTCCGGCACACAGATCAACTAAGAGCTTAACAGCTGACAGCATTATTTATACAAAAAATAGGATTTAGTATATTAAATTATGGAAGCGTCGAATACAACACTTAAAACACAAACATACATACCCTTTGTACTCGTATGTACATATATAAATGTAAATATATTTATACACTCGTATATGACTAAAATAAAGTTTCTAAAAAATAATTTAATGCTTTAATTCAAGTGTACATATATATGAATATATGTACGTATGAGTAAACGTATGTTTCTACATTTTATGAGATGTGTTTTTTTTTCATTTTCTTTGTTTCATGCCTAAAATCTAAAGGAACCCACTTAAGAAGGCAGGAAATAATAAATGTACATATGTATGTATGTGCGTGCGTGTCTGGCATCAATTAAACTAGAAGAAAAATGTTCAGTAAGGAAACACAATTTTTCATTTTATAGCAAAAGCGAAAGGTGATTTCTGAAACATATTATTTTCTTTAAAACAAATTTAATTTTCATTTTTAATTTTACTTTATACATTCTATTTAGAAAAATATTTCTACGTCATAATCTTGCGAAAATGCTGGATTTTTGGGAAATAAATTAATTTGTCGTTTAGTTGAGTTTGCCGTTCGCGCGGGTAGGGTTCCTCAGCGTGCAAAAAAAAAAAGAAAATTTAATTTAGTGTATGTGATCTAGATTCTACATCTTCTCTCCGGCAAATTTCTATCCAACGCAGAGTGCACGTGTCGATTATGTCGTAAAGTCAGAGACTTTTGTTTAAGTGTTGTTGTTTCAAAAAAAAATTAAAATGAATTAAAAAAATAAAAAAAATTTTGCCGCAGAAAACATGCTGTGATGAAAGACCCAAGCGAATATAATTGATAATATCTGCCTTACTTTTCGATAAATATGAATAAAATCGCCAATAGTGTTTAGATTATTATTGACTAGTAGCCACTGAAAAGTACTTCATACTTAAGTACTCAGTAATTAGTTTTAAACCCGTTAAGTGCCGAGTCCTCATGATTTGACGACTGCTTATAGCTTTTTAATCTATGTGTAAACATTCATCATACAAGTCTTTTTTAAAAAAGGAATAATAAAATATAATTTATATAAAAAAATAAAACAAAATAAAATAAATTAAAATAAATTAAAATAAATAAAATAAAACAAAGTAAAATAAAATAAAATAAAATAAAATAAAATAAAATAAAATAAAACAAAATAAAATAAAATAAAATAAAATAAAATAAAATAAAATAAAATAAAATAAAATAAAATAAAATAAAATAAAATAAAATAAAATAAAATAAAATAAAATAAAATAAAATAAAATAAAATAAAATAAAATAAAATAAAAATAAATTAAATTAAATTAAATTAAATTAAATTAAATTAAATTAAATAAAATAAAATAAAATAAAAAAATAAAATAAAAAAATAAAATAAAATAAAATAAAGTAAAAATAAAAACAATAATATACAAAAATTATATTTTTTGAAAATTCTCTAAAATTCCGAGCTAGATTTTTTTTGTGCCTTCGTGTTCCATACTAACAGCTCAAGAATTAAGAGATTTTCTCAAGAGTCTTTCTACAATTAACACCGGCAGCAAGAATCGACGAAGATTTTGAGACTCACCGTGTCTCAGTCTCTTGAGTTTCCAAGATCCAGTACTGCGCAGTATAAAAAATGTACCTTGAGATTAGATGTCGGTCTTTTTTTATTTGAAACATAGACTTTTATGTATTTTTTCTGTCCTCTTTCACATCCATTGGCAACCAGATATGCTCTCTTTCTGATGGTTTTTTTTTCAATATTTGCCGTATGGTCGACGATGAATTTCCAAGGTCTAAAATGGCACCGATCTGTTCGTTGATGCTTTATTAGATATGGAGGTATCTTTTTCCATGATAATTGGTGCAGAGGTACCCTTCATTCATTCGACTATATAATACATACATACATAGAAGCTGCTATATATTCTTTATTAGTTCCTTGTACTATATTTTTATTATTGGTCCGATCGTATTTTTGCGGTATAGGCAATTATTTTCCTTCCAATTCTCTTCTCACAAGAAATGTAAGTGGAGTAGAAAAGTTCTTAAACTTATAACTTTCTACACTTAAGGATGTACTTTGTTTTCTACAATGAAGTAATGGTCCGCGCCGATGGTGGAACTTCGAAAAGTACGCATTTCTAATCTAATTTAACTAATCTACACTATACTCTGAACAGTCGACAAACGAAATGTTATTTGTTGGCTGGCGGGAGTCTTGAGCTGCTTGAACCATCTGCACTACGAGTAGAATCCTAAGTCAAAAACTTTCACCATTTGCGTGGAATTCTGAATGAAGTGACAGATGCGCTGGATAATGATAATTCAGAAAGTTTTCGAAGACTTTAATGCACTCACTCTTCGATAAAATGCAGTTAATGGAGTAATTCTAATAGCCTCGTTCTCAGTACTGTTTTCTTATTTCCCGATAAAAATTAATCGTCTAGTGCGTAAATTATCGTTAACAAATGTTTGTCAGCCGAAAAAACATAACATCCTCAGCCGATATCTAATCTAAGCTCACTTCTTCTTATATTATATGTAAGCCTCCTGCGCATCTTGACTTAATTGGGTTGCAAGCAAGTAATTTCCGAAGTGATTTTCCTGTTAGAAAGTCTTACTTGTCTATGTACATATTTTCTATTACTCTCTTTTAATCAGAATGGTGAATGCAATTCTCCAACTATTAAATAGCTAAACACATTGACAAAAGCCAAACGCCATTACACCGTTGTTCGTAGAACATTGTTTGAGTATGTGTATGGCTTTATCGTGCTTTTGGTTTATATCATACGTGTATACACATACATATACCTATATGTCTATATACCCTCGTATATGAAAATCAAATGCGTCAAAATTAACTGTTGAATGTATTGTGTGGAGAACGAAAAGTAGATTTTATACAATACATACATACATACAAGCACACAAACAATCTTAAATACATACAGCTATGCATACAAATATAAGTACAAAATGTCCTTCCTTTCATTTGCAATGGTAACTCTAGGCATTACATACATATAAATATTATATACATTTATACATATATACTCTTACATATATGTACATTTTGTGCCTGGTTGCTCTGGCACTTATAATAACCTGAATAAATTCAATGTATAGATGCTCCCAACAGGAAATCAAAAACGGAAATCGTGAGCATGAACTGAGTATGATGATGCTGGCGCTAATGCTTGCATTGGTATCTCAATAGAAAAGTATGCAAATATACGAGTATAAGAGTATGAGGAGATACCGTGCGGTGAAAGTAAGGCAATTCAAGTCAGGATTTTGAAATATCACTATGAAAACCTGATGGCAAATAATTTTATATTTTTATTTCAGAAATCTTTCGAATTGGTGAAATGTTGACTTTAATGAATGAGTGAAAAATTAAAAAAAAAAATCTTGATAAAATAATGAACATATGGGTTTCACAGCTTCAAAAAATCGATTTTTGTTTATTGTCATACTAGAAGTTGTCCACGACTTCAGCCGCATGGAATTCTAACATGCTTCCAATAAGAGTTTTATTGGGGTTCAAAGTTGTTTCTTTCATTACAATTTATAAAGTACTAGGTTAAAATGTATGAAAGCATATTAGTTTAGGCAAAGAGCTCTCTACATATCTTCTAGACATCAAGCGAATCGAACCATAAATACGATTCCGATTCCGAACAGATCCACACATATTAACCTTACCAAAGAGCCACCTACATAAGTTCCACATATTAAGTAAGACCGAACCATGGAATCGGCTCCAGGGTCATTCTCGGAATTAAAAGTGTTTGCCATGTCAATTTAGGCAAAGAGTTATATGTGTACCAAATTTCATGTAATTCAAACTATTTAATAGTAAATTCAGTTCGGGTCCCTCCCATGAAGAAAAAGTTCTCCCAATGGTAATTTGAACCCAAAGTTACTTCAGCCATTCAGGACATTTCTACAACATCTCGAGTGTATTATCCTCGTCCTCAAAGGCAGGTAGGCTCAGTGCTTTGAACTTTAAACATGTTTTTCTCGGAACTGTGTTTTCAAGGTCATTTGAGCTCGAAGTTCATGAATTCTACTCTCAACTTTGACGCACCTTTTCCCAAGGAGTGGCCGCAGATGGCGTCACATTAGTATATATTTTATTGCTATACAATTTTCTTCAACGATGAAAAAGCTAGCTATAGTTTAAGCTTAACCAACTTCAACAGTGCTTGCTGGTAGCGTGGATAGCTATGGCATCGAGCACTGATCAGGCAGATATCTGAAAAAAATATAAACTTTTTGTTTGCTGAGTTTGGTTAGTCCTCGCCTGGGTATTTCCGTCATAAAAATCATAGTTACTAAATAGCCGAATTCAAACAACTAGACAGTTCCGATCGCTCTCCTCTCTTTGTTCGTTTGACTGCCTCCGCTCATACGCCAGTCTCTGCTCATACGCCAGTCTCTGCTCATACGCCAGTCTCCGCTCATACGCCAGTGTCTGCTCATTCGCCAACTTTTGCTCACTTGCTTAGCTCTTTATTATTGTATACATTCTATTTAATATTTTATTTTTAAAAACTAATAAAAAATGTTTAATAAATTATAATTTAATATTTTTCAAAAAATGATCTATTAGACTTTAATTAAATATAGTGCGTAACATAGCTCGAACATCAAATACTCAATTGCTTTGCTTAAACTCACTCGTTAGAAAAATATTGCACGCCGTCATCCAACTTTTTTCTACGAAGGGAGAAAGCGCTTACCCTCTCTCACCCGAATCGCTTGTTCGCCCGCTCAATCACTCAATGGCTTTGTCCGCTCGAAGTTCGTGCGTATTTTAAGATTCAATATTTCCCCATTTTTTTCAAGCGTAAACCTAATCATTTCGTAAACCGTTAACTTTGTACTGAATATTTGACACATCAGGAATGCAATTGAAGATTTCAAAGATCAAATGAGCCGTAGTTGAAAAAGCAACCTGAATATTAATTTTCTTTATGTGTGCAAAATTGACATTCGCCCGGTACATACCAAATGTACATTCTCCCCTTTAGACTCCACTGAAAAATGTTTGTAGGTTTGCTTATCTTTTCTAGAGCATTGTTTTTGTGAGTTAGTTCTCTGCGTTGTTAAGTATAAAATTAAATTTTCTGTATTAACACTGCGGATTGTTAGTGTTCTGTTGTTTTTTGCCTTCGTAATCTCTGGTTCCAAATCTTTCTTAATGTTCATACAGTCACTGCCCATGAAGAGTTTTTGTATTTTAATGTTTCTTTGGAGGACTAGATTAACTACTCTCGGTCTTAAAGCCATGTAAGTATGTAAATATTGAATATGAACGGCTTGAGCATGGATATATCAATCCAAAGCACACTTATTCTTCAGAACTATTACTATCACTTTTATTTTGCTGTAGATAATTAGTTGCCTAACGGTTGTTTTTACTATATATCCTCCATAAAAGAAGCAGATACAGTTCTAACCAACTTTATTATCAGATTGACGATGTGAGTTGATTTAGTCATGTCAATCTGTGCATTTTTGCGCGAACTAGTCTATCGATAGGAGAGATATTTAAATAAATAATCGCAGTGATCAGTGATTTTAAGCTTGAATATTTTATATCGCCGGAGTTTTGGTGGGCCTTCAAAATTAATTATATATGAAGTTTTATTAAAAGGATTATTTTCATGTCTTGTTCTTCTTTTTCGGCGTAGATACCGTTTACAGTCGAATTCCGGAATTACAGTCAAATACCGAGGTTTATCCAGAGTACCGAATTTTTGTAGTCGGAAACCTGTTCCTTGCGAGATGGTTCAGGATATCTCTTTTAAACGAGGCAAGCAGTTCCTCTGTTGTGTTGCCCGTATGTGATCTGTTCATCATGAACAGACATACGACCGTTTTTAAACTCACGACACCACTTGTACAGACTCGTACGATGCATAGCTTTATCACCATATACAATTTTCACCTCACGGAGTTTTTCCGTTTGAAACGAGATAACGAATGTCAACGTGTATTTTCCACTTGGCGGGAGACTTGATTGATTATTAGTCGTGTTGTCGCGTCGACAACGTCTCAATGTACAGACCTCTAACAGGTCTCGTTGCAAAGGTTAGAAGGTTGGCTAAACTACTGTGTTGTCAACATTACAAAAATATAATCACTCCGACCGTGCTAGCCTCCGTACACACCATTCGGTGACAATTGGTAACACCAAGTATAGTCGGCTCCTTCTACACCACATCCTTCCACGAGAGTGGTATTCGCCTTTCGCAAATCTTTCTCTCTTGAAGACTTCTAAAGCCGACTCATCAGATGTTGTCAAAGTCCACGCTACTGCATCGTAAAGTAGGGCAGAAATGATATGGGACTATTAAGTACTGGTCGTAGGAACCCGAAACTTGGAGAGTGTGTTCTGCGTATAACGCATGCACCTGACAAGAAAATATTTTCCGGGAAGTGGACCTTGTTTGATTTACATGGAATTTTAGTACACACATATTTCTTTGCCTAAATTGACATATTGAACACTTTTTCTTATGGGAAGTGGACTGATCTATTCAACAAAATGTTATCTATCCTTTGCTTTACATAAAATTTGGTCGGAAGTTATAGCCTAAACTGGGACACTTTTTCTTCCGGGAAGTGGGCCTGGGATCGATTTGATGGTTTATATGTTACAATAAAATTAATAATGTAGCTGAAGCCATTTTCGGCCGAGCTACTCCTCCAATTTGTGGTGCGCGTCTTGGATGTTTTTCCAACAAATGGAGCGACCTACAGTTTATACTAAGCCGCCTCCGAACTGCTGATGGCTTTTATTTCATGTCAGAAAAATACACGGAGAGCTTGACATTTCCTGCTGAATGTAATAAACCTAGTAAATCTTAATAGAATCTTATTAAAATTCCATGCGGACGGTAACAAAGTACCTACATTTTCTTCAAATTATCCTTGCTGGGTACGTTACTTAAGTTGTGCCGTTCGCCAGTGTACATGTATATGTCTGTTTGTGTTTTTATACGGAGAATTTTCGAAGAAGTTTATTTGAGAATGAAACCTATATAGTTACACTCCTTTTACTACACTACACCAGCCAGCGAGCTTGCAAGCTAGTGCGAGTGAGCCACCAGTGTATACACCTGCATACCGACTACATTCATTACACACACACACATACACTTGCAAAATCAGAAAAGGACCCGCTTACTGCGCATGTACACTATCGAACTCGAAAACATCGGAAAGTCCTGTTGTCCATTCGGTCCCAGTCTGCTGGTTATTGCATTTTGTTAGTAGCGACTTTCATACAATATACAACACAGATTTTTCCAAAAAAAAAAAAAAACCGAAACAGAAAACAGAAAACCTTATTCGAACTCTGTATACAATCATAAAAAATTAAAATTCAATTAGTTGAATAGAAAAAAGTGAAGCGAAACGACGGAAATATTAGTTACAACCTATTTATGAATGAGAAAAATGTTGAAAAAATCTTAGAGAAAAAAACAAGTGTTAGTAGAAAATATAAAGAAAGAAGGAAAGCATATATTTTCTAAAGCAAAATATATGCATGTACATTTTGTACTAACATATAGCAGAAGTATATATATGTATATATACATACACGTACATTTATGTGCAGATATTTTTTCCACGGCTTAAGGCACTTCATTCGGTTAGAAATGAATCGATTTACGTAGTGTTGGAGCGATTACGAATTGTTGCATTGATTCAAATTCCTTCGAAATACAAAATGGAATAGCATACAAGAGGAGAAAAAAACAAAAAAAAAAAATAGAAAAAAATTGTATTATCGATTTTAAATCGTAAATTGCATTTTTACGAAGATAAATAACAAAAAAAAAAAAAAATATATATATATATATAAAACAAGTCCTTTAGTCTATACGTTTAGTAGTTTAGTAAAAGCAAAACAAAAAAGTTTTGCTTACAGTGCGTAAAAGAAAAGTTGGAACAAAAAATTATAAAAGATTATAATAAAAATAACAAAAAATATATAAAATACATATTTACGCGAAAAATAGTAAAGCATATATTAAAAAAAGGAGCTAAAAGCTTTAAGCTAACCAAATATATATCAAAAGTGAAACATAGCCTATAGGATAGACAACCATTGCATAGCAAAGCCAGCAGTAGCAGCAGCAGCAGCAGCAGTAGCAACAGTAGGAGCCAGCCAGCGCGACCAAAGCACCAAATTAGCTTCTTAACAACGCTTAATAATAATAGCACAATAGCACTAACCCAACGGAGATGGTGTTTTAGCCACACAAAAAAAAAAGAAAGGAACTAGAAAAAAAACACTCACATACCTACATACACATATTCGTACTAGTCTAAACTGCAACAGCATTACAGCGCGTTTTGCATAAATACATTTCAATCAAGCAGCATACAACTTACTACATAACCAACTACATATACATATGAATATAACAAATAAATAATTAAAAAAAAAAAACAATACTAAAACCAAGCTAAACGCAGTATTTTGTGCACGAGTAAGCCAAACAAAAATTTAATAAATAAAAAAAATATAATTTTTTAAAATTTAAAAAGTTTTAAGAATTTTAAAAAAATTTAAACATTACAAAAAAAAATTTTTTAAACTAAAAAAAGTTAAAAAAAAATAAACTTAAAGAAATTTAAAAAAATTTAAAGCCTTTAAAAAAGTGAAATTTACCTAGTATAACTGTACTACCTTTTAATTAGCTCGTGTAACGCGAAAAAAAGCAAGAAAAAGAAACTTAAAAATGGGTTGCTTAAGTAGTAAAGACCGCTTGACTAAAGAGGATATGGAGTTTTTGAAATCTCATACACGTTACGATGAAGCCACAATTAAGGAATGGTATAAAGGATTCAAGGTAACTGTAATTTTTTTGTATGCTTAATTTGCATGATTTTTTTTTTTTGTTCGTTTCTGCTAAGACATGCATATACCTACATATATGTACTAATAATACGCCTTAAAATACTTATATATTGCAAACTTCTACAACTTGTATGTGTATGCAAAATATGCAAATCAACAACAACAACAACAACAACAACATCTGCACGCTATACATTGCATTTGGAAATCAACTAACTACATATATATGCAACTACTACTGGCCAAAACAACACCACTGCAACAAATGACTTCGTTAATTTCTGCAATTATATATACATACATACATTCAACCATATATGTATACTGGCTACCTGCAACTAAACCGAAATTTCTTTCACTTTCCATTCATCTTCATTACCTTTGATACCTGGTTGGGTTGAACTATTGGACCGTTGGTCCCGTTGGTCTCCGTTGGTTGTGCGGTCGGTCGTCACCGAATTGCAGCAAGATTGTCCCAACGGTCGCTTGACGCCAGCCAAATTCGTGGACATGTACAAAATGTTCTTCCCATCTGGTAATGCTGAGGAGTTTTGTGATCACGTTTTTCGCACCTTCGACATGGATAAAAATGGTTATATTGATTTCAAGGTAAGTGGCAAGAGAACTCTTTATATTTATGGTATATAAATATATGTGTATACTATATATAAGAGTATATATTTATATGTTTTTATATATTTTTTTATGATATATACGTGTATACACTTACTTACATATTGTATAACTTAAATATTTAATAAGTATTTAATTATATACATATATGTACATACATACATTTACTGAATCAAAAAAAATATATGTATATATGTACACCGCTACATGTAGTATTTTATAAATGTCGAGTGCGTGTACATAGCATAAAACATGCAGGTCCCATAATAATGGCGCAGTTGAAATTAAAATTTTATCAAAAAAAATGTAGCAGTAAGCACTAGGGTGCACCAATAATAATGTAGAAATCATATTTACAGTTAGAGGTAGCTTTTTGGGCATTTAATTTAAAAGTAAATTTAATAATTTAATCCTTAGCGTTGTCTGGTCCGACACTTTTGAGTAATAGTTTCATTCAGAACACAAAAAAAGGAAGGTAGTTTCACTCAACATAAAATTGACAGAAAAAGATTTTTTGACATTATACATATACGAGTATTATTTTCATTTTAACTTCAAGATGTTGCCACTTTAAAAATTTCCATTAGGTTTCAGAAAATACAATGCAAAGCCTTTGAGTTTTTTGTGCATTTTTTAAAATATATATTTTTTAATTTTAGAAAGTTGAAAATTTACATTTAAAAAAACTGAAATTGGTAGCACAAAAATAAAGCAGAAATCAAAAAATATTTTTATGTCAGATGGTTAATATTTTTGAAAAAAAATTGAATAAAACTACCTTGCTTTTTGTATCATGGTTTCATTCATGATACAAAAAATCGATAAGGTAGTTTCACTTCAAAATTTTTGACACTAAACGCGTTTGTTGAGAAATATTTGCTCTCGCCACTTATAAAATATTCAACTTGGAGATTTTTAAATTGTTTTTTGGGGTTATCTTCTTAGCAGATGCTATAATATTGAATACACGTATGGATCTATTAAAATATTTGTTTCATGCCGTTCTTCTTAGGCGGCAGAAGTAAGAAAAGAATTTGCTAGATTCTTTTTATTATAAATAAAATGAAAAGAGTTGACATTTTTACATTTTTTCGAAACTAAGATTCGACTCTCGACTACGTGTATATGGGAAACGCCGTGGCTTGGCTAGCTTGGCTAGCTGCTGACCGGATAGGGAACAGTCATAACCCCGATAAACTCTGCACATCATGTACTTCTTTCCTACTAAGTATGTCTGGCTAAGTATTTTTTTAGAAACCACATGCAATTGATCGAAGTGAACAGATTTCTCAGCAATATTTTTTTTCGATTACTTAGCAGAGCAAGAATCTCTAGGTATCATTATTCTCCTAAACTTCGTAAAATACACCAAGTCGTTTGAGCATCTGGAAAAGTAAGAGAAATCTTCCTCACAGAACCAACATAGGTATCGACACGAGATCAGGATTCTGTGATCGAGGATCCTGTTTCACTAACTGACTAAATTTCAAATATGTATATCAATAAATTTAGCGGCTAGATTGAATTCAAGAGGGTTTGAAAATTTAATCGGCCTAAAGGACTTTTAGCGTAATTATGAGATTTTTATATTGAATTTGCACTGCTATAAAAACAATATACTGTCTGCTTGCAAAATTTTCTTCAAACATCTCTAAAACTCTCGGACGTTTTATGTTCGCGGAATGTGAGATAAGTGGTGAAAATTGCAAAATGAAACAAATTATTATTATTGGATGAGTGCATAAGTTCGTGCCCGATTTCAAGTGCAAACTAAAATTGAAATTTTTCGAAGAAAGCGCTTTTATTAATCAATTATGTATTCGCCATCATGTTCGGCAATCCACTCCCAACGTTCAACCAATTTACGGATGCCTGATTCATACAAATCGCGCGGTTTCTCGTTGAAAAAGGTGTCAAGGTGGTTTTTGACGTCTTCCACATTTTTAAATTTTTTTCCATTCAAATTGTTCTGCAGCGATCGAAACAAATGATAATCAGAAGGTGCAATGTCGGGTGAATATGGGGGATGCGGCATGATTTCTCAATTCATCTCCTTCAGTTTGGCCAGGGTCGGTTTTGCAACATGTGGCCTGGCGTTGTCATGATGGAAAAGAACTCCTTTGCGATTGGCCAAAATCGGACGTTTTTCATCAATTGCTTTCTTCAATTCGACCAATTGCTGACAATACTTGTTGGCAGTGATCGTTTCTCCAGCTGGCAAGAGCTCAAAATAGATCACGCCTCGGATATCCCACCAAATGCACAGCAGTACCTTCATCGGATGCAATCCATAATATGTATATATTTCTTTCACGAGCGCCACTCTCAAACGATTCGTACGGCATCCAGCGGAATCGGGCACGAACTTATGCACTCATCCAATACTTTTCAATATATTCAGATCTTTCAATTCATTTATTTATACTCTCAGAAAAAAATGCGTTCTCATTATTTTTAACATATTCCGAAACTCTCAGTTCGTTTTTCATTTTTGGGAACATGTTACAATCACTCGGAGCGAGGTCTGGGCTGTAGTATGGGTGTCCTGCAAAAGAAGCACAATTTTTGTCAATTTTCCCCGTATTTTTTCTTATATATTTAAGTGTAGTATTCTTCAGCGGCCGCGGTAGCCGGGTGGTTAGCATTGCATACTGCCATTCGGAACGCTCGAGTTCAAATCCTGATGTCGTACTAACATCCAAAAAAAGTTATAGAAAATTAATTTAAATAAAAAATTAAGTTAAATTTTCTATTTGCAGTCGCCCCTCGGCAGGGAATGTCCAGTCCTCTGAGCGGTTACAAAGCGCCAATTATATATATACCTATATATTCTTCAGTTATAGAAATACCTTTATTTTTATAATCTATCAATAATAATCCTTCAGAGTTCCAACAACCGTTACTAACAGCGATGAACCCAAGTTTCATCAACGGTAACGATTCGACTCAATAGACCATTCTTCTCTTCATTGCAGAGGTACAAAAATGCACGTGAACACTCCGTGCTGTTGTTTTTGCAGAGGTCTCTAAGTCATGTCAAGACGATCGTGCAGGATTTTAAAAATAGTTGTATCGGATACTCCAACCATTTCTGCGAGTCGAGCATCGTTGAGGACATTTTTAAAATTTAGTTTTTTACCCCTGTGAAGTAGGAACGATCTCACTCTCGCAACGCTTGCCAAAAACTCTTTTGGGAAATAATTGAATAAGCTCTGACGTTATCACCTCGTTGTTTCTGCCCGTCCTTGGGTTGTCTTCAAGCGATTTTTCCTTTCTTGTTTTAATATACTTTGTCACTTGTACATCAAGGTTTTTCCTAGACAAGAGTCGTCGTAAGTCAATGACATTCCATTCATTATGGTTGCAATTGATGTTCATACCAAACATGTCTTTGTTTTTATTTAAAAGTCAGGTATTTATAAAATCGCTCTCTTAACAATCGCAGAACGCGTTGAAATTAGTTAAACCTACAACAAAATTGGTGGTTCAAACGTGGCTACGTTTCGTGCTTTAAGGGAGATTATGGGGCACAAAATCGTCGCAACTACTCAAGCAATTGCTGAAAATTTTATAGAAATTTAAAGAGACTGGTTAGGTTATAGATTTTGCAGGACCTGTGCATCATCGTTTGAATAAAAATTTCAGCGACGAGGCATGTTTCCCACTCGGGGGATACGTAAATAAGCAAAACTGTGGCCTTTGGGGCTCCGAGAATCGTCAAATAATTAAAGACAGACCATTAAACAAAAAAATTGAAGAACACGACTTGGACAAGATTTGGTTTCAACAAGATGGTGCCACGTATCAAACAACACGAGCGAATATGATTTTATTGCGAGAAAAATTTCCAGGCCGCGGAATTTTTCGTCTTGGCGATGTCATTGCCCACCAAAATCTTGTGACTTGACACCGTTGGCGTCTTTTGTGTGGGTCTACCCGATAAACAGGATTAATGCGAGTAAACTTTGAACTCTTGAGCATTTGGAAACCAACATTCGTCGAGTTATGGCTGAGATACTGACCAATATGTGCTAAAAAGTGGTCAAAAATTGCCTCAAACGGAACGAAGTTTGTGAAAATTCGCGAGGCAGGCGAGGAATGATGTAGTGTTTCATATATAATGCCAAGGTTTAAACTTTATAATAAACAAGGAACTTCATAAATAAACATTATTCTATTATATTATTTACGTTTATTTTCGAAACCACAAAATGGATATCCCTATATTTTCATAATCGATTTTTACTATTTGCATTAATACAACATAAGCCGTTTCAGTTTACAATTTTTGTGAAAAAAAAAATGCTGATGATTTTTTTTTCTGAACAGCAGTTTTTGTTGACCACACATAAAGGGTTTTCCAATGTTATTTTGAATAGTCTACTATTCCGGTAGATATCACTTTTGAAGTAGTAATTTTTTGCCAATTGACAAGTAAAAACTACGCCATTAATAAAAATGGAACGATTTGAAAGTTTCAAAATTAACTAAAAAAATTTCATCGAAAGATCATCTTGACTGATAATACCTTTTTCCACCGTTACGTTAATAAGCAAAACTGACGCATCTGTGGCTCGGAAACCCCAAGATTTATTGTTGAAAAGCTTCTCGATCCTCAGCGTGTAACAGCTTGGCGCGGTTTATGGGCCGGCGGAGTCATTAGACCTTACTTTTTCGAAAGTGATGATAATGAAAATGATGAATGAATGATATCAAGAGCTGATTAATATGGCCGGAATTCGATGCTATTGATCTGGACAACGTTTAGTTTCAACAAGACGGCGCAACGTGTCACACAAGGACAAAGTTTCTTTGAATATCAAAATAACACCTCTTATTGGAAATGCCTGTATAATGTTAATGTCGGCCGCAATTGCAAGGGGAGCTCGGTCAAAAATCGCTTACGAAGTGCCAGTTATATGAATATATGTATATTATATATGTATATATATAAATTTATAATAATTTTAAAAAATCTGACTTCTCTAATTAATTGGTTTGTAGTAAGAATTACTTGTCCGTCATACAATCTTTGGTGTCACACTGCGTATACGTGACTTTCTTGTATCTACTTTTCCATTCATGTTAAAAATCAAGTGCGTATTTTGCCGAAAAGTGTTGATATCACTGATATAAAATTCACCCTGATAATCATTAAATAAAAATAAATGGATTTTAAATTTCTTTATGCAAAATTAATTGCTCAAAAAATCTTCAACAGTTCAGCAGCAAAGTTGAAATTAAAAATTAACCCATCCCATCACGTTAGCAAAAACCACTACTCTCCATGTGAAACATGGACATGCAATGTATACATACAAATGTGTGTATGTACATATGTATGTATGTGTAGATATGAGCTTGTGCACCCGCACTAACTTTGATTCCTGCCCATTTGACAGCATGATACGTTGATACGTGCACGCTTGTGTGCATCATGCAAATCACTGCGCTTTAGTATATCAGTTATCTATACATAGTTAAGCATATTTAAGCATGATATGATGTTACATTATGATCATCAATGTCCTCAATGTGTCCTTTCATCAATGAGAATATATGATGACTTTGTTAAAGCGTTTTTTGTTTTTGTTTTCACACACAGATTTTCATCAGTTTTACTCGGTCGCTTAAACAAAAAAGAAAGAGGAAAAAAAACAACAACTAAAAATCATATAACTTGTACTACCTACAAACATGCATACCACATATATACATATTATTTATAAATTTATGGCATAAAAACATGCGACTACAAACTTAAAAGTTTTTCGTTTAATACCTTCTTGTTGTTGTTGTTTTAATCATGTTGTTGCTCCACAGCGAACAGCGAACATCAGCGATACCCCATACAGATTGTCGCCTGTCAACTACACACCTATGAGCATATGTATATATGTACATATAACTATGCATGTAATACTTGTGCAAGTATTGCGGTTAAGTGCCGCTCATACTCGGCTCCGTCTCGTTTTGTTTGTTGGGTGTGTTTAACTGGCTGGCTGGCTGGTTGGCTGAGGCTAGTATTGGTTGGTCGTCGTCGCCGTCGTCGTCGCACGTTGAGTACGACGTTGACGACGCGGACGCGCCCGTGCATACAAACATACATGCATACCCGTATTGTGCGCTATGGTGGGAGATAATAGTGTTTGGTTTCTACCTTTTTATTTATAAAACATACATACATATATATTTATTTTTTAAACGAAAACAATGCGAAAAACGCAGTGCGGATACTTGTGCGCCGCCTTTGTTTTAATTCCTTCATTAAATGGATTTATTTCTGTAAGCACATTCCTTTCAGCGCGCACGATTAACCGTAGAACACCGCACGTCGCGCGCGCAACCGCCGCCACCGCCACCGCCACCACCGGTGTCGGTGTCTCACCTCACTTAAATGTAGATGAACAAAAAAACAACAAAAAAATCACTATTCAAACGCCTACCATTCATGCGCTTCACCTCGGCGGCCAGAAACAACAAAAACAACACATACACACTCAAAATCTAAAAACAAAAGCAAAAACTACATATTGTGTGTGCGCGTATTTACATTGAAAGGATGAGGTGAAGTGATGTAATTGATTTTATGCAGCCAGAAATAATACACACATACATACACTCGCACACACTCGCACTCACTGCTGCTGACTCCCAGTGAAATGATAAAACAACAGCAGAAGAGACGATATCAACTACTTATATTGACCTAACAATAACAAAAAAATGATACAAAAACAAACTTTGCTTCGAAAATAGGAAAATAAGGAGGGGTACAAAATTGGCGTTGTAAAGGCAATACAAACAATATATTGTACATACATACATACAAACATATGTAAGAGATATGTACACATGTATGTATGTATGTTCATACGATCCTCTTGGCGGTTTTGACGCTGGCACTGTTACTGGCAGTATCAAACGATATTACAAACAAACGCTCATATTGACAATTATATTACGATATAATAAATAAAGAAGTATAAATAGTTACAGAAAAGGCAATCGACAATTGTCGGTAGATACGCGCTTATATTTATAGATTCGAATATGTATATGTATATTTTTGTATGTATGTTTGTATGTAGACTCCATTGTGGACTATTCTACCAAAGCTTTAAGGTTTCTTTGTTGTAAAAATAAAATTTATTAAATATAAAGGGTGTTGTTTTTAGACATGTGTTTTTCAAAAAAAAATAAAACGCATATATTTTAATGTTATGACCCAAAAATCGGCGTCATTATAAAAAATAAGTGCTTGCAATTCTGTTTTAAGAATGATTTCGAGTAAGTGACCGTTGCGGCTGGCTCGAATCACACTAGCCGACCAATTTTTACAGCACTGAATATTCCCTACCAAGGCATCAATCGTCTCGCGTTTAATTGCGTACACAGTTCATTTCACATAACCCTACAAAAAATATACCAGTGGTGTTAAATCACATGACCTTGGAGACCATGCCACAGGACCACGACACGAGCTGAGCGCTCACCAAAAGTTTCCTTCAATAAACTGTTTGTTTCGTTGGGTGTGTGGCATATAGCGCCTTCTTGTTGAAACTAAAGCTGGTACACATCAACATCTTCCAATTCAACCACGAAGAAGTCATTAATCGTGGTTCCATAGCATTCTCCATTGACTGTAACATTAATTCCGGCTTAATTTTTGATGAAATATCTAGCAATGATTCCCGCTGCCCACAGAGCACACCACCCAGTGACTTTTTGAGAATGTGATGTGATAGCTTGTGGATTACCATCAGTCCAAATGCGCGAATTTTGTTTCTTTAACGCACGCATTTAACCCGAAATGAACTTTTTTTCATTGTCTTGTGTGTTGTAGGCCCATTCACCGAACCTGCGGCGCGCTTGTTGCTCATTCGGCTTCAATCCTAGCATACGTGCTACATTTTGTAAGCTCGGAAACCAAGATCCTTCCGCAAAATCTTTCATAAAGTGGTTGGGCGCAGCACCAATCCACAGCAATGGCGTCTTCGTTCCGTTTGTGCAGCTAATTCGCTAAATTGGCTCATAACCAGAAAAAACAACCCGCGTACATGCTTCCCCAATGCGTTCAGCGGAACATATAATATTACTGCTCTAGCTCAAATTGTGCTACATTTCGCGCACTTCTTTGGGCATTACATGGCATAAAATCCTCGGTATAAAATCCAATTGGTCTAAGACCGATGCGTATAGATATCGGAACCTAGCTCTTCCCAAGGCAGGGAAGTCACATAGATAATACAATAAATAATAATAATAAATCTTACAGCTTCTACAGCAGCTCTTAAAGGGAACTTTCAGCCTTGCCGCAGCTCCTCCTATCAAACAATGATTTATTAAGGCTCCTATAACCTTAACAATTACCTCTTTTTTGAGAGAATATATTTCGCTGGACCTCTTTCGGTACCATTTCGGCCAAGTTTATTTAGAATTTCTGCAAATAGCAATGCGGTTCTATCTTAATTCGTCTTGTTCATAAGTTAACTCTTTGAGTAGCAATTTGCATGTAGCAAAAGTCATACCAATGTGTTCTTTGTCGAGAAAAATATGCTTGGTCCTGACTCGCCGACAAGTTCGTCTACCTTACAATTTCCCTTTATGATCCTATGTCCAGAAATTCAAATGAGAAATAATCTGTTCTGTTCGGCCTTCTTCTGCAGAGATCAACGACAGTTCAACTCAATTTTCGAGATCGTTTTAAGAGAGCCAAGCGATTTAATTGCTACCTGACTGTCACTGAAAATAAAGATGGCCTTGCTCGTGAGTTCAGTTCCAACGTAGTTTGTAGCCTGCAATACTTTGAAATGACCGGGTAGCCTGAAAGTGAGATCAAAAGATGGAAAAAGATTTTTTGAGAACACACCTCCTCCAACTCTTCCAAGTTTCGATCCATCGGTATATATCTCAATACTGTCGATTGGGGTATAGAAATTATTGATCCATTCTTTACTTTTAAGTAAAATATCGAGAATTACATTTAAAGCCTCTTTTGGCGTGGTCTTGATAGCACCAGATCGCTGTTCTTTGAATTGTAGAAAAAAAGGTTAACGTTTGTCGCTCTGTTTAACGCAGGGCACCATATAGTTACCACATGCAAAAAGTATTGGTCTCACAACTGGTGTAAATATCCAGTGACAGATCTTAGGGTTTAAACCCCATTTACTACCAAAGGTTCTTTTACTTGTATAGAGGACAATGTCTTTCGCATATGCAACGATTCTAGCTTCTCCCCAGTCAGTTCCTGTCAGAAGTCAGTTTACCGTAAGATTTCAAAGTATGGGAGATATGATGTATGTAGTATCTACATATATTATTTTATTAAATATTAGTAAAGTAAACTAGAATTTATTAATTATGTTAGTTTATTTAAATGAGCTGCTACTTAATGTATTCCAGTAGCTTTATTACTACCGTTTAACTATTTTTTATATTACCTTTTAATTAGGCATGCTTTTCGGAATGTGTTTATTTAATATTCATTCTGGTCTTTATAGGAATTCTTATTGGCTATAGACGTTACATCGAGCGGCACTCCCGAGGAGAAGCTCAAATGGGCTTTCCGTATGTACGACGTGGATGGTAATGGTGTAATTGACATACAAGAAATGACGAAAATCGTTCAGGTAGTATATACATTCTAACGCGTGCACATATGTATGTTTGTATAAATGCAAAATATAAAGAAAATGTTTTTTAAAATAAGGCTAAGCACTGAAATTTGATAATTACACTAGCCCATACAGGGGTTTACAGAGGGTTAGGGTTTAGGTTTGTACAGCTAATGGTTGTTTGCAACGATATACTCGTACATATTTATAAAGCAGGGATGGGTCCATTTAGTTTGCGTTTACGTAAGTGATAATAAAAAAATTAAAAAAAAAAATAATTAAAAAAAAATTTTATCTTTTTCTGAAACTACCTCTGGTATTGAATTGAACAACTAAAAAAAGTTTTCAATTATATAAATTTTTTTAATCGTAAATTACACGCAATTACATATGCATATGTGCGTTGCATATTAATAAATATTGAGTATCTTAACTTATATATACTCTTTTGCAGGCCATATACGATATGCTTGGTGCGTGTTCATCGAATCGACCAGCCGATTCTGCAGAGGAGCGTGCAAAAAATATTTTCGCTAAAATGGATGAAAATAATGATGGTCAATTAACTCAAGATGAATTCTTGAAAGGATGTCTGCAAGATGAGGAACTTTCAAAAATGTTGGCCCCATAAACGCATCATTTCAAAAATTAGATTGCAAAAAAAAAACAACAAAAACAAAAATTTAAGCAACAAAAATCAACCCCGAAAAAAGAACCAAAGAACATACCAAACAAAATAAAGAAGAAAAAGAAGAAGAAGAATCATAAAAGCAAGAAGGAGAAAATTGAAGAATGAAAAGAGAAACCAAACAACATACAAAAGAACAACAAATGCAATGACATGAAAATGAACCATTGTGGTTTATGTAATTTATTGAATCATTTATATCATAAAAATTTATAAATTTACATTTCCTAAAAATGAATACTAAGGCATCTACTAAAAATTAACACACTGTGTTTTAATCATACATACATACATATTTTTATGTGGACACATGTGTATATATTATACATATAGTTACATACATAAATACATACGTATATATTGTATATGCATATGTGCAAGAATGTAATAAAACTATTTATTTAATTTTATTTATTTAATTTGTTTGATTTATTTTGTTGTGCAACAACAAAGTTGTTGAATTGCAGCATACATACAAACAAACAATTATCGCGTATACAAAGATATGCTCGTATGATCTACACAATAGTTTTAACATTTATTTATTTTATTGTTTTTGTTTTTGTATTTAGTGCATTTCGTTTCGTTTCGTTCGTTTTGAAACTTATTTTTTTCTTGTTGTTGTTCTTTTATTATTTTAGTATTAATTGCTGCTAAATCTATGAAGAATTTGCTTACATACCGACTTATGAATTGTTTGAAATTATAAAAATTTGTACATACATATCTTTGACATACATACATACATTTACACAAGCTCATTGATATGCATTAACAATTTGTAGAAAAATTGCAATATTGGTTTTTGTATATTTTAAAATTTAGTGCCTCCAATGTAAGACGGGCAAACAGTTTTGATTGTTATAAATTTCGAAAACAAAATTACCGACATAGTTTTCTGCCATTACAAAAATTAATAACAAAAATATTATTGTATAAAAAAAGCGACAAAATAGCAAACGACTCTACAGATGTTTTTGTATGCATACATATATGTTTGTATACACATATAATAAGTAGCAATTTTGCTGTGTTTTTTTATATTTTTTTATACAAATTTCCAATGCAAAACGTCGTGTAAGTGCACTTTGAGAAATAAATTAGCAAAAAAGAGAAGACTAAGTAAATAGAGAAGTGCAAAATCAATTTGTTCCACAAATTCTACACAAGTCATTGTGTCTGTTTCGTTTGTGTATGTGTGGCAAATAGAATAAAATAAAATATAATATTAGCTATTTTTAAAACACAAAACGACTTGAACATTGACGAAGTAAGAATAGGGGTATTCATGCACGCAAAACTTTTAATTGGCGCTTTTCGATGCTTAAAATTTGTTTAATTTGGTTTACAGGATTAACATTTTTTTATTAATCTAGTTTTTATTTAAACACTTCTGTTTTAATTGTATTTAGATATTTTTTTTTAATATTTTTTTCTTTTTATTTAAATTTTTTTAAATATATATTTTTTTTATTTGTAAGTATTTAAATTTTTAAAAATAATTTTTATTTTATTTAAATAATTTTTTTACAAAATACTACATTTTACTGGCATAATAAAACAACTCAAAAATTACCAAAAGTGCTTTTAGCAATTATTAGCGCTTAATTTTTCTACCGTTTATTTACCTTTGAAAAATATCTAAAACAAAATAAGCTCAAAATTTGTAGTTGCGGCACAATTGCAGCAGCTTCTTCTACATGCAAGTTAAAGGTTTTTTGTCACTAAAATCAATTTTCTTAGCTACTTTCTCGTATATCATTTCAAGCAACGGCGCAAGCTCGCAAATAATACTCAAACAAGTATGTATTGTTCAGACTCGCAGCGCACACGATCCAAATACGAATGAATGATTGATTAACGGTAACAAAGTTGAAGTTTCGTAGTTATATTTTTTTTTAGTTTTTTGGTTGTAATAATTTTGTAAAATAATTTGCTTTTATCTTCATTAAAATTCATGTTTTTTTGAATACTTTTCAGAGAGAAATCAAAGCATGAGTAATCAAAATGGGAAAGCAAAACAGTAAATTGAAGCCAGAAGTCTTAGAGGACCTTAAACAGAATACAGAATTCACAGGTAAAAATTAAATTAAAATTATGAATTATTAATAAAAAATTTTATTTAACAAAAAAATTAAAAAAACAAAGAATTTGCTAAAACTATTTTGTCGGGGCATATGAGTAATATTGTATTTTAATTAATTTTTTTTATTAATTTTCCACTACATTACTAAGATTTTCGTTCATTATATTTTAAAGTTAAATATCATCGTAAAATTAAGGCTTTTAATTTTTTTAATTCTTAAATAAATTTTATTTTTTTTTTATATCTTAAATAAATTAAATTAGATTTTTTTTAATATTGTAATTAGTGCCCATGAATCTGGCTTACGAAGACTTTTGATTTGTCTATTTTAATTTTTTTTATATACTAAGTGTACATATGTATGATTTTTTTTAAATTTATTAAAATTTACATCTTTACCATTTTCCGTTCTAGATGCTGAAATACAAGAATGGTATAAAGGATTTTTAAAGGATTGTCCCAGTGGGCATCTCTCCGTAGAGGAGTTTAAAAAAATATATGGGAACTTTTTTCCGTACGGTGACGCAAGTAAGGTGAGTAATTCATTTTTATAAATTAAATATTAATTTTTTTCCAAAAAAAAAAAAAAAAAAAAAAAACAGCCAATTTCGAAAATAATTTAATATTTAAAACGAAACATTAATTAACTTAATTTGTGATTAATTTAATTTTTAAATGTATACCGTTCGAATTTGAACGACGAGCTGAGTTTATTTAGCCATCTCTGTCTGTCTGTCCGTATGTTTGAATGCAAAGTAGTTCTTAAATTTTTGATATCTTTCAACCAAAGTTGCTACCCAAATGCACTGGTACATTTAATTGATAATTCATCGAAACCGGTCAGATTGGATCACTGTAACATATAGCTCCCATACAATCGATTTGCGCATATGTGAGATTTTGAGTCATAAATTCCTCAAAAAAGCATTTAAGAGCAATCTACACACGTATATACAAATAAATATTGACACCGAAAATCTTCGAAATCGGTGGACTATAACATATACACGTACATAGAGCTCCCTTTGACACGATCATGAAAAGTATAAAGACTTTGGCAAGACCGAAGACAGCTCATCCTTCTTGTTTTTTTTTTTAAGAAACTGACTACAAAAGCTAGAGAATAAATATAAATTATTAATAAAAAAATATATTTATTATTACTACTTTACAGTTTGCTGAGCACGTTTTTCGAACATTCGATGCCAATGGTGATGGCACAATCGATTTTAGAGAATTTCTATGCGCGCTGAGCGTAACATCACGCGGCAAATTAGAACAGAAATTAAAATGGGCGTTCTCGATGTATGATTTAGATGGAAATGGTTACATTTCCCGACAAGAAATGCTGGAAATCGTCACGGTTAGTATTTTTAAATTTTAAAACTTTCATAAACATACATACATATTGTACATACAAGCATATTTATACATATAAATACATATTAATTATATACAACTTTTGCTTGCAGGCAATTTATAAAATGGTTGGTTCAGTTATGAAAATGCCGGAAGACGAGAGTACGCCTGAGAAACGAACAGATAAAATATTTAGACAGATGGATCGAAATAAGGATGGTAAATTAAGCCTCGAAGAATTCATAGAGGGGGCGAAGAGTGATCCATCAATCGTTCGCTTATTACAATGTGATCCTCAAACACATTAACTTTTATATATATATGAAAAGTTATAACAAGCAATAAACAATTAATCTCAAATACATGAATAATAATAATAATAATAATAAAGTTATATTTTAAAATCTTTAATTTATATTTGCGATGGAGTTGCCTTTTTGGGGGAATAATTTTTTATATGTATGTATATCGAATGAGTTGTTTTAAATATATTGATCTCTCGTAATGCATGCAATTATATGTAAATATGTATATATGTATGTAAGTACATAGATACACATACTAAAGCATAACACAGTGTTGGCAAAAACTATGCTGATTCCCTTTCTGATATGCACTTTATTTCTACTTTTCAGGCTCTTTTTATTTTTATTTTTATTTTCATTTTTTTCTTAATTACAATCGCAACGTGTGTGCATTGTGTGGCAATATTGCATTAAAAATTTATTATCGGATACTTGCCAAGCGTAATTAATCAATGTACTACACAATGCTACGCTACTAAATTAAATCTATTCTTTATTTCTATTTTTTTTTGTTTTTTTGTTTTTGTTTGGTTCTTTGTTTTTGCTTGCCTTTGCCATTTCTTTTATTAAATCTAAAAGTGTCTTTCGCATAGGTGTTAATTGGCGTTTTTGTCTTCTAGTTGGCGCTGAACGCTGATTGGTTAATCGTTTCAAATAAAATGCAATAAAACCTTCGCCTCAGTAATTGGTTAGGCTTCCAATTTCTAAATTAACTTTCTCGATTGCAGTGTTTTTTCTATACCTCTTCAATCAACATCAACCTCTTAAAGGTATCATCGATTAGTAAATCACTTGAAAATTGAAAATTAGCAAATATTTAATTGTGCACTTGTTGAGAAGAGGATTTGTACGCATTAGAATTCAGCGAAGTACTATTTACGATTAATTACATGCTTATAGTATTTACTTTTAAAGAAATGTATAAGGGTTTGTTGCAAAAATGTGCTGGCTTTATAAAAAAAAGATTTTTTGAAATCATAAAAATGTTAAAATCTACGATTTTTGGGCAATGTTAGATATATTTGTTGTACATCTTCGAATCATTTTTGAAATTTGAAAATTTGCAGTCAAATGAAATGTGAGAGCTTGTCTTACCATATTTGGTGCTAATTCTGCAGTTGACAGTGTCGCCGTGGTGTTAGCAACAAAAAATTTACGGAAAGTTGTTGTCTAACTAGTAAATACTGTTAAACAATTTGACATTGACATGATTTCTGCGCAAATAAGAAAATAATTATTTACTTTATTGCCAAATTGTAAATAAATTGTACGCACAAATTAGCGGTTACATAACTAAATACAATTGATAACGCTATTATTGGTGCAAGGTGTTCAATAACTGAAAATAAATAATAAATACGTAGTATATAAATAAAATTACTTGTACACTCTATAAATAAATAAAAGAAATTTCATTAAAATTTTTGAATTCAATGCCAAATATTTGCAAAAAATAGATTTAAAATTTTTAGAAGAGTGCTGTAATATTTGGAAATAATTCTTAAAAGATTTAAATTTTTTTTTCATAGTAAAAAACGTTTTAATTTTTTTCAAAAATGTATTTACTCAAAAAAAAAATTTTTTTTTCGAAAATTTTCTAAAAACATGTGGCACTCAAATGGCTATAAGTTTTAAAAATTTTGGAATTTTCTGTTAACGCATATTTTTTTCTTACTTTATTCAACAATCTGTGCGTTTTTCAGCGTCTTCAAAAAGCAGTTACTGTCCTTGAACAGACAATCGAACTAATTGGATTGGGCCGAGTTTTTAGAACGTAGTAATTAAAAAAAGAAAAAATAATATCAAATAACTTGTGGCAATCTTAGTTATCCTATCACAAGAAAAATTAATTCGATTTCCTTCAGTATTTGAATTAAACATCAATTTCCGAGGCGACTTGCCTACTCATTGAGTGTTTAACTTATAATTACTGGGTTGACCAGAGCAAAATATGAAATCTTAGAAAGTATGGAATGGCGGGAAAATGTATATTTATTTTTCTAAGCTTCTAAATTTCAAATATTTTTTGCCTTAAAAAAATTTGGTTTGCAACAAGAACCAGACACAAAAGCTCCAAAAAAGCTCCCTAAAATATTTGGCATAGAGTTTTAGTTAAATTATAATAATATTGTATAATATATTGTTACATAAAAAGGTTAAAGCATTGCGTAGCATATAAAAATTACGCTCAGATCGTTATCCTAAACAAACATAAATTTAGCAGAGCTTTCAATCCGATAAAAATTAATTTCTTAACATTCTGCTACTTTATTTTAAAGTTTAAATGCAACTAACGTCAAAACATCCGCATTAAAATTACAAACAGTTGTAGCTGTCTTCAAATTTTTTTGAAACCTCTACACTGATACCCATATGGCAATGTCTAATGCTGCAACTACCCATCTTACATACTGCACAGCCATAACACCCGACTGTAATAGAATATAAAAACAAGAGTATTTTCTTCGGGACAACCGTCAGTACATGGCGCTCTTATAAGATAGGTGTCCATAGCACATAGGAAGGTATATAAGATGGGTAGTTGCAGCATTAGGGCTGGACGCTGATTGTCCATAAACCACGTGGTCATATTTTAAGCCTTGTAGAATTCCTCCCACCCTTCAATGAGACCTCTGCTGTGATCCCTCCTTCCATCGGTCAGGGAAAGGTGGGTTTTCACACTTTTATTTCGTTTTATGCTACATATTTATTAAAAATAAATATTTTCAAACAGCTAGGAGCTTTCCCAAACTTCAGCAAGAAACCCATTAGTTTATTTTCTTATATTAACAGTCAAATACTATATAAAATTTAAAAAAGGTGGCATCCTTCATAAACATTTTCCACTCTAAGCCTTTAAATATCCCTTTTATCTTAATAACCTTAATATAACATTTTATTTAAATTATCAAATTTATTGTATTGAAATTTAAAATAGTTGGCAACTCTCCCCAAAAATTTCTTCATAATCATGCTTTTATAACCTCTTTATTCCAATACCTACATAAATAATAATAATCGAGTATAATGTATAAAGAATCTTATCAATGCTGCTCGCAAATTGATTTTCAATAAGATATTCTTCATACATGATAGTCGAAAAGCGCTTTGTAACCGTTTTTATCGATTATCGGCCCAGCTCTTCCTCCAACTTTTGGTGTGCATCTTGGTGTTTTTCCTACGAAATGAGGGACCTACAGTTTATTCCAAGACTCCTCCTAACGATGCTTTATTTTTCATGTCAGAAAACACTTGGAGGGATTGACATTTCCACCGATGACCGACCGCAAAAATTAATTTAATTTTCAAACACTTTAATGTTGGGTGAACCAGGTCTTACGTATAGTAGTACGTACTGCAACTCACTCGACTTTTACAGTCGCCAACCTAGGTAAAGAGCTATCTATGTTGCAAATAGTAAGCAAATCGTACTATAAATACAATTTTTCCTAATAGATAGATGATCTCAAATCCACTTCCCGGGAGAAAAAGTATTCCCGACGGTAATTTAGATTTCTGGTCCTTTTCCCCGAAAATCATTTCTTTTCCGAAGCCTACGTCATACACACAGCACAAATTTCAGGTCTCTATGAACAGTGGTTTAGGTCGTGCCTTTCAGTGAAAGCGTTTGATGGAACTCAATAGAGTCGGAAGACGCTGAGATTCTTGATTGGTTGTCTAATCCTTCTATGAGAGATGAAAGAGAGAAAGAGCAAAAAGGAGCATCTATTCCTACAAATTTAAATCAACAGTTTAGTGTCTTTAGAAATCTTGTTGTGAGACTTCTTAGTATCAGAATTATACCTACTTAATGAGTCAAATATTTTTTTTTTGAAAGAGTAGAGGTTATGAGAAAGTTGTTTGCACACGTAGAAATAATATTTACATCACATATCGCACATTTATAATGAGTCGAGTAGTTTGCTCCCTTTCTACTTTCATCCACTACTAAGTAAACTCGTATTATGGCCGACGAGGAAGATCCATGGGGTTTCGATGAAGGAGATAGTGAGCCAGCACCCGCTGCCCCTGCTGCCGCAGCCGGTGGAGATGCACCTGCAGCTGCTGCCCCAGCTGCAAGTGGTGGTGAGCCTAGTACACCAGCTGGGGGTGAAGCCGCAGTAGAAGAAGCTGCCGCAGAGGAAGCGGCACCACCACCACCACCGCCAGAAGACGATGGCTACCGAAAGCCAGTACAATTATATCGTCACTGGGTGAGGTATGTAAAATAAGTAAGGTAGCCCACGAGTCTTAAAAATATTATCAGCTATGTACATGCGAGTATTGAAATTAAAATTTTTATTTCTTTGCAGACCACAATTCTTGCAGTATAAATACATGTACAACTACAGAACAAATTACTATGATGACGTTATTGATTACTTGGATAAGAAACAAGTTGGCGTTCCAAGGGAAATACCACGCGCACAGACTTGGGCTGAACGTGTCTTAAGAACAAGCAACACTAGGTAAAAGCATAAAAAGACTCAATCTAGAATTGAGTTAACTAATGTCTTCTGACTTTTCTTTTATCAATTTTCAGTGGACGGGACCTTGATTCATACATATCGTCAAGCAAACGGGACAAGCATCTCGTTCAAACTCTGGCTGCCTCAATTCGTACTCATAATTATCACACCAAAGCTTATATTAATCAAAAATATGCAAATGTTCTTTAAATAAACACAATAACTATCTATAAAATATGAATAACAACTAAAACAACTAAAAAGTTAGTTAAAATTTTAGTACAATTTAATTTTAAGGTGATGATTATCTAAGATACGTTACAATAAAGTGGGAGCTTGTCGCTATAATATTCTTTTGATATATGCTGTGGTTTCAATTTCACACAGATTTTCATACTCGTATATAGGGCTTTGTGTAAATGTTTTGACAACCGCAAATTGTGACGTCTTAAATTTGACATTTGAATCGCAATGCTTGACGTTTGATTTTCAACTGTCAAAGTTACTTAATGAATATATATACATACACGTACATATACATTGGCGGTCGCGATAGTCAAGTGGTTAGCATTACGTACTGCTATTCTGAAGGCCATGGTTCAAGTCCTGGTCTGGCCATCATTCAAAGTTATAGAAAATTAATTTTTCTTATTACGGTTGCCCTTCGACAGAGATTGTCAGTCCCTCCGGTTGTATTCTGACATGATATAAAAGTTCCTCATTAAATACCAACATCCGTTCGGAGGCAGCTTAGAATAAACTGTAGGTCTCTCCATTGGTTGGAAAAGCAACAAGACGCATACCGCAAACTCGGCGGAAGATAGCTTCAGCGGTTCCATTTAACTTTTGCCAATTTTCAGATTCCCTTTATTTAAATAAGAGAAATAAGTGGTGACACTCTGATTGTTGCTTGAAGTTGGTTGCTAATGTCTCTCGGGAAAAATATTGTAACGATTTCCGCTAAATAAGCTTCGATGATTTTCAAAACCCTTCGAGTTCAATCAGTGGATTGTTCCCTAGATTTGTTTTTCCGCTTCTTTATTTTAAACGTACAGCTATACAACAACAAACACGGGGTATATTCTTCTATAAGCATACAGTTTACTCAGCTTTACTCTACTCCAATGTTGTCATTAGCGACTATAATCAACTGAACATGCTGCGTTGTTGGCTGCCGCTGTTATTCTCGTAAACCTAATGATTTCTCGCATGCATCTTCAAAAGGTTCTTTCATTGTTCTCGATAACGAACATTCGATATGAGGGCTCTAGAATGTGCTTTAGTTATCGGCCTTTCCTGATCACCTCGCATTCATACATATTTGGCCGTATAGACATACTGCCTAAGTGTGATCATCCCGATCAGTCACACCTTTTTCAAACGTTGCAAATCACTCTAATTGGATCACCAATTCTTTTTTTCTTGGTCTGACAGTCTACTTGATCGACTATGACATTCAGTTGTTTTATAACTTTGTACGGGCCTTCCCATTTGCTCTGCCATCTTGTAGTCAACACTTTTTCTCTTTTAGGATTAGAAAGTAAATTAAAACCAGATCTCCTTCCTGTTGCCTGTGTAAGCTGTCTAGCAGATTACTTTATATCTCTCAGCTTCCCTTTAAAGACAGCATACGTCTCAATGGCATTGGGTATCCTCTGTCTGTTGCTCGTTCTTGACCAGAATTATGGCGCACTCTTCTTTAGCTTTACGTTTCCGCTCACATTTCCGCTTGGTGGAGTCCGTCGCGCAGTCGTGGGCGAAGTGTCCTGATTTTCTACAGTTATTGCACTGAGTTTTCTCCTCGAGGTACTCAGGACCTGAACTTTCAACCTCAACACGATGCGCTTTGTACACTTGTCGAAGTTTATCTGCGATACCCATTATCCTCTAGACTACACGTGGTGTGAAACCGATCTATGGTTGCTCGAATTACCGGCTCTGCTGGGCCATTATGCCGTTCGGAATATTGGATGTAGCACTCGACGCGCCTCGAGAACCGATTTTCAAACGTTGATAAATAGTAAATCTGCTCATTATAAAATCGCAAACTAAAGCGCACGTCGTTATTTTGCTTATAACATATTATTGGCGATTTTGCCAGAAAGGAACGCAAGTAAATTTTCGGAACAAAAACGTTTTGACCTCTTTTAATACTTACTCTATTCATATTCAATTCTTCCTGCTTCAATGGGTAAGCATTCTTTACTCTCTTGCTTGCTTATTCGCGAGCTTTTTAAAGGAAACTTTACATATAAATTGTTTATACATACGTGTATGTATGTACATTTGTACATGCAAATAAAAGCTTTCGAGCTTTCACAAAAAATTGGAAGATGAAAAACAAATAATTTAAATATTAGGGCGGAGCTACAAAATAAAAATTAATATTATAATTTCTTATATAATTTTTGAATGTTCGAAAACTTTTAAAACGAAATATGAACATACATACGAATACTTTAAACTTTTTATAAATATGTGGTAGAAAACTTAAGCTTTTCTATAATGGTAAATTAGATGGGCGGGAGTGTATATAGTAGACATTTTTTATCCAATTTTTTCTCTTTGCACTCGATCTTTGATTTATGCATATTCCACTACACTATTCAAGTTTCCAACGGTGTCAAATCGCACGATCTCGGTGGCGAATTGACATTGTCAAGACGAGTGATTATGCGGCTGGGAAACTTCTCGAAGTTGTCGGTTTCAAAGAAGTAAAGTCCGAACACACCTCCGGACCAAAGTCCATACCAGACAGTGACTTCTTTTTGGGTATAATGACCTCTCTTCAATTATTTGAGCATTCTCGGAACCCCAAATGCGACAATTTCCCTTATTTACGCATCCCCCGAGTATGATACGTGCCTCGTCACTGAAGAATTTTTTTTTGAAAGATCGCCGACCAATATTTGTTGATCAAGCACCCAAGCGACGTACCATATGTACGGTGTAAGTTCAATTGAAAAATACGCCATAATGTGCTATAAGTACGTCCCAGCTCTTGAGAACGTCGAGAAATAGACGCTCTCGGGTCTTCGGCTACATTTTCACAGGCCTTATAATATCTGTAAACGATACAGTCTTTTTGAATTTCTTTAAAATTTTACCAATTACTTCGGTATTTATTTGGATGATTGTGTGCACCATAACCTCCTCTTAAAGCACGAGATGTGGCCACGTTTGAATCATCATTTTTGTAGTAGGTTTTTAACAATTTTAACGCGTTGTGCGGTAATTAAGCGATCGATTTTCATAAATGTCTGACTTTTAGCTAAAACAAAACATTTTTGCTTTGACAGTTAAGTTTGACATATGTCAAAATACAGCCCTGTACTTTTGAAGCGACGAAATGGATAACCCTAGATATTGTACTTTTTCGTACATACATAAGTATTTATGTACATACATATGTAATACTCAATATACTACATAATAGTGTAGTATATAAAAGCGAGCGTAGGCATATTCAAAATATGTATGTATGTATGTAGGTATCTTTTTTATTTTTCTAAGAGAACGTCATCTAGACAGCCATACGTACACTTGCACCGTTTGACTTTGTGGCTGTTAACATTGGAACACTGGAGAATATTAACACAATTTGAACTTTTGTATATTTCAATCTGCAATAAACAAATTTTCAATACATACACACGTGCATACATACATAAATACGACTTTATTATATCTTTTATATAGTTAATAATATAAAACATTTAAAAATTCAGTACCTAGGCTCCTATTCCGCAAAACGAACAAAAACATTCAGATGCTAAATACAGATACACATACATAATTTACATATATGTACATATGTACATTACTCCCGCACAAGTAAATAAAATGAGAAAGTACAAGGAAAAAAAAACTCGAAAATGTCGAAATTCATATTTTTTCCTACATCCACTTCAGCTCTTCTCAATTGTTTGCATATCAAGTATGAGAAATATGTAGAATTTCTTTTTATTGTGCATTAAGTAGGTAGTCTTAAGGTGAATTAGCTAATTATAGTACAGTGCGTACACACTGCATGGCATATTTTCAGTCTTATACGAAACGTATTGAACGCTACGGAAAGAAGTACGTTTATGGTTTCACGTGCATGGTCATTTTTATCCTTATCTATCTCATAACAGAAGACATGTACAGTCAAAACTGAGTAAGAGAGACTAAGGTAGGTGAGAAAATTTTCAAATCCCGGTCTTTGAACCGCCAAAAAAAGCGAAATAAGCAAAATTCAAAAACCTCCATAACTGGTAGTTGTTTTTCTCGCACTGAAAGTAACCTAATTCCCTTTTTGTTTTGCTTCATTGTCCTTGTCGGTTTCTTTTATCGGCTGTCAAAATTATTCACGCAACTCTGCGCTTAACAGTAAAATATAGACATGAATGACAACTGAAATGGAAAACGAAATCGATCAGGTGATAAAAGCTGAGAGCTCAAACCGGAAACAGGCGCTAAGTGCTTCTACTTTGGAGGCTTTACAATGCAGCTACCTCCATAACTTAGAGGCTCTCTTGTCTGCTCCTCGATTTTTCAAGTAACAATTGTATTCATTTATTGAATCTTCTTCGACTATACATAAAATATAATAACCTGTTAGCCAGGAACGAGCTGCAGGCTCAGTGTTGCTCTGTAGAAGGGTAGTAAGTCCCTTCCTTCAGGCGAGTTTGATTTGTTGATGAAATCAAGGTGATAGCTAAAGGATTCGGATGATTGTGTGCTTTTGCTACGTATTTTTGTGTTACGATTCCATCACTTCTTTGATGGTTCCTATATTTAGATCTCTATGGATACTTTCATAACGCATGTACTACGGGGCGCCTCTACAAGCGACAATTTAACATTGGCAATGTGAGACTGGGTACTGTGTGAACAAACTGAGTGCAGTTTATCAGTGGGGATTTAGAACTGACAGCACGAAAAGGAACCTCTACTCCCCTTTGTCTTAAATTGGGGTCCCCGAAACTTATACAGCTGTGTAAACTAACATTAAGCAACACCAAAAGCTCTGTCAGTATCGGAAAGGACCTCTCCGAGCCGTTCGATACCAAGCGAGGTTTCATACAAGGCGACTTACCCTGTGACTTCTTTAATTTATTGCTGGAGAGAATAATAAGAGCTGCAGAGCTCAATAGACAAGATAAAATCTTTTACAAGAGTGTACAACTACTGGCGTACACCGATGATATTAACATTATCGACCTCAACAACCACCCCGTGAGTTCTGCTTTCTCCAGGCTTGATAAAGAAGCAAAGCGAATGGGTCCTATCAACAAACAAACAGTCATTTGAGACTCGGCTCCCAAATCACTGTAGACAGTCATAACTAGTAGTCCTTAGATAATTTCGTCTATATTGGAAGCAGCATTAGCACAACAATGGCAGCTTTGAAATCTAACACAGAATCATTCCTGCCAACAGATACTACTTTGGACTGAGTAGGCAATTGAAAAGAATACCTCTCTCGACGAACAAAGACCAAGTTCTACAAGTCACTCATTATTACCGTCCTGTTATATGGTGAGAAGGCATGGACGATGACAACATCTGATAAGTCGGCATTAGGAATAACAATTTACAAGATAATTTATTATAGTTGAAGAGTACTTCGTTTCAATACTAGAGCGACTACCATATATCATTAAAGAGAAAAGATGGGGAAAATCGATAAAAGGTACGCTGCTTCTACACGACAACGCGCTTGTCCACATTATTATTTCCACTCCTTATCCCCCATTCCGCGAACAGCTTGGATGACATTAAAAGATTTCCCAAGAAAGCGAAATAAAAACAACAGGCGTCGCTGACCTAAGTCCTGTCATTCGAATGGACGAAAAAAGTCATATTTGAAAGTATAAGAATAACTAAATGCCGCTGAACGCAGAGTAATGGGAAGACCTCACTTTGTGTCTACCCATTCCGCGAACATAAAAACACTCAACACTCGTATCAAATTGGGAAGAAGCGTGGATGACATCTAATGAGTCCTCATTAAAAGGTTCTGTCGTGCGAAATGAGGAGAAGACTACAGCTTTGGATGTATTCGAAGAAGTAAACCTTGATGAAAGCAGAGTAAGAGAAAGACTTCTCTTTGTGTCTCCAATTAGCACTTCGAACTGGGATAAAAGAAACGAAAATTTGGCCCTTGCTCATGGCAATTAAGTAGAAGAAGGATTAACAATATCCAACAAAACTCAAAGAATTAGAATTACCAAAGTTGAGAAACATAAATATGGCTGTAGGGCGGATTTTGAGAGCAACTTTGGCCTTAAAAGCTCTTCTTCTTCTGTAAAGCTTCCTTTCTGGGAATGTCCTATACGAATCTTAATAAATAAATGAAACTCTGAATAAAGTTAAATTTTTATTTATTATATTAATAAAGACTGTTATTTTTTGAAAATCATATACATATGTACTATTTACGTACCTATGTACATACATACCAACATAATTTTGTATGCACATTTAGGGTACCACAAGAATTTGTGTAGCCTTAATATTTTGTACATTTTCTTTTATTTATATAATTTTAATGAATTGAGGAAAAACGAATAGTGAAAATTTTGTGTGTTACGCTTTAAATACGTGCGAAAATTCTATTACAAACATACATGCTCGTACATACCTATGTAGTATATACCTACATGTACACGTATGTATGAGCAGATGATTTTGAATTGGTTGAATGGTATATACATATTTATATACATACATAAATATATATGTATAATATATATATGCGTGTAAATGTTTGTGTTTATGTCCATTTCTTTAAATTTTACATACATACCTACATACCTATGCATGTTGCAATATAGGTATACCAAAAATATATGTATTTACGAGTATATGTAGATATGTATATAGAATATATAAGATGTGAAATGTGTGATTAATAAGAGTACGTTGTGATCTATTTTTGAAAGTTCTTCTCAGCTATTCGAAACATATTGTATTGTATTTTTAAAATTAGTGTGTGATAAGTAACAGAAGAACTGTGAGGTGCAAAATATTTTCAAGTAAGTTCACTCCCAACAGTTGCAACTTTTTGGTTAGTGAAAAAATAAAAAGAAGTGAATGAAGATAATTGATCGATTTAATTGAGAGTGGAAAAATTACAAGATTTACTTTCTTCAGTCAAGTGTTTTTACTCTTGCTTTGAATATATGTATGTATGTATGTACATGCAAATGTTCGAAAGTGATTCTACTACATAAATTTGAAGTAAAACAATTTTAAAGTCCATTCAACCAAAGAAAGTGTAATTTAATTTTATTTTGCATTATATAACTAAGAGTGTAAAAGAAATTTAATAGGATTAAGTGAATCGAGAAAAAACAACGGAGAGAGTTTAAAGTAATTACAAAATTTCAGAATGTTTTTCAATTAAAGTGGTTACTTTTATGAAAAAAAATAAAAATAAATAAATAAATAAAAATATATGAAGCTCTCAGATATACATAAATGTATTTAGAAATTATAATTATTTTTTTTCTCAATTTTTTTTAAATTAAAATCGATTTTAAGACGTGTTCTTAAACATTTTGTTAAAAAAAGCACTTTAATTCAGTTTTTTTGTACAGCAAAAAAATTTTAAATTACAACAGAGAATGAACTAAAATTTATTTCTTAATTTTTTTTTAATTAAAATCGATTTTAAGACATGTTCTTGAACATTTGATTGAAAAAGCACTTTAATACAGTTATTTTGTGCGGCAAAAAAAGTTAAATTTTAACAGAGAATAAACTAAATGAATTCCGGTTTTCCATGTCAAAGCTTCAGAAATTATATATAAGTATATATATAGTATGTATATTATATATAATATATACATATACACTGCACGCCCCATAAATAAGCCAAAAATTGCTTAATGAAATAATTTTTAATATTTAAAAGTTTAAAGAAATTAACATATAATTCGAATATTAAACTATAACTAATGGGTTTTCCAAAAACAGGTGTTACTTTGGTATTCAAAGAAACTTTGCACTTAAAACATCGATGATTTCGTTGTTTGTGTGGCACCTAGCGCCGTCTTGTTGAAAGTAAACTTTGTCCAGATCAAAACCATCTAAGCACAATCCCTTCATTTTCGAACAAGTAAGGTCCAATAACCTCGCTGAACCATGGACCGCATCAGTCAAGATGATTTTTCGATAAAATGTTTTTAGTGAATTTTAATGATTTCAGGGCGTTGCTGAAGCGTGTATCGTACCATTTTTTTATTACTGGCATAGTTTTTACTTGTCAACTGTCAAAAAATCACAACTTCAAACGTGATATCTACCGGAAAAGCAAACTGTTCAAAATCTTTTAGGAAAACTCTTTACATAAACTATAAATGTTGTTTATAAAAATAATTGTAAGTCAGAATCTTAATATTGTTATAAAAGCGTGTAAACAAAATGCCGATCCTAGGAATTAAGTAGGTTGAAGTGGTTGCTGGGCATCAGTTCACTTAGAGCATCAAACGTTCCCATTGTGATTCCACTGAGGATTCGTCGCATCTTAGCCCGCGCTATCTCGCCGCCAGAGACTTCAACCTACTCCCCCAAAATGCAGGACATTCACAAAGGAGGTGTCTTAAGGTTTCAGCTTCCTCTTCTTGTTTGCTACTTGAGCAGAAGAAGTTAGATGATACGCCTAACCTGTCTGCGTACCTATCCTACAGAACGTGTAAGAAAACATATAACTGTAGACAGCTCCTTTCCTTTTAATGCGATAAAATCATGTGCCCAACTTTATATATACTGGTCACATTACACGCAAGGATACTTCTCCTTCATCTTGAGTTAGCAGTTTTGATGAATACCTTTTCTACAGTGAGCTTATAAATAGAGAGCAGTACTGACGAAAAGGGAAGAGTAGTGCCCTTCCTTGCAAGCTTTTTACTTGTTGGGTATGTTACCGTGTCCGGGCAGCCATACTAGCTTCAAAGAGACCTGCTTAGACTACACGTTAAGTAGCTTGCGGCAATTCTCTACCGTTTTCAATTTTACTATTACAGATTCCGGAGCTCTCATTGCGGCCTTGCTATACGGAAATATATAAATACGATTTTCATATATATCATTTGCAAATATTAAGCTGCTTTGAGTAAAGTCCATCTAGTTTTGAGCCAACCATATAAAAATGAATTGAGTCTGCATTTGGTTTCTATCCGAGATAACTATTGTAGCTTGAAATCTGTTGTAAATTCAGTGAATGATGTGCAGTAATCCATCTTTTCTGGTAAATCGAAGTCAGTTTGTGTGGTTCGTAATATTCCATTAATGTACAGGACTGACATCCCCTGCACTTTAGGAAATTTGAAGGTGATTGATAATTGGCCCTAGTCATTTGGAAAAATTGGTTTAAGCTGTAAAAAGGAAATTTCCAATTTGTGTGCTACGATTCCGAAGCAAGTCCTGGCTAGATCAACATCCCAAATCATTGAAAAACAAGTTGCTCTTCCTTTAGTAGAGAACGTCAACCCCTCCGAGTGTATTTTTCACGTGAAAAAAAGAAAGCTTATAAAAATTGACCAGCCATTCGGAGGCAGCTTAAAAAACTGTAGGTCTGTTTCACAATTTGTTGAAGAAGATACTCAGCCGAAAATTACTTAGCCGCACGATACAGAGGAAAGAGGTTTGAACTTTTACCGGAAAAACAAATTTACAAAAATAAAATTATAGAAAATTATTTTTAAAATTAATCACACCTCGCCACGCCGGCACGAAACGTCGTTCAGAGGGGTAAAACTTTAAGTCACATTTATTGGAGTAGGAACTCGGTCGAAAATCATTTCAGAGGTTATAATATTTTACTGGTGTGTCCGCTCGTATATACATATATAGTTGAGCCAATTTCATTTCTAATAAGTCAGTAATGATAGAAAAAGAGAAGTGAGTTTCTAAGTGAGGTTTCGAAGATTAAACCGAGAGGGATTTCATGAATTTTTATTCCATAAATATTCTTCATCCGCGAGAGATTTTTATTGAAAGAAATTAGGGAGTTAAAGCCTCGAGCAGCTCAACATTATCAACATTTGCGGTCTCCTTTCTCCGCTGACCTAAAAAGAGGCGACTTAAAGCTTTATGGAAAAACACCGCGCATATCAGATTACAGGACGCTCTTGTGAAAATTATTAGGACGAAGCCAACTTGCGAACCATGTTTTGTTTTTGTGGTTTACGAACTGCAATAACTGTTGACTTCTTCATTATTTTTACGTTTTGTACTACAAAAGAAGAATGAAGAAGAAGATTAGAAAAGTTTTTGATGGATTCATTAGTTGAAAGTGGAGATTGGATACCTGACCTCAAATGACTTTAAAGGTAGTACGGGTCCTACATATCTTACGATTAGGTTAAAATGAAATGAATGTATTGGATATTGTATATATTGGTACAATAATTTCTATATTTGTATATTCCCTGTATATGCAAACATATATAAATTTCTTTTTGTGACCTCACAGCGATGTTAATTAAAAATAATGTAGGTACCTACATATGTCTGTATAGTATGTACACATGCACCTATATTCGTATATGGAAAATTTTATATTTGTTTGTTTTTAAAATATCTGTTGTTCCTGTTTATACGTACAAAGTTATGAATATATGTACATAGATAAATAGAAATATATGTCGTATTAATGTACATTGGTGTTTCAAAAACACGAAGGCGGTGTTTACCGGATAAACGTAAATATATTATTAGGTTGGTCGAAAAATTACCATGCATACACTGTATTTTTTTTTTTTTTGAATTTCCTAATTTGCCTATATAAATATAATATTACCCTTGTTCAAAAAAAAATCTCACTTAATTATTTTGGCTTGTAACCGAATTTAATGTCACCTATAAACTCCAGAGTGATAATAAAACATAATTTGTTCAATATTCATCGCGATCTATTGTATTTTAATTCAATTGAAATTTTCTAATTGTGATAGCACTTCGGCACGGATTGTTAACTCTTCGAAATAAAAAGATTCTCATAAAAAGCCATCAGGCTTAAAAAAAAACTGCAGCACCCTGGTTTTATTCGAAGATCATCTTTAGGTGAAGGAGTTCTATTCAATCGAAAACAATTCTAGGCAAAACTCTACACAAAAAATGCATCATTGGGTTTTTTTTATAAATCTGGGTTTTCGGGCAAGATCTCTTTAAAATTGAGTCAAATCGACCCAGCCGATTTTAATTGATTAATTAATGTATACTTTAGGAACCTTCCTATATGTACATACATTATGTATTGGAAAATTTAGAAGTCTCCGCGGTTTTTTGTTTATTTCGAATTATTATTTTTTATTGATATTTAGTTATCATCAAGTAATACATATCGACCATTATCATCTATGATCTTTTGAAATTTTTCGTAGAATTTCTGTGGTTTATCGGAGAAAAACTTGACCAAATGATTTTCGGCGACTCTTCGGTCGACCAATTTTTGTCCAACAAGAGCACTTTGTAGAGACCGAAAAAATTGAACAAGTGAAGAAATATGGCACATCAAAGCTTCTTAATCAAGGCTCAGTCAATTTTTGTCTGACGTTTTATTTATTTATTTATTGTCGGTTGTCGCGCTCTATGTTTTCTCCAATTTTTATTCTGGTGAATATTGGAATATTGCATAGAACGATAGAAAATCCCAATTAAGCATCATCTATTTCAAAATATTAAGTTATTTTTTATCATATTGTTCTAACTTACTTGTATGTGTGGATCACTTCTTCACTGGTCAAAATTTTTCACGGAAATATTAATATGAATGCTTCGAAATAAGCCAAACGCTCCATTCGGATAGATGCTTGTACAAGCTCAAGTTCAACAAAAATTTTCTATATAATTTGCCGGAAAGTTTTGGAGATCACAACAAAGAAGCATATAAGCATACGTTTATAAATGTAAATATAAACTATATATGGTATGTCTGCATATAATAAATTTAACTAAAATTTTGAAAAGTATTAACAAATAGAAAACTCTGCGGAGCACCCTAATGCTAATGGTTGCTATTTTTTAGGTCATTATTCTTTTTTTTAATATAAGCCGGTTGAGAATTTTTGAAATGTGATTTTAGTTGTTGAAATATTCTGAGCTTTTCAAATTTTTAAACATTCGGATATACAAACATGTGTACCCACGGCATTCAAAACCATATAAGTACATTAACATTTCAATTATTTATACATATTTGTATGTACATACATTCGTACTACATAATATACTCATACATATGTCAACCCTTAACTATGTCAATTAGTAATTACTTCTGTCTGCCAATTTGTCTATTATTCTAAAGTCTGCGGGTGACCATCACCATCATCTCATCATCATCATCATCATCATCACCATCATCAAAAGCATCATCGAAAGCATCACAACATGATTGTGATCTAAATATTCGCGCGTTAACCATTCGCTAAATTTAGTTTAGCATGCAAATTTGCATTATTCAAAATAAATGCGAATAGTATTACTCACTCATAAATAAATAGGCACATCCAAAGCGGAATACATACATACATACAAACATGTACATATGTGCACAATTTAATATACTTAGTATTATATTCGTACCACAAAATAAATATTTAGTATTTTCGTAAAATGAGATTTTGTTTTTTGAAACGCAACCAACAATCATTTCTATTTTTATGCCCTTTTCATAAACGACAATAAGCAAGATAAAACCTTCTTCTACAAGCAATACATATGTATATACATGCATGCTCATGTGGTATGACTACACGCAGATACATATGTACATATTAATATATTATGTACCCATACTATACCTGTACTAAGTTAATGTGTGCCAAGTGCGATTTTTGCGTACTACATGTGTATATTTGAAATATACATACATATATGTATGTACTTATTAGTGTTGCTAATAATGGCGATTTGTCTAATCCCGAAATTTCTTTGCTATACAATAATATTTGCCGACTACTTAAGCACAAAAAGTTGTTAGCCAGATGAAAGGATGCTTGAATTTCTTAACTTCTTCTTCTTCTTTTGGAGAAGTGACTGCCAAGATGATGATTATAGCCGAATTAGAAAAGCGCGTCCTTCTTTTAGCTATTCAGCGACAATTGGAGACATCACGTGCAGTCAGGCCCTTCTCCACCCAAACGTTCAAACGAAGTCTCCCTATTCCTCTGCTTTCACTAGCGAGTATTGTTACAAATACATTCAAAGTTGGAGCGTTTTTGACGACGTACGTGTATGTAGGCTAACCAATGTAGCTGCTGGCTCTTAATATCCTAAACTATTCTATGTCGTCGTATATATTATATTATACAGCTGTTCGTTCCGTCGCATGCGGTATTCGTGATCGCCCTTACGCTGAGGACCATACATTTTCGGCAATACCTTAGTCTCGACGGCTCACAAACCCAACCCCTAAGACTTTTGTTAAAGTTCACGCTTCTGTAGCATAAGTTTGGACAGGAATGAAGAGTGATCAGTAGAGATTGGTCTTTGTTTGTCGAGAGTGGTCTTTACTTTTCGATAAGATTTCCAGGGTGACAGGCTTTTTGGTGTTAATGCTGGTTTCTAGATAGACGAAGTCGCCTAAAATTTAAAGCTTATGACTGTCAACAGTGTCGCGGAGACCAAGACGTAAAGATGCTGACTGTTTGCTTGATGACAGTAGATATTTCACCTTGCACTCGTTCACTAACAGACCCATTTGCCTGGCTTGTTTAATTGGCGCCCTTAAAACCTCGGAAAACTCTCCTTTTTACTCCTCAAGCGAGCTGTAACGCAATTAGACTTAAGGCATGCATACGTGTATGTGTTCGACAGAAAACGCGCTGTAGGGTACGCCCAAATTATATCTCTCGCAAAGTTACGTGAAGAGCTGAACTGTGATTACCAGATGGCGTGACTAGGCAGATATGGACAGCGTTGGGCGCAAAAAGATCAAGGTATTTAAGCCTACTAGCTCGGTTGTTCGGAGGTGGCTTGAACTGTCAAAATTATGAGTGAATTCATTTTTTTTTAAGTAAATAAATGATAACTACTACTTCACGGTTTTATACAGGATAATGAATTAATTTATGACACAGCGAGCCGTAAGTCCTGGCATTTTTAATAAATAAATAAATAATAAAAATAATTTATGACAGCATACATATATATGTATATACATATGTATGTACTCCTATATATGAATATATTTTAAATTTATTTTATGGCTAAAAAAAGTATTCAATTACTTAACTATATATTAAAGAGATTTATTTAGATAAAAGATGTATAATAAACAATTATTTCGTTACATTAAAGTGCACATAAGTAGTAAATATATGCATATATACATAAAAAACTATATTGCTCATATTTATTATGATTTGCGATACTTCTAATGACTCGCTTATCAGTCACTTAACTAATGGCGCGTGTTTATTTGAGTATAATATAAGTAACAGTATATGTAAGTACATGCAAACATAAGTACGCAGATAAAATCTTCTTTTATGAATGGAAGAATTTACTAGATATGTAATTACACATACCAATAAATATATACCTACATATGTATTTTATATTTAGTTTGCAATTTCTAAAACTGAGGTCCTCGAATGTTCGATTGGCAGCCAAAAATTGGGGCAAAATAGTTAATAATTTTAATGCAATTTTACGCTATACATATTTACATATGTATGTATATAATTTTAATTGCCAAAAATAGTTATATGACTGAGTCGATGAATAGCTGTTTGATTGAAAAAAGAGGAAAGAAATGATTACAGAAAAATTAAATTTTACTTTATTCAACGTGAAAATTACGTATACGCCACCTAGTGTAAAATATATAGGGCTATCCCTTTTGTGGTTTCGAAAATAAATGTAAATAAAATGCTTTTAAAATATTTTTTCATAAAATTTTTGCAAACTTCGATCCGTTTGAGGTAATTTTCGACCACTTTTTGGCACACATTAGGCGGTATCTCAACCATAACTAGACGATTATTGGTTTTTTTTTGGGTGTAATGACCTCTTTTCTATTATTTGAGCATTCCCAGAGCCCCAAATGCGTCAAGTATCCCCCTAGGGAAACAGACATGCCTGGTTTGACAGTCAAGTTTTACAGATGTCAAAACTTTGGAAATCACTAATTGGTTCACGCTGTATTATAGCCATAGCCAAGAGGCTAACATTGCGTACTGCCATTTTAACGGCCATGGTTCGCGTCCTGGTGCAACCAACATCCAAAATTATAGAAAATGAATTTTTCTAATTTGTTGGTTCCTCCAATTGTTGAAAGGACCTCAAGACGCTTACCACAAATTGGAGGAGAAGCTCGGCGGTTACAAGATGTCAATTATATGTATATGGTATATATATTATACATATGTATATATATATATATATATATTTAATGACAAATTATAAATAATGAAATGATTTATTGCATAAATACATATATTAGTGAAATGCTTATCAGTCTCTCAAGTAATAGCATGCGGTAATTTATAAGTACATATACATATATTTATATGCTCATATATATAGATAACGCTACCTTTTATGAATGAGAGAATTTAGTAAATATTTATTCACACGTTTTATTATAGCACAGGGTATATTAATTTTGTCCAGACAACTGTCGTACGTAACAGTATAAAATTATGGCTACTAATATATTACATACAATGTTGTATCTTACAGAAAATAGGAAAATAGGAAAATTACAAAACATTTAAAGTGTGGCCATTAGCTCTTGCTACAGATATCAGAAGCTCGACTTTCACTCGGGATACGAGTTTGGTAACCATTTTTATGACAGGCAGTTGAACTCGAGTATTATCGAATTGTTGCCAGACTAGCCCCCCTAAAAAAACTATACGAGTTTATTCCTGACATGAAATAAAAGCTCCTCGTAAAAATCCATCGGCCGTTCGGAGGCGGCATGTAGAGTTTGATCTTTGTTAATCGAGAGTAGACTTTGCTTTTCAGTTACCTACTCAGTTCAAAGTAGCAGTTGTTAGATAGACAAAATTACTTTCAAATTTGTGGCCATATTTTGCCTTGGCCTCGTTCACTACCAGACTTATTCGCTTAGCCTAGTTAATCATTATTTAGAAAGTAAAATTATTGCTTGGTCCAGCTCGAAAGTTACATTGATAAGGTCCTTACAGTTCGTTGACGGTGGGGCTTAGTCTTTCACGCAGTGTACTTGATAAGATCCTTTGTGCAATATTAAGATTAAGATTTTAGTCAGAGAATACTTTTATTCGAATATATTCTACAACGAAAATGATGTTTGCACTACTTATGGTTCAGCCATCGGCTCTGGCCGCTCTATTGTACTTCAGCCGGGCAATTAATTACTACGTATATCCAACTTCATCACAGACGGATAATGAAGCGTCAGCATGATCGTTTTCCATTAGGTATTCGGGCTCACTACCTCCTGGTGTTCCACTTTTACAGTCTTTCAGTAGCCTGGGAAGTGTTACCTACATAAATTCGTTATACTTTGGGCAGCAGTCGCTAGATCAACTATTTCAGTCCTTCATAAATATGCTCTAATACTAATACAAACCTTCTGTAAGTGGCTGACTTATCATCATTTCATAGAATTTTCGAGCTTTCACTCTGTCGAGAAGCATTTTAGGCATACAATAGCTCCCTTATATCGAGCTGCTGAAAGCAACTGATTTTTATTTTTGGATTTTGCAAATTTTATAGAAAATAATCTTTATATAAGCAAAAAAAAAGTGTAACAAAATGATAATATCCTTCAGGAACTTTCGAAATTTAATCAACAGTTCATTAAAAAACAAATAAAATAATTTTTATGTATATTATAATAGAAAGATAAATAAAAAATTAAGAAAAATTTATTTCCTTTAAAATTAAATTAATTAAATAATTTTTTTTTTTCAAAATTTTATAGAATGTCCAGTTACCGCCCACGACGAACACGCATTTATGGCGCCAACTATGATATTGGCGAAAGCTCATACAAGAAATTGCTAGAAAGCTTAGACAATAAAAGAGGAGTCGGCAGGTAAAGAATATAATTAAACCACTTGACAAATAATTGGTTCAATTAAAAATTTGCTGAATATTATTTAAATTTGTAGAAGCACAGATTCTCATGTTTCTTTTGGACGCGAAACTAGTCTACCACCGAAAGTAACATTTTCGCAGGACGAAGATGATTTCGATCGTGAGAAATATAGAGCCTCACTGAGAGCCAAACTGCAACTGGACGATGAAGGTGATAACAAGATTTGCCCGCAACTTCCTGAAAAAAAATAAAATAAATAAAATAATAACCCTACTTTTCATTTTAGACACCGACGTTTTGGGCTCCACACTCAAAAAATCGAAGTTGAGACTTGCTGAGAGAAGCAGATTATTAGATGAAGGTAAAGATGTTACTTTGATACAGTAAATTGTTTGTTATTATTATTTTTTCAAACATTTTTCTCACTAGACGAAGATATTTTGGGCTCCACCTACAAACCATTGAAGTTCAAAGGTTTAGATGAATCTTCTGCAGCTGTGGAAACATCATTGAAATCTTCACTGAAATTCAGAGCTTCTGCCGAACCTTTCGAATCATCTTTCAAATCATTGAAATTGAATGGTTCAGATGAGCCAGCATTCGGTGAAAGCATAAAACATAGAGCGCTTAAAGCAATTGACAGAGCTGCCGGAGCGAGATCTATCTTGGATGACTTAGATGATCAGGTAGGTTTTTATACATATTAAATGCTTCCTATAGAGTTGACCGTTGGGTGAAGGCTTTCTTTATATATTAATAATTACAATTACTCGTACATATATTTTACAGGAGGCCAGCACGTTCTCTTCCAGACGCATTAAGATCAGAAGCGAAAATGTTCTTATGGGTGATACCAGTACCACAACCGAAGCTTCCTCACGTATGAAGGCCACAAAAGCTCGCCTTGCTGATCTCGAGTCCGAAATGTCTTCGATTAGTGAAAAGCAAAGTGAACGGGAGAAGCGTAAACATAATTTAAGAAAATTATTGAATGAAAGCGAAACCGATAGCTTTAGAGCCATAGAAATGTAATTGTTTTAATGTTGTGTTATACGAGTACGTACTAAAAAAAAAAAAAGAAATGTGGAAAATAAAGTGTTTAGGTAAATGTTAAAGTGAGATTATAACGAAGAACAAAACTTTTATTCAATCCAATATGTGATGGACGTGAAACATATAGGAAAAGATACGATCGCGTGAAGTCTCCTACGATGAGCAGGGATTCTGGCTGACGCAAGGTACCTCTCATCATATATGCTATACCGTTGCGTATAAAATCTTTACAGGCTCTTAATTAGATGTAAAACACCTGATCTCAACATATCCCAAGTATGACCTTCATGTAATGAACAACTGTTGTTGTACCTACCTACCCACTTAGGAAGAGATAAAAATAGTCGATCTCGTCGAGATCTTCTAATGGGAGACCCAGGAAACGAGATGGAAGGAAGTAGTGTTAATACACATTGAGTAAAATATTGTAGGATTAGGGTCTAGTTATGCTAATATTAGTCGAATTTCGTGAGTCAGCACGAGCTCTTCGTTTGCTGTGAGTTGTGAGTTCCGATGACCCCATTCACTGGTATAGAGAGAGTGAGAGAGTTAGAAAGAGAGAGAGTCCTGGTTTGCCTGGAGGCGGAGGATTTTTTGTAGATCTGTATTTTTGTGACAATGGTGATCGCACGAGGAGTGAGGAATATCGTTCCTAGTAACTTTGAATCGTTAACAGATAGAATTTTGACAACATCCATACACAGTTCTAGCATGTACTTCTTCGTTCAGCTAGTGAAAAGAGTAGCCATGGATTTCTCGGATGTATAAAGGTGGCGGCCGCGGTAAAAGCTCCTCATAAAAAACCAACAGCCGTTCGGAGATAGCTTAGTATAAAGTGTAGGTTTCTCCACTTGTTGGAAAAACATCAAGACGCATAACCACAAATTGGAGGAGGAGCCCGGCCGAAAATCACTTCACCGGTTGCAATGCGCCAATTATATACATATATAAAGGGAAAGGGACGGTGATATCAGCTTAGTTATGAGCAAAGGTTATCAATATCATGACAGACATCAACTAATCATCGTTATAAGAGATCAAGCAGACATATAATGATGCAGGAGAAAGCATTGAAATAAACATTTTCAGCAGTAGCGGGGAGAGGACACCACCTACCTGAATACCTTGTTAAATTTTTGTTTGGTGGTTTGACCTCCATAGAGGTAGAGTCTCTATGACTGTCAATTCCTCTTGTAATTCATGGTTCATCTCTTCAATTCTGGCAGTTATGACTTGTCCTTAACATCCGATAGTAGCACAATTCTCGGGCAGATTCGATTTTGGTTGGGACCATGAGTTATTTGAATGTTGAGCCCGAAATAAAAAAAACTAAATCCCTGCCCGGATGTGTCAGATTGTCTCCGAAATCATGAAATCCAATGCCAGCAGCACACCAGTCGTTACTTATTGTCGCCAACTGGAGATGGCATGTGAAGTCAGGTCCTTCCACACCTGACATTTCTAAGGGCTGGAGCTTTTTATTATTTTCCTGCATTAATTGTATCGAATACTTTCAAAATTGGAGTGCTCGCATGGTCTTCCCAACGAAAAAATTGTTTCTTGTTTTGCTCAACTATGTACATATGTACTCCAACGTCTGCAGTATTCGCCATTGCTAGTACCCAAAGGTCCATAAAACTTGACAAATCTATATCTGCTTCTCAACAAGGTTAACGCACTACGACAGTAACAACAACAACAAAAACAATGCAACACAATAATGACCTGAAAAAGCATCTAGGAATTACGGAAGAGCCTTGCCGTGCGAATGAAATTTTCCAATAATAAAAAAGGCGTTGCTTTAAAATATTTGTTGGTAAATTCTTCGCAAAAACAACTACATCGCGTCAAGTTTACAGCTACAGAATATCTGTGCACTTGATCGTGTATATGTAGGTAAAAGGAAAAAAAGTGAAAAACAACAATATGTGAAAGCGGCACACATGTAGCTTAATGGGATTACCATTGGCTCGTGCTGTGGGCATCCCAAGTTCGAATTCCATTCGAACAAAAGGTGTCTGGAAAAAGAAGTCTGATGAGGAAACGTGGTGGTTTCCGAAATAGCAGCTATAACTTCTACCGTCCAAAGCTATTGTTGTAATTTTTTCACTATTTCCAAAAAATATGTGGTCTGAAACAGTTCCATTTAAATGAAAACCCAAAAACAATGCAACACAATAATGACCTGAAAAAGCATCTAGGAATTACGGAAGAGCCTTGCCGTGCGAATGAAATTTTCCAATAATAAAAAAGGCGTTGCTTTAAAATATTTGTTGGTAAATTCTTCGCAAAAACAACTACATCGCGTCAAGTTTACAGCTACAGAATATCTGTGCACTTGATCGTGTATATGTAGGTAAAAGGAAAAAAAGTGAAAAACAACAATATGTGAAAGCGGCACACATGTAGCTTAATGGGATTACCATTGGCTCGTGCTGTGGGCATCCCAAGTTCGAATTCCATTCGAACAAAAGGTGTCTGGAAAAAGAAGTCTGATGAGGAAACGTGGTGGTTTCCGAAATAGCAGCTATAACTTCTACCGTCCAAAGCTATTGTTGTAATTTTTTCACTATTTCCAAAAAATATGTGGTCTGAAACAGTTCCATTTAAATGAAAACCCAAAAACAATGCAACACAATAATGACCTGAAAAAGCATCTAAAAACAGGAAATATTTGATTAAATTTCTACAGAATCATAGCTGATGGCAGGATTCTGTTACTTCCACGATCTATCTTTCGAACGAACTATGCTTGAGTTTGTTGAACATAGTACCAACTCGGTCAATCGGTTCACTTCACATAAAAAAGAATTTCAAGTATAGGTCGGTCTCTGGTCCACTACCTCGGGAGAAGAACAGTCTTCCAGTTAATCTAAGAAAAATGCCATCGAGTTTTAAGTAAATCGAAACAAAAATTTGATTTTTTCAAATAGTTCGAGGTCTAGTCTACCAGGAACCATAGAAAAAAAACTGTCAATAATCTGCCGTATAGTTTCGGAGATCACACCAAGCAAATATACAAAAAAAAAACACGTTTTTATATTTATAGATTCGTTATTTATTGGAAGCAAGTTTTCAGAGCACTTTTATTTTCTTTACCTTTTCACCAAAGCGGCGAAGGATTTAATTTTCTTAAAATTTTGACAGTTTTTATATTCTAATCATATAAAATTGATATGATAAAATATACTACAATTAACAAATACAAATTCCTTTTAGTTTCAATATCCAATACTTTTACACACTCTCCTTAATAAACGCTACAATTGGGCTCAAGCCGATATTATCTACATACATATACTATGCTAAATGCAAGTAGAGGCAGCTGGCGGGCTAAGCTTATCAAATTACAATTCCTTACAAACGCTTCTGAAAGCGTCCAAGACGATATGCGCATGCTTTTCTTGGAATATCAAAGCTGGTCGGAAGCGAATTGACAATTCACCACAGCCGCCAGTTTGTATACCCTTTTGTTTGAGGCGACCCACGAAATCGTCACGAGCCTTTCCATTCTGGCAATTAACCGCTAAGAAGGTGCCACGTCCTCTTGTTGAATTTAAGATATGCGGAAATTCTTTTTCCAAAGCAAAGAGCCCATCTTTCAATACTTTGCCAGATTTGTTCACAGTTGCCAGCAAATTCTCTTCTTCTATAACATTAATGACTTCATTCAGTAACAACAATTTGCCTGGATCACCCATCCATGTGTTGAAGATGCGATAACCCTCAATGGGTTGGAATTCCGGCTTGTGGAAGTAACCGCCCAATTGCATTTTCTTACTGAATGTCACCACATCAGGTGGTCCATCCAAGTTGAAGTGTTCGTGACACCAAATTTTACCAGTGCTGCCGCCACCAGTTTGCACTTCATCGATTAACAATGCAACATTACTACGTTTGCTAATCTTCTGCAGACCCTGGAAGAATTCGGGCGAAGCTTCATTGTCACCACCTTCACTCTGTATGGGTTCAACAACAATACCCGCTACAGGTATACCCTTCTTATTGTATTTTGCAATTAGATCTTCAACTTCGGCCAAACAACGTTCATCTTCGGCTTTGTTGTGACGTTCGTTTTCCTCTAGTGGATATTGATATTTCGGGAATGAAGCGACTGGCCAATCGAATGCCGGCACATCAATTTTATGTATATATTTGGAATGTGTCGTTGAGAGCACACCCAAAGTGCGTCCATGGAATGCGCCTTTGAAGGACAGTAAGCTGAGTGGCGACGAACCGGGTGGTTGATTGATCATGCAGGACTCCTTTTCGGCTTCTGTGAAATCAACATTTTCACCACGTACGTTGCGACGGTACCTTGAATGAAAGGTAAGTTTTGTAAGTTAAAAGATAAATGTTTTTTGAAGATTATTAGAAGTTCCGAAAGGACATAGGAAAGAGACTCTACTTTTTATAAATATTTGCTTGAAATGCAGAGCTCCTTGCTACGGTGCTTATTTGAGTAAATTGTATATATATTTTTTTTTTTTCAAATTGCAATCTTACCATATGAATATATTCTTGTAGGCATTTTCATTCGAACACGATCCGCACATCATGGTGGTGAGCTTGTTGAGGCCTTTGGGTGCAATTTTCGTAAGAATTGAACTCACTTGTCCCGCCCATTCTCTGCCCGGGAAAACACCCAAAGCGGGACGATTGACTAAGGCTGTAGATAAAGAAAAAATATAAATTTATTTATTATTACATACATATAGAATTAGTAGAAGAACTTTGAATATACTTGTATAAGCGAGAAGGATAACCTTCAAAGTGTTGGTCATAATAGAGGTACCAGAGAAAATATTAAGTAAAATAGAGGGTAGCCTCGCAAAGCTAGCCTATACCAGTGAGGTCATCTAATGGAAGGTTGAAAAACTCAGTTTGAGATATATCGTTTATAGGGTTCAATGCCTTGCGGTGACTTAATGTGCTCTGGAAATTCGCCTGGATAGTTGGCAGTTAGCTCTATTAAAGTCTACTCTTAAAGTGCACGACACTTGAGTTGAGTTGAGTTTATGCAGCTGTTAGGCCAACAGCCCCTTTGTTATACCGTTGTGACGCTCGCGCATTCACTTTCCCAAATGTTCGAACGAATTCATCTGCTTTGTAAAAGCAACAAGATTACCAATTATCGCTAAAGATAGCTCAGCGAGACAGTCGAAAAAGCGTTTCCGAGTATCTGGCTTCACGCAGATGTCAAGGCTGGACAGTGACAAAGGTAGTGTTCAATAGACGCCTCGTCCCTACAGCTGAGACAAAAATTATTAGAGTGGTAGCCCATTCTTTTCCCGTGAAGCTCCAGTAAGTAGTGCCCTGTTATTACGCCTATCGTTATGTTAATGAAGCACCGGTCTAGAAGGATAAGACGTTTTGTCTGATCACGTTGCACGTGATCTCATTCAGCCATCTATAGTCTGCTTCCATGATAAAGGCCAGTTATAGCATTTACTTTGCCTTGGAGAAAGGTAAACTAGCATCGTGTGCATGTTTTATTGCGGATAGAAGGGTTGCTTCTCTCGCTAGTTTGGTTATGCTTCATATAGGTTAAGGACTGTTAGCAAACCCAAGCCAATGACTTACAATCAGATCCCACTTTCAACTAAATAACCAATGAACAATTTCATGGAATAACTCGATCTCCTGCTACAGTTTGTAGATTTTTCGGAATTTAGATGGGTTAGCACGTTCTAAGCAACGGAGAAAACCAGCAACTGTCGGTAATATTTTCCTCAATAGGTAAAATAGCTGCAATAGAGGCGGGCACTTTAGCTGTATGGGTGTAGTGCGTACTCTTATAAGAGAGATGTTTGTTATCCATTCTGAACATAGCAACATACAAAGTTATATTCGGCCGACCCTAAGCAGGGAATGTAGGCCCTTTGTTGGTATTTCTGATATGAAATTAAAAGCTTCCCATATATAATCTACTTTCCGTGCAGAGGCAACCTAGAATAAACTGGACGTCGTTCCATTTGTTGGAAAAAAACAAAAAAACGCGGGCCACAAAGCGGAGGAGAAGCTCGACGGGAAATGTATGTATGTATATACCATATGTACTTGTTGAGAAGTGCCTCAGTAGAAGTAACAGTCCGTGTCTAGCTAATGAATATTGCTAAAGAAATAAGTATAAGGAAAAGTATTTATTATTGTACATACTTTATTCAAATTGCTTTGAGCGTATAAACTTCGGTCTTTTGAGCCTTCATATTTTTCTTTCATTTTAGTACTTAATTATTTATAAATTCCCACTGTAAACTGCTTTTATCTGCTTTCTTCAAATACAGTATCTTATCAAGCATTTGAAATTTATTTATTTATTTAATAAACCAGCAGTAAACGGCTTGAAACGATTATTTTTAGGAACTACAATTCAGGTAAACAAGCTTTGGCCTCAGCTGATGTCCACACGCCCCAACTGCGAGTGCATTGTGTGAGTGCAATAAATAGTCATTTAATATAAGACGAACTTTGTATGGGCGAGTAAAATACTTGTATGTATGCATGTGTGGCATATTATTCAATCAGAGAATGTAGAAAATGAAATTTGTTTGCAGACGTACATAAGTGTGTATGTACCATATGACCGTAAGTACATGTATGTATGTGCACTGAAGTGTTAATTGAATTCAAACTTTTATTAATAATAATAATTTACGGAGAGAGCCTTTCATGTCTGGCGTCAATGCAATATTATTAACTATTAATAAAAACTTATTTATACATTTATTAAAATGAAATATTATAAAATTAAATTAAATAAAATAAACAATATCAAATTAAAAATATGTTGTAAAAAAAAAAATAATAAAATAAAATAAAATAAAATAAAGCATGCTAAAATAAATTAAATAAAACAAAATGTAATAAAACTTAATAAATATAAACAAAGTAAAGTGTAAAAAATTATTTAATGAAATCAAAAAAATAAAATAAAATAAAAAATCAATAAAATAAATTTTAATTAAAACCAATTTTATTAAATAAAATAAAATTCAATTGAAACCAATTTTTTTAAATAAAATAAATTTTAATTAAAACCAATTTTATTAAATAAAATAAAATTCAATTAAAACCAATTTTATTAAATAAAATAAAATTCAATCAAACCCAAATTTATTAAATAAAATAAAATTCAATTAAAGCAACGTGATCAGATAGCTAGGGCCGAAGCTGGACGCGAAAAAATCCCAACATCTTATCCTTCTAGAGCAATTCTCCATTAACATAGCAACAGGCATTTGTTTAATGGGGCTTCACGGGAAAATAATGGAATATCACTCTAATGATTCTTGCCGCAGCTGTAGGGACGAAGAAGAGGAGGAGTTTATCCAGCGCTACCTATGTTGTCACTGCCCACAATTTTCTCGGAAAACACTTCTTCGACTGCAAATTGGAAATCTAGTTGCTAAGGCACACGAAATGGTGTTTGATCATTTAAGAAGATGAAGATAGGAGCCTCACAGCGGTATCACAACGGGCCTATTGGCCTAAGTGCCGCAGCCGCATCAACTCAACTCCACTCTTCATGTGCCAAAAAAGTTTCAATTCGAGTTACCAATGCTATATATTTATTGGGAATCTTATTAAAAAAATCCTTGCGAACTAATAAATAATAAAAATTATTTTACATATTTATGTTCACATATTTTCTCAAAAGCAAGAACCAACATGAGCGTATTTCTTTCTTTAATAGCACTTTCTAAACATAATTCTAACAAACTAACAAGATTACGCATTATCAGGTCGTTATCAATATAATATCATTATTTAATCTTTCAATAAAAATATGTATGTATTTGTACTTACTTTTCAAATTTTTATCATTTTGAAAGACATTAAGGAGGCGTGGATGATTATAGCCTAATGGCATTGATGAAATTTGCGTATAAACATCGAGTAAAGCATTGCCATCCACATCAACCAGATAGTTTCCAATGGATCTTTCATAATCAGCGAAAAGTTGAATCGGCTCGCTATTCTAGAAAAGAAACCAACCATATGAAAAATATTTCTACTTTTTTTACAGGTGGTACTGGATGCACCATCTGTTGCTATAGCATTCGAAACTTAGTTCCGCCATTTTTTGGTATATTAAAATATGTATATAACTAACAAAATTACGATATGCTCCATGGTGAAGGTAAGTTTTGATTCAAAATCATCATGAGCTATAGAGCACATTGAATGGCATGGTTAATAAGCAAAACTGCCGCTTTTGGGCCGACGGAAAACCTTGTGAGATATTCGAGGAGCCTCTCCATGACTAAAAAGTGATCGTATGGTGCGGCTTATCAGCCAAAAAGATCATCTGGCCGTATTTTTCTGAGAACGAGGTTGGCGACGATATTACAATCATTGGCGCGCGCTTCGTGACTTTGTGTTTCCGGAAACGACTGAAAATGATATGGCCTACTTCATAGCACACATTAACCGGGATTAAATGACGCTACTCCGCACTATGTTCGACCGAAAAACGGTGATTTCGACTGGCCGCCGCGCTCAAGCGATTTGACGCCGCCGCACTTCTTTTTGAGGGGGTATTTTTGAAGAGTAAATTTTATATCGACAAGCCGTAAATAACATAGAAAGCAACAAATAAAGTTTGTGTAAAAAAAATAAGAAAGTTGTTTTAATCAAAAGTTATTCAAGTTTCAGGAAAATTAATTTAAATAAAAAATTAACTTAAATTTTCTAATTGCCGGAATGTCAACCCCTCCGAGTGTATTTTTGACATGAAGTAAAGGCTCCTCGTAAAAAAAAAAACCATTAGCCAACAAATTGTAGAAGGAGTTCGGCCGAAATTCAGCGGTTAAAAAGTGACAATTATATATGTATATTCAAATACTATCACAACAGATGGCGCACCCTGTATTATTCTCCCATCCTGAATAAATACGCTGAAAGTCGAAACGCCACAATAACAATGTCTGCAGTTTCTCTTAAAGTAATAATTCAATTTGACTTAGTGTGTCTTTATTGGTTCTAATAAAACACATGCGCTTTTATTACTACTAGATTACAAGTAGTAATATTACTAAAAAGTTTATAGTTCTCTAATTTTCCATATGCAGTAATTTCTACTTAAGCAGGCATTATTTCATAGGATGTAAGCTCTGTATGTATATTTGTTTATATGATATAGTATAGCAACTTTTGTTTATTACATTTTATAATTAATATTTATTTATTTTATTTTCTATTTTTATTTTTATGCCAATATATAAATAAATATATTATCAGACTCCTTTAATAAACAAAAATAAATGATCGAATTGTCAGCATTTAATATTTTTAACTCAACTTCGCAATTAAATTATTACAGCATTTTTATTTATTTTTTATTTACTTAATAAACCTTTATTATGATCTTATTACATAAACTACTAGACCATTTTTTATTATTTAGAGCAATTGCTTATTTACTGTTTATAGAGATAAGTGTTCTAAACGAACGTTGCAGCAGACTTTCTCTATCGAATTTCGTGTCAACAACAACATTCAAGTGCAAAAGGTGTTTGCATGCCCAGTAAAATGCATTACATACCATGTTATTCTAGCACGTGGATGCACTAAATTTTTTGTGTGTTGTAATTTTATAATTTGTCATACGTCATAATTTATATGTGTGTATTTATAGTAAAATAAATAAAAGTTACTCAATTTTATATATTCATATATATATGATATTTATAAATAAACAGCACACTTTTAAATATCAACCGTAACAAATTTCAAACTCTTATGTCATATATTCATTTTAATTTAATGCAATTATATGTGTATGTACACATGTTTGTATTTTTATTGCTGCATAGACTTGTTTTCAAAATTATTAAATAACGGTTTCATTAAGAATATTTCCTCAAATAAATATTAGCTTTATGTAAATAGTTATTTTAATCAAACGAGGAAGGGCTAAATTCAAACCAAACACCAGATATCCGACATTGGGTTGCACATAAATGTGTCTCAAACTAAAAATAAATACATATAACTTGAAAATGAAAATGAAAATTCAAAATGAAATTAAACTCAGCAGCCAAAATTAGAAAATTATTCGCCCCCTGCGGGTTAGGGGTTCAAGAATTTACCCGCGGTAAGGCATGCCTGTCGTAAGGGGCGACTAAAATCCAATAGTTCCCGCGACAGTCGGGTCTTTATACCGGAACGACCCGGATTTTTTATCCGGCCAAGGACTGTCATTCCCGCAACATTCCCCAAAAATTACTTTGAGGAATATTTTTGCGGCTACAACAACAACAACAACAGAAAATTATTCACTAGTTATTTTATTTAATTGCATTGTATTTTTTTGATTCATTTTTTGCAATTTTGTTTTTACTTTTTAATTTGAGTTTTCTTGTTTGTTTATTTATTTTTATTTTAAAAAAATAATTGAATTTTTTTTTTTAATTGGATTTAGTTAATTTTAATTTGTTCTATTCCATTTCCATTAACTTTATTTCATTTGATTTTATTGTATTCTGTTTTTTCCAATTTTTCTTTTTTGGCGTGTCTTATTTTTTATATATATTTTGCTTCACTTCATCTTATTTATTATTATTATTATTATTATTTTTTATGTTAATCTATTTTATTTTATTTCAATTTATTTTATATTATTTAATTATGCTTTTTATTTTTTTAATTTAATTTAACTTTTTTCCACTTTATGCTATTTTATTTTATATCATTTTATTTGGTATAATTTCCATTTCTCTTACTTTACTTTATTTTATTTTATTTTTGAATTTTTATTTTTCATTATATATATTTTATATCGTTTTGTTCTATTTTATTTTATTTTTTTATATTTTTTTCATATTTTTTGAACTATTTTATTTTGTTATATTTTATATTTTTATTTTACTATTGTATATTGATTTTTATTCAGGTTTAGTATTTGTGTATGTTGATTAATTTTACTTTGCTTCATTTTGATTTTTATTATGTTTTATGCGAATTTACTTTATTATATTTTCCTTTCTTTTGTTTAGTTATATTTATTTTAATTTAGTTTTTTATTTCTTTTATATCATTTAAATGTATTATTTATTCATTGTTTTTAATTTAAATATATTTATATATATATATTTTTGTTTATTTTATATTATATAATATTAATTTTTTTATTTCAGTTTATCTTATTTATCAATGAATTACAATTTATTCAAATTAAAGTTAATTTATCTATTTTTTTTTTTACTTTCATATAACATAATTTATTTTCGTACTTACATATGTATGTATGAATGTATGTGCATATGTATTCGTATGCATATGAAAGGCACCCCAAATGAATTACTTCCACTTACGACACAAGTAACGCACACATATTCGTAGTATAATCATACATATATACTCGTACATGCACATACATATAAAATAGTATCCACTACGTAATTGCATATTACGCGGCTCCTCGACCATATTAAATATATTAAAATGGTTTTTTTTTCTTACTTACTTGTACAGCACTCATTATTCCCTTCAATTCCAATGATTTGGGGCCCGGTATGCTTTGTGTTTTGACAGCTGGCGCTGCAGGCTCAGCAATGGTCGCATAGTTTCTAGGATTAGCCAAACCTGTGAGCGCGAGGATACAACAAAAGTATGTACATACATATGTACGTGTATGTAACGTAAGTTAAAAAGGAAGATACAAATATAACAACAAAATACCAATATAATATGTACATAGTAAGCAGATAGTTCTAATCGATTTTGACAAAATTCAATTTTTAATTTTTTTCCGCAAGTCATCATTTTATTCTTTCCCCAAGCATTAAACATTTACCTTTCAAAATATTGCAGTTCCTTGATACTGCGGTTGCTTTCAGGAAACTCATTGTTATTGTTATTAATTAAATGAACACTTCGAATAAGAAAATAAAAAAAATTTAAATTAAGGTAAGTTGTTGTGTTATATCAATAACTGTGTTGTACGACCGTTACTATCGTTGCGCACTTTCGGAATCAACGTTAAAAACTACTATGAAAGAGCAGCATCCAAGGCGAACGGTCTTGTACTCCTCGGCCGGTGCTGGATTGTGCGCACAATTTCGTTGCTTTGCTTTGCGGCAATTTTACGCTCCCTAAAAGTGGACGATATTATTATTATTATTATTATTATTATTGTTATATGGGGTGTGCGAGTATACTCAATATATTTTTATTACTTGTATGTATGCATGTTTGAATGTACATATGTATATATACCATAGGTAGAGACATCGGCGATACGGCCGTCATACGACCACAAGTGTTTCCCTAACTAAAAACGAACAACCTGTTTGTTGTTTGTAAATTATTATCACAACAAATAGAAAACGAAATCTGTGAGAACTCACAAATTTATTAGTGAGTATCCATACACAAATATACATATGTATGTACTCATATTCATATGTATAATCATAAGTCGCAGGGAAATTTTGGTAGAATTAGCGAGAACGACACTTGTCGCGCTCGAAATGAGAAAGTGAAGAAAAAACTAAAAAATTCTTATCATACGCATAATAAAAATAAAAACTAAGCCAGTAAGGAGGGCTAAATTCGATTGGCACCGATCGATAGTTACCCGGCTGTCATTTACTTTAGTAATCTGTGGCTCATATGTTAGAAGTTATTGTGGCATCGGGATCCAACTGTCAAAATTTTAATAAAAATCGTATATCTCGCCATAAAATAACTGTAAGTGGCATTATAACAATGTCTCTTTAACCTTAAATTACCTCTAACCCAGTTCTATCAGTTAACCTGCGGGTAAATAAATTTTCTATTTCACAGCACCAGTTAAATTTGAAAATTGTTAGCAGTGCATATTAATTCGGTCCGTTTTTTGTACTCAACAAAGTGATTTTATTTCTTATTGATAAAAGTCCAATAATACATCATTCAAAGTAAAAAAAAAAAATAAGTTCTCTATATCCTCGACCCAATCAATAAGACATTTTTCGATATCTTACAATTTCTTCATTCCTTTCCGCAAGTTGAAGTTGTCGCTTTGGCCCCTTGTTTACTGCCAACTGAAGGTCTTGTAGTCAAGTCAACATTGCCTTTGTCTGCCGAACCCTTGACACTCAGATAACCACATAAATGTGTATTCTCTGCAATGGCTTGGCAGCTTAAATGACTTTCTTATCCATAGTTGGCCGCAGCAAACTGAAGTCCATACTACTTCGTTCCTTTTAGAACGTACAATAAGAATATGAAGAACTTTGGTCCAGTCTTCTACTCCATTTTAGGTGATAACTGTTCTGACTTTAAGATGATAGCTCCAAGTCTTCTGGACTAAAATTTTTTCCGAACTACAAAAATGCTATTGCTCTACTCAGGAAGTTTCTGTCTAAAAGTTCGTAGTAGATGACATTCGAATTTTGTAGTTTGCTTCACTGGAATTTTCAGAATTTCCTGTAAAACACAAAGTTAATGAAAAATTATATAAATAAATTGATTATATAAAAAAAATTGAAACATATTTACTTGCGATGGTTCTAAATCAAATGACGTAAATTTGGTAACAAGGCAAGATAGATAACTATAAATTAATCTACGATTACGTTCACGAACCTATCTCTTGCGCCTAACGTCAATAGCGTCAGATAAAATAATGGTGAATGATCTATTAAAAAGAAGAAGCATTGACATGTTAAATTGTTTCATATTACACACTTCGTGATGATATTTGGAATAGCTTGTTGTGTTAAATAATAGTAAAAATGTTGACGATGTCTCAGGAAACAAATTGGGACGAATTAAAATATATTATCTCGAAAGGTGATGGTGTTGAATGCCGGGAGGCATTAATAAAAATTAAAGATGCCGTCATTGGTAGCAATAGACAAAAAGGTGCGCTTATATCTCATGAACTGGTTCCTGTTATACTTAACACTTGTATCGACCAAGATCAAAGCCCCGATCGGAAAATGGATGCACTGGTTATATTAGGTGAGTTGAAACATGATATAATTTTTTTGGAAAACAGCAAATCACATTTTTCTACGAATATGTGCATATATACATATGTCTGTACAAATGTGAGCGTAATAGAAATTTGTGAATTATAGTTACACGAATCTATACATAGCAATTTCGTAGGGAAGACTCCCATTGCTGAGTCACCTTGACATTGTCAGGATAATGTTCATATTTTTACTATCAACAGCATTCCTATTTGTGCAGAACAAAATCAATCATATAATACTTTATTGTCCATGTACTGCTATATATATATGTATTATATATGTTTAACCTTATGTTCATATGTATACATATAAAAAAAACGGCATTTTTTAGGATTTTATTACAAAAAATATTTCTTCATTTCAGGTTCTTTAGCGAAAGGTTCGGAGGATCAAGTAGAACTATTAGTGAAACAGTATAATGTCGTACCCTATTTGCTGAAAGAAATCGTTTCAAGAAATAATAGTAAAAAGTGTGTTGAAATTTGTCTGAGCACATTGCGTTCGATATTTGAACATCCATGCGCTCCAAAGGAAAATTTTTTAGCAGACTCGGAAGTGTTGAAGCACCTTTTACGTAAGTTATACATACAACAAACGGGTTCCTAATCTAAAATCTATTTTTTTTTTATACTTGTAGGACTAGCTACCTCAAGTAGCTCATTAAAAACACAAATATGTATAACAAGCATACTCGTATCAGTATGTCAAACTAACGAAGATCAACTGCGGCTTCTGCATGCTGGAACCCTACATATCTTGTCGCGAATGATTTGCTATGACAATGAGGATGTACAAATACCGGCGCTACGTTGTTTATCATGCATGTGCTATTCAAATCGATCGGTAGCTGACAATATTTGTGTCATTAGGTTGGTTATTTACTATATTCATAGTTTATATTACTAATGGATAATTTAATTGCAGTTTTCAAGGCAGATCTTTACCAGATATCTTAAATTCGCTTATGTCGCGACTATTTTGTCCAGAAATACAGTTAACTGCAGCAAGATGCTTAACCTATGTATACAGGTCAGGCACGCTGCCATCAACGGATAATAGAATATCACAAAAAGCGCTTCCCACCTTAGCCCGTTTATGCGCCGATAGTTTTGATCATTCAATAAGAGCGTCAGCGTCCGAAACGTTATCCTATCTGATAGAGGTGCTTTATGAAATTTCTGAAAGAAATATGTATAATTTTTTTACTGAAACATTATATATTTTTACAGATTGATTCAGAACTTCAAAGCACAGCGGCAATAACGAATCATTTGCTTAAATCGCTATCGGATTTGCTGCAAAGTCAAGAACCCTCTGTTAAACAGGCGGCGCTAGGCTGTTTTGCATCATTAGGTGCCAACGATGAGGCAATCAGAAAACGTCTGATGGACACATTTGGTGTAATTAATGCTGTATTAAATGGTCTCAAAGATAATAATTCAAAGGTTAGTGTATTAAAATTGCATATAAATCATAAATCACATATTTGCTAATCGCTTTTCTGTATATAGGTAAAACTAGCTGCGATAAGATGTCTGCATTCGCTTTCGCGATCTGTTCAGCAGTTACGCACCACATTTCAAGTACGAAAATTTTTATTTTTAAATCGCAATATCTACATAAGTCTCTTTATTACTAGGATTACACACTTTGGGAACCGCTAATGAGCATATTTGGAGCTGAAACATCTGTTGAATATTTAATTGTTGTCACTTCAGCCATTTGCAACCTACTCTTGGAATTCTCACCCTCCAAGGAATTTATTATTAATGCTGGTATTACTGACAAATTGTGTCAATTCACATTGCATACAAATCCCTCCGTAAGGTTAAATAGCGTATGGGCATTAATGAATATGTCATTTCAGTCTGAGATGTATGTGAGAACAGATATTATCAATACTCTTGGTATGAAAAGAGTATTAGAGTTGGTTTATGATACTGATACGAAAATTGTGATGAAAGCATTAGGGCTGTTTAGAAATTTAGTAAGTAAAAGTCATACTGTTGAAATGATTATGAGCGTGCATTCGTCTCAAGTGCTTGATGTTATAAACAATTTACTTGAATCTGATCAATCGATGGAAATTAAGGAGCAAGTATATTGTGTTGTTGGCAACATAGCGACCGAAGCTGAGAATGGTGATTATATATTAATGGATAACAGACTCATGGGCCATTTGTCGGAATGTTTGGTATGTAAATTCTATATGAATGCTTTATTTTTTATATTCAATATGTATGTGAAAACAATTTTTATTGCATTTCAGTTTCATCCGGATAAAAAAATACAAAACGCCGCAATTTTTACAATTCATAATATTGTAAAACGGAAGGATACGTGGTCCACGGATAAGTATATTCGTCTAAGTGAAACGAATATCATTAAAAATATTTATGAATTAAATAGGAGATATATAAAGAACAAAGCACAATATGAAGACTATACATACAGAGTTTTAAAACTAATTGTTATACAATGTAAAAATGTCTACCCGGAGAGTTTACAGTAATTATTAATACAAAAAAATATATATACACACAATAATATATGTACATATTATTAATACTATTCTTACTCAAATAGTTTTTATGTTTTCAAACAGTTTTCCTTGTTGAAATATACTGTAGCATTTTCAACGGAGTTGTTTTGATAATTAAAATTACAAAAAAAAAAAAACAAATTGCACAGGTTTCACGTTCCGATAGCAAAGAACAGTTCGAATCCAATTTGAAACTTTCAGATATAAATGACGTTCAAAGACCAGTAAGGCAAAAAAAATTGAAAAGAACATCCAAAGCCGAAAATAATTTTCGCTATGCATACACCTTACTATATGTCGGAAGTAAAAATTCTCCACACTATACGAACGGCATCACAAAAGAAAACTGAATCAAAACAAAAATCATCTGTTTTTTTTTTTGTTGATGACGTACACCAAACATTTTGAGATGTGTAGATGCGGCAATAATAACCGATCGACTTTTTTGTCAGAGCAATCGTTAGTCATATTAGAGATGAGAAAAATATGTAGCGGGATTCAAATAAGGAAATAAAGTGGATTTTTTAGTTTTGAAACTTTTTTTTGCAGTGATTCAAGCTCAAACAATATTTTCACTTCAAAACTGAGTTCAAGAAACTCGACTGCTCTTAACTAATTAAACTGATTACTTAGCGATTATTTTAATTTATATATTTCTTACTATTACGTAAGCGTAGTAAAAATTGAATCGAAACAAAAATTTGTTATAAAATCTTAAGGACCCATCGGAGGTAGCAATTTATTAATTTCAAGTGGCGTGTCAAAATTACAAACTTCGAAAATTAATTTCAAGGGCAGTCACATATAGTATAAAAAATTTCATTGCATTTGAATTTCAATTTCTGTAAATTATTAAAAACCTTATTTGACAATACTCAAATCCTTTTATTAGCAGTTTCAAGAGAAAAAAATATTGCAGGAGCAGTTAGAAATTCTATTTCAGAAATCAAATTGCAGGAGCAGTTAGAAATTCTATTTCAGAAATCAAATTATAGATAAATATGTGCAGTCACATACTGCATTTTTTTATTTCCGCAATTATATGAAATTAAATTTCAGAAACTGGTTTAAACGCGGTCACACGTTGAAAAGGAAAATTTGATAACAGCAAAATTCGCAAATAAGTAAAAATTACGCGAAAATTTCTACGTCTTACAGCTCCTTTAAATTCAGGGTGACACCTTTAAATTCACTACCTAATCTCATACCCTACAGCTGAGTTCTTTATTTCCGTTTAAATTGCACCAAATTTTCCCAATAACGAATAAAAATCCTATCCAAAAACTAGCTGGCTCTATGTAAACTAATTTTCGGGACTTATCACGACTTTTGATTTTTTCATATCTAATTCTTGCACATAACTAACATTTCCATTATGAAATCGTGATTTCTGGTAAACAAAACTTTTATTTTGCTTACTGGAATTTCTTAAAATAGTGCATAAAAGAGAAATAATGTTGAACGAATTAATTTCGTGGGTTTTAAATACATATCTTGGCAAATATTTGGAAGATTTTAATCCTCAACAATTGTCTGTGGCCTTACTATCAGGTGTGTTAAAAAGGGATCGTGTGTGTGCTACAAAAAAAAAAAAATAATAATAATAACATAGTGAACTTCAACCCATTGTATATACAAAATGTAAAATTGAAATAATATTATAATGGCGCAGTCCTTAAACTAAAATTTCTTGAGCAATACTAATGATCTAAAACTGGCATTTTTGCGTTGTAAAAAAGTCAAGGCGTGTGCATGAAAAAAGAAAACAGATATTACAATAAACTAATACATACATTTTACATGTATTATTACTAAATTTCTTCTTCTTGTATTAATGTATGCCGGCAACTGGTTTTATATGTGACTGCTAAATTTAAACACTATAATTACTCGTGCGTCATATTGTTTATTAAAGATGCTATCAAGTATCGCTCATTGTACCACTCCAATAAGAGTGTCAAAAATTCTTGAAAATAGCATTTATTTGAAAAATATTCACCTTTGAACTTATTCGTGCCCATAAATATACGTGCTAATTTATAACCATAAATGTACATATATTACATGTATAATTTTAATTATACGTGTAGTGCAATTATAATTTGAAAATAATATATAAACATATACTTACATACATATATGCATATGTGCAGTAGTTTTGTTGAAGTGTATTGCGTTAATTGTTATTGATAAGATAAAACTAATACAGTACACACCATTATTAACACATACCATAATAATATGTACATATATTTATTTCTGCTAGGCGAGGTAGAATTAGAAAATGTCCCAATACGAAAAGATGCACTACGTTCATTTGGTATACCAGTGCAAGCACATTCGGGAAACATTGGTAAGATAAAGTTGCAGATACCCGTACGACAATTCCGCACAGCACCATGGTGTATAATAATTGAACGCATTTATGGTGTATTCGGACCGAAAGACCTTGATGATTGGGATGATGAGAGGGAAAAATTTGCCGAATATGAATACAAAGTCACTGAACTTGATGCCAAAGAAGCAAAGTGGCGCGTTGAGAATGGCTATCAAATTGATAGTTATTACTCAAATTCCTATACAAGCTGGCTGAATTATGGCACTACACTAGCCACCAACATTTTAGAAAATCTGGAGTTGAAAATCAATGATGTGCATATACGTTATGAGGACGCAATTACAGTGGGTGGCGTACATTTCGCAGCCGGCATTAAAATCAACTCATTGACAGTACAAAGTTGTGACAGTAATTGGCAGGCGCGCTCAAATGCGCCTAACGAACAAAATATTTCATATAAATTAATTGAATTAAAAGACTTTTCTTTGTACTGGGATCGTATGACTGAGGAGAATCAATGTTCCCACCTGCTATCGAAGGAACTCCTGACACACATGAATAAGTTGTGTGACAAAGAAAAACATAATTATATATTGCATCCAATAAGCGCACAGGCGCATTTCAAGCGCGATTGTTGTAAACAGGCTTTACGTTCTAAATCGAAACCTCGTTTAAATTGCGAATTTCAAGTGCAGCAAGTAAAAGTGGCTCTTAGCGATGTATGTATTGTATAAAAAATTATATTATTTAAAGTTATGTGCATTTAATTTAAAACTATATTTCATTTGTTTAGCTTCAATATAAGCAAATCGTCGATTGTGTATATGGGCTACGTCAGAACAACCGCACACGAACTTTCAAACTTATGCGTCCAGCGTGCACCGTATTCGAAGATCCCAAACTTTGGTGGAAATATGCTGCCAAATGTCATGGGTTTATATATCAAAGTACCGAAAATAAATGGACGAAATTGCGTGAAAATCTACGATATATACGAGTTTATAAACGTCTACTCATAAATCCTAATGATATTCTTACTCCAGAAGAAAAAGATTTCAAAATCCATATGGAAAAATCAAGGGAACTACGCGAACTACATATTTTACGTAATGTTTGCCGCACAAATGTATTTACAAACGATTTAAACTTAAAATCAAACTCTATTAATCATGGTAAAAGCATGCTTTTCCATTGGTTTCCCAATTGGTGGGGTTGGTATGGTAATACAGACACCAGTGTTGTACCTGCACAAGATGATGCATATAAAAATATTGAAAATGATATACTTAACGCCTTAGAAGATACAATGGAAAATGATCCGTTTTCAAAACGGGATGCGATTTTCGGTTATTTTAGTTTTATATTAGTTGATGGTCAGTTACTGGTTAGCACAGAAGATATAATTACTGGGCAGACAACGGTAAATTTCGAAATGGATTTTCAAAATCTTATTTCCTTTATTGAAATGAAACCAAAGTTTACCGCCTATGCAATAGGAGTGTCACTGGGCTCAGTTTGTCTAAAAGATAAATTCACGAAAAATACTGAATTTCCTTTTTTGGTGAAACCTCAATTCGAGGAACCAGCAACAAAGCCCTCACCGCCAAGCACAGGTTACCAATTGGTGGATTTCAAACGCTTCTTTACCAAAGAACAACATGTAGACTCTACGCCAGAGCCATGGTTTCAATTGCGTTATGAAAAAGGTCCGCCGGACATTCAATCAGACATACGTTTGGTCATAAAATCACGTAGTTTGGATATTGTCTACAATAAACAAGTTTTCGAATGCTTAAAATCCTTCTTTGTGAGGCCAGTAAACGAAGTGTATTCAAAGTTTAAAGTTGGGAAGACTGGCCGTAATAGGCTAAAGTTTCTGCAGAATTGGCAACAGTATTTAGTAGGTAATAAGGTAAGAATATACATTGTAAAAACAATTCCTAGTCACGATTATAAATAAAGTACCACTCTCATACTAGGATTTTCGAACAACCTGGTCTCTTGAAATCGACATATCTGCGCCACGCATAATTTTTGCTGATAACCACTTGGATAAAAACACAGGCGTAGTACTTGTGGATTTTGGTCGCTTTCAAATGTTGAAAAATGAATGTCAGAAAAAAGACTCGCTTGTTGGTCGTGACAGCACAGCTGTCAGTGAGACTACCTCAAAGTTGGATAGAGAGCGGGAGAGTGAAGATGAAGACTTCATGACACCTTGTTCAACACCACCAGGCTCAGAAATCAGTTTGATTGAATCATCCACTCTGCGACAAAACTCTGTACCTGTAGTGAACAGCGACACTGGTCTGGAAAGTGCCTTTCATAAAAAAATTTACGATAAATATTTTATAAATCTTACCGATATGCAAGTGATTGTTTGCAAAAATCGTGAACGTGCTCACGCCTGCACGAAACATTCTTCTAATTATCATTTATTGGAAAAATTTAGTATCTCTTTAGAACTGGAGCATCGTGTTATATATACAACAGATCCTGATTATCCATCACTTACACTCTATGGCACCCTACCGAAGATAGTGGCCCATGTTAATGAGCAAAAATTGAATGAATTCTTCAAAATACTCTATCCCATAATAACTGATCCCTTTGAGTTTAACGATCTGAAGAGTCCTACTGGATATGATAGTCCAAATGGCGATGGTATTAGCACCCATGAAAGTGGTGGAGAGCAAAATAGCAACATCAATGGAATAAATGGAACAAATAATGGCTTTGATAATGGTTACGCCACAGAAATGCCAACAAATTTCTTAAATACCAATTTGATGATAATACAATTCGTTATTGGCCAAATGACGCTGGAAGTGCAATCGTTGGAACGCAGCATAGCAGAGTTACAAGTGGTAGGTGTACGTGCGGGCATTACAAAATGTTCAGAGGACACACATATAAGCATGTCAGTGCATGGTTTGCTTTTGGTCGATGCTATACAGTCCTTTGGGCCCGATTTTGAATTGCTAGTGGCTAGCCATCGGCATGTGGGGTAAGTTAAATATTTTTAGTAAATAATATTAATTCAACAATAATTTAATTTGTGATATTTTCAACAGCATGGATAGCATTTCGGGTAGCTTAAAACAAAGTAAACCATGTTCGCCAACGTCGCCAGCTTCACCAGATCCTATGTTGGGCGCTGAACGTTGTACCAGTCCACATACAATAAACAGAGCGATTAGTGCTTTACAAAGTGGTAAAATATCTGACATATTTTTAAATAGAATGCCTATAGTTTCTTGTTTTTTAATCAAATGAAACATTTACAGGTCGCAAATTTTTTGACTTGGATTATGATGAATCTCAATCGCTCATAAATATCGATTTAAATTTGATAGATGCAACTGACCAAAGTGATTCACTCCAAATAGCCAACATTGCATTCAACAATTTGGATATTATTGGTGAGTTTGTGGTACTTTCTAATCAATACTATATGCAAAAGTAATGGAAAATTATGTTTTCGCCAATAGCCAATCAAGAAACTATCGTTGAACTTTTGGGTTTCGCAAAACGTTTACACAGCACACACAAAACGATATTCCAACGAAATCAAATCTATCCAGCCGAATCGTACACAAACAATAATAACAAGCGCCCTTCCAACGCTCCAACAAAATTACGCACGGAAATAGGGTTTGATTTTCATCGACTGAATATATTAGTGCTACGCAGTATAAATAAAGGCGATTTCTCTGTTGGGCGTAAAGTCGGCACATTAACAATGAGCGAAGCTAAAATACAAGCAACGTTCGGTGAAGATATTAGCGTAATGGGCTCTTTGGGTGGTGTACAAATAATTGATATTACACCTGAAGGCATTAATCATCAACGTATCTTCTCTGTTGGCAAGGATCCACTTTCTAATGATTCGACAGATTTCTACAAACACGACTTGCTCAATACTCTAACTAGTGAATTGTACAATGATGGTTACGCTGATACACAATTGAATGCATTGTCCTTTCAAATATATTGCCAAAAGGATTCAACACCAAATTTAAAAATTCGCATGGCTTCTGTGTGGTATGTGCACTGTCCGAGATTTATACAGGAAATTAACATGTGCATATCACAATTCAAACATTATCTCAAGTGAGTTGATTTGTAGTAGATTTTAAACGCCATTTTTAAGTGAATTCTTTCTATAGAAATTTTGCCACCTCTATTCGCAATAAAGCCAGTGATATGGCAAAGGAGCTTGTGCAACATATACAGAAGGCTAGCGAAACAGAGACCGAAAAACTGCGTACAGCTGGACAAATATGGTAAATTTTACTTTTAAGATTGTATGTTAGTGTTGATACTCACTTGCACTGTAAATGGTGAGAGTTAGTTGTCCGGATATGATAACCGTTTACATATCAGAAGTGGTATAAAATAATAACGTTTAATATCTTTAGTAGAGATTTTGATTTTGAGCCCAAGCTTAGAATCAAGTAACGTGTTCGCTTGATTGAATTAAGTAATCGAATATCTTATAAAATAAGTATATCTTATAAATAAGAAGTGGAATAAAATAATAACATTACATCACCTCAATAGAGGTCTAAATTTTATTAGCACGATTTTGAAACTAAGCATAGGTATAAGTGACGTTTATTGGGAAAACTGCTAAATGCTCATTATTCGAAAATTTACAAGCATTAGATTGATAAGGGCGAGTTTTTTCAACTTCCCCATACTAAAATTTTTAAAAATCTAAGATATTGAATTAAATATAAGAAAATAAGTAATCAAATATATATATAAGAATATACACCAAAACAGCGTGATAGGGTTTGAAGTAAGTAAGGTAAGGTAAGGTAAACATTGATTATTATACAAAATTTTTTTTTAAAAAGTTAAAATCATATTGTCTAATGATATTTCTCTCTAAGCCATTTTTTTTTTTTAAATTCCAGTATCGACATAGTATTAAATACACCAGTTTTGGTTTTACCACGTTCGGGCGACAGCTTAGATGTACTTGTTGCAAATCTGGGTAAAATAACAGCTTATAACACCCATGAAGAAAATGAGATTTCGATCTCAAAATCAACGGAAAACTTAAATATGTGGGCCAAAGATAATTATTTCTTAGATATAAGAAATATAAATTTATTCTCCTTAAATACATCAAAACGAAAGGAATTGGGTCTTTCGGCATTGCCAAAGGTGAGCGAATTGTACGCTTGCAATACCGACGCTGTGCCGATACTACACGACACTGCAATGCTATTTAAATTAACCAAATATGTTACGAAAAACAAGAAGGACAATCAATGGACGCTACACAATAAGATAAACGTAAATATACAATATTTGTTTAAAAAAAATTATTGTTGTATTTTATTTATCAAATACTACTTTTTATAGGTGGAAGGCAGCATTACACAGTGCTTACAAGTCTCGCTGTCGCGTGGTCAATATGAACAAGTGCTCGATACTCTGAACTCATATTCCAAATGGAAAGGCAATGGCAATTCTGCCGAAAATGCTGTTGCATCCGTGGATCAAGTGGACAGTGTACCGAAAGACAAAATTAACGAGTCGTTTGATTTTGAGGAAACATTTGAAACAAATCTAACATTTTCCGTGCCCATATTTCAAATTCATTTGAAAAATAAACTTAATAACGCGCTTATCGATGTAACTTTTCGTGATTTTGGCTTTCAGTACAATCAACAGCAAGATGTTACCAATTTAGAAGTACTGCTGCGCTCAATCCTCATGGAGGATCTAAAATGTGCAATGGACTCGCGTTTTCGTAATATGGTAGATTCAACATCAGCAGAAAAGGAAATAATCTACAAGACTGAAAAATGTTTGTCGTGTCCAAACCTCACCACTATACATTTGCAACAAAATGAGCTATCTCACTCCATGCCTTGCAAATTGAACTATCCAACGTTTTTAACAACAGCACAAACACCTGTTAAGAAAGCTATTAGCTGCAATAATGCAACGAGAAATACTGACGATAAATTGGTAATCTACAAGTCTCAAACTCAAACTGTAATGGGCTTTGACGGAAAACCCGTTAACCAGACTAAGAGTTCAATCGATTTTAATTGTTTGAATTTAACTGTATCTGTGTGTAGATGGTTTACGATTTTCGATTTCTTCGGTTTGGTCTCAAATTACGAAAAGAAAACTGCGGTGCCAATAAAGAGTGAACTGAACGAAGGTAACCACTAAAAAATTTACTAAAATTTGCTCAAAAAAATATAATTTCAACACTTTTAACATATCCCTTTTGTAGAGGAACCCTTATCCTTAGGCGAACTGAAGGTATCTGTGCGTTCACTGAATCTAATATTGGTGCGAAATGAAGTTGAATTTTCCAAAGCCAATATATCACATGCACATTTCAAAATAGCAAGCAATAAAGATGTGAAATCGGTTGAAGGTCGCCTCAAATCAATTTCACTGTATGATCTTACACATTTTGGCGATTTATATCGTGAGAAATTCTCAACGGCTGGACCGGAGGCTTTAAGTTTTTCATATAAAAAGTGAGGTTTCTTTACTTATGTTCATGTGTATATGTATTTACTTATCAATTAATTTCGAAATATAATAATTTTTTTTAATTTCAATATTTTCTTCTAGACTTAATACAGTTGCAAAATTCAATGAACGTTCGCTGGAAATGAATGCGAAATTGCGGATACAAATGTCATCAGTGCGGTATATACATACAAAAAGATTTATAATGGAGATACATTTATTCATAAAAGACTTAATAGAAGTACAATCGGTGAGTATTTTCAAATAATTTTATTTACGAATTTAACCATAGCCAGTTAACGAAGATTGATAGAAGGGAGGATGTGCACCGCCACCATTGCTCAATTGTGCTCACTGATGCATCGATCGATCAGAAGTCCTAAAAGATATAAGGGCTTAGACGATGTACTACGATTTTGCTGTGTACTCGTATGTAAGGTGGCTTTTCACTCCAGCAATTATGTGAATTGTTATGTAAAATAATTTCTTTGAACCTTTGGCTGTAATAGCTATTTATTATAAATCTGATAAAAGTTAATTTCGTTCCGGTTTAAAGATTTGAGTACCTTCTTATTGGGCTTGCTCTTGTTTTATCGAATAATTAATATATTTAATTCGATTCTCTGAGACGCTTACACTCGTTCAGTGCTCTATGGTCAACTATTATTAAAGTCTCATAAACATTCCCGAACTATGGTATTTAAGACATTCAAAAATAGACGACAAATGATTTCGGATTTATGGAACTCGAATTTATGTAATTATTGTACTTATCTCTCTCCTCTTTCATTCATTTCAGCCTGTTATAAGACGTATAAAAATGTCCGAAAGCCAAGCAGATATCAACTCCACTCCCACAAAAATTGGCCTACGCTTACACGCTGCTTCACCGATCGTTTTGCTGCCACTCAGCTACAACAGCACACAAGTTATAGTCGCTGATCTCGGTGAATTTACCCTAAAAAACTCTTTCCACTTTGCAAGTGATGAGAATGTGGTTGTTAGTAAGCGACAAGATGAAAAGGGATTGGATGAAATACTCGATGTAATGCATATCGATTTGGTCAATATGAATTTATTCTCCGGCGAACGAATGTGGAAGACAAATAAAACACTGAATTATAATCCAAATGAATGTGTAAATATCGGAAATTTCACCATACTGAAGCTGGGTAATAATCTCTTCAAGGAAACGTGTCACCTTAAACTGCAAGTGGAACGTAATATCGACGCTTCGGTGAGTCACAATTGTTCCGATATCACAGTGAAAGGTGTGCTCTCCAAATTGAATGGTATTGTTAATCTACAACAATACAAATTATTACGCGGTTTCCTCAGTTATAATTTGGGGGAAATGATTGATGATGTATATCTTAATTATACGAAAAACTTCTCCGAATCAGCGGATAGATTAAACTCAAACAGCGATTCATACACTTCGACAGATGCGCTGGACGTGTCCACTTGGAATACAATGTCCATAAATTTACAACTGGAAAATGTCTCCGTGTCGTTAGTAGAGCAGCAAAGTTACGATAACGAAATTAAACCTTTAGCTTGTATAAATTTTATAAAATCATTTTTGCAAATCGACACGTTCAGTGATGGTTCTCAGGACATTGATTTGGTGTCGAGTGAAGTGCTTGTGCTCGATTCGCGCCCGGCACACTTATCGAACAATGTTTTCCGCCACATATTGAAACCCAAACGGGACAATGTTTCGAAAAATGTCGTACAAGCCGAGATACACAGTCGCAAGCGTAATAATTCTTCAAAGTATACAATTTTATTGAATAATATGCGTATTATGGCCATACTCGACTGTTTGGAGAGTATTAAAAAGTTTCTGGAAGAGGAGCCAACAATATCGGCCTCTGTTACGCCCTCATGGCGCAATAAAGTTGTGAAACAAGCCTCAATCACGAATCACGAAGTGGAGATGAGAACAGATTCTGAAATTATTTTGAACATTACTGATTCCGAATTGATTTTCGTTGAGAATGTCGCGTTGGCAGATACAAATGCAATCATATTGAAAAATACAACCGTACTGCAATACAGGCCTAATAATCACATTTGTCCAGTTTCGATTGACGTCAACCATTTGGAGGTGTTCTCTTGCCTTTTGGGCGCTGAAGAACAGACTGCGCTCTCAATCATCGATCCCTTCTCTCTTAATATGGAGTTGAAGAACAACTGTTTCCATGTCATCATACACAAACAACTTTCCATTCGACTTTCATATAATGATGTAAAATTGTTTTCGAAAATGCTACAATCCATACCCAATCAGGCGAAGACATCACAAAAGCTCAACCGCAGTAATTACAGCAATTATGAGGCAATTGCACCGTTAGTTAAAATGGGTTTCAAAACGAAAGATTGTTGGGAGGCTATGGACGTTAGCAATAATAACCTAAATGACGCCGCCAATTGGCTGCTACAGCAGAAGCATGTAAAAACCGACAAAGTGTACCTGGAAGTGCATGATCTGCTCATAAGCGCCAGCTGCATATCGATATGTGTCATTGACGATTGTATGGACGCAGATGTGCCATTGCTGGAGATCGCATTGTCGCAATTGACGCTGGCACAACGTCTGGAAAACGCCAAATCGCCAGTGGAAGTAGGCTTTAGCACACCATTGTATCAAGAGGGGAGACTGGAGACCATATTTGCTAGCGATTATTACAATCGCCGCTTAAGTGGCTGGGAGCCGGTTATTGAGCCGTGGGAGTGTTCGGCACATTGGCAATTTTCCAAGGCGAACGTGATGATACCACGCATGCTGGTGATGCAGGTTAGCAGCAAACAATTACTCAAAATGAATATCACCTCAACGCTAATTGAGCTCTGCGATATTGTGCGTAACAATTGGATCAAAGATTATTATGGCCAAAATAGTGGCGCTGATTCGCTGACAGGCTTTCGCCGTCGTTCGCCATTTGTGCCGTTTGCTTTGAAAAATCTCACCGGTGAGCCGTTGCTCTTCAAAACGCTCTACTCATCGCCGGGTGGCATTACACGCACCGAAGTAAATCAAACGGATATCATGTGGAATTGGTTGTCGGTGGAGCCCAACGAAATACTACCATTCGACTTTGGACCACAGACCAAGTTGAGGCACATGAACTCGCACAAATTGAATACACATCAGATACTGGTACAAATTCAAGGCTGGACCTTGATCGGACCGATTTCTATCGACAAAGTGGGTGTGTTTTTCCGCTATTCCACATTAGATATGCAATATAAGAGGCGTACTCGCATCGTTTTCGACATTTCGATGTTCGGCTCAGCGCAGAAAATGATAACAATTCGTTCGGCGCTAACGGTTGTGAATCGTTTAAATGAAAGAGTTTTGCTCAAAATGGAGGTTAAACATGAGGATGCTGTCGCCTTATCGGTACTAGAATCCAACGAGCAGTTGAGCGTGCCGCTGCGTTTGGTAGATTCCTTGATTTATTTCCGCCCCTACACGCCAGTAAAGACGCCAGATAAATTGATGGCGGACGCATCCGAAGGCAAAACTGTCTTTGTGAGTAAAAGTTACATTTTGCACAGTAACCATTGTAATGAATTGGAGTTTAGCACTTGTGGCATATTGTGGACCACCTGCGCCAAAGATTCAGTGGATGAACTCTTCTCTTGCTATGGCAAAAGTAATGCCGTCTTCTACACACTCGTCGAAATACGTAAAGTCAAGTATCCGAATCGAGATACAAACACACCGGGTCATACGATTACACTCTTGCCACCGTTAAAATTGAAAAATATGCTCTCATGTGATTTGCTCTTCAAAATTTCTGGTCACATACAGGGTCGAATAAATGCCTCGGAAGTTGTAAATATACACACGATCAATGCCTGTGATTCCTTTGTACTCAGCATCACATTGGACAACTACAAGCTTTCGGGGCAACTGAAAATACCAATGGGTCACACTGGTATTGTGGAGCCGAAATTGAAATTAATTGATATCTTAAATCGTGAGCTATATCTGCGTGTTTCCATACAATCATTTCAGGGTAAAGGTATGGAAATTTTCATTAGCGCGCCAATTTGGATTATCAATCGTACTGGTCTGCCGTTGGTGTATAGGCAAGAGGGCACGAATCGTTTGGGTTCGGGTCAGTTTGATGAACACGAACAGGCGCGCATTGTGTCGCCGTTGCTCTTCTCCTTCTCTGATCAAGAAGGCTCGCCGTCGTTGGAGATACGCTTGGGTAGCAGTTATGGAAATAATAATCCGGTAAGTACGAGTATATTCTTTTAAATTTGTTGATTGCTATAGTATTTGAGGTTGTCTGATCGCGAAAGCTTGATCACCCCGTTGTGATACCTATGGTGGCTCTGTGATAAATGTCAAAAAAACAAAAAATAAATTCTCTATTGAGCTCAGCATAAAGAAGTCACACGATAAGGAGTCACCTTGTCTGAAACCTCGTTTGGTATTGATTGGCTCGAAGAGGTCCTACCTGGCGGAGTTTGTGTTGTTGCTTAACATCAGTTTACACAGAACTTCTGTCGGTATCTCCTCTACACGTGGAATGGTAAATCGCAACGTAGCGAGGTGTTTAATCCTCATTCTCCCAGCGTGCTCTCAGAGAGAAGCAGTTTAAATCGAGTAAAAAACCGTGCGGCTGCCTATTGTGATTGCAGCTTTTCTACGTTTTTTACTAGCGCTCCAAGGCATTGATCCGAGTCAATCTGGTTCTGAGTTTTTCGATCTGGAGATAATTAAGTAGCGTGATGAATTTTCTTGGTCGCATCGTCCTTCGCCAAGATACTTCGACTCAGTACCTCTCCCATCACCAATCCGACACCAAATTTGCGCTCCTTTATATGACATATTCGTCTGCGTCTTTAGTCTTACGAAGCTTCAAGATCGACTCCACGCAGCCGTACTACTGGTGAATATACTTACAGTAATCAGACTTCAACGACCTGATTACTGTCTTTCTTCTCCTCTCTTTTAGCCGTACCGCATTGTCGCATCTTGCAATGGCAAACTCACGTTTCCGAGGACGCAAGAGTAGGAATTGAGAATATCCCTGTGACTGTAACTGTATGGTATACTTTTAAGCACTCCCTTCGATACAGTACCTGTCAGTGAAAGTAGAGGAAATGGAAGACCTCCACTCGGATCAGTGGGAGAGGGGTGTTAGATTTACCCTTGACCGTGAGAATCGAATATTTGGTCGTGCCTTGTAATACGGCCGTGGTAGCCGAGTGGTTAGCATTGCGTACTGCCATTCGGAAGGCCCGGGTTAAAATCCTGGTACGACCAACATCCAAAACTTATAGAAGATTCATTTAAATAAAAATATAAGTTAAATTTCCTAATTGCGATCGCACCTCGGCAGGGAATGCCAACCCCTCCGAGTATATTTCTGACTTGAAATAAAAGCTCCTCATAAAAAACCATCATCCGTTCGGAGGTGGTTTGTATAAACTGGAGGTCCCTTCATTTTGTTGGAAAAACATCAAGACGCAAAACCACAAATTGGAGGAGGAGCTCGCCGAAAAACGCGTCAGCGTTACAAAGCGCCAATTATATATATATAGAGACTTATAGGCATAGAAGGCGATCATAGCTTTCCTGCTTCTTTCTTACCGACACAAATATTCCCCTCCACCTTTTAAAATATTCAATTTATTTTCTCTACTTTTAAGTGGTGCAAGAGCTTCAATATACACAAGGAAACCTTCCAACGCCAGTTGCGTGCTGAGCGGTACAAAGGCTGCTATGCCATTGGCATAAATATACGAAGAGGGCGTGGCTTATACTCATGGACTACATTCATAATATTATCACCACGTTATCAGCTATATAATAAATCAACAAGAAAATTGGAGTTCTCACAGAAATGTGACATCAAAAAGCCAGTAAATGGAGCGTGCTAATCAAATTTGTGCCACCAACCATTAATTTTGCACTTTTTTCAGGATTCTGCAAATGCTGAGCATATAATATCCGCACTGCCTGGTTGTAATTTCCCCTTTCACTGGCCCAACTATGAACAGGAACCGTTGTTATGTGTGCGTATAAGCAATGTGCGTTTTTGTCATTGGTCCCACGGCATACCCATTAACGAAGTACATTCCATATATATAAACGTGCGCAATGATTTGGGTGAAATGTTTTTCCTGCGACTGGAAGTGATTTCCAAGGGTGCAACATATTTCTTTCTATTCAGCGACGCACACACACTACCACCACCCATACGCATTGATAACTATTCAGAAATCATGATACACTTCTATCAATATGCCTGCAAACCGCATTGGCGTTCAACTGTACGCCCACAATCTTCACTTGCCTACGCTTTGGATGATCCGCTTGGTGCACATATGCTACAAATCGAAGCGCCAGGTGGCAATACAATTGATTTTCCGCTGAATAAAATGGAAAACTCCAGTAGCATAACGTATGCCAACTTCATTTATATAGCCTTTAAGGAAACATTCAACTATACGGAAAGTGAAATGTCGCAATTGGGTATTGAGGGTCAACAGCTTGTATTGGCTGTACGCGATAAAAAAGTGATTGTGGCACATAAGTGTACCGGTGATCGTTCGCAACTGTGGTTGATGAACTCTTACGGTCAGTTGGAGCATGAAGGTTCTTCGCCGCCAACAGAGTTTGGCAAATATAGTGAATCAAGTAGTTATCGCATGGTTTTGGATGTGGAAAAGGCGCTTGATCCGAATAACTATACAAATTTAGTCATAAGACCACCAAATAAACAACGAGTAACAACACAACGTTGGCGTTTTGAGAATGGACGGTTAATGTGTCACACGAATATGTGTGTGCAGGTAAGTGGTAAATATTTTTTTTTGCGTTGAATTTGGATTTATTTCGAGTATTATGTTCCTACCCTGTGGGTTAGGGGTTCAAGAATTTACTCGTAGTAAGGCAGGCCTGTCGTAAGAGGTGACTAATCCAATAGTTCCCGCAACAATCGGGACTTTACACCGGAACGATCCGAATGAAACCTTGCTGCATCCGTTCTTCACACACCTTCGGTGTCCAGTAGCACATTAGCATGGATTGCGGGCATTGTGCACAATATCACAACTGCACTTAACACCATAAACACACAGATAGTCCATGGCCTCAACAAAAAACCGGCCATACCCGTCCTAGTACCACTGAATTTGTCAAAAGCCTTTGACTCCATTAACCATTGGGTGCTACTATCTGACATTGAGGATTGGTGGTGTTGTTGTTGTTGTATCGGTTGTTCTAACCCCGCTTAGGGGCAGGCAGTTAGTATAAGTCACCGAGGTCATCTAACGGGTGGTCCAGGAAACGAGATGTTTCGACGGGTTTGGACCAGAGAGAGAGAGAGCGGTGCTAGATGTGTCGGTTTTAGGGGCCATGTAAAGAGGTGGTTAGATTATTGCGGAGACTCGTTACATGCTAGACATACTTTGGCTATGTAGGGTTCGAGTCTGGATAGGTACGAGCTTAACCTGCTACAATATCCAGACCTAAGTTGCGCCGGTATAATGCGGAGAAGTTTTGATCTGATCTGGCCAGTATATTGATTATCTATGGTCGAAAGTGAACTGAAAAATTGAAGATGAGAAAATTCTTATTCTGGAGTAAATATACTAAATTAAATTTATTTACATTTTAAGGTACGTGATGGCGTTTTCGGTCTACGTCCTGGCTCTGAAGTAGTACTCGGTTGCATAAAGCCGAGTTCACGTTTAGCCAGAAGTGATGATGTTCCATTCGAGCAGAGTATTGAAATTCAAAAGTTACGTCCTGGCTCCGGTCATTTAGAGATCTGCAGTAAAATGGATGGTCCCATAAGAACAGTCCAAATACATGATGTAAAAGTGAAACCAGAGGATGTAACGTTGACACCAGATCCAAATTGGAATCATGCATCGATCAGTAGTCGCATGACTGTGGATGAACACAAAAGTAGTACATTCGATGAAATCTCGGTGGGTACTCGTATATATTTAAATTTGTATTAACTTTTAGACAAGTATTTGAAATTATATTTACTTCTTTTCTTCTTCTTTTTCAGCTTCGAGTCGATTTACAAAAGGGTTTAGGCATATCCGTCGTAACACGCCAACCAGGCGAAGAATTGGCTTTCATTACCTTGGAAACGATTGTATTAGATGTGCATTCAACACGTTTTATCAAATCATTGGAATTCAAAGTGGCTGATTTACAAATCGACAATCAATTATTGGATACCTCGTGCCCGATCTTATTGCACACCGTACGCACAACGAGCGACGATGATTTACCCACTAGTGCTTTGATTTTGAAAGCGAAACTCTTGCCGAGCCCCAATAAAAATGCGATAATATTTGAATATTTAACATTTGATATAAAGCCTTGTGTTTTGATACTTGAGGAACGTTTGATCTTAAAGACGGCCTACTTTTTTGGTGTCGGTAAAATGGACAATTACAAAGCGAACAAAGAATATGATCATGGCCTGCAAAACATCGAAGAACTATCGCTATCAACGAATCCACGTCGATTCTACTTTGAGTCACTCAACATTGGATCTAGTCAGGTAATTGCGGAAGATACCAAAAAATTTATATATACTCGTACATATATTCATGTAGCCTTAGATTTACAAATATTTAAAGAAAGTTTTTTTCTTTTGTATTCGTTTTTATTTTGAGAAATGCTTTTTAATGAATTTTTTTTACAAACTGAGCTCTTAGTCAAGCCGATAAAGAAAGTTGGCTTCTTTTATCTTATCCAAAGAAAGGGACAAGTGTCTTCTACTTCGCCCAAAGCCGACTAATCGGATGTTGTCAACAGCCTCCACGCTTCTGTGCAGTTTATTGGTCCAACGGTTGCAGTATTCGCCGTTCCCAACGCGCAGGGGACCATAAATCTTACCCAAAATCTTTCCCTCGAAAACTTAATAAATAGCAGAACAGGAATGAAGAGCAGCTTGTAGAGTTTAGTCTTTGTTTGTCGGGAGAGCACTTTACTTTTCAATCACTTACTCAGTCCAAAGTTGTACCTATTTGGCATCAAACGCCCTAAACAAAGGACGTCGTCTACAACTTCAAAGCTATGGTTGTAGACGGCAGTGACCTCATTTGCTAACAGAACAACTTTTTTCTTATTCAGTTCGGAGGAACCAGAACTTGCAGTGAAGTCGTTGTGACCAATAATATAACTATCAGCGGCGTTCACCAGCAGTTAACACCTTTTTTGAAGCCGCGTTTGGTACCGAATGGCTCTAAGAGGTTCTTCCCAATTCTGTCGCGAAAAGCTCAACCGCCTATAATGGTTTTGTTATTCTTTAAACAGGTAATCGCTGTTCGCACTTTATTATAGGCGGGTGATAGAACGGGTATACAATCGTCGTCAATTGGGGTTTCGGGTTCGTCATCTCGGGTTTTTTTTATTGACACTGCTGTTAAGCAGGCTGAAGAAGTGTTCCCTCCATAAACTCAATCCCCGACATCACATTCCTTTTGTCGTTCCTACAGGTAGAAGCTCCGATTTTAATACCTTTTGAAAGACTTTGAATTTTTCATTGGGTTTTCTAACATTTACCCTGTTTGCAATCTCCTCAAAATCTTCATACTCAAGCATATCAACCTTTAACTTTTCTGTTTGCGTTTTCCAACTTTTCTGGACATCTTTCCAATACCGTTCGCAATGCGGTCGATTGCACGCGATGCAAGATACGCAGTATATTTTATCTGCACTGCTGTGCGATAATCCTCATCGGCTCAGTCCTTTTTTAGACCTCTTTGAAAGCCAATAGTTTCGTTTAAGCTTGAAATGTCATCGTGTTTTCCCAGTACCACAGGATCGTCATTCTGGTTTCGAGTCTTTCAATTAGCTTGATGAAATCTGGTATTACAGATAATTATAATTCGGGTGGCGGTGAAGTGGACTAGCCTCAGCTCATTGATAGATATCTCGCCGTGAAGTCTAAATTATCCGATCGTTGCAAAAATGGCTTCTAGTGACTTTACATAATGAAACAATGGATAAGGAACCGGGTTATTTTCGATCGTTTTAAAACGTTCAAAGATAACTTCAACCCGTAGCCATATCTCACATGTAACCCTAAGCTGACTACCGTTGACTGAAGCTTGAATCAAATATATATATTAACCGCTTCTACGCCCTATAGAACCAAATTTTTCTTTGTTGGCCGACCCTTTTTTGACTGGCATCAAGTATTTGGATCGTTTTGAGCCTTTTGTGAACTGGGCAGCTATTAAATTTGCTGGGGAAAAGGACCACTCTCTTTTTAACCTTGATGAATTTCCAGAAACGTGTCGACTTTTTATATAAACAGCCCACTCCATTTATGCGATTGATTCTTCCTAAAGTATTTTGGCTAAGCTTTCTTTTCACATATTTAAATATTATATTAATTTCTTAGGTACGCGTTTCGGTCTTCACAGCACCGAAGTTATCACCAGAACTCTTCGAAACGAAAAAGGCGCTTGGCCTGACGTTGGTAAAGTTCGAGGATGCTCTCATAGAATTTGATATGTTTTCGGATAAACATCACTTTGAGCCATTAGAGGTGTATTTAAAAGCAATCAAAGGTCATTTTATAAGCCAAATCAAAAGACATGCTGCTTCGATATTGGGTAGTGTCGACTTTCTTGGTAATCCGCTTGGCTTTGCCAATGATCTTTCAGAAGGCGTATCCGGTCTAATATTTGAGGGTTCTGTAAAGAGTCTGGTGAAAAATGTCACACATGGTATTTCCAATTCCACGGCCAAACTAACTGAAACACTGTCCGACAGTTTGGGACGTGTTGTGCTCGACGATCATGACAATGAAACACGTCAGCGTATACTTGAAATACAATCGAACACCTCAGGTAATCATTTAGCAGCTGGACTCAAGGGTCTCGGTTTCGGTTTGCTTGGCGGTGTAACAAGTATTGTGCGTCACACCTATACGGGCGTGCAATCAGACGGTTTCCCCGGCCTATTGAGTGGTTTGGGTAGAGGGCTTGTGGGTACAGTAACCAAACCGATTATTGGTGTACTAGATTTGGCATCGGAAACGGCAAGCGCAGTACGCGAAACGAGTAAAACTTCCGGACGCATGCTGCCCGATCGCAAACGTTTGCCACGCTGTGTTACTGGTGCGCCCGGTGGTCTGCTACCAGCTTACTCTTATCGACAGGCGAAGGGTCAGCAATATTTATATATAATAAATCGCCGAAATTTCACCGAAAAACTCATGTCTTATGAACCAAATTTGTGCAATGATAAGGACGCCAAGCTGCGTCTGTTGGTAACCACCGAATTCATACGTATATTTTCACGTTGCGAAGAGGATCCTGCAATTATGTTCGAGTGTCATTTGAGTGAAGTGCTTTCCTGTCATCCGCTAACAACGAATGTAGTGAATTCCGGCGCACCAAGCGGTAGCAAGCATATGCCAAGCTATTACATTGAAATATCCACCAATCTACCAAAGATCACACGGCCGCGGGTGAAATGTCAGACCGAGGAAGTGGCGGAGCGCGCAGCACGTTGTGTAAGTTTGAATGGTTTTAGTTGGCGAAGAGTAAATTATTTATAAGCTATCATTTTAATATCTTTTTATTTATTTACAGATTAACTATGCTAAGAGTGTCTTTGATGAGCGCGAACAATCTGTGGCAAACGAATAACGGCGGTTCACCACGGCTAGAGCATAAACAATGAGTACACAGTGCATGTAACTGTAGTTTTTAAGCGTTGAGATTACTATGTTGATTAATTGTATGTATAAATATGTATGCATGTAATGCATGTATGTAACTTGTAATTTTTATTAATGAAAAAGTATTTATTTAAGTATAGTAAATAATGTACGAAGGGCTTTATAAAATAAATTCGACTGCAAAAAACAATATTATACATTATATATAAATTTAAACGGAAAGGTGGTGTGGTGTGGTCATTTATAAAGGTTTTGAGAACTTCATGTTCATTTCTGATTCATATATATAAATTTTTTATTTACATACATACATATTTAAGCTATTGCTCAGACCTACATACATTTTCATCAAATATTTATATTTAGTTAAAGAATAAAAATGAATTGTCTTGAAGATAATTTTATTTCTTAAAAAATGTTAAGAAAAAGGGTAATTCTGAATTATTTATAGTGCAGTGAAAGTAAGGTGCAATCTTGAATAAAAGTTTTAAAAACATTACACTTTTTAAATATTTTTTGTGCTTCTCTTTAGGTAAGTCTAGTATGTGAAATTTGTTGCGCATTTTATTGTAATTGCCGGAATCTATTTTTAATTTTAATTTTTTAATTTTTTTGAGATGTATTTCTTTCTTTATTTTGTTTTTATTTTTTTTATGTATTTTTCAAATTTTTTTATTTCTTTTTTAATTTAATATTTATAATTATTATTATTTATTTATTATTAGTTTTTTTAAATTTTTAATTTGTTTTTTTAATTTACATTTTTTTTTTATTTTATATATTTTTTTAATTAATTATTTTATTTTTCCTTTTAATTATTTTATTTATTTTTTAAATTAATTATTTTATTTTATTTTTTTTAATGTTTTTATTTAATTTTTAAATTAATTTTTTAATACACGTATGTATAAATTTTTTTATTTATTTTTTGTATTTTTTTATGAATGTTGTTGTATTGTTTTTTTTTAATTTCTGTTTTTTTTTTTTTGTATTGTTATTTTTTTTTGTTAGTTTCTGTTTTTTTTTTAATTTTTTTGTATTGCTAAAAATATGTAGTAAATATAAGACTAATATATAGTATAAAGGTTCGTCGTCGAAAAGTTGCAAATCACAAGCAGTTTCTACTAAATTTGTACTTCTGCTCTCTGAGAGCACTGTACATACGTTTTGTCGGACTGGAGAGAAAAAAGATCGTCTATTGACAGCAATGTGAACGGTATGGGAAAGATACAGAGAGGAAAGAAAGACGCATTTACAGACAGGGAGAGAGGGAGAGAGAGACTGAAGGTGTGAGTATGAAAACTTAAGTTGGTCAAAAAGTGAAATTCTCGTAAATTTTACAAAAAGAAATTTGTGACCCCAATCTTGAACATATTCTACACTTGTTTGCTCAACAGTCTTGAGTACGTGCTCTGTTCTTCTAATAGAATTGGTTTGAGTATTTTACACAGTCGATTGTGGACGTGTTTTTACGCAGTCATGCCCTAAACACAACGCCCACAGTTAAAAATAAAAAGTTTATTATTTAAAGGAAAACAACGAAATTAGATTTTAATATATATAGTTTATGTTTATTATATTTTAGTATATACGATGCCATTGCGTCATGGAAACTTTAGGAAATACATATGTATTTTTTTTTTCTATAAGCTAAAGACAGACATATTTATATTATTTTATGAGAAAAAAATACATAAAATATTTACGGCGTCCATATATTATATGAATCTTTTTCAAATTTATTCACTCACTGCAAACATCCGAATGTTTATCCCAAGCGTTAACCTAATAGGAAAATGAAAGTAATAACCAATAAATTTTTATAGTTTTGAAATAGCCTAGTAAGAAACAAACCTGACACTCTCGACTACAATACCATTGATTGCCGCAACCAGCACAAACAAAGCGTGCCTCGTGCATTTTACACTCTTGGCACAGTTGTAAATCATTGTTATGCATGTTGCGCATGGATTTGTGTGTATTGTGAGATTTTCCATAATCGGGCAATTCGTAGTAATTGTTGTGTTGCGGATTCTAAAAGGAATCATTCATTAAAATATTTGTTAGGCACAAATGTTTAGTAATAGCATCAATACCCAACTAAATTAGTAACAACTTACCACATCTAATGCCGTTCTTAATAAGCCAGATTTTGAATTCTGTAGAATTCTTTGTGGATAGCGATTAACGGAATTCACTGGCGTTATTGAAATTTCATTACAACCGCCATCACTTTGAAGGCGGTAGTAACTTTTTTGGCTTTCTGTATTAAATTTAAATCCTTGCGTTGCAGGGATACTGGGTTTATTGGCATGTAAGATTGTATTATTACGCGATGTTGTACTAAGCAATTTTTCTAATGTTGGTGTATAATTTGAACCATTGCAATTATATGATGAATCCATAAATAAATTATTACCATCAACACACTGTAATAAATAAAAAAAATATTAAAATATTTTATCTCAAGTACAACACGCGAAACCGAAAAATTCCGCAGAACTCACATTTGGCGGCGTACTCAGCGGTCTAACGGTGTAGTTGCCATCACTTGTTTTGATTCGTTTTCCAACTCGTGGAAAAACGACGGGATTCTGTTGCCGAAAATCAGCAACTAAACTTTTTACATCAACAAATGGACCCTGACGACCAACTTTTGATTTTAATTTCTGTTCCAAATACTGATACTTTTGCAGCTCTGGGCTATCATCATTAAATGCTGTTTGGTGTATTGGAGATGCATTATTTTTCGCTATATCATTTTCAAAGTTTGATGTGGCATTCGTTGAACGTTGCAGGATGTTGCTTGATATCAAAATACTATAAATAAATAAGTGATAAAAAAAAATTAATTCCAATCAAATATAAAAAAAATAAGTAAATCTTTGTGCATACTTTTGCAATCGATTTGTATTATTTCGCTCCTTTTCTAGCTCCTCTGTTTTCATACTAGCACGACTCTCAATTAGCTGATGTGTTGTAGAGTGACTAAAATTATTGGTAGAGGTCGAGGGCTGTGTATCGGATAAATAGGTTTCCAGCTCTTTCAATACTTGCAAATTATATTTGTGCTCATCAAATTTTCGATCTTTTACTGCCAGTATTTGTTTCTTTTTTGCTAATCTTGATAGAATTTCTTCTTTAACTCTTTTCAAATTTTGTAAACGATTCCATTCGGTTTCTTTAGCTTCCAAGATTTCATTTAAAGTTTGTATGTCCAGCATCAAACGTGTCATCTTTTCATCAATTGCATCCAATGTGGTACTGTTATGTTTCACATGATTACCAACAACTTCGTCGTATTTTGGAAACATTTCATTAATTTTTCTGTATAATTGTGTAGATGATGGTCGCTCTGGCTGATGTTTTTTGTTTTCAGTGCAATCACTTTCCGTTGGAGATGTTGGTGAGCGTGCACGCTTTTGAGATTGTTGAGTTTTCGTTTCTATAATTGGCTCCTAAAATTATATTAATTTATACAAGTGATTGAGATTCACGAAGAAAATTTGTAAATACCTCTACTTTCGGTTTTTCATCCACCAAAGATGTTTGTTTTGACACTGAATCGTTCTGCTTTTCCTGTAATACCTTTTCTTTCTCGGAAACTTCTTTTGGCTTCTCAACCGGTACTGGTTTTGGTTTTTCAATAATTAATTCTTCATCCTCCTCTTCTTCCTCTTCCACATTTTGCTTGCTTTCTTCTTTACTCTCATTTAGAACACTAGACTCAACGTCCGATTCATCTAAATCTATAGTTTCTGATAAATTATTTGTTAATTTTTCTTCTTTATGAACATTAGTTGAATTATATGATCTTTCCCGTTTTTGAGATTCCAAAACAGCTGCGTCTTTACTTTTCAAGCACAGCAAATACTGTTTACTCTTTTCTCGCTTGGCCTTTCCACTGAGCCTAGTATTCAAATGAATAGTATTAAAAACAAATTAAATATATGTATAGTTGCTTTCTGATTCAGTAAATACCATTTCAACGCTTTTGCTTTATATTTGCTACATAATTTTCTCTTAAACGGAAGTCTTGGTTCTTTTTTAATAGTCCTTGAAGCCGACGTTAAATTGTATAAACGATCCACATTTTTAGGCTTACTTTTGGCGTGTTGAGAACTAATAGCAACATTCATAAGTTCATCATCATCCTCGTCACTATATTCATCACTGCTTATAAGGTTCTCTGTATCGTCGTATATATCCAAGCTCGACATTTTTGGAAGCCTAAAAAAATAAATAAATAATTAAATGGTTGCTCTCTTAGATTTCAAATGTTCAAAGTTTACGCTTTCAACGAAATAACCCCTACTTGCTTATAAGCATATAAGAAAACAACGACCTTTATTCACGCCTGCCAGAGGCTTGGGTTTGCAGCCGGCTTTATATAAAAAAATCGTTGATATTCTCTTATGCCTGCACATTTAACTCAACCATATAATGCAAAAAACTTACAAATGAGATTTGACCTTGTAGCAGAAATAGTTTTAGATATTCTTAACGCCAATGTGATATTTTTTTTATAAAATTCACCTTCATTAAATAAAAATCTGCATTTGCAATTAATTACTACAGGGATGATAATAGCATTTATATGAAATCGTTTGTGAACTGTGTTTATCGAACTTTTAGGGTTGCCTGTCAACTTTTTCAAACATCGAGCTAACAGCTAGGTTCCCGTAGTATTCAGACATTCGAGAAAAAAACTTATTTTAACTTAAAAAGTTTTTTATTAACTATTGCTAAATATTTACCAAGTCGGGCAATATGTTAGAATATTATTTAATGCACTAATAAGTTATAATTATTACGCATTTAAAATAAAATATACATGTGGCAGAAAATGAAAGTTAATGAAGAGAAGAAGCAGTCTCGGAATGCTCCCTTAAGTAAAATTTGAAGGATGTCATAATGTGCTTGTTTGTGGACAGTTAACTTTTGAAATGTACATTTAGTCTTAACATTGACATGTATATTAGCTTATTCTGAACTTAAAAAATTTGAATACCACAGTTATTACATACTTAAAGTGATTGTTGACATATTTTATTATTTTAAAAATAAACACATTTAAACTTATATACAGCTATTTTTATGAGTTATGGATTTTTTTATTGTCAATTCGGTTATTGTATTATTGATGAGTACTAAGCCATTGCTGGACATAAAAATACAACTCTGTTGAAACCACTTAATCACTTTGAAGATTACGACTTTCGAACAACACCTATTTGTCATTGCTAGATTGGTCACTGTAATTTTTTATTTTAGCATTGTTTCGATACAAAAATAAATTAATAATTTCTTTTTGAAATGACATCGTATGTGCGAGCAATGTACGATTTCTCTGGAGAACCAGGCTCTTCAGAGATTTCAATAAACGTCGGTGAAGTCCTGGCAGTCACTCGAACAGACGTTGGAGAAGGTTGGTGGGAGGGGAAGAATAGTCAAGGAAAAGTTGGTCTTTTTCCAGCAGCTTATGTAGAGGTAATGTCGGCCGCTGAAGCACAGAAACATAACAATCAACCTACTGTTAGCAGTCCTGTCACAGTAGCTGCAGCAGCTACAGCTGCCACAGGAGACTCAACGACTCGCTACGATCAAACTGCTGATGAATACGACGACTGGGAAGATGACTGGGATGATGATAATGATACTTATTCAGAAATAGGACCGAGTGGCGCAGCTAAAACAAACAATCATGCTCCAACTGTTACTGCACTTTCACATTCCGCTAGCAATTATGATAATAAAAATCTGCCTGCAGCACCAATGGATGATAATATATCATTAACCTCAACAGCTGCACCGAGCAACACAACTACATTAAAAAAGTCTGGCATGTTCGGTAAAAGTTCCGATTCATATATATTGGGTTTAGGAAATAAGGAAAAACTTTCGGATCATGAAATTGTTCATATAGCATATGTCGATAATTTCTGTTATTGGCAAACAAATCACCAGCGCTATAGCGTAATTGTAGCCAGTCCGAAGAAAGAGACCAAATTTAAAGGAATGAAAACTTTTATTGCATACCAGTTAACGCCTAGCTTTAATAATATATCTGTAAGTGCGATAAAATTTTTGCTGCTAACGTTAAAGTAATTTTACAGTTTTCAAATTCTATATTATAGCAAATGACATACATCTTTTTTACGTTTTATTTGTTCATATGCTTGCAGGTGTCAAGACGATACAAACATTTTGATTGGTTACACGAGCGTTTGGTGGAGAAATTTTGTCTCATTCCCATTCCACCACTACCAGACAAGCAAATATCGGGAAGATATGAAGAACTATTTGTGGAGCATCGGCGCGTGCAGCTGCAAGAGTTTGTTGATTGGGTGTGTCGTCATCCTGTATTATCGCAATGCGAAGTGTGGCACCATTTTTTGACATGCAATGATGACAAAATGTGGAAATCGGGCAAAAGGAAAGCCGAACGTGACACTTACGTTGGTGTCACATATTGTTGGGCTATTTCTCCACCAGAGAAAACTTTATTGCCATCTTATGTTGACGCGCAAATGGAGAGTTGTTCACTATTCGCACATACAATGGACATTGCAGTACGGAATCTTTTGGCATTATCAAATGATACGACAAAACGTTATCAAACACAATGTAAAAAAGAATTCCAACGTATCGGTGATGGCTTGTCAGATTTGGCCAAGGCTTTAAATATTGACGAACGTCGGGCTCCATCAAAATCAACTGCGCTTTCGGAAAGTGTTGGGCGTGTGGGCGGCATTTTCATTGGTATCGGACAGCTGTTTGGTGATCAGCCAAAATTCGACTGGATACCTTTTTCAGATCGGTTGCATATCTATAGGTAAGTAGAAGTTAAAAATGCTTATTTTTTTTTAATTTATAGTTTATATACTTAAATCGTACAATACTTTACTAATAGGGATAATATGATAATAATTAAAATTTTGGTGGTAATGAAATTTCTGTCATAGAATCGTGTTTGTATTTCGAAGCTTATCTCATGACATATATGAATACACATATTTGCATAAACACGTTTACACACTTATCATTCCAATCTTTTACTCACTTATCATTACTTAATTTCAAACTCATTTAATACCTGCATATACATACATACATATATGTTTGATATTTTTCATTAAATGCCCACATTTTATCTATTCCAGAGGTGTTCTCAACAGTTTCCCGGACATCCTTTCAACACACAAAGGTGCAATGCAAAAACGAAAAGAATGTGAACGATTGACCGCCGAACAAAAGATGAGTAATGCTCAAATGACCGATGTGAATCGTCGTACCGATGTTATTTCCTATGCTGTTATGGCTGAAATGTCGCATTTTAAAGAAGAGCGTGATACGCACTTAAAACAAGCGCTGAAATCATTTATTGAAGAACAAATTAAATTTTATTCTAATGTCGTTAGTCGACTGCAAGAAGCTTATCGTCAATTTGACTAGTTTACTAATTACTGCATTGATGATCCCTAAGCCATGGCCGCTTTTTGTGCTTTAGCGTATGTATGTATGTATAAGTGTATTAGAATTCACGACAATAGCTACAGTAAAAGAAACACAGCACAACAAATTATCTAAAACAAGTTTCATATCTTCATCAAATTGTAATTGCATCGGCGATAACGTAAGTGCCCAAGCTGAAAAGCCGTTAAATGTTAGTGTTATGTCATGTGAAGAATAAACGTCAAGTTAACAAACATAAATTATTGTGGCACTAGAAGCAAAAACATATATTTTAGGTATAATATACATACAGATTTTCTATACCTATATAAAGAAGAGTTTTAATTTAAAAATACATAAAATGTGATTATATTCGCTTATTCAAATTTTCTACTGCAATCTTATGATGTACACATTAGTATATACACATGCATGGCAATTTACTTTTATACATGCATTTACGTCTTGGGTACTTTTGTTCTTTATCGACTCAATTATTGTATTTTCTCATTTATAGTATTTTATGTATTGTGAATATTATCTAATTTGTGCATACTAAAGTGTTAAATATTATATATTTTATATGCAAATATACAAGTTTACACAAATAATTTCAAGTTTTGTAATCGTGTAATTATCTAATAATCCTATATCTCCTGTTTCGCCGACTTTATTATCCAACCAAATATCCTTAGATCAACTCCAGAGGTGTTCATGTCAGAGACGATGCGCCGAATATTTTCTAACCATTCATTTGATGTAGTCATACCCTCTAGGAAAATCGGAAAGTCATTTACAAAAGTTCTATCTTTTTTTTAATATCTTATACACATGAAGATCGCGGAAGTCATACTGATATAAAGGAAAGAGGCAACAAGACCACATGAGTTGTCAGAGACAGATTTAGGATCTTGGTAAAGATCTCCAAAGTAGTTTGAACTCCTACCATGGAAAATCCCACCCTTTACCTTCTCCCTCGAGAAATTACGCCTCACTCCTCGTTCTTCGTTTGTCAGTTTCCGCAGACGGCGAGTCACTTCTCGTATCAATTTCTCAAAAGAAAGGAAACAAAAAAACGGAGAGCATGTTCCTGCAGATCTAAATTTTATTGAAAATTAAAACTCTGATACATATATGGTTGGATTGGACTCAAGAAGAAAAATATCGTGTTCCAGCTGACGCAATTCCTTTTCCAAATTTGACTTCCGCAAGCGCTTCGAAATGGTATCTATTAATAAAGAACCAGCCTGATAAGCTTTGAATACGTCATTGAAATGTTGTTTAAGACCCTGGAATAGAGTAAAGCATTTGAGTCGCTGTTTCAGAGAGGACTACAGGTCGTCACTCTTACCTTTAAAATGTTATCTCTTTCTTCAATCGGCAATTGGCGTATGCGCGCCTCGTTAAATTTGCAACGTTCAGCCAATTGAATTTGCTCCTCCTTACATATCTCCTGTTTGCCCGACATCGTTTTCTTTTTTAAACGCAAATAGCATGGTACTTTTCCGTAAGCCTCGGAGCATACATATTGCGGTACCAAACCGGAATTTTTCAGCTTACGTGGTGTGCCTGTGTGAAAGTCAATATACTGCGGTGGATGCCATTTCGCTGGGGCATTCTTTATGCAATTGACATTCTTCTTAATAAAATTGATTTTCTTCTTTTCTTTGTCACGCTTCTGCTTCTCCTTTTTTAGATCTTCCACTCGAGGAACTGGCGCAACACCACTCAATTTGGGACAGGTGTGATCACGTTTTCGTTGCCACTTTACGCCACCGTTCTTACGTAGGAACTCGCAAGGCTCATTCAGTGGCGTCTCACTGTAGCCCATAGTCTTGTGCTCGCCCCGCTGAGAGTCCGTTAACAATCTCTTTCCATCCGGCAATTTGACAATGGCGTTAACATTCTCCTTCTTCTTTGGTGTGCGCTTGGGCCTTGCAGTGAAGCTACTTTTAAGATACTGATAATAATCGGAAGTACTCTCAATATTTTTGATATTCTCATAGTGACGTGTTATGTAGACCAGTGACATGATGAGTCCGTTTAATATTTTTTAATTTATTTTGGAATTGAAAATGTTTTTATATCTTCAAATGATTATTTATAAGGATTACGAGTTTTTGTTTATTTTGTGTAATTAAAAAAAATTTTCTAAAATATATGTACGTACGTTCAGTGGTTTACTCACTCTTTGAAGGCTTGAAATGATTTGTAATTTTAGCCAATTTGTTGCCAAAGCGTTGAAAATTTTTTTGTTTCGAAGGTGTTGTTAGGGCAAGTGAACAAATTTGTTGTCTGAATCAAAATAAAAGGCGTTCTTTGTTGCCTCGAGACTGAAAACTAAAGTGGAGCCCCGCTAAAGCGAAAGCGATGTAAAAGAGATTTAAAATTTGCCATGCGGGATAGGTGTTTAAGGATTGACCCGCGGTAAGGCATGCAGAGTATCAACATATACCACCTCTTAATCGCTTTTAAAGACCAGGTAGAGAGGGGCCTGACTATAACCGCGTAAGCGATGCCTAAGCCTTACTGAAGCGTACCTGTCGTAAGAAGTGATTAAAATCTAATAGTTTCCGCCACAGACGGATCCTTTACATGTTGCTCGTTATTGCGACTTGTTCAACACTTCTAGGATCAGGCGAAATAAGTATGTCGTCGAAATAACCCGACTGGGATCCACAAATGGAGTTGTTTCGACGGGCTTGGACCTGTGTGAGAGGCGTGTTAGATGAAATGAGATGTTAGTAAGCTTATCAAGAGGTGATTAGTCCATGCAAGACATACATACGTAAAGTATCCCGGAGTGAAGTCTGGATATGTGGTAGCTAAGTATACAAGAGTATCCAGATCATAATTGTGTTAGTATTACTCGAGTTTCTTTTCGTCTGTTTTGGGTAAGGTTGGATCCCGCCATTCAAACGAAAACATCTAACAAAGATGTTAACAGACTCTTTGTCAACGGCAGTTAGCGGCGATCGTTGCTTTGTATTGTGTGGAGTTCTTTATATTGAATATTCCCTTCCTGATGTGCCCGAATGGTTGGCAATGCAGTGTAAAAGACGTTTCTCTACATACATTCTAGTTTGTCAACACTCATTGCTATACCTCTGATAAACAGCTAGCTGTTTGGACCCAAAGGCCCTCACACTAGAAAGAAACACAAGCGTCTTGGATCAGAGCGCAAAATAAGTCTTTGCAAAACAGAAGCGAATATCGAAACAATTATCCAACTTCCCTGTGAGTGCCCAGCTTCCTCGCAAATTAGACATAGGACACTAGGAATCCATCATCCATCGTATTACGATCTAGGAATTTTCACGGCAGGAATGCCAGAGAAGGTAAGAGCTCTTCTAATAACAATTAACCATGTGCAGAATGCGAATGTACCTCTTTCCACGATGAAGTATGTGCTTCAGCAAGAAAAAGCGAACATCAGATGAGCGGGGTTAGCGAACCGCTACGACAACAACAAGAGCTTACCGACAGGTCTTAAACGTCATTCATCGAGAGTCCGTACACCTTAATGAACTCTCATCCAGTGAATAGCGTACTCAGAATCCAAGCACCATCTTTTCGACTCGAATAGTACTGGCATAATTAAGATTTGCATATTGTAATAGACTTTATTCCATCCATATCCCGACTTGACCACACGATACTAATCATCTCTTTGTATGTACCCTAAAACAAACCCATCTAACCGCACCTGTCTGAACTTGTCGAAACAGCTCGTTTTCTGATCTCGATGACTTAAGACCAGTCTCGCCTGCTCCTAAGTGGGGCTGGAGAACCGTTGCTACAACAAAAAATTGATTTTATATAGTAGCTTTCAAGGATCAAGTTGGAAGCCATTAAGTTCTCGAAACTAGAAAATCTCGAGACTTTGTATCCGCATACCAATAGCACTGAGGTGCCAGAGCCTAAATACAGCGTCTCAAAATCTGTTGTTTTAAACATTTTTTTAAAGCAATTTTTGGCCAAATTTCTACTAATGGAAGGACCTTCAGTTTTCAGACACCTTCAAGAACTATTTTATGCCAGCAATATAATCGACAATATATTATATTTTCACCCTTTTATCTTCTTCAGCATCTGGAATACTTAGATATCTTGCTATTACTTTTGCTAATAAACAAAAAAAAAACTAACGCTATCATTTCCTTTTTTCGTTTTTAGTATTTATTTATACATTTTCAAATTAAAAAAGAAAAAAGCATACAATACAATGTATGTGTATTTTGTTCTTAATACTATTTATCTCGCAGCTAAATGCATTGATCCAATTATATATATGTATATACAGAGAGAAGATCATTTAATATGATCCTTACATGATGCTAGTATTTACTTTATAAGTTCCTTTTTTTTTGTTTGTTAATGTATTGAAGTGGATGTGGATTAAATGAAAAACAGTACTTAAATCTATACATATTATATTAAATCTATATGTGCTCTTTCTAAACAATATGTGCATAATACGTAAATACTTACATATATTATGCAACAATTACAACTCTATTTACAAGATCATTTCATTATATGTAATTGTGCTCTAGCACTAAGCAAGGAAAATATAAATATTTATATGCTTGTTTTTTTTTTCTTTCACAAATTATGCTCTTGTTTCAGTTACAGTTACAGTTTCAGTTTTGACTAACCACAGTTTCCCGGAAATTTTTAATTTTTTGCACAAAGTATGCTTCCAAGGTTTCGGCGCATTTATAAAACGATGAATCTTTTGGATTATAGTAGCGGCAGTTGTCGAATATTTTTGTCATATCACCAATAAATTCTGATAATTTTGTGTAAACGTTTGTATCCAGTTTATTTTCAATTTTTTGTAGATCTAAATATAGGGGAAAAAATATATATAGAATAATTAAATTAACAAATTTATTAATAAACAAATAATTTTAACAGTAGAAAATCATTTTACACCTACCCATGGGTTCTTTAATGACTTTATAATAGTCTGGCGCTTCTTCCGGATCCACCGGCTCCATAAAAGGCCATGCACTTTTGTGTGCCTGGAATAAATAAGCGCACAAATTAGCAATGACATGCATAAGTGAAATTCATTTCATTTGTTTTCATTATTACCTGTATTTGTTTGATGAGTTTCTTCAGTTCGATCGTCTCATTTTCAGCTAAATTCTTCATATTCGCAATATTTACCGAATTGTTACGTTGACACTGTGGGCAAATGTATTCGTCGATGAATTCAGCTTCGCTCTGCACTATACCCACACAGCGTCCATGGAACCAATCTTGACATTTATCACAACATATATAGAATTGTGACTCGTCATATGGTTGGCGACACGAACAGTATAGCTCTTGGGTCTCGCGTGCACGCTTGCAGTCATCGCATATGAATTCGGATAGCTTTTTAGATGCCTCCTCCGTTATGTTAACACAATCACCATGGAACCAGTTACTGCACAAATCGCAACCAACATAGAACCTATTTTAGAAGGGGGAAATTATGAAAAATTAATACTTTAGACTTTTATTGTTTGCAATTAAATGAAGAAATGATGAAAAATATGCGAAATATTATTTCAATCGAAAAATTTATTTTATTGTATTTATTTATTTATTGTTTTTTTTTCGCAATTAAATGACTCACTTTGTATCATCGTATGGTGTGCGACAAATACAATACAATTTCTCTTTCTTTTTGTTGACTTTCTTTTGTGATCTGCCATGAAGACTTTTGGACGGTGTCAATGCTGGCGTGTGTGGTGTGTTGGGATTCTTCAATTGCTTAGACGGTCTGAAAATTTTAATAAAAAATTAATTTTCAGAATATTCTTTGAATTGGAAGTTTTTTTATGTAATTCAAAATTAAATACATTTGTATAGCATATACGTGTGGACAGAGATTTAGCGCATCCATGATTAAAATTGAAATATTCTAAAGGAAACATGATTCAAAATATGCTTTAAAAGATTGGAATGTGGCATTCTAATATTAGGTGTAGTAAAAAAAAATCCATTATTTTTTGAATAGATGACGGTATTTATCTGTATCTCGCGTTGTATAAATCCGATCGATGGCGTTAGAAAGACGACATTTCATACTAAAAAAGCTTTTTTGACAGTTTTGTGATTGGTTGATTCAGTTTTGTTTCAGCGTGCGTCAAAGATGGACAATAGACGATAGCAAAGAGAAAATACGCTATATTTTACCGTTTTTCTTCGATAAGGGCGAAATGTGAATATCGTTTATGGTCCTGATACTTTTACAGTCAATCACGCGTAATTTCGGTTTCATTCCGGTAATTTTGATGTAAAAGAAGCTTCACGGAGTGGAAGGCCAATTGTTACCTTTTGACCTAAACGGGGTTAGGTCGCCAAAGGGTGACAGCCCTTGGTCGGATAAAATCTGGGTCAACTCCAATGCGTAGAACCGGCTGTCTTGAAAGTTGGGAAGGCCAATTCCTTGTCAGCTAATCCATGACTTTGGTCCTTATCAGCTAATGTAATGGCAATTCTTTTTTCATTCAAAAATGATTTAGTTTATGATTTCTGTGTTACAACTTTTCGATATTTTTTTGCCACGAAATGTAAACGGTTTTCTAATAAGAGGCTTATTTCCACATTTGAAGCTGTATTTTTTTTGACATTTGACAAATAAAGAACGATACACGCTTCCACAACACATTGAAATGATTTTAATTCACTATAAAAATATCTTCAAAAAATTATCTTGGCTAATGAGGCCAATTCAACCTCACAACCGGCTACGTCAATAAGCAAAACTGTAGCAACTGGGGATCGGAAAACCAAATTATTTTTAAAGTTAATATCCAAAATGTAAAACAAAAAATGATCATATTACACCCAACCCATGTTATATATTTTTTTTTGAAGAATATTAGAAGCAAGCTGCATTGAAAATGCTGTGGGAAAACTTTCTTTGAAGAAAATCATATTCAGATGTGTCACACTGTTTATTCTAACACGTCTAAAAATAATAGCAAAATGTACCAAAAAAAGTGTGACGCATGGAGAAGAAATTTTTAAAATTAGGTGTAACTTTCTTGGCGAGTTGTTCGACCATTGCCTAAAGATAAGAAAAAATTATAAAGTAATTTGTTTCCATGATGTACTTAAGAACAAAATGGTATCATATTCATATTCCTTTCATTTATTGCCTGTGTATTGTCTTTTTATGCACGCTAACGCCCCAAACACATACAACAGACGTGATGAAAAAAAATTATTTACCACTAGAACAGCTGTTACTTTTTGAATGGCCTGCTGAAGGTAGCGATCTAAATCCCATCAAAAATTTTCGGAATGACATTCAAGAGGTTGCTTTGAGCAAAATAATACAAATAAAATATATGTAATTAAAATAAATTATGAATTGAGTTTCTTTAAGGCAGTATTGTGCTTTTTCCAACTTCTTCGGTATTTTTTTAGTTCATACAGAAGACACTCATAAAAATTAAAGAAAGAAAGGTTCGACTGTATCGAATGCATCGCACGACCTCCATCACCGGCACCGTTTCATGAGTTCAGATTGCAGCCGCTTCAGAAAACTCATCCCAAATTTGAAAATTCCAATATTTTTTGATACTAAAAATTGTTTTTTATGAAGCTTAAATATAGTACATTATGTTTTAAAATTTCGCATACCGCAATAATTGCTAAAGGATACTATTGCCTTAAATTCAAACTTATAAAAAGTACGTTAAATAGTTGTATATAACACCTAATAAACCTTCCTAAAAAATCAATAAAATTACGTAAATGCGTATATATTGTATGTATGTAAATGTAATACTCACTTTCTGACTTCATTAGTTGTTAAACCGCCACTGGTAGTAGTGCCGCCACCACCACCGCCGCCAGCACCACCAGCACCCGAAGTGTTACAGAATTTTTTATTTGTATCCTTTTCGGAGGAGCTCAATAACTCATTATTCATCTCTTCTTTAATTTCATGTTGTAAATTACGCTCCAAAAGAGAACGTTTCTTCAAAATGCTTTTCTTCAAGAGATCTTTATGACGCTCTAGCGACTGCTGTAATGGAGAAAAAATAGAGAAAAATACAAATTTAAAATTGAATATTAAAAATGCATAACACGTGCAAATGCAGTTATCACCTGTACTGTGTATATGTATATATAAAGTAAATGACTAAATATTAATTTTGAAATTCGTACACTTGTTCGAAATCACTTTTTGAAATATGAATAATTTATTGAGTGTCCAAGCAATATTTATGTTAAATGAACATATTTCTATGGAATAACAATAAAATACCAGACGCACAGCAAATTACATATGTACGTATGTATATGCTTACATTTAATGCTTGATTACGTTGTTCATTATCATCGAGCAACAACAAATCGCTACGTTTAGCACCACCATCGCGGAGTATATTATTTGTAGAGTATGTATTGATGACATTCTGATCGGCAATTATATTATTCGTATTTGACTTTTTCGGTGTACGCTGCTGTTGCTGGTGCTGCGGCTGTATCCAGTCACCATTTTCATTTTTAGTTTTGTACAAGTGTCGCTTTCTAATAGCTACACCACCGCTGCTGACCGGCGTGCCGATTATTTGTTGCTTCTGTTGTTGTGTTGATTTTTTATCTAGTTGCTGATGCTGTTGTTGTTGTTGCTCATTGCTATGTACTAAATTTATATTGGAGCTGCCTTTAGTGATTACCTTTGTATTGTTGGCTTTTTGGAGTACACAAAAAGTAAAAATTATTAGAAATATATAAAAAGTAATTATTTTATGAAAAGAGTGGTTAACAAAAATAGTTGCAAATAAGAAAAAAAAAGGTAAAAATGACAAAAAAAAATAATTTTAATGAGAACAGTGTTTTTTGCATTTGTTAACGGCAACTGTGGCCTGCCTGTTCTGTACATAAAAACACGTCTTTAAATTAAATTTCTTTTCATCTCGATTATATTAAACTATTGTATATTTTGAAGCTGTATTTCCAGTGCAGTGCGTCCTACTATATGAAGGGTAACGGGTTCGAGCAACGGTCGATTTCGTTAGAAAATATCAATTCTTCCGAATGTACGAGGTGTGTTAAGCACAACGTGAAATTTTAAATTTTCCGGGTTCAAATGTTTGTATAAAAAAGCGAAAAATGTGTGCGAAATGTTAGCAAAGGCCTAACGTGAGTCTACTATGAGTAAAGCAAAAGTTTACGTGGGCTTTAAGAGTTTCCAAGTAGGCTGTGAGAACGTTGAATACAAGGAACGGCGAATGGACGACACCCCCATACATCAACAACTGTAAGAAATTATTATTAGCAATAGCCAAATTACAATTAGAGAAGTCGCTGATAATGTTGGCTCATCGATTAGATCATGAAATATCCTATTTCCAAAAATATAGATAATCTTAAAAGCTCGTTGATGAAAGAGCTGAGGTTATCTCAAATCAAAGATCAAGTTTGGACAGTGGTTCAGATTCGAAGAAGCGCTGGCAAAGTGAGGGAGGGGTTGAAGGGCGACCGCAATTACAAAAATTAACTCACTAACTAACAAGAATTTACCCGTGGTAAGGCATGCGGCATGCCTGTCATAAGAGGTGACTAAAATCCAATAGATCCCGCGACAGTCGGGTCTTTTTACCGAAATGACTTGGATTTTAGCTGGCCAAGGGCTGTTACTCCCGCCACATTCCCCAAAAGTGCGGTTACAACAACAATAACAATATTGTTCTTGCGACCGGTAATATTAATTTTTGTCATAAGTTAATGAGCTTTACTTCGAAAGGCCTTTCTGTTTGTATGAATTGAAAATTTTTTTGCAACAAAAATGAATAATAGAAGTTTCAGCTGTTTCTGAGATTACACATTTCATCGTAAGACTTCTTATGGCAGGGGTAGAACCAACTGATCCTGACTAAGCACGAGAGTGTTCTAGCACTCAATCTATTTTATTATTATTATTATTATTGATCACACCCCGTATATCTCTGACTAGAAATAAAATCTTCCATTGTTTTCTTTTAGATACATATATGTATCTCTCTCTACTTGCCAAACCTTTTACTCAAAGCTTGCAATCTAAATCCATTCGTGTAGCACAAATAATCTGTGCATGAAAGTAAAAACTACTCTGTTTTCAAATATTTAATTAAATTAAAAAGCCCGTTCAACAAGTTGGAAAAAATGTATACTTCCGGAAAATTTTTTTTAAACAAATATGGCGTAAATTAGGAAAAAAAAATAAGAAAAATAAAAATGAAGTGAATTTCAGTAAAACAAAAATAACAAGCAGTAGGTAGTAGGGGATTATTTTTGTTTTTTAATGGACTTACAGATTTGTATAAATCCTGGTGAAGTAACAATCAAATCCTGTGTTCCAACACCCGCACTAGGACTACTACTTATTATTGTGTTATTCCCTTGGGGTAATTGTTGAATTTGATTGTCTTGTAATAAATCTGATTTATCTTGGTTTTTTGTTGTTGCATCAATTGTTTTATTGCCGGCGACATTTTCAACGTTACTGCTACTACTTTGTTCAGTCACCGTTGTCTTAGCTAGGAAGGACGCCTGAAAAGCGATACAACAATTATGAATTTATATGAAGGTGACAATTTAATATAGACAGACACAGAAAATTTATAGAAAGGAGGAACACAAAATATTAATATGAGCAATAAAAGAAGTATTTTCTTTCACTTAAACTTGTTTCAAAATTTCAATTTCACAGTGCAAATTAAAATCATAAAAAAAAAATTAAAATAGTACATTTTCTACAAAAAGTTATTTTCATATATGGAAAAAAATGCAAAATGTGTTACATACATGTTTAAATAAGATTGTATGTAATAGCAGTAGTTAGTTATCGGCGCACCTACCTTGTATACGTAAAAGATCAGTTGTAGTACTTATTCCAGGAAACCTTTAAGAAAGTTTTCGAAGAGATTAACAACAAACATGACTTGAAAAAGCAGCATTTTTTGGTGTATTTTCTATTTTTTTTGTTTTTGTTTTTTTTTTTTCCTTTCATTTCACTTAAATTTTTATAATTGTTGTATTTGAGTTAAAGAAAACAAACAAAATTAAATTTCGTTGTACATTTTGCAATTTAAATGCGCGCAGCAGAGCAAATGAGAACGAAGTGATTGTAAAAATTTGCTTTTTTTTAGAATTTTGTTTTTGATTAGATGAGATGATTAATTTATGGATAAGCCTTTGTGTTTTAGTTTCTTTTTCTGTAATATTAATTTCTTTTTTATACTTAAATATACCTTTCAAAAATTCTTGAAACTATATTTTTTTAATGCAGTAATTGCTTTTTTTATTGACTGCTCTTCGCCGTCATGGTTGGTGTTTAGTTAATCTCTTCAATTTTTGTTTACTTTACTTTTTTAAAGATTTCTTGAACGGCCACATTGTAATTTTGATATTTTTTTTTTGAAGTTTAATGTGTTATAGAACACAAAACGCCGATTCCTCTTTTATTTGCAATGTTGCATGACCCTTAGTAGCATTTTGCATTTTTTTTTTACAAATTAATAACAATTACACAATTATTTTCTTTTTTTACAATTTTAGCGAGCGCTTTTTGTCAACACAAAGGCCAATTACAAATAATCATCCAACTAATCCGAATATAAGTGCTTTTTTCATATTTTGCTTTACATATTTCCAAAAATTTACAATGCAAATGTTTTTCTTTCATTTACTAATTCTTTTTGTGCTCAGATACAACAAATAATTTGTGGACACAGTAATAAAATGCATGTGTGCGACACAAAAATACTGTTTTTCTTCGAGTCTTTTTCAGTTAAAATAACAAAACGTTATTAATTTTTTTTTTGTTTTTTAATATTTACAATTTTTCTTTTATTAACAGTATTATTAGTTTAGTTTCATTCATTTTTTAGTTTAAATATTCTACACTTTATATGTGTAATTATTTTCACTTTTTTAGTTTTTTTTTTTTTTTTAATTACTAAGAAAACCAAAATATGTGAAAATTACAATTAAAAACAATTTTCGGTACTATTAAGTCAATTTATTGCAAAAAGCGCTTTACATTACAAAACGATTTGATACTTTAAGGCTTAAAATTAAAAGTAATAATAATTAATAATAATTTTTAATATAATTAACAATGGAAATAATACATGAAAAATAATATATATTACTAGTTAAGTGTATTGAGTGTGAATTTAAAATGTATGCTTTGTTTGCTGTTGTTTTCTCGGTGATGATAGTGCATTTTTTACATTTTTAATGTAAAATTTTGGTTTTTTAATTAAAAAAAAAATAAAAAATAAAACAACACAAAATTTGGACAGCTATTTTCCCTTAGCGAATTAAGCATGTGTACATTATTAGCATGTTGTAATACTTTGCTAACATAACTAAAGGCCTACGCAAGGAAATATTTAGTTCATTGATTGTGTTAATATAAATTGAGTAGGTATATAGAATCTTTGCTTCAATATTACACATAAATGCTGATTCAGATGTTGCATTGGAATAAGAAATATAGATAATTACCCATAATTAATTTTGAGCAGAAAATATGTTTATGTAAAAAGCTGCATTTTCTTGCAGCATAAATAACAATAAACATTATGAAATGAGCAATATTGCCTGCCTGCGGAAAACTATTTAACCTTGGAAACAAAAAAATACTTAAATTCCACAACCCATGGGTTGAAGAGACTTCTTGTAAATTTTTTTCATTTATTTTTATTTTTCAAGGCAACATTTTCTTTTTTTTCGTGTTTATGGAATGTTAATTGCCTCAGCTTTTAAATTTCGCATCATTACTTTGCACGTCTTTATAGCGAAACTAATTAAATAGTCTTACTATTTTCTATACTTGTTTAAATTAAGTAGTTATAAGTATGATATTAAATTTTAACTTAACGTAATGTTTGAATTATTCTCAAATCAATTAGCATATAAATATATGCTTTATTCTATTTGAATTAATTATTATTAATGTTTTAGTCCAGTGTAATTTTTATTTCGTTATGCTATTGATTTCTTTAATCAACTTTTAGGCCATTGAAGTAATTGTTTATGCATAAATTAATATGTATACGTTTTTGTAATAAATAATAAAACACTAATGTCTGTTTTCTGTAATAATACTAGTAAATTATATATATATGTATGTATAATTGCTAAAGTGAAAAACTTTTACACTTAAGAATTAAACATTTTTATATTTCTTGTTTAAATTAACCCCTTCCGTTTTTTTTTCTTTAAAATTGTATTTCTTTTTGTTCAACAACTACTCACTTGTTGATGTGTAGATTGATGTACGGGTGTTAAAGGGGGTGGTTGAGAATTCAAAACCGCGTTTGGCGGTTGTACAGCCAAGTAGATTTTAGTTGGTCCCAGCACACCTTGTTTGCCGCTGGATTCTTGAGCTAAAAAAAAAAAAAGGAAAAGAAAATATTTATATTTGTTATGAATTATTTAATGATAAGGAAACAAATAAATGAATAAAAATGAAGATTTATTTTATTAAAAAACACCACTCAATTATATGAAATTCTACTGAGAATATTTATGTATATACAAAATTATTTAATAATTAATACCTTTTAAAAGCTGTTGCTTCACTTGCTGTTGCACAAGCGCCAACTGTTGTTGGGTGAAATCATTGCCAACCAAGCCCTGCAACACTATACGTGGACCCTGCTCCGTTTGTATGACCTGTGCGGTGACACATTTGATAACAGTACCTGGCGGTTGACCCTGTAGTAAGCTCTCCTCGATGGACATTTGTTTTGTAGGTGTTGCCACAGTCGTCTGCTGATGTTGCTGCACAGTTTCTTGTTGCATATAAGTAGTTTGCTGTTGTTGGGTTATATGCTGCTGCTGCTGCTGTTGTTGTTGTTGTTGTTGTGTAACAGTTGCACGTTGTATTACTTGCTGTTGCTGAACTTGTGGTTTCTGTTGTATTTGTTGCACAACTGCGGGCGCTGATTTTTCCGGTGACCCTTGTGGCGTTTCCAGAGTACTATTGGTTATAATGTGCGCATTACCATCACTTTGCGTTTTAATGTGCGCAACAATTTGTGCTTGATTATTGCCCAATGGTCTGATGATTACTTGTTGACCGTTTATAGTGGCCACTTGCAGTTTACCTTGGGCCAACTGTTGGGCCAGTGTTGAGTTCTGAACGACAAGTTGTTGATTTGTTGTTTGTTGGGGTGTTGTAGCAGTTTGCTGTGGTTGTTGTTGCTGCTGTTGTTGTTGTTGTATCTTTAACACTTGTTGTTGCGGTGTACTTTGCTCCCCCAAATGATTACTACTGGCTTGTATTGTTTGCTGTTGTTGCTGCTGCTGCGGCTGCTGTACTACAATTTGCTTAACCACGCGCGTTTGTGGTTGTTGTTGTTGTATTTGGGAAAGTCCAGCTTGTTGATTTGTCGCTTGCACAATAACTTGTTGGTGGTGTGTGGGTTGTGTTGTGGTTGATTGCACTATTTGTTGTTGTTGTTGTGGCTGTTGTTGTACAACTTGTACTTGACTTTGCGGCACGGATCTTTGTGTGACAATAGTTTGTCCAGGACTTAATATAATGCGTTGACCACCGATTACAATTTGTTGCTGCACATTGCTGGTATTCACAATTTGTTGTATAACCTTTTGTTGTAGTGTTGACGTTGGGGTCTGATTTGTTGTGGTTGGTGATTGATTCACTATTATTTGCTGCTGTTGCTGCTGTTGTGGCTGTGCCTGCTGTATGGTTTGTAGATTCGAAACCACCGGCTGTTGGGTACTTTGTTGTCCACCAGTGGTAATTAATACCTTTTGTCCTTGTTGATTTTGTCCCATCAATAATTTTTGTCCTGGTTGCACAATAAATTGTTGCATACCTTGGGCGTTTGTAGTAACCTTTGTAGCTGTGGGTGTATTCGTATTTACAGTTGGTATTGCTTGTGTTATAACCTTCTGCACAGTTGTTGTTGGATTGAGAGCCCCATGTTGGTTGATAACCTGCGCAACCGCTTTAGGCGCAACTGGCTTGGGTTGTGTACTCACGGCTGTAACAACGGTCTGGAAAAAATTGTATTTAAAATCAATTGTATTATTATGTACAAGCATTTATATATTTTAAATCATTTTGCACTTACTTTTTGAGCACTTTGGACCGACACCGGCTTCTGTATAGGCTTAACTGATATTTGCTTCACGATACCTGTAGAATTTGATGGGGTTACCTGTTTCACTGGCAGCTTCTTTGTTATAGTTCCTGTCGTGTTTTAATTAAACAAGTAAGAAAACTATTTTGCAAAAAAATAGAATAATAATAATCATATTACCTTGTGCACCGCCTCCTGCCGATGTTGTCGTCAATACATGCAATTTGCCGTCGGGCATTTGTATTAATTGTTGACCGGGATTTAAGCCTCGAACGCTTACTTTACCATCAGGTCCGCGTATAATTTGCACCTTATGTTGTTGAGGCGCTGTGCTAGTGCTTGCTTGTGTCGAATGTCCACTGACTGTTGATGAACCACCGGAATTCGACACGGTTGAAGTTTGGGCCGCGGCATTGGCACTGTTGTTGATAACTTTTTGTGCAGGTGAAGTAATTGCCTGTTGTATGATGCGGGTTGTGCCATCGGGATTTTTAACTATTACACGACGACTGCCGATTATTTGACCCTTACCTAAAATTTCAACAAAACATATAATTATACAAACATTTACTATAAATTTGTTACATATGTATATTTTTCTTTTAGCTTTAAACCAAACCAACCTTGCGCATGTAATTTAATATTATCCGGATTCTTTTTCTGTTGATGTGCAGCCCGTTGTAGTTTCAATTGTTGTTCCATTTTTTCTTTAATTTCCTCACTACTTTTTGCTGTTATCACAACTTTAGGTGTAGAGCCATTCGAACCACCCGAACTGGATGCCGACGAGGAAGACGGTGATGAGCCAGCTTGTTCAGCAGCTTGTCGCAGGACTACAGAACGTGTCTGAGTTGCTTGCTTCATCTTCTCATGACGTTCACCCATTAATTTAATCTCCCACAATTCAAGTTTTTCTTCCTCCACCCACTCTTCACTTATTTGTGGTTCGGTTGGCTGAGGTGATTCAGCGCGTTTGCGTTTACGTAAACCAGAACGAATTGATGTTACCTCTGCATCATTTTATGTAAAGAAAATTATGAAAAATAAGTACATTTCATATGTATGTATTTAACATATGTATGTAGGCGATTTGGAAAAATCTTAAAATGACAATTGTTAAAACATTTGTAGTTCAAACTTCATTTCTTGGTGGGGTGTAACAGACAGTTTTTAAAATTTAAACATTTTTATACGTATTTAATCTTTAATTTTAATATTTAACATATTTTTTCTTATATATGGACCTATGGTAAACTGACTTATTCACATTTCATGTGTTTTTGAATTAGATAAAAGATTTCAAACTATATCAAGCTGAATTGATTTTTTTTTAAATATTTTTGTTGAAAACAAATTTGTATTAAATATTGCGAAAATGAATTGAAGAAATCTGCATATGTGGCATTAAAACAAATACGACATAAGAAAAAAAAAAACTAATAGTCTAAGCGAAGAATGTAAAGGAACAATTTTGTATATTTATTATTTAAATCTATTATTTTATGCTTATTATTTTGATTATACTTGGATTAATTCAAAGGTTTTTTTTTAATATTTAATACCATTTGTAACATTTTCCTGCATTCGAAAAAATATGTATGTGTATTTTTTTTTTATTAAGCTCACCTCGTATAGTCTTGGGCATTTCCAGTGGCACTACTACTTTGCGTCGTAAATATTGCGTACGTTCGCCATATCGCCCCATGTGACGGAACTTCAATAGCTCCTGTGTGACAATCTCAGTTTCACTAGTCACTTGATGTTTGCCATCTGACGATGGTGCTTTGGCAATCATATCATCCCAACGAAGGCAACACCACAGTATACGCAGTTGAAGCGCTACAGCAGCAAGTGTAGTCGCTTTGGTAGTACGAAAAGACCAACATGTCTTGAAAAGTGGTCGTGAACATGGATATGGCCAGATGGAATTATTTTTCGCTAAATGATGGAAACCGTTAGTAGATGTTTTGCCACCCAAGCGTGCTAATTTCTTTAACTCATAGGGTGCCAACGCGAGTATACTCGCCTTTAGCTTGTGTGTAAGGAATTGAGATGTTAGCGGATATGTCGAGCCGATGGGTGTGTTCTTAGCTTGTTCTGGCGTTACTGTTTGTAATTTATTTTCATCCTCCGCTTTGATTTGTGTGCGTTCTTTTAGCACAGATTTGTCACGCCACAAGTAAATACGTCCACGTGTCGATTGTGCTGCAAATACGCGTTCCTTACCATTTTCATAAAACTCCTTTTCATATTTTGTAACATCTTCGCGTTTGGTTATGCGCGGTTGTGTAGGAAAACGGCGATTTTGTTTGATATTTGTTGCTGCCGTTTCAAAAGTCTGATTGAGTGCATCCTTAGTGGCGATGTACGATTTGTTAGTACGCGATTTTTGTGACTTCTTACATTTTTTAGCTTGTGTAGCATCCATGCCCAAAGTATCATTACTGGAGGTGAGCGCAGCAAGAGAATCATCATTGGTGGTCTCTGAACTCTCGACCTCAACATTACTGCACACGTCGATATTATCCATAAATTCCATGCCACCATCACTAGAACCACCAGCTGGCATACTCTCTTCTTTCACAGTATTGCTAACTACATTTTCTTCTTCTTTCGATATGTAACAGTCACGTAAAAGCATCTCATCATATGGCACAGCTACAGTACGTGCATGTTCCCAATCTTGCACTAAATCCAATGGACTCTCATCGATCAACCAACGGCAATCTTCAGCTTCATCTAGTACGAGTGAGGCATCTTTTTTACCCTCCGTTAATTTTTGTTCCAATATTGAAGGTTTCTTCACAGCGCCCAAAATAGCAGCAACTGTTTCTTTTGAACCATTACCGGCAATATGTGCTTTGCGTAACAAAAGTAATAGTTCCTTTTTAGCGCGGGCTTTTTGTAGGCAAAGTGGTGAATAGCATGTGTTTTGTGTGATTTGCGAAACCGCATTGGAATTTGTGTTACATTCTTTCGTGTAGCAGCGATATTGTTTAGCGAACCGATTCAATTGACTAAATTGCAAACGGACAGTTTGTATTTTCTTCGCTAAAGAGTTCACCAAATCAAGGTTGACATCTTTACTGGGCGTATTTTTTTGTTGTACATATTGTATATCCATTAAACGGCGTTCAAGGAATGTGCGCTTGGCTACCTTTTTATTAGCATCGGATTTTGCCTCTTCCGATTGTGCGCCTGGCTCTGCATCATCATCCTTTTCGGATTTGACCGCCAACTCTTCTTCAGCTTGCTTTAATTCCAAACGCCGTGCTAATAGTTCATCAAGACGACTTTTTCGTGCTATTTTCGGATAAAGCAAGCGACCGGGCATTCTTAACGATTTTGAAACATCGATAGTACCTTTGTTATTGCCATCTGTACTATCATCGTTAAGTTCTTTTACTTGCACATCTTTAAACTTCTGTAGGAAGTAGTAATCGGCACCTTTCTTAACAGCCTCATTGCATTGCAAAAGAAATTTTTGTGTACGAGGATCAACACTTACAATTTCATCAACATCGGCGCCCTTGGTAAAATGCACGTTCACTTTAACCGGGGGAATTGCCAATCCATGGCGATGTGGAGCTCGCCGTGACTTGCTGCCGCCACAACTACCGCAACGGCGACTAGTTGAGAGCCACATCCAACCCCATTGACCGTGTATGCGATACTCTTCGCCCTTTTGCTTCCAAACCTGATGTTTAAGTCCTAAGGAGTATTTGATATAGTTGAAAGCCAGACGATTACGTTCTTCTTCATCATCGCGTTCGCGTTTTTCACGCTTCTCAATCTTTTTACGCTCTTCACGCTCAGATGAAGTTATGCGACATAATGTTATATGCCCAAGCTGTTCATGCCAAACATTTGCAAAGATCACATTTTTAAATGAAGCCTGTAGCAATAATAATACTATGACAAATTCGGTTGGACGGCGTGCGTCGGTAACTGTTCTACGCCATTTCCATTTTATGAATCGCCAATTAGGTATCATAAAGGACGATGGTACATTCTCTTCGAAGCTTAATAGAGTTTGTCGCAGCGTTTGAGTAATACTATCTAAACTACCCATGGTAACACCAATCCATTTAAACTCCGATGCAGTTGTTAGGGAGAATTTGTGGGATAAATGCCGGCGTTTATCACGCTCCTCATTACGCTGTGGTTTATTCAAAGCAATAGGATTTGATGTATACTGATTTACGTAATTCTTAAAACCATGCTCCATACCCAATTTAAAGTGATTGGTTTCATTTGCATTTTGACTTGTTTTCAGACGGGTCATCATCTTATTCTCTGCGGCACTGTCATTCAATTGTGCATCTTCTTCTTCTTTACCACGTATTAATGCCCATGTTTTCTTATTTTCCTCATCAATATAAGAAAGCCTTTGGTATTTATTGTGCTCTTTTGTAATAGTCTCTGTTAATTTCATTTGACGTAAAATCTCATCTTTTCGCTCGGTCAATTGGTTATATAGACCGGCCTCTAAATCTTCTTTATCGATAGTATTTAGTAATTGTTCTAATTTTGATTCGGTACTATAATACCATATTTTACCGTTATCAAGTTCAGGTTGACCCTCAACGAAAACTCTTCTCGCAATAAACCAAAATTTACGTCCATGTCTGTCCAAGCCGAGTATATCATGTCTTATCAGAACGCCTTGCTTCTCTTGTGGCAACACACAGTCTACCACACCACTAACTTTATGTGACTTACACAAATTACACTGCCAATCCTCCGTGGGCACATCATGCAACGGCGGATCAACACACTCCAAATGATATACAGCGGGGCAAGTTTCGCAGCACAACAAATCGCCCAACCTATGGCAAATTCTACAATGATCGTCATAATGTATTGGACCTTCTTGTAGCATTACATCTCGTACTGCATTCGTTGTTAAAAATTGATTTGTTAAAAATTGTAAAACCGTAATGCGATCAGTGACACCCGTGAATGGATAATCACCAGAACATAGGATGTTATATACTTCACGACTGAATATTGCATCACTTTCAACATAGCTCCGTAGTACTTCAGGCCATGTAATACCATCTATTAAATACAAACTTATATTAACTGTATCTTTCTGATCTAGTGGCCCAAAGTGTGTGCCCTGTACATCTTCTTCGCGTAAAATTGCTTTAAGTAACATAATATGAATTTCAGCGACAAGTGCGCTCTGCTCATCGCAAGTCAAAGCTGCACAAAAATCTTCAAAACGGAAGGGCGACAAACGTACCAAGTGACGGAAACGTCGCAAGACTTCATATATACCTAAAGCATTAAGTAGATATTCATTTTTCATAAGTAAATCTTCAGATGACTCGGGTAATTCGAGAGGTTCATATTCTCTATCTTGTAACCATATTGGTTCAGGACTTGGCGGTCTAGGTGGACGACCAACTCCATTTTGTGTAAAACTGCAGACAGAAAATTCAGATTCACTTTCATTAACATTATCGAGACTTTCTTCTTCGTCAGTCGCAGATAGGAGTAGCTCATCATCAATATCACTCTTCTCACTCGAGTCACCAAAATCCGAACCATAATGATACTCTGATTCATATCCTGTAAATGAAAATATTAATTTGTAAGAGTTTATATATAAATATTGACATTATTATGTTAAAAATTAAGAATATATGATATTTTAACATTATTGCATTAATTTTTTTAGGAAACATTGCGTCATTTGGAAAAATAGTAATTTCAACATATATCCTGCTACCATCAATTTCAGCAAGGATTGGTTAAAGTCCATAGATAACCGATCATAACTTCTTCCCAGTACGATACTTGCTGTGAAAGGTGAATATTCAAGTCACAATTTGACTCCTTCTAAATTTTTTTTTTTTTTTTTGTAGTAAATTTTTGTAATGAAATTCTTGACGGCCTAGTCCATCAAAAAATTTGATTACTTGTTTCACTAGAAAAAGGGAAGCTCTTTATAGCTCTTCAAGATGGTAAATTTTTGTTTAACTAGAGTAAAAAAAAAATGTCTTGAAATACAATTTTGTAGGATAACGCACGTAAGAGGTCCAAGAAGCACAGACGCTATTAAGTTGTGATAGGGTAATAACTTTTTTATTAACTAAAGCCTTAGAAAAAGGAAGGATGGATATCGGTGACTTTTTATTCTGGCATGCTGTGTTGAATGTGCTCTAAATACATATTTGACATAGTAGTACACACATTGCGAAAGTTGAGGGTTACTATATCTCCATAAGTGAAAATTTTTTTAGTTTTGAAATATTAATTAAAAAAGGTTTTATGGTACTATCTAGTATGTCTGACTTCGATGTAAATATGTATACAATAAACAATTATATATGAATTTCTTCTTAATTAAATAAAACAGCTATGAACTACTAATTCGATACAGTAAACTCATACTACTAACTCAACAAATCAACTGACGTATAGTACTTATTCATTTTTTTCAAGACCATTGTAAAATTGCAAAACTTAAGTCACAATAAAATGTAAACAAAAAGTTGTTTGTTTACTAGTATTACCTCCTCTCCGGCTTACATTAGCCGTGCTGCTCGTTGATTTACGTGATCTGCCTCTGGTACTTTTGCCTGTAGATTTCCGATTATAGCTGCGGCTACCATCACTTTCCTGGGGTGAGGAAGCGCGTGATGCCGATGGAGTGCTCAATTGGGAATCGCTGGCCTTACTTAAATATTTTGGTTTCTTCAACAGCTGATAATTAAATTTGGTTCCAGCGCGCTCATTTGGCGTCTTCGGCGGTCTACCCCGCTTACGACTACCACGTCCACTCATTTTTACACCAACTTCGTTTGATTAAAATTTATTTAAAATATATATCCCTTAAATTATTTCAAAAATGTTGTCTTTTTTTTTAAATAACTTTTATAAAAATAAATAAAGCACGATTCTGAAATATCTGTAGAAAATTAGGAAAGAAAAATTGAAGGTTATTTATTAGAGCTACAACTCACAGGTAGACATTTTTATAAGCGTATTAAAAGCAATCATTTCATCATTCATTAATTAATTTAACAAAAACAAACACTTTTCTTAATGAATTAAAACCAAATAGAATGTTTGTATATTTTTGACAATTCTGCTGAATACTCTACCTTCCTCCCAAAACTGTATATTTTGCGCTTATTCAATTGATGGCTTCGCCTGTGGAAAACTCAAGCCCAAACGAGTCCGCCATTACGAAAAATTACTTTTCACTTTTAAGTCCATAAGCAAGAATTTTTCCCACAAAATTTTATACACCATCGAAAGAGTGTAAATACTTGTGTTTATTTTGTAAAAAATTTGCACTATTCAACAACAATTTATATGCTTTTATAAACTTTTTATTCTTTAGTGATTTTTCCTCACTTTTTAACTTGCAAAACGTACAGTAGGCAATGGACCAATCACAACGCATTTTCTATTTTTCAGCGCCGAAGACGACCCCTGGCAGTCGTTTTGTGCAACATTGCTTATTAATGTTGCCACCCGCAGATGTTGTGTGCGAGAAGTGCGCATGATAAAAACGTGCAGACGAACGGCAACATACATTGGCAAATGGTTTTTGTTTTGCTGACGCAAATATCCATTTTGTATGCAAAATAAGAAATTATTTACACTATTTCTTTTTACTTTATATTTAATAATTATTTGCATGTATGTATGTACTTACATAAGAATTAAAATTAATTATTGGTAATGTTTGTGGTTTTTAAAAGACCACCAAAAGTACAGGGTGTCAAAGCAAATAAAATGCTTTTATATAGAAAAATATGTTATAGCATTTTTTAAATAAATTTCTAAACATTCTTAAACCTTTACTCTACCTGTTTTAATTCGTAAGGCTTCGATAATGATCTACAAAAAAACAAAAATAATAATCAAAATTTTAGAATTTAATTGTTGTTAGACTCCAAACGTCTATGACTACATCCATCATTAGTTGCTAAAGCCTATAGAAGTACGTACCTATGATCCGGGGCCGTTACGATTAGCTCTACAATTTTACTTTAAATGCCGTAAATTTATCAAAACCGGTGTTATTTTGAGTAGGACCATCTAACGACTGCAAAAAATCAGCTTTAAAATGTGAAAATTACATGTACCGTCCATTTCATATTGTAGTTATGTCTATAGTAATAGATTATGGGATAGGTGAAATTTACCAATTTTTTCAAAATAGCTGACACTATGACTATCAATATACATACACACATATGTACTATGTATTTGAGAAAGTAATAGCGGCTATAAAAATAAGATGAAGATTCAAATTTCGCAAGACCAAATTAGTTAAGGATTTTTGTTTGATATACCGTTATTAAGATGGCTTGGAGCTGTGCTATAGCTCGCGCAATTTTAATTTAAAGAACAACAAGCGTAATCAATTCTATGACTAGAGCTTGAAGAGTAAAGATATTTTGCTGAGGCTCAATGTTTGTCAATTTTTTTCTTTCAATATATTGAAATATTGTACTTTCTTCCTCTGCTTCCACCAGCGGGTACTGGATCGAATACTTTCAAAGCTGACGTTCTTTTATCCATTCGGACAACATGACCTAGCCAGCGTAACCTGATTTAGTCTCTAGAAATAAGGCAGGCCGCAAGAGAATTCTTAATCCGCTCCAGAAGCGAGACATTGTCAAGAAAATAAAAAGAGGAAAAGTCAGAAAGGTGGTGGGAATGAGTCATAGCTTGAAAAAGGACGAGAATATCATAATTTCAGCAGAGACAGCTAGAGAAGTTTTTAAAAGGACGAGCAAAAGTCAAAAAAAAACTTTATATGGTCGGATGAAACACAAAAAAAATGGTTTTGGGTCGGACGGTCGAAGGTGGGTTTGGAGAAAAAAAATGCTTGAAACTGTAACCATATCATATGAGGCCAATGCTAAAGGCGGTTCAATCATGGTTTGGAGCTACATAACTTTCGAGGGTGTTGTTACGTTGGCAAAATTTTATGAAGAATTATACAATGTTTATAAAATGTGCAAGATTATCAGAAAAGATCAAGAAGATGTTAATGATGACAAACTTTTATATGAAGCGTTTGAGCATGACGTTGTTGTTGTAACTGCAAAATATTCCCCGAATAAGTTTTCAGGGAATGCCTTACCACGGGTAAATTCTTGAACCCCTAATCCGCAGTAACGTTGGCTCGCTATAATAAAACGGACGAATGAACATAAATACTCGTATACAAACATACATACGTATGTATGAAGCTCAGAAATTGTAGTAATGATTCTGATTTGCTTAAAAGCGCCATAAATGGAATATTGGAATCGCGAACAAGTCCATTCGCATCAATGGAAGATCCCAGTAGACCGTAAATAAGTACATCATACATCAATTTCACTGTTTTCTTCGACTATAAAAAATAGTACCGTTCGGTGACCTGATGGGCAGTAAGAATTGTTGCTAAATATTATTGAATCGCGTTCGGTTAAGACAAAAACCCAATAAAATTTGTACTGAGAGAGTAGAATTTAGACATTTCTTACTGACATTTCCAACCAAACAGAGCTACTGACATATTAAAGCATATTGAGGTTATGTATGCCCTGTTTGTGTAAGGCAATTGAACAAAAAAGAATATTCCATAATTATAAAAAAAAAAACATTTCATGGCTCTTTCAAGGCGATAATGCACCTGCTCACTCGTTATTGGCAGTTGGTCATTTTGTACCGTATGCAACAGATTTTAAACTTCTGCGATAAATGATGAGATAAAAATCCGAATCGTTCATACGAAAATTTTTTACGAGTGTTGGAGTTCACTATTTTATTTTAACGATCTGAAAAACGACGGTTTATCGACTTTAATATTCGCTGGACATACGCTGTCGCTTGATTAGCTGTTTGAATATTTTGAAGTTGAAGAATTTATATTTTTTATGGTTAAAATGAAATAAATTCGATCGTGATATTACATAAACAATATAAAAGTAAAAAGAAGAAGAAATATATACCTTTTCCATTTGAATGCAAATAAGTTTCGGAATCTATATAGATTACGCAGCGATTTAGTTGAGAAAATCGCTTTTCAATTTCATAGTCAACATATACATATTTATAAAGGTTCTAACCTAAAAAATTTTATTATATAGACCTAGTAAAAAGTAATCCAGTATTAAATTGAAGGCTTCATTTACCATAGTTTCGCCCGAATGACAGTACACAATTCTAACTACTCAGCTACCGCGGCCGCCAAAATGTACGTGTATGTATGTAAATACGTATATATGAAGACTTAAAATTTCCGATGCTTAAGTACAATTAATTTTAAATACCTATTTAAAGAACCAAATGACTAAAAACCATTGAATATGGAAAATACATTTAATATAATGCGTGTGATAAGTAACGGCCAATAATGATTGACACATGTACATACAGCACATCACGTGATGTTGCTCAAGGCAGGCACCTCGGCCCTTTACTCTTTTACTCTTCTTATATTCATTAATGATCTTCTAATCAGTTCGTTCTATTGATGATAGGGGACTTTTGCAACTTTTTCGTTGGACTAAGGAGTTCAATGACCCATCCATTGCACTTTACTACACTTGTTGGGATCTATGCAGAAGCGTGTTGAGAAATTTACATTGGAATGCGAATAAGGATCTCCCTTCCGACAAAAGTCGTTTATTTTTACCTAAATTTATGAGAAGCGGGATGTGATTTTCAACTGCGCGATTAGTTCTGCTTTCTCCGGGCTTGATAAAGAATCGAAGCAAATAAGTCTGGTTGCGATTGAGGTCAAGATGAAAAAGCTTCTGTCAAAAAAACCAAACTCTACAAGTCCCTCATCATTTCCGTACTGTTATATGGTGCAGAAGCGTGGAGTCGGCCTTGGGATTCTTCGAGAGAAATGTTTTCCGAACGATTTATGGTCCTTGGCGCATTGGCAACTGCAAATACCGTAGACTATGATACGAGTTATACGATGACATTGATTTTGCGTATAAAGAGACAGCGGCTACACTGTCTAGGTCGTGTCGTCCGAATGGATGAAAGCATTCCATCTTTGGTGGAAGCAGAGGAAGAGCAAGACTTACACTCCGTTGGAAGGATCAGGTGGAAAGCGAACTGGTTACACTTGGTATTTACAGCTAGCGCTAAACAGTGAAGAGAACGAACGAATGGCGCGCTATTGTTGTTTCGGCTATAATCGCGCAAGCGGAGCCACTGAAGAAGAAGAAAAGAGCTTTAAATAAATAAGTAATTCTTTTCTCTTTTTTCATGGAATTTAACGCAGCTGTTGAGCAAATATGTAGCTGTTTTGTGTAGGAATCAAATGTAACCGCGACCTTTCGCGTTCGGTCTCGGCCTCATGGCGGTCCGTGCCGTTATTGTTCTATTGGAGTTTTCGATTATCCTTCAAATGCGTCCTTCGGTCGGTTGGCGTGAGCTGAGTAATGCGGGGTGCGCTGTCAAAATAAAGTCGTTCCAATATGTGTACAAAATATGCAATTTTACGTCAAAATGCAGGTAAATGTACCACCTCGCCAAAGCAACCTGCCAGCTACACAAAACCCTAACAGCGTTATCTTATCATAAAATAAATATTAGAGTTCCTATGTTATGGTATTAACTACATGCATATGTAGGTTTCGTATGTATATATGTATGTATATATATTTTCGAGCAAAAAATTATTAACTTAACGGCCAAAGCTTCATTCTATAACTACTATTCGTTAAATTCAGACAGTCAAGTTGATTGAGAACGCGCACGGAATATTATTGGTAAAACAAATATAAATATTACATACATACATACATACATATGTATGTATATTTTGAGCGGTATAACATAAGACGAACACACACAAACAAATAAAGTAAATAAATAAAGTGAATTTTAAACGCTTGCAAAAAAAGCTAGCAAAAAACAAAAACAAAAACAAAGCAGAAGAAAAAATTTACCGTGAGTATTACTCACTTTAAAAAAAAAACAGTGAGTAACTTCATTCCTATGAAGCCAAGAAAGAGTGCATAATTCTGTTTGAAGAATACTCGACTGTCTTCTTGATTTTAATTAATTAATCACCAGTGGAGTATCTAGTGGTGTGCGGGAACTTATTTTTTTTTTTATTAAATACATAATTAGTGTAAGTTGTAAGATCCGTGGTTGGTGTATTGATAAAAAGTGTTGTAATAATTTTTTTTTTAAATTTTTTTCTTATTGCGGCTTAAAAGTTTGCAAGAAAGTGAAAAAAGTTCTCAGTTGATTTAATTAAATAAACAATTTGCATATATGAACACATATGTACGTGTATGTATATGTAGGTTGCTGAACCAGCAGAGCGAGTTTTGTGGTGCAATAAAAAATAAGTTAATCCTCCGCCCTCAGAAGATGACACAAGTTCTAATTGAAAGTGCATAAATTTTTAGAGCAAATACATAATCGGACTATAAAATGTGTTGATAATTATGTTTGACCATACATGTGCTTTCATGCAAGAAATTGAATATATGCGAAGGGTGTTTTTTTAAGACGTGTGGTTTTCAACGAGACAATATTTCTTTTGGGGTTGGTATTTTTAACAGCTGTTACTTGATTTATACTCAGTTTGGCTAGGCATTTCATAATTAGCAGACTTACTTCGGTACAACGTTTGCAAATCATGCAAATTTACTACCAAAATAATGGTTCGATTCGCGCTGCGTCCAATATTCGGTCGACATAATTACCCAACAGAGTCGGTAATTCGAGCAAGCATGGATCGGTTTCGCACCACGTTTACTCTAATGGATAATGTGCATCCTTAGGGACGTCATACAGTGCCCAATGAAGACGCTATCACTGCAGAGTATCGTAGAAAACCCGAGTGAGACCATCCGCCATCGCGCGCTAAACACTGAAGCTGTGTCCATTCACTTTATGGAAGATTTTGCGGATGGTTCTTGGTTTGCGGGCTCACATTTCGTGCAAGAATTGAAGCCGAACAAACATCAAAAAGCGTATGAATAAGCCGACAACGAGATGGCCACCGATCACAGTTAAATGGGTGTTAATAATTTTGAGTTGGATAATCCACAAGCCATTGTACATTGTACATCCTCAAAAAGTCACTGTGCTCTATGGGTAGAGAGAATCATTGGCTCACATTTCTTCAAAATGAAGCCGACCCTAATGTTACAGTCTATGGGGAACACAACAGAGCCATGATTAATAACTTCTTCGTGCCCGGATTGGAGGTTTTTGATGTGAACGACATTTAATTCCAACAAAACGACGCTAAATGCCATACAGCCAACGATACAATCAATTTATGGAAGAAAACTATTAGTGAATGCATTAACTCGCATCGTGGACCTCCAAGATCGTACAATTTAATACCGCTGAACTATTTTTTGCGAGGTTATTTGAAGTCGCTTATCGACGCAGATAAGCCCGATACAATTGACACCTTGGACGAAATTTGGGTTTCTTACTGGAATTTATTCGAACCAACCGCGGCGGTCAAACCCTTATCTTGATAATAAAGCTTAATTCTTGGTCATAACATTAGACTATATAATATATATAATTGGCGCTTTGTAACTGCCGAAGCGATTTTCGGCTGAGCTCCTCCTCCAATTTGTGGTTTTGCGTCTTGATGTTTTTCCTACAAATGGAGGGACCTACAGTTTATACTAAGCCGCCTACGAAGGGCTGGTGGATTTTTATGAGGAGCTTTTATTTCATGTCAGAAATATACTCGGAGGGGTTGACATTCCCTGCAGATGGGCCACCACAATTAAAAAATTTAACTTAATTTGTTTATTTAAATTAATTTTCTATAATTTTTGAATGTTGGTCGGACCAGGATCCTGGCCTTCCGAATGGCAGTACGCAATGCTAACCACTCGGCTATCGCGGACGCGATTTATTTCCGCTCGAAAACCACATGTCTAAAAAAAAACACCCTCTATGTAACTATGTATGTTTGTAGCTACATAATAAATACTTTTATCACCAATGACACTTTTACACCTACATGCATACATACATACATAAGTAATGTGACGTTTCCCTCGGAAACAGTAATGTGAAAGAATTTTTATTGAATCTACTGATAACAGTGTTTATGCGAAAAACTCTGTGATGTCATAATACAATAATACTCACTTACATAGCAGTTTGTCACTTGAATTCCGTGAAAAAAGAAATACAAACAAACATTACAAATAGTTAAAAATTTTGAAATGTTTAAATATTTACTCATATTCGTAATTTTAAAATCCATTTCAATTTTTTTTTTTTTAATAAATACAATTTTAGGGTAATGTAATCATGTTCAATACGCTGATACGTTTGTTTGTTATAATAATTTGTATCGTTGAATGTTGGAGCTTTAATAGCATATTATCACAAACGGCAGCCATAAATGGCACAAATGATACATTATCAAAGTTCATGTAAGTAGAAAAAAAAAAATATGTATGTATTTTTATCACTCAATCATTTGCTTGCTCAATATTATGTATAAGTATGTACATATGTACATATGTGTTTGTATGCAATTGAAGTTAGTAAAATTAACACATTCCATATTAATTCTCAGTAGCAAATTTAGTGGTACATATCTGCCTACATATATACATATGTACAAATGTACACATGTACTCGTATATACACGTAAGAGAGACGTGAAAATTAATAATTTAATTAGATCTCCACAATCATAACTGGTGCAGTTAAGGCAGGTTATGTCGGAACCGAACAATAGTTATCCGACCGAAATCGATTGTATTGAACATTTACTTACATGTATGTACATATTAGAGCTCCAGATACTCGGGTATCGAGCATTGTGAGCAGATCGATACTCGCTCGATACTCGTTCGTTGCTCAACTGCTCAAATGATAATTTGAAATTTTTGAAATTTGAATTTTGTTTGTTAAAATTTCTTCAGTATTCCAATGAATTTTACACTTTGCATAAATGTTTGAATTAAAATGCTCAAAAATGCTCGAAAAAGCTCGAATTGCTCGAGCTCAAACTCGAAAATTTGTGAGCAGTGAGCAATGAACGAGTGTTCGAGTATGGTCAATTTCTGTAATGATGCTTTTAAGGCATCTCTCGCAACCCGAGCGGTGTGAACGAGTGCGTTGTCTTGAAGAAACAGCATTCCGAGCGCTAACTTGTCACGTCTCTTCTGTACGGCTGCCTCACGCGCCTGACTCAACAAATTAGCGTTATACGGGTCGTAAATAGTTGTAGGTATAATTCTTCGAAGCCTACTTTTGCGCTTTGAATTTATTTGGTGGCCTTTCCCCTTTTTTTATCCACTTCATTGAATTCTGTTTGGACTTGGGGTCATATTGTTTCATGCAGTTTCAACTCGTTTCATGCAAAATCTCTCCAGCTCGTTCTTTTCTCATTTGTAAAACTTCCACTATATGCCACCATTTAATTCTTCGATCAGCCAGCACTAATTTTTCGATTTTATGAACATTTTCTTCGGTTACAACCGTCACTGGGGTTGTCTTCACAGGTCTATTCTCCTTGTTGAAACAGCCTAGCCCATTTTTTCACTATCGTACGAGTATATGAAGGAGCTGAGTTCTGAAGAGCCGATGACATCTCTTTAAAAATTTCTTTCGGCCTATTTTTTTTTTACAAGGAATTTAATCAGAGCGCATTGCTCCAAATTGCGAATATTTCCACTTTGCGTTGACATAGTGTTGTTGCTTGTTTCAGAAACGAAATGTTAATGAACATAATAAAAAAAGTTGTGGTATTCTAACGCCCCTCCTATGTATTAAATTTTGCCGATTATCGTAGTGTAGTTTCGAATTATTTATACAAATTTTGATGAGACGCTTTTCCACATCGAGAGCTACGCCAATAAGCAAAACTGTCGCATCTGGGGCTCGAAAATCCCAAGATTTATTGTTGAAAAGCCTCTCAATCCTCTGTAACTGTTTGGTTAGGTTTACTATCCGGCGGAGTTATTGGACCTTACTTTTTCGAAAATGAATGGAGAGATGATTAAAGACTTTTTATGACCGGATGGACTGGATGGTATTGATCTTGACAACGTTTACTTTCAACAAGACGGCGCTACGTGCCACAGTAGTAACGAGACCATCGATCTTTTAAGGCAAAGGTTTCTTTGAATCTCAAAATAACGCTTCTTTTTGGGAAACCCGTATTACTAGCTGCACTTGCTATTTGAAGTACTTCATGGTCTAGTAATGAAACGTATGCTCCATCGTCATCGATAGGGGTATCAGGCTTGCCTGGCTGACATTCAGCAAGAAAGGGGAGCAGTGTTCTCTCCATAAATTTAGTATACTCTGGGCATCAGTCGCCAGATCAAATCTTCTGCAAGTCGACGTATTTTTCGTAGAATTTCACTTTAATTGTTATTTAAGGTTAATTCGATTTTGGTCAGGACTTAAACCCGAGCCTTCCTAATGGCTACTGCGGCCGCCGAGTAGGTATTTATGTTATATAATGTTTAGAGCTCGTCAGACACTCTGCAGCTTGCAGCAAAACTTATTAGAAAAGTATTCCATTCTCCTACCGTAAAGTTCCAGTGTTTAGTTAGTATACTAGTTGTTGTATTGATAGTGAAGCGGTTTATGATCTGTCTTTGATCTGTCTAGTCACGGTATAAGTTCTTTCGTTAAGCCATCTGGTGTTGGCTGTTTTGGTGAAAGCCAGCTTTTGTCTGAGTTTTACCATGATGTGCGAAGAATTTATTGTGGTTAGAGTGGTACCTTTTCTCACTAGCTCATCCGCCAGACAGTTGCCTGAGATCTCCCTCTGTCCGGCCACTCAGACCACAGTAGTGTGGTCTTTAAAGTGCTACTGCATTTTAAAGCCACTTTTGATGTGGAGTAATTACATTGAAGACATGACAGCTTGGCTTTCCGAGTATATTATTGAAAAGAAATGGTGCTAGTAGGGGGTTCGTCAATAGATTCACGTAATACGAGTACATATTTATTATTTTATATAAACTCAAGCATACATACATACATACACTTTTGTCACGTACAAATAAGGGTAACTAACAAATATGTATTTCTATTTTTTTTTTTGTTACAGAAATTCCACTGAGTCTGCAGCAGCTGACGAAGCTTCAAATCTGAGCACATCAACAGAGATTGCTTTAGAGGGTATAAATTATGCGTCGGCACTACCGGAGGATTGCTCACAGCGCAATAAGAAAGCAGAACAGCCGTTGAATAGTAAAAATTCGCGGTTGAGAAAATGTTGTCCGCACGGCGAGGGGTTGAGCATATTTCATGACAACAAAACAGATGAATTTTGTGATTCAACGAATTTCCACTTCGAACCCAATATTATAAGTGCTGTACTTTATGATAATTGCATTGAGGATGAGGAGAATGTAGTAGATTTGGAGATGGAAATTGGGAATCCATGCAATTCGTAAGTACATATATATTTTTTGAATTCTTTTTCTTCTACGTATGGAAGTTGACGTTACAATAAGAAAAAGATTCAATCTCATTTTCCATATATGCTTTTTCCGAAGTATGTGAGTACCAGAAGGAAAAGATAACCCATCAGAAGGATAAGCAGAGTTTAGCTATGTTCGTCTGTCCATCTGTTTGTACGCAAATCAGTCCATCAGTTTGTGAGATATCTCAACCAAACTTGGTACACAGACGCACTGGCACATTTATATAAACGATCATTTGTCGGAATCGGCCGGATCGGTTATCTATGGCATATGTATATACGATTAATTTGGTTCAAACTCCACCAAAAAAAATATCTAAAAGCCACAATAGCCGAGCTTGCTAACATTTAGACAGCCAGGGTTCGAGTGCTAATTCAACAAATCGGCAAAGATCATAGAAGTATAATTTTTATAATAGCGATCGCCTCTGGGCAGGGAATGTAAAGACCTCCGGGCGGTTTCTGACATGTTATAAAAGCTCTCCATAAAAATCCACCATCGGCCGATCGGAAACGGTTTAGAACAAACTATAAATTCTTCCATTTATTGGGAAAAAATCAAGTCACAAAACCACAAATTGGAGGAGTAGCTCGGCTGAAAAATTGCTTCAGCGGTTACAAAGGGCCAATTATATTATATGTATATACAGGGTTATCAATTTTGCGATTTCAAAAAATACAGAGCATGTTTTGTCTTAGTTCAAAGCTCGGAAGTTATGAAATGTTGATAACTTTGATGTGTAACTTTAACACGAAGTCAAAAATGCTTTGTATAAAAACCCATTGTACATCATTTCCATTACCATTCATAGCTTTAGAGGGCTGTGTTGCCTGAACGGTTTTGATAACCGATAGATAGGTAGATAATAATGGGTATGCAATGCGACAAGTGGTCCATTGCGCCCTCCGATTATTTTACATTACTTCAATCAATTCAAAAACCTTTATAATAACCGATAAATGGAATGTAAACAAAATAGAAAGGAATTTTTGTTACTTTATAGTCCACTCAGAAGTTTGTCCAGTGAAATGTACATTAATTAATTTATTTAGTTCTTTTCCATTTATGTATTTTCATACAGATCACTAATATACAATAGTGAAGAGGATACATTCTTCGTTTTGCAAGACGGCTCCTTACTCATCATGGACAAGTATGGAAATGATAGTTATACGGTAGAGAAGTACTACTGTCTCGATATGGACAACGTGTCTGGCATTACCTATGCCATTACCTGCATAACAGCGATTGAAGAGCACTTGAAACGTGGACAAATGATAGCCATTGCAGCACTGATGCTTGTGTCGATACCCTGCTTATTAATTGTCAGTTATATACATTTAAGACTGAAGGAATTACGAACCATGCATGGACTATGTTTGAGCTCTTTGTCACTGTGTTTAGCTCTGGGCTATTTTTTACATTCATTAGTTCATATTTTCAAAATCGATTCCATGAAAATCGGTTATGTTATACAGTTCCTCATGTTATCCTATTTTATATGGTTCTTTTGTCTCTGTTGGAATGTATTGGTGAATATTTGGTGAGTGAATTTATAGTAATTTAAAAAAAAAAGTAACTATAATATATTTATGTTCTAGGCATCGGATACCAGCAAATAAGAGAGCGTCGAAAATGATCGTATGGTGCGTGTTTGGTGTACATTCACTCATTTGTTATACCGTTGCCGGTTTATTAGTGGCAATGACTGTGCATAAAGGACTTCCTGGGATGCCGTCCTATTTCATGCAAGGCTTGACAGCATGTAAGACTTTTGTGATGAATTTCCGTTACATTGTTTAAAATGAACAATATATAAAATAACATTAAATTGAGTACAACAAAAAAAGTGAAGTAAATAAGTGAAATTAAAATTAAATAAATTCAAAACTATTATAAAACTAAATAAATAATAAAATAAAATAAAGAAAAAATATGAAAAAAATAATATAAAATAAAAAAATATATATTGGAATGCAATGAAAAAAATAAAATAAAAAAATGAAATAACAAAATATAATAAAGTATAACCAAATATGAAAAATATAATAAGTTAAATTAAAATAATATAAAGTAAAATATAATAAATTAAAATTAAATAAAGTAAAAAAAAATAAGCAAAATTAAAATAAAATAAAATTAAATGAAATAAAATAAAAAAGCGAAAATCTGGAAAAAAATTACCATAAATAGAGAAATAAAGCAAAAATATAAAATAAAAAAAAATGAAATAAAATAAAATAAAATAGAATCCTAAGAAAATTAAATAGAGTAAAATAAAATTAAATAAATTTAAATAAACTAAAATAAAAGGAAACAAAGCAAAAACCTGACAAAATAATAAAAATAAAATTACGTAAATTAAAATAAAGAAATATAATAAAATAAAATAATATAAAATTAAATAAATAAATAAATAAAAATGAGATCATATTAAATTAAATAAATACAAATAAAATAAAAAAAAATAAAACAATAAAAAATTAAAATAAATATAATATAATCAATTCAAAAAGTATGTACTCAATTAAAATAAAATAAAATAGAGAATAAAAATTAAAAAATAAATTAAAATTAAATAAAACTAATTAAAATAGATAAGATAGAACAAAACAAAACAAAATGGAATAAATTATATCTAATCAAATTACATATTATACGATTCGAAATACCAAATTAAATAAATAAAACTATGTTTTTTTTTCATTTTAGCCATTCGCGAATCCCAACGATATTTTATACCGCCAGTATCGACACTACTTTTCTTATCATTCATCGTAATGATGATATCATTTTTCGGTTTCCAAAAAATTAAGAAACGCAAAACAGAAGCTGCAGCAAAGAGCAGCACAAACGGTACACTCTATACAAATATATTAACGGAAATTGATGAAATGAAATATGAGGAAGTGAAAAAAGAGTAAGTTTAGTTATAGTAACGTTATTAAAAATTCAAAATTAATTTTTTACTCATTTCATTTTTTTTAGCGCTAAATGCATAAGCTTCTTGGGTGTCATTCTTATAGTTTCTTGGTTACTGGAAATTGTCACGTTTTATTCACCTGGCCCAGAAGCTTACCTCATGCTCATGGAAATGGTGAATGGCTTACAAGGTGTATTCATTATGTTAATATTCGTTGTTGTACGGCGCAGACGCACCATCATTTTGAGATGGTGGTACGATAGAGGATCTCATAATGTGGAAGATGTAGAACTTACGGCGATAAATAAATAAATCGATTCATAAATTTCGAATTAGTGCGAATGTTAATATTCGTTTGCACATACATACAATACTTATATTGTAAATGCTTAAATTGTTCATACATGCATATCAAAAGTTTTTATAAATGTATGTAGGCAAATGAAAAACTATTTCATGCAACACATTAGCTTGACGATTTGCATGATAAATTTTAATAAATAAATCTTATAGAAGATTATCAAAGTCACTAAGTATTATATGTAAGTATTCATGATTTGTTAAAGTTTTTTATTATATTTTAAGACGAAATAATAGTTTTTTTACTGCATTAATTTAATTGTCTTACCTCGTTGTTAACCGAATAAATTTTTTAATGAATCATAATTGAATTACTTATATATTTATTAATTATTGTAAATATTTTTCATATTTTATTTATGATTTTGCTGCATTTTTTTGTGTTTTGTTTAAACCTATACTTTTTTTATTTGAAAGGTATTCAACTAAGCTAAAAAAGCAGGCTCCTGATCTTGTTGTTATCGTTACTGAGTTCCTTAAAATTATTATTTTTTTATGGTGTTAATCTGACAGAAAACAATTTTTTCTTGATTTAAAATCCATCCCTTAATCGGCTACAAACCGTAAAATTTTCATAAAAATATGCAATCCACTGGAACTTTGTTTGTAGCAGAGCGCGTTGTTGCAGGAAGAGTAATATGTTCAAGTTCTGGTAGGAATTATATTTTAAAAAATTTAAGAAAGTCTATCCTGGAAACCGTATGAAGGATACTTTAATCCTTTTCATACATACATATATGTTTATTTAATATTTTTTAATTTCTTTCTGTTTATTTAAGTATAAACATATACATATATACATATATATATATTAAAATCATCTATCTGGATGCGTTGCATATAATTTCAATTTTTTGTTCAGAAAAAATGAAATATTTCCACAAGAGATCGTAAGTAAACCTCATAAATATATTTATTTCATATATTTAAATTAACCGTTATTATTTAGAAGCTTATCTAAAAATTCAAGTTATCTAATTGAAAAGGAAGTTTAATAGTCAAGAAACTTCTCTAACGAAAAAATCCACATTTGTGTATTCTGTTCTAATTGGAAGCCATTTGGGTAAACTTTCCTTTAACGGGAAACTTCACGAATTTGACAACATTGCAACATAAATAGTACTCTTTCTACTACTATTTCCCTAATATTTCCACATATTGTTAACCCTGCAGGTGTGACTATGATATATACAAAATTTTCCATCGATTTTAAAACGAAAGTGTAAAAACAAGCGAAAATGTAAAAATTTTGAACATTTGCAAATGTAATTAAATTAACTGGTTATACTTCAAAGAGCAGTGTATACCACAGTATGTTAATTGCGTCTGAAACTAATTAAAGGAACAAATGAAAATCCATATTGCAATAGTTGAAAGTGGTGGAAACAGTGGAATACCGATAAAGGCAACACGAATACAGCAATTAGATTTGGTACACATCATCTACTATTGGAATTTATGGACACATTTATTGGTTATCGAAAGATGAAAATCGCCTTTAGTTGGTGTTAGCGAATTAGCTGGTACCCTAAAAAAATGCCGAGGGTAAGCAACGCACTCGCCAAGAACAATAATGGTTCCAATAATGTTAATGCAACAACGAAAGTGCGCAAGAAGGCCATCAAGACAGAGGTAGAAAGTCCAGGTGAACAACATGTTTTCCACAGAAAATCGGAGAGGAGAAGAGTGGCGCGGGATATCTTTTTGGTATTTGAAGAGCAACCTTGCCGGCGGGTACGTGGAGGTGCTGGTAACAAAAAGAAAACACCACAAAAACCAAAATTCGGTCATTTGATGGTTGATGATCCCAGTCGTCCAGCCAAGGGTCTCTTGCGTGACATTAAAAATGAACCAAAGTGTTATCTTAGTGATGAATGCACAGCCACAGCTGCGCCAACAACAAATACGACAAAAACAATAACAACAAAAGAAAAAAAGAATACACCAAAGGTGAATAGCCGAATAGAAAGTAAACCAATAGTGGTGGCAGAAAAGTTACCAGAAACCACTAGCGAAATTACCAATGATGATCCTGTGGCGCGTGTCAATCCCATATTTTTATGGGTTAAACAAGATGACACACGAATTGTTGAAGTGCGCTGCGAGGATTACGATAAAAGAAATCGTATACGAATAAAAAAGACTTCTAATGGTTGGCGTTCTATACCACGTACTGACCCATCCACATCGAAGTTTGTTAAAATCTTGCAAACTCCACTTTTAAAAGTCAAACGTGAAATGTATGAAAATAGTTTATTGCAGAAATGCAGTGAAAGTTTTTGTGCAAACACCAGTGGTCAAAATCAACTAGAAGTAATTGAAAAGCAGAGCTTTATGACCGAGAATGTTGAAGAAAATGTGCCGGTTTGCATTAAAAATCCAATTTCTGAAACATTGATTTGCAAGGTGGATGATTCAAATACAAATAGTGCGAAAGTTAATCTTAAGAATAAGAAAACCAAAACTAAAAAGAAGGGCAAGAGGGGCCGTAAACCTAAGAAACTTAATATTCCAAAAACAGAACTGCAAGCGGAGGATACGCCAGTAGTAATTGCCGAGAATGATTATGCGCAACATTTGGTAAGTCAAACTGAAGAATGTATAGCGCCTATCGATCCGATGATACAATCAAATTTGGATACAATACCAAACTTCAGAGAAATGTGTGTGAATGACCATAATAGTATAATAGCGCAGGATATTGTTGCCAACAATTTGGTAGTTGAATTACCGGAAAAGCATATTGAAGAAGATGATACCGCAGTTGAAGTAGACAATGCTGCAGACAAACTATTAGATGTACCGGTACAATCTGAAGTAAATGAAAGGGATATCGAAACTGAAACTGAAACTCAAACATATCAACATCATACGGCGCACTTGCAACTTTGTCCAATAACAGGACTTTTCCTGCCAACAATCAATTGCGAAAGTGACAACGAGGGAGAGACACCAGCTGAAGTTGTGTGTAAAGAAAGTGACATGAATAATTTTAATACGAATTTTTTGCCCAAAGATATTTTAGTTGATCTGGCTGATTGTGATGAAGATGAAAATAATATTGAAAATTCCGAAAAAATGCAAAGTTTACATACACCCTATAATACGAGTCTGGATGCTGACACCAAAAACCTGAAAGATCTATTGGATGACGCGGACCTAATGCAACATTGCAGCGATAATGCTAATAGTGATGCTGACATTATCGATTCAATTGTGAAACGTAGTTGTGAAAACAATTTAATCCAGGAGACTGAAACACTCAAAGCGCCTGAGGAACCAAACACATTTAACACAACGCAATGTGATGACATGCCACAAAAAGATTTATTAGACGATGTAATACCATTGCACATAATTGATGATACTGTACGTGACTCACCTAAATGTTTATCTTTCAACGAAGCTGGTGAAATTGAAGGACTTAACGGTGAACTATTTCAATCAAATAACTTTATGGACACATATGAAAAAGACTCTAGCGTTGAGGAGGTTAGCTTGAGTGATGATGGCAAGAAAACTGAAAGTACAGATGTGATAGCGTTGTCATCTCCAATAGCACTTAAAGACAACATAAATGAAGATGTGATACTTGATGAAGTACCCAAAGATTTAAGTTATAAAAAACGAGAGGAAGTTTGTCCACCATCCGAATCGAGAAGTCAATGTGCAGTCACATCAAGTTCGGATGTAGTGAAGTCTCCGCAACAAGGAGAACTACCAGCAATAGAAACAACATCAGAAGCAATCAAGAATCTAATACTGGAACAATTCATTAAATTAAATACATTCAATGCAGTATCACCGCCAGTGAACAAACAACAGTCGGAACCAATTAATCTGGGTAAGACCCAACGGGAATTAAATATAAATAATGAATGCAATAATTATGCTACATCTACAAATTACATTGAGACAGTTGTAATAGATGATAATAGTGATGAAGAACCAATGAAGAAACGTGTTCGAAATACCGTTAAACTTAGTAAAAATAATATCATTGAGGATCTTACTCAGACGGCTGCGCCAACTCCAACATTAATAGATAAGGATCCGGATCCACTCACACAATTGCAACTTCTTATTAGAAATACACAATGGAAAGTACCCGATCCGATACTAGTGCCAAAGGATAGGTTGCGAGCAGTATTAGCTTCACCCGCAAGAGAAATACCACTTTTGATCACCACAAGGCCCGAATTAAGACTGCCCGAAGCATTTGCTTATCCGGAAATTATACAAAATCCTAATATATTAGTAATTTCCATGGCGCAATTAGAAGCAATTTTGAAAAATGAAATGGAGTTGGAGAAAAGCAAAGAGGAACCCGCTGCAACCGATCCAGTTCACGAATTGCCAACTGAAACTGCAAAGAAACCAAATACTATTCAAATGCCTTCTACTAATACAAGCAAGCCACACATTGAGCCCAAAAGCCTAAAGGTTAAGGAAACACCATTGAACCCACCACCCCCGCCACCTAAGTGTTCTCATGTCGAGAATAATTTGGCTTCAGATATCAATGCTGCCACGTTAGCAGTATTAAACCAAATGTTGTGGCTACCATATTTTGGACAATTATCGCAAGAGTTTCTAAAAACCTTAAAGAACCCTCTTGGCGTACAAAATAAGTATGCAAGCATGATGCCACCACTCTACAATCACCATCTTGGCCTACAACATTTAGATGAAATGTACAAGAATTACCTGAAGCAGATGACAGCTCTAAAGCATTTAAGTGCCGCAGAGGCGCCGGTTAACAATGCTATGCCAAATTTTCCACTGGCTCTCGGTGCATTCCAACCCTCGATGGAGGCAACAGTATTTCAAAAAATGATGCAACATCAAATGGCAAACTTTTTGAATATTAATCCAATTGCCACTTCAACTGATGCGTCTATGCAAACTCCAATGCAGCAGGGTATTATTGGAAAGAGCCAAGCTCTTGACACGAACGCCGGTATTGAGCATTTGCTTGGTGTAGAAGAGAAGAAAACTAAAAGTCATACAAACACAACAGCGACTTCGAATACAACACCCGATATGAACAATATGATTGCTGGTGGTGTTACGGAAAAGTCGGTAAGGGTCAGTAACAACAACCAAAGCAATGCTTCTATTAGTTGTGATAATTCATTGATTGAGAGCATGAACTATAATAAATACGCTTATATGCAAAAACAGGAAATGGATAATAAGCCACGTTTAACGTGCAAATCTCTTTCGAATCTATTGGAACCAGAAAGTGTGCCCTCATCACCGGCGGTTCCCTTGGTGAATCTCACAACAGAACATACGCGCAATACGACACATGAACATGCTCATACAAATAGCCAAACACACACAAATGCCAATAAAGAAACAGCGATAAATGTTGCACCTGTGCCAGCACCAGTTGAAGTTATGCCTTTTAAAACAGCGAAATTACATAAAGCACCAAATGTTGGCCTAAATGCATCACATGAATTAGCTAAACAGCGAAAACGCACTATGAACTATACTGAAACAACAGTGGCAGCATCGCCTTCAGTGGTGACTCCAACAACGGCGACGCTAGAAAATCAAACCACTAGCCGAAATGGTGTTGGTGACAGCATGAATGTGGAGACTAATCAGGCATTATGGCATCCACTTTTTGGCAGGTGAGTAACACTAAAAATATAAAAATTTGTTTTAATTTCCTAGAACTTTCCTTGGTAAAAAATATTTGTATAGCTAAAGGCTGGTAAATACCTTTACGAAGGTCTATCTTTTTAATTATTTTTTAGTATTAATACATTCTGTTTTAATTTCAGTAACGCTAAACCTGGATACAGCAGTCCTTGGCAGTGGACCACGGTCACAGCAACGGGCGAATGACATTCAAGGGGTCTCAAGGGGCCCAACAACTATGAAAGTGAACTTAGCGAGTTTTTTAATACCTCTAATAATGTGCATTACGCTGCCTCAAAAGCACAAAACTCCTCACATACCAATCATAATCATAACAGTAGCAATAGCAGCAGCAGTGGCAGCAGCAGCACTAACAACAACAGCAACCAAATTAGCTGCAATTCAAAATCAGCCGGTGGTAGCAACAGCAGCAGTAACAGCAGCAACCATAATAACATCAGGAATAATGCTAGAGCCTGCATAACCACCAACACAACACATAACCCATTAGATGCTAGCGTCAGTAATAACGGCGGCGGAGTTGGTGGTGGCAATAGTAGTAGTAGTGTAAGTACGGGTGGTAGTAACAATTATCAACAACAAAGTCTTCAGCAACAGACATCAGCAGCTGCAGCAGCGGCGGCGGCAGCAGCAGTTGTAACGGCACGTGACAATATCGCCAATGGATATGCAGGTTTTAAGGAGCCGGAACGCTTTATGGAGCATAATTTTTGGCAACAACAAAAGAATGCAGCAGCTGCTGCAGCCGTAGCTGCTACACATGCGTCCAATCAATGGTCACTCAACAACAATCGTAATTATATGAGCAATCTTTCACAAATCTCATATTCGAATAACAGTCAACCGAACCAAAGTTCATCGCCGTATGTGCAATTCAATCCGTATATGAATATGAATATGAACATGAATCTAAATATGAATATGAATCAACGTTCATTTTTAAATACTGCGCAAACAACCGAGAAAAATGCAATGCATTTAAATCATTTCGATAAGCATAATATGCGCTTTGGGGAATACGATTGTACATTGCGTTAAATAGTAAATAATGTTCACCACAAGAACAAGGGGAATTACAAAATAAAAAATGATAGAAATAAATAAAGTAAAAAATACATGCATAATACATACTTACATACATATATAAACTGTTGCGCAATGTACATGTTTGTTAGTAGCCCAAATTCAACCATTCAAACATACTTACATACATGCATACATACACACATAACATAATATACATAATTGCATACCCATTAGATAAAAGTATATAATAAATATGTGGTAATTAAGTTGAACGTGAATATCGAAATGTTTACCAGCACTTGTAATCAAGACTTGAGACGAAACAAGTACTGGAACTACACACATACATACATAAACACACAATATACTAGAATATTTTGTTAGGCCTATTAATGTTCTTAAAAAGTAAACAAACATATTTATGTGAACTTGATTAGTGAATTTGTTATCAGTAGTTTGTTACACCATATTGTTAATCGAAATCTATCATGATGCGTTAATATGTAATGTATATAGAGTTTTTTTTTATCTAGATGTATTATCCTTTTTTTTAATAAAAAGCAACAAATGACTATTATGGTGACTATGTAAATTATTGTATGAGTAACTTCTCTGATTTATTGATATTCTACATACATACTTATAAAATGCTTTGTGGTCTGTTAAATTTATATAGCCAATAGGGACAGGCAAAAACAAAACAAATTAAGTAAATAAAAAAAAGATCAAATAAAAATATTGAATTAAATAACATAATAAAATCTAAATAACGAATTTCCAATTAATTTTTAGTATTCTATTTTTTAATACAAATATTTAAACTTCGAAGTTGAAAATCTTGAATTTTTCTGTTATACTGGCAATCGTTAACATACTTATCGGCAAATAAGTGTCATCTCCTTGATTTATAAGCCGTCCATACGTGCTTGGATATTCGGCTTGCGAGATCCTCCATATGTAAACCTCATATAGTACGAAGCATGGTTTTTACCTTTTTACCGGCCCCATTGAGTTCTCTGGCTTGTTATCAACTGTCATTAGTGTTATTTGGCAGAAATTTTCTCATTTCGCAAAATACTTCAGTGTTATGTCTACTTTATTGGCGAATATCAATTTCTTCTACATCGTTTTTTATCTTTTTATTTGGGTAAGTTTTACATATGAAAAAGTACCTAGTTAATAAAGCTATTGCTTACTTGAAGAACGGCATCATAAGCCAAAACCGCTGTAATATGTACAAATATTTTTTTGATGTTCTCGTCATTTTTCAGTTGACATCACACCGTCGCAGAATTGGTATTGACTAAACGTATTGACTGGACATAAGCAATTTATCGATAAAAAGAAGATTAGATGTCTTTCTGGCTTAATTGTTTAAATGTTTTTACTTTTTTTGTTGTAAGAAGTATTTTTAATTGTATATTTTCACGTAAAAATTTAGATATTCTGAAATATTTAGTTTAGACTAGAGTTAAATTTTTAATCTATCATTCATTGGTTTCAATAGTTATCGACAAAAACTGCGGCAATATCGATTTTAACGGAGGATTGGGTTTTATTATCCATATCTCACATCAAACCTTCCAAATATCTGCCTATACTCCCTCTACGTATATACCGTAATGTTATTTATGACTGAAATCAAGCATTATTTGCCTAAAATCTATTTCAAATATTGCGAACATTTTTTTCCTTAGCCCATTTTTGAAATAAAAATATACTGGTAGTCTGGTAATCATGTTTTCTATAACGGAAATAAAATATCGTTGCATACTTTTCCGCATACGCGTTCAGTTTGTCACTAACTGTTTCTAAAGTTCATATCCGCCAAAAAAAAATTTAAATATCTCTAAATTGCAGTAAATGTTTAGTAAATTAAAATGAAGAAAGGAAAATCAAATTGTTACAGCTTTTCGGGCACATTATAGTGCCCAAATATGGTATCATCACCGATTGCCATTTTAAGTGTATAACGCGCAGGCGTCATTGAAATAAAATTCCATTCAATGACAACCAATCAGCAAAATTTCACATCACCGACGAAAGTATATGTTTTTGCAAAAATTCAACTGCTATGCTGCATCATCAATTTTGGATAACGAAAAAAACGGTGCAACGTAAACTCGGCACCAAAGAAGATGAACACATTATTTCATCAGATGCAGATCTCGATGCGAAAATTGAAGTGTACAAGTCGATAGCAAGTACAAGTTTCGAATTGGGAAAAATCATTGACCAGCTGCAAGAAAGATTATGCATTTTATCACAAGAGGAATGCGTTTTCGGAAGATTTCTCAAAGAGGTTGGTAAACGTAGTAAGACAACAGGACAGAGTATAACGAATACGGGCAAAGCAGTTTCGTACAGTGGGCAACAGCGTATGTGTGTGCGAGTGCCCCTGTTGAGGCTACATCATGAGGTCGAAGTATTTCGCAGTAGAGCAGTGCGCGATACACAGGTGTGATAGTAATTACAATTGATTGTCAATTAATTTCTTTTCTTATGATTAATTTCGTAATTGTTTACAGGCAACATTACAAATTATGGAAAAAGAGCGCACTGAATATCGCGCTGCTCTATCGTGGATGAAAGCGGCCAGCACTGAATTGGATCCGGATACTGGGAAGGGTCTGGATAAGTTTCGCACAGCTCAAACTCATGTGCGTACAGCTAAACGTAATTTCGATAGCCTTTCTATGGATTCTATACAAAAAGTATGTGAACTTAATTTTGCATATTGTTGCATATTTGAAAAAAAATTTAAATTTTTACTAGATTGATTTGCTGGCTGCAGCGCGTTGCAATATGTATTCCCACGCACTGGTTTCATATATGAGCGAATTGAAGGAGTTCGCACAAAAAACCGCAAGCACATTTGAAACAATATCAAAGTCTTTGTTACAAAAACCTAAATATGATTTTTGTGTACTCAAAGAATTGACTCAAAATGAAGGTAGCAACGAGGAGGATGAAAAGATTGATGAAATCGTTGCATTGGATAAGGATCAGACATTTTTCTTTGAAGTAATATGCTTATAATTGTAAAAAACTAAAATTTTACCCTATATTTCCTTTTTGTTTGCAGAGAGAATATAGCGACCAGAAAGAGGTTAAAAAGGAAACGCAGGAAGATAAACCAGACACACTGGGTACAGCTGCGGTGAACGATAATACGCTCATTGAGCTGATAGAAAATTCGAATGACGAGTTTATAATACCAACCGAGATAACTGACCAAAACATTCCGGTTTCAGAACAAAGTATTTGGTCTAATCTTTGGTCACTTGGTAATTCTTCAAATCAAAGTCACAATAATATTAAAACAAAAGCGAATGATAAAATTAAATCAGAATTAACGGTTGAAAATGTGGCTACAAGCGTAAATACAATCGCGGAGTCTGCTAACAAAACAACGAAGTCAACCAATTGGATGGATTTGTTTGCTGAATTAGATCCTTTAGCCAATCCAGAGGCATTCGATTTGAAACTTAGTGGCGGTCGCTTAAATGCGCAACAGACTTAAGTTTTTTAGGAAAATTATTTTCAAGGACCTTTACAAATATACACACACAATGTATGTATATTTGTACTAGAATTCGGGTTTTTATAAATGAAAAAAAAAAAAAAAAAATCATTTTAAATATTTAACTTGTTTTACGTGTATACTGCATTCCTCACTTATCTCTGAAAAGTGTCCATTATAATTGTATTTATATTTAATTCATACAATTTCTTTGGATTAACCGCATCCTAACATTTATTTTAGCGAATAAATAAGTCTTAATGAGCTGATAAAAAAATAAGGAAATTAAATCACTAATTGTTGTGGTCTGTCAGTAAGCAGTTTTATTTTATTTTAAGCGACATTAAAACACTTTACATTTAACTAGCATTTGAGTCGTCGCTGTTAAAGTGAAAGTATAATGCGCCACTAATTACAATACTATGACTCTTTCTATATGATTTAACGGGTGTGTTTATTTTAATTATATATTACATAAAATCCATTAAAGGGGACAAATAAATAATCATTCATTGTTGTGTATATGATAAATTCATCATTTGACCGATTGCTGTGCTTCTTTTTTCGAATTAACAAGCTCGACTAATTCCTTGACGCGACGTAAACAATCCTTTTTGGTTCTATTCGGTATGCATTCCGCTATTCTATCCCAGCGATCGGGTGTTGAGATTGGATACGTCTTGATAGCTTGCTCTAACAGCGCTTGTTCCTCCTTTGTCCACGTTTTTGGTGCAGCTGCTGGCTTATTTGCTGTCTTTGTAGCAGTTTTGTCATCTTCAGTCGTTTCTTTATTGCCATTTGGTATAGCATCGACTTCAGCATTGTTGACATTATTCGTTTCCGGTTGATTGACTGTTATATCATTGCTAGTTTGTACTTCTTTTTTCGATTTGTTGAAATTTTCGAAAGCTGTATCATTGGCTTGGGTTTTAAGTGTGCTTTTGGAGAAGTCACTATTTTGCATAGCTTTAGCTTTGTTGAGTACATCGCGCGCATTAACTGTTACACCGGCTGTGGAGTGTTGATTAATGAAAGCGGCGATTACATCCCAACGTTGTGACGTGCCAGCTGGGAACAAATTTACGGACTTGATGAGCAATTGCATATTCTCATTATTCCATACATCGCTCTTTTTAATATCTTTATCATTCTTTGTTGTTGTTGACTTCTTTTGATGAGTTTGATTGAGCTCTTCTAGTTCGGCAGCAATTTTCTTGTCAACTGTTTTTAATGCGGCAAAGAATGCGTTTTGTCCCTTCTTTTCAATGTCTTTATTGAGCTCTTGCAATTCGCTTAAATTGAAAATTTCACAAATCTTTTCTACGCCCTCCATATTCTTTAATGTTTCCTTATCGTTATTACCATAGTATTTCGATTCTTTTAATTTGTCGCGCAATGCCTTTCGTTCTTTTTTAAGCACTTTCTTCATTTGTTCTTTCTCGATGCGAATTTGCTCGATACGCTTTTGTTCAGCTTTCTCTGCACGCTCTTTAGCCAATTGTGCCTCACGTATGGCACGCTCCTGTTCAGCTTTTTGTGCTTGCGCTGCATCCATTTTGGCACGCTTGGCAGCTAATTTTCTTTCCTTCTCCTCATTTTTAAACTTTTGTATACGTTTATCATTATTGTAAGCTAAATCGACTAAAGCGCGTATACGCATCATTTCCTCTTTCTTTCTTTTAATGCGTAGCGCTTTATTTTCCTTTTCAATCCAACGCCTTTCATCACGATCTTGCCCCTTTTCCTTGTCCTCTTCATCCAGATAACTGAACTCACGCCAGGACTTAAACTCATACCAAAAGCTATAAAATTCCTCCACGTGCTCACGCGTTGAATTTTCATCACCGAATGTTGGCACATTTTTCTTTTCACTCCAGCGCGCATTCAAGTCAAAACATTTATTAAAACAGCCATAAATGTCTTTGTCTATCTCTGCTTGAGTTGGAAATGAATCATCAAATTCAGGATCCACAGAATCATAAGCGCGTCTTGTCTTCGGCGTACCTGTTTGCCGTAAAAATAACCAAATTTGTAAAATGTGTACATATATGTATATGTATAGAATATAATAATATGGATATTAATTCATACCAAGTATCTCATAAGCTTTTGTAATACAAGTAAAATAGTCATCATCGGTGTTTACTTCCTCGCCTTTGGCTTTTCGCTTATCGGGATGATGCATTAGTACCATGCGTCTGTAAGCACGCCGTATATCGTCATCTGTAGCGTTAAATCTGCAACAAATGGTGCGCACACATTTTGAAGAACTTATAATAAGATATTATTAAAATAAATGTTTTTACCTTAATTTTCCTAACCCAAGTATTGCATAGTGATCGTGATCTTTCCATTCTTTGGGATCTAGAGATTTCAGATAGTCCACATCGACCGCGAATTCTTCAGGTAACTTATCCACAGCATCGTCATTACTTTCGGCCGCGTCGTCAGTACTTGCATTATATCTTTTAGAATTAAGAAATGCCAAGCCCACGCGTTCGACATTTCTATTACTAAAGGTGAAACTGCAATCAACTTCCACAAATTCCAGCATTTTGCGCCGAGATCAACAATAATTTTGAAAAGAAATATAAGCAAATCGACTAGGCATACAGCTGCCTGGCTGAGGTGCGTAATGTCAAAAAGAACAACCACGAGATGATTTTCATTACCAGATCGTTAGAAGAAGAAAATTAGAACAGTGTTGCATGTGAAAAAAAGAATTGTTTTGAAGGGAAAGTCTTAAAGTTGGCCATATTTTTGTACTTTTTTGAACATGCTATAATTTGACGAAACTACTTGTTGAATTTCCCAAATTTTCTTATATTATATAGATAAAAAACTAGTATCATGAGTGGGTCAACAATTTTTATAACTGCAATTCGAGTCACACTTTAATAAACATATTCCATGAAAAAAACAAATTTTTCCAAGATATCCACTTTTTCTGCAAGGAAGATCTATAGCAGTCAATATTTTTTATTATGTATCTATATGTTAGAAATAAAATATAAAATATAAATAAAACATATTAATAATAAGCTCCACATTTGTAAATGGTTTTTGAAATCTTTTATTCTCTTATATCTCTAATTCGTGAGGGAATTTTTCGCATTATTCGAAATATTAATTTTTTCATATTATTCTCAGCACGCTCAAAGCATACACGTATAACTAAGGCGAATTTATAGAAGGTGAAGTTGTCACATCATATGATTGCTTGTTCTTCCTTCCATTTCAAAAAATTACACAAACAAAATATATGAGAAATAGGGTTTGACATTCTGAAAATTCTATTACACAAATAAAATGCATTGAAAAAATTTCGTTTTTGACTTTTCGAAACAACGATTACACAAACAAAATATAATACATAGGCTTTTTGTTTTTGTATTTATGCTACTACCGTGTGTGAATTTGCCTTGGCATATAACAAATCAAATTGTAACAGATTTTAAGTATTTGTGGTGTAATTGTAACTTATGGCAGCTACAAAAATTGTCAGTTGTTTTCTCCACTCAACAATTTTTTTGGAGAAAAAAAAAATACAAAATATACAAATCTTCATACATACATACATGGATTGTATATCAACTGATTCTAAATTAATTAGAAGTAAACTTATAAATGCCGCAGAGGCAAAATGTGAATTAAAATAACATAAAAGTCCGAAATCCATAAAAGTGTGTAATTAAGGATATGCTATCAAATTAGATACGAAGTATGCAGTCTTATTAACGATTTCCGTTTAGGATCCATTTTTGTCAATACAACTTCCGCTGTAGATATACAGAACTAAATTAACATATTTTGAAAACAAAAATATAACTAAAACATAGTAATAATGAAGCAATATAACATTAAAATGTAACAAAATTAAATAATTAACGTTGTTGGTGAGAAGTTTTATAAAAGTTGTAAATACATGTATCGATCAATACGACTTAGTATTTTGCACCACAAGTCTGGCTAATGCACAGTGAGGCTTAGAGCGGCATCGGATATATCTATTTTTATATAAGTACATCGCACTTCCTTTAAAATATTCAATTTCTCCGATTTTATAACGCCATGAGTGAAATTTGATATGGCGGAAGCCATACAACTGTGCGTACGGGAAACTACGGAACCATTTTGAAAGGTTCTCTCGATTTTTATAGTAGTTTTAGAAATCTGAGTCTTTTTTCGCTTATCGGATCGGATCGGACTATGGTGCAAATTATTAAGCAGTCGCCAAAATACCAGAAAAGCTCAATTATTTAAATTAATTTCTTTGTTTTTGGAATTTTTGAGACCCATCTTTGAACCCAATACCTTTGTGTTTTGGTTTGGAAAAAAGTTCTCTGCTCTTGGATTTTTATTCATAATTTGTGATTTGCATGAATCGATTATTCGAAAATAACACAACTACCATTTATATACACAGATACAAGTTGTCAATAAGAGTGATATGCTGCATGACTGGAATGTTAACATACATAGTTATAGGTTTACAACTCTACCAAGGAGTTGCAATTGCATGCAAATAGGTATGAAACTAATTCAACTGAAGTATTTTCTGTTTAACACCTTTCTACCCAACTCCTTTCTGTTGCTAACTCTAACACTTTATTTTATTTAATCCACTTTATTGTGTTCCTGTTAATTGTAACAATTTATATTTTATCCACTGCAGACGTTACACTGCAGATCCTTAGTCAAACTTCCACATCGAAATGGAGCTCGAAGAGTTGACCGACATTTTTTACACGAGCGACAAGAAAGGCCAAGTATGTCGTGTCAAATTGAACGGGTCAGGCTTCACTTTGCAACGAGAATCTACTGGTCGTTCGCGGGAGCAAGTAATTGATTTGAATGACATTGTCGGCAGTCGTTGTATTGTGGTAAAGAAGGATCGCCGTGGCTGTTCCATGCTCTGCACCTCGGCAATGCAAACAGATGGCAATCGTAGTGACAGCGGTGATGATACAAAAAGGAAATCCAATTCTGTAACATTTGAACATAAGGATGCCAGTGCATATCTCTACGTCTTTGCTTATATATTAAATAAGAAACATCTACGCAATATCATTCGACGTGAACGTACTGTGCTCAAACTGCGTTTCCGTTCCTTTGACACTTTTGGCGATAACATGCGTGAAGCGGAACGCTGGTATCAAACTGTACGTGCATTCAAGGGTCACAGTTTAGGGCACAGCGATACTGATGAGCGGCGCATATTGATTTTATTGAATCCGAAATCGGGTTCTGGCAAAGCACGTGAGATATTTAATCGCCAAGTTGTTCCTGTACTTAATGAAGCAGAGCAATCGTACGATTTACAAGTGACAAAGTATGCCAACTATGCACGCGAATTTATACGTGTGAAAATTTTGGATAATTATAGTGGCATTGTGGCAGTTGGTGGAGATGGCCTATTCTTTGAGATACTTAATGGCTTATTAATGCGCGCAGACTGGATGGAGGCGCGTAATATCCCTCTGGGTATTGTGCCATGTGGCTCGGGAAATGGTTTGGCTCGATCCATAGCCCATGTTTGCGGGTGAGTAAAATATATGGTTTTTAAAAATCAAATCTTATAATCGTATATGTCTTTAAAACTAGTTTTTAGAAACGTTCCAACTTTCCATAGAATCGTCTCCTGACACCTACCGATTAGATCACTGAACGGACCCATTGGGATATCATGTGGGGTAGGGGTTCAAGAATTTTTCCGCTGCAAATTGTGCCTGTCGAAAGTGGCGACTTAAATCCAAAAGTTTCCGCCATAGTTGAATCTTTTTTGCGGAACGACCCGTATTTTTATTCCGTCAAGGACTGTCACTTCCGCAACATTCCACAAAATCTTCTTTGGGGAATATTTTTGCGGCTACAACAACAACACAACTACCAGCCTACATCCACGTAGTGCGGAAAAATCCAAAAGGAAGTGCACCCCTTCCATACAACCCTTGGAGAAATCATTCGATGATACATCCAGTCTACCCAAAAGAGGACGCTTGCAAGTGCGTAGCGGCAAACACAAAAGTCGAATAGAAATATCCTTCCTTGAACGCTCCTCAACCCATATTGCCGTTGTTGTAACCACAAAACCAAATTCTGCAGTCCTTAGCTGCATAAAAATCCGGTCGCTCTGGCATAAAAACACGACAGTTATGCAAACTATTGGGTTTTAGTCGCCTCTTACAATTATCAAGGTTTATCGGAGGAAAACATTTGAGTTAATAACCAGCGATTTCATTACCCGCCTCGCTACTGTAGAACCCCAAGCTGTTTCAGAAAGAACTTTACCTTTTTATATAATATAACCTCTATTTTTTTAACCTTGCTGCGTTCCCAAAACTTATTCTTAGCTAAGTGGGTTTATTCTTAATACCCTGTAAAGTTTACCGTTATTTTTTTTTTTTATTTATCTCTAAACTCATTCCAGTGAGCCCTATGAGCCTAAGCCAATCTTAGGCGCCACACTAACACTGCTCAGTGGCAAATGTATGCCAATGGATGTCGTAAGAATACAACAACAAAATCAAGTAAGCTTGAAAATACTTATGTGTACATATATAATAACATAATTATAAACACTTACAGATACTCTACTCATTCCTTTCCGTCGGTTGGGGTCTCATATCGGACATTGACATCGAGAGCGAACGTTTGCGTTCACTGGGCTATCAAAGATTTACAATTTGGACATTACATCGTTTAATAAGTTTACGTACATATCGCGGCAAAGTATCATATCTTCCAAAGGAAAGTGTTAATATAGAAAGTGACACAATGTCACTGGCAGATCCGCTGCCATTGAAGCATAGTCGAAGTTGTAATACTTGTTTGGATAAACTCCATAACGGTTGTTTTCAATCCACCGACTGTATTGAGACGAGCAAATACTATGATGTCATTTCGTTGCAAAACTCCATAAATCAGTCATTGCAATCACGTTGTGATAGTTGGTTCTCCCCTGCATCCTGCCGTAGTACTTACCATTCCGTCTCGGAAAGCATCTATCACAGTGTCGCAGACGAGAGCGACGTTGAATCGCGTTTACAACTCAGCAACTTGAGTGTCCATCTGTGTGGTCCAACGGGCAGTGCACCAACACTCGATGAGCCGGTCCCCTCGACGTGGGAGGTGGAGGAGGGTGAATTTGTTATGGTACATGCTGCTTATCAAACACATCTGGGCAGTGATTGCTTTTTTGTGCCACAAGCTAAGTTCAACGATGGCATCATTTATATTGTCATCATACGCAGTGGCATAAGCCGTTCGCAGTTGTTGAATTTTTTGATGGGCATGAGTTCGGGCACACACGTGCCGATCACCAATAATGAATATGTGAAAATGGTGCCGGTGACGGCTTTTCGCATAGAACCATACGATAATGAGGGCATCCTCACGGTTGATGGTGAACGCATCGAATTTGGTCCTTTGCAGGCGGAAATGCTGCCGGGTGTGGTGCGCGTCATGGCACCGAAGTGAGCTTAGCCAAATTGTGGTGGAAATAAATTGAGATTCAAAGTGTTGTGCACTATTAAATTCCTTTACGATGGCTTTTATTGTTAAATATTTTTTATATTTTGTTATATATAAATGTATGTATATGAATATTAAAAATAAATAATGAAAAATTAAATAGAATTTTAAGAGCGCGGCTTTATTGAAATAATAAGAAAATGTAGAAAACCATGGGTCTAGGATACAGGATATTTATTTTTTCCAATAGGCTCCGTCTCGTCTGTATTCAGGAATGTTCAGTATCTTAATTAGGATGGAGCCACTGCCCAGCTGGTTAATGTCCTTGCTTAAACTAAGGTTGACATCACTACCTCGTCTAAGAGGCGCAATGGACGGGAAAAAACCGGAACTCTACCCGGATATATTATAGCGGTCATATAAAAGAGCGTAAATGTGGTGTTTAATTTGTGGTAGGAAGGAGAATCTGCTGCCGAATACTATCCTCTACCCCGATGGATGAAGGTGTTCTATATTTACATATGCTCTAAGGTCTCAATATCTATTCCGGCCACAAGGAGAAAGTTGGACGCCGTATTAGCTGCAAATTCAACAGTTTTTGACTTGACTTGTACTTCTACTCACTCAGAGCTCTCATCAACTCAATGTTAAGTCAACTGCGGCACACGGTTTGAAACAATCCGTGATGTGTGGGAGAGATATCGAGAGTTGAAGAGGGAAGCGAAACGAATTTGCAGTCAGAAAGAGCGACAGCTTGAGAAATTTTAGGACGCGGGTAATGCTTGACTGTTCTAGGAGAAAACCCAGTTCAAAGAGGTAATCTAAATACCGATGTTCAGGGCACACTGAGCTTAAAATAGAAATACCAGAGAAATACCAGTAGATGGCAAATCTATTTCTCCAACCGATAACAGCGAAATAGACTTTCCATTACCCGACTATGAAGAAATAACCGATCTCCAAAACGCCGAACACGTGTCAAATACAATAAACACACATTTATATTTTTCAGTAAATTTTATTTTTTTATTTGTATTTTATTTAAGATCGTAAATTTAGTATTAAAATCCCAAGTCTTTGTTTACTTATTTAAACATTATTATTTTAATTTTTTTTTGTTTGTTAAATTATTATCTAATTATTTATATAATATGTGTATGTATGTACTTTCCCAGCGAAAGCTGCAATTAACATTAAATATTATTGATCTTTCGAAAAAAATTGAATATTCACATACATATTTATGTATATTATATGCGAGTAAATATCTATATATACACACATAGACCGTTATAATTACAATATTGATGAATAAACGCGTTAAATTTGCAATTAATTGTTAGTCAACACACCTTTTCAATTACTAATATTTATTATTTATTTATCATTATTTAGTTTTTTTTTTTGGTTTAATTTCTTTATCTTAATTTTTTTTAACTTTTTTCCGTCTGCATGTATGTAATTAATTTGCAAGTTCATTGGTTACTCATACATATAATGTTAAATAATCAATTGTTTTTTTTTTTTTTTTTTGAGATACGTAGCGGTATGTCGATAAACACATATAAATATGTACATATGTACATACATATACATATATTATATTTATATGTAGTAGATAAATAGTTAGAGTTTAAAGAATATCCGTGATTTTGTTTGTTTTCAATTGAAATCGAATTGTAGTAATTAATGAAAACATACATATGTACATACAATTGCGTGCACGTGCTTTTACTGCTGTTTGTATGTACGTATGCTTGTATATATTTGCATTTATTTAATTGTTTACATAACTATTTACAAAAGTAGAACTGTAAAGCGCAAGCAATTCGTATTTTTTTGCAGATGTTTTACACACATACGTATAGATATTTTCTATATTTATATGTACGAGTATGCATTTACAAGTGCGTATGTCTGTTTCAGAATTAATGCATACATACATATGTATACTGGGAAAAAGGAACATTTAATCGAAGTTGAGGTTTACTAGAGTCTCTTAATAAAATGCCATTGTAATACAATATTTATTAACATATACATATGTACATATAAATTATTTATACACACTGTTTTTTTGTTCTGCCGGATTTTTAATTAATTTAATTTTTTTAATGTAATTAAATTTTAATGTTTTTTAATGTAATTTATTTTTTATTTTTATTTAATTTTATTTATATTTATTTTGTTAATTTTTTTATTTTTTATTGGGTTTATTTTTGTATTTTTTGTTATTTCATTTATTTTTTGTTTTATTTTTTTTTGTTTACTTACTATTATTTTTGATTAAATTTTTCATTTCATTTATGATTTTATTTTATTTATTTCAACTTCAATTTTTTATTTTAAATATTTCTCTAAGTTAATTTTTTCGAATTTCAACGTTTCTTCTATTTAATTTTTTTTTAAATTTTTTTGTTACATTTTTTTATTTTACTTCTTTTTTTGTTTTTTTTTCATTTTACTTATTTTTTGTTTGTTTTTTTTATTTTACAATAGTTTATTTTATTTATTTTTTCTTTATTTTATTAATTTTTAAACTTATTTTATTATTTTTTGTATTGTATTTAATTTTTATTTGATTTTATTTTTTATATTATTCACCTTCTACTTAATTTTTTAATTTAACTTATTTGTTTTATTCATTTTATAGTTTTTTTTTAATTTTTTTTTAAACTTTAATTTATTTGTTTTATTTATTTCTCTATTTAACATATTTTTTATTTTAATAATTATTTTTCTCATTTATTTTTTTGATTTTAACCATTTTTCTCATTTTATTTATTTTATAGTTTACTTGATTGATTTTTTTGTTTTATTTATTATTTTATTGTTTGATTTGTTTTCTTAATTTATTTATTTTATATTTTATTTATTCCTTCTTTTATTTTATTTATTATATTGTTTTTTTTTTTTTAAATTTCATTTTTTATTTCATTTAACTTTTTATTCCTTAAATTTCTTGGTTTTTATATTTTCTTTATTTCTCTATTTAACATATTTTTTTTATTAATTCTTCTATTTAATTGATTTTTTATTTTATTTATTTTTTATTTTATTTATTATTTTGTTTTATTTGTTTTTTTACTTTATTTATTTTTTTATTTTGTATTTTATTTTATTAAAATTTTTATTTTTTTTTATTATATTTTTTTATTATTTAATTTAACTTTTTATTGCTTAAATTTCTTGGTTCTTTTATTATATTCATTTCTCTATTTAACATATTTTTTATTTGATCAATTCTTAAATTTAATTGATTTTTCATTTAATTAATTTTTTTTTTATTTTATAAACTTTTATGCCTTTATTATTTCATTTATTCCTTATTTTTTGGATTGCATTTATTTTTTATTTAATTAAAGTTTTTTATTTCTGTTTTTATTTTATAAATTTTTATACCTTTTTCTGTTTATCTTTATTTTTAAGAGAATTTTTTTATTTTATTTATTTCAAACAGTTCTCTTTTGAATTTTTTTCACCAATTTTTTATATCTATTAACATATGTATTTATTATATTTATATATATTTATGTTTAGTTATTTATGCGTAAATTGTATATAATTGTAAATATACATTTGGATGCACGAAGCTAGTATTTTCGAAGAAAATAAATATTTATTATTTATTAATTTAATATTTATGTAAATTTAACACAATATGGTACCCTTTATACAAATATAATAAGAACTTTTCAACGAAACAAAACAGAAATAAGTTTGTTAATAATAAAGTAAAATTTTTTCATTATTACATCTATATATGTACATATGTAATCATATATGTATGAATGTTTATTTTTGTTTTTATATTTGGAGCTGCCCATATTTCCTTTGTTTTATCGCTAATACTTAATATTTATATGTTAAATGGAGGTTTTAAATGACTTTTTGTTCATTTTTTTGTTATTTTTGTTTTTTCTTTCTGTTTATTTTCGATTTTATTTTCTAATACATGTAAATATAGGAAAATTTTCTAAGCATAAGTAATAGTTCAAAAAAAAAAAAAACTAATAATATTAATAATAATAACAACATTTGTAATAAAATTAAATTTATTAAACCATTACATACTATATATTGATATAATCGTATATAGTATGTATTGATACCGGCGAAGTGTGAGAGCTGTAGGGTTGGAAGGAAATAAGCAAAAATTTCAGTTGTTTGTGGTAACGAAGAAATAATGCAGTTTAAAAAAAAAACATAATTTTCTGAGCTGCTATTAAATAAACATATGTCTACTCAAAACTAAAAGATTTCTTTATTCTTTATTTTAGATGTTTTTTGTGCACTGTAGCAAAATTTTATAAATAAAAAAAATTAAAAAACACATTATTAAAACAAAAAACAAAAAAAAAAAGCAAATTGGCTCAGCTTGAAATTTACCTTTCCATTTTATCATATTTATTATTAAATTAATTTTTTCTTACCAAAAGAAGTAAAATTTTCTTGATCTACAATTTTTTATATTTTTTTCCTGTTAGACTTGTTTGTTTGTTTTTTTAGAATCAACATAAATAATAAAAGATATAATAGTATAATAGAATTAAAAAAAAACTTGCAAAAATTCAAAATTTCGCTTAAATTGATTTTTTTGAATTTTATTGATTTTTAATAGTTCGCTGTAACCTTTTTTAAGCTCTTCTTTCATTTAAAGTAAATTAGAATGAAAATAAATGTCATTCTGCAATTGAAAGGAAGTTTGTGAATGTTAACAGATTAGAGTTGAGTAAATTTTTGAAAATTTTTTTTTGAAAATTTTGAAGCTTGAAAATTCTTATTCTCTAGAGCATTACTTCGAAAATTTGTTTATTTTAAATTAAAAAAAAAGAACGCAATTCTATTAAATTTTTTTAGAGTTAATATCATTGTCGTACTTCAAAAATTGGTTTCTTTTAATTAAAAAAAAAAAAACTTTGAGTAATTGCTGTGATCAGTTTAAAAAGGTAATGCTTACCCAGTGGATTTTTCAAACAAATGGGTTTCTTGTAAATAATATTTTTGTTTGAATTCAGAATATTTTTGCCGAGTTAAGAACGACTTCCAAAAATTTTTGTTTTCAAGTTAAAAAAAGCTTTAATTAAAAACTTTTTGTCATCAATTTAAGAAAGAAACGTTTGTCCAGTTTGATTAGAAAATAAATATTAAACAAGCGAGGATTTCCTACTAGAGAAATATTTTTTGGAAAATGTGTTGAATGTTTTAATTTTAAAATATGTTTGGAGAAAAAACTAAGATAAATAGATAAATTATTCTATCTTTTTGAAACGAGAAAAATGTTTCGTTGAGTTGATAACTATTATATTTCAAAAGATTGTTGCTTTTAAGTTAAAAAAGCCACACGAAATTATTGTCATCTATTAAAAACAGAAATGTTTGCTTAGTTGAGAGATTTTCACGAATTTTTTTTCTCATGGATGTGCTTTTTTTAAGTGAAGTAAAGCATTTTCCAAAATATGTGGATTTTCTAAAATTAAAATTCTAATTTTTGTTTTTACAACCACTTCTGAAACGGAATAACTTGTGCTGTCATAATTAAGAAAAAAATTACAACAGTAGCTTAACAAAAAAAGAGAAAAATAATAAAAAAAAAAAAAACAAAATAAACATTAATTAGCAAAAAAAAAAAATAATAATAATAATAAGTCTAGAAGAAAAAACATTGTCGTTCAACACATTTTTAATAATCATATTAATTTTATTTATTTTTAATTTTATATTTTTATTTATTTATTTTTTTTTTAAATTAAATACTCATTTACAAGCAGAACTCATATTAAAGCAAATAAAATAATAACTAAAAACTAAACAATAATAAGGTTTTAAACCAATTTGTTGTTTTTTATAGATTTGTTATGGTTGTACATATGTATGTATGTTATACCATAAGAAAGGCGTAGGTTAAGTATTACTAGTATTAAGAGTGTATAATACAGCAATATAGTAAAATAGAAATATGGTAATATAATGCCATAAAAACCGTTATAGAATTATAGTAACTGCAGAATTGCATTATTTTTTGTAAATTTTCTTTAGAATTTATGCTCTGCTCTGCTCTCTTGCCACTAATAAGTGTTGGCAATATAAACTGATTTTATAGAGAATTTATTTTTAACAAATAAACAGATGTTTTTCATTGCTTTAGCTACGCTTAAATAATGCTGCTTAAAATGAAATATGTAGTTTAATACACAAGAAAAAAAATATAACAGACTTAAATAAAGATTTCTTGTACAATACCTTGCCGTGAGTAATATTAAAATCGCTTATTTTTACTTTATACAATTTTGCTTCGCAGCAAACAATTTCACAAATATCTATTCACATTCTGCCACTTCCACCACTTAGCGCTGATGAAGAAGTCAATGTAATTTTACATTCTTGCTTTCATTTCTTTCCTTCCGTCCTTTCCTCTTACTAGATCCCATTCAACTATACCATACATGAACACTTTAGACTTCAGTGGAGCGACCACTCTCATCGGAGCGCGAAGACTTTCGTTCACGTCCACTGCCCGGTACACGTCCCGTTATCGAGCCTTGCATTGTAGCATGTGCTTGCTGTTGTTGTTGTTGTTGCTGTTGTTGCTGCTGCTGCATGAGCACTGCCTGCGTCTGCTGTTGTATGTGTTGCAGATGCTGTTGTTGTTGTTGCTGCTGCTGCTGCGCTACCAATTGTTGTTGCATTAATATAGCATGTGGTTGACTAACGAAACCAGCAGCCGCATGCGCATATGAGCCAACAGCATTCGGATAGATGACAGCAGCACTGACATTGCCACCCATGGCGACCGCCGCGCCAGCAGGTAGATTGAAACGCATTTTGGCCGCTGCAGCATTGGCGGCTGCAGCAATCACGGCGGCGTTCTCGCGAGAAGCGCTGCTAGTGGTGGTCGATTGAAAGGAGATTGACATGCCACTGTCAAGGGAGCCAACACTGCCGCGTCGTTGGGGCTTCTCGTTGCCAACTGTTGATTGGAAGAGAGAAAGAGAGAGAGAGAGACGCAAGTTGTATTAAATAAATATTTACTAATAAAAACTTGCAAACTCACATTGCTCATGCATATCGAGCAGACTGTTGCTCAGCGCGCTGCGCTTCAACTGTTGCGTTGGATCAGCCGCATTCGGTGCGAGCTCATTTGCGGGTGTCGCTTGATATGCACCGACTTCTACATCGGCTACGCCACTATCACGGTTCTCAGAACTCCCGGCTGTACGGTTACGCGCCGACTTCTGTCGCTCCAACTCGGCCTCGATACGCAGCGCCTCCATCTCATCCATTTCGCTGATGGACTCCTTGAGATCCTCGGCGAATTTGCAACGATCGTGTTCGTTACGCGCATTGAATGTGATTAGTATTTTACCGTCGACTTTTTGTGAAAGTTGTATACAAAACGGATAGTTGGCCACATCGAGCAGCGTGACAACCATGCCGCATAACGGGAAACTATTACGGAAAGTATATGTGACGGAGGACTTTTTCTTGCTGAATATTTTCGTAATCACAAGCAAATCGTTGAAGAGGAACACCTCCCGCTGATGCACGCCGGGTCGTTCCTTCTTATTGACGTCGGGTATTTCATACAGGCGACAATAGCAGACGAGACGTCGATGCGGTAGCGCTAAATTGGGTTTCTTACCCACAATTGTGGCCTGCACTTTCATCACTTGTGTGACATGATCATTCCCCGGTTTGAATTCATTGGCTTTGACACGTTCATAAATTCCGCCAAGCATATCTTTGTCGATATCGTGACAATCGTCGATACCACGCAAATTCTTAATGAAATCCTCAACGCGCATGCGACGCTCCGGCTTCAGATTGGGTGTGTGTAGGTCGGTGTTTAGCATAATTATGGCGAAGGCCAGCACGAAGATCTGGAAAGGCAAGAGAAGGTTAAAGCAAATTTCCAAATAAAAAACGCAACTCAGTAATCAATATGCAAATTTACTCACCGTATCCGAAGATCTTAACCGTCCGACTATGTCTTGGTTACACTGGCAGAAACGCTGTGAGAACACCTCCATTAAACGCTCAATTTTCTGCGCTTCACCTGGCATGCGGAAGTAAGCTTGGAATTTTCGCAACGCCACATCCACTTGCATGCCCGACAAATCCAACTCCAATGCAAAACAGTTCAACACTGCCATATTGAATTGATTCTGAAGGTTACCCAAATACTCGCCGATCATTTGCCGTGACAAGCCCTTACGCGAGATGAGGAAGCGTGCTACACCCTGTGGCGTATTCTCAAGGAAACCACGTCGAATCAAATAGGTTATACCCTTCTCTGGCTTCTTATTAAATAAATTCAAACCGACGCGATACTGCCGTTTGCGTATCGTCTCTGAAACCTTATAATTCTGCAGGGGCGCAGTTGCATTCAAGTGATGATCCTGTTGCTGCTCATGCTGCTCATATTGCGCGGCAGTCGTGTGTGACGATATGGCATGATCATCTGACGTATTTACTGCACCAACACCACCAATAACACTGCCCGCACCGCGTCCATCTGTCACGATACCCGCCGTTGCTTGTGCCAGACTATATGTCACCGCCGATACATCGCTGTTGTTGTTGTTGTGCACGAATTGTTGTGAACTCGATAGCGCTGTATTACGTTTCCATGTTTGTGGTGAATTCGAACGATCCGAACCAATATCACTATTAACAGCTATACGATCGGCGGATGTAACACTCGAATCGCTACCCGAACTTTGTACCGATGTGAGACTGCCATTCTCGGCGCTCTTACACAAACCGTTCGAGCGTAATAACGCCGGTGGTGGCGGTGTTTGACGCATCATTAGCATATGTTGGTGTTGTTGCTGCGCGGCGAGATGCTGTGCATGTTGTTGTGCCGCAATGGAAGAGGTGCGTTTCGGCACCTCTGGTGGCACCTTCTTTCGCTCGGCCGATGTGCTGCCGGTTGTGCACTTGGGTCGCATATAAATTTGCGCCGCCGAATAGTAGGGCGTATGTGGTGAAGTACCACTGGTAATGCTCGCCCACGACGTATTCAACGAGCTGTCCAATTGTGAATTATTCACCGAGCTGGCGTAACTGGCTTCATGTGGCGGCACATGATAGTAATGCGTTGCCAGATGTTGGCTACCGTAGAAATGTGGCTCAGTGGCGTGTAATAGATTCACATGCGGGTGAGCGCCTGAACCGAGTGTGCCGCCGGAAGATGTGGACGAGGCAGAGGAGTTGCCGCCACTGCCGCCGATGGGGACCGATGAGGCGCCTTAAATTAGAGAAAAGAGGAATGTGAGAAGGGTTATAGAAAATAAAAAATAAAATAAAATAATTGAAACCAAATAAAATTATAAAAATTCATAAAAAATGTAGTAAAAAAAAAACTTAAGAAAAAAAATTAATTAAATTAATTAATAAATACAATTAAATTTATTATTTTCAGGAGATATTTTCTAATGGTTATTAAAATTAATATAAAAATAATTAATAATAAATAATAAAATTAAGAACAAAAAAAAATTATTGATTAATTCAAAGCAAAAAAAAAAATAATAAATAAAAGAAATATTCAAAGCTAAAGCAAAAAACAAGTTTCTCTGCACTCTCAACTCACCCGACTGACTACGCGGTATGGGACTACCGTCCTGCTGGCGACGCTCGCGCATCGACAACGAACGCGTGGGTGGTGTGCGCGATGACATGGCATTCGACGAAACAATCGGTACAGATGTTGTGCCGCCCACTACACTGCCCGGTGGACCAGCCAAGATGGTAACACGTGGCGCTTGTTGTTGTTGTAGATTTTGTGACTGTTGTTGTTGCTGTTGTACGGCATATGTTGACTGTTGTTGTTGTTGCTGCTGTTGCTGTTGCTGCATTATATCCAGCTGAGATTCCGTTGCACTGCCATATGCTGAGGACAATGATGAATTGGAGGCAGGGCCTTCCTCGGCGCCAGCGCCACCACTAGATACAATAAGAACACGACGACTAAGACGTTTCTCTGCTTTGGCCATTGCTGTAATCGAGGCGAACTTTTTCACCATCATATAGTGGCGGAAGGCGCGTTGTATCGTTACGGCAGCATTACGTGCCCGCACGCCACCGTACTTACGCTCCAATAGTTCAATTTGTTTCTCCAACAAATCTTGTGAGAGCTCGTATCTGTGTGTGAATGTGGAAATAAGAAAAAGAGAATAGAAGAAAAACATAGGAAAAATTATTATTAAAATACATAATAGATGTTGTAAGTATGTATATATGTACATATGTATGGTATAAGTATGAAGGTGTAATGGTAGGATGATAGACACAAAAAACTGTATGTATGGATGTATGCATGTATGCGCCAGCGGTGGAATTGCATAACATGCATGCAATTGTGTAATGTGTAATGATGATGGTGGCAAAAATCAAAGCGAAAAATTTTACATTCAACCGACACCTACCTACACACATAAGTACAAGCAGTTTGTGGTGTATGTTAATTTGAAAAAAAAAAAAAAAAAAAAAATTGTAAAAAATTTTTTAGGAAATTGAAAATCGGAAAATAACACGTAGTATATGTAGCCAAGCGCGAGTACGAACGTATTGTGTGCTGATAGTTTTGCTAAGTACGGTTGTGGCACCGTTAGTCGTCTTTCTTGGTTACACTCTTTCTTCAAGTCGCGCTGCGCTGACAGGCCAATAAGGCTCTTGAAACAACTTTCGACTACTGAACTGAAAGGTTTAAAATGGAAATTATTTTGCAAATATAACTTTTATGCGCGTCACAAAGCCTCTGACGTACATATGTACATATATATGCACAGGCAAACACACTGCGCGGCGTCACAGCGTTACAGCCACAATCAAAGCCAACACAAGAACGACTAAAAAAAAAGAGCAAACTTTTTATTAAGGTATTCGAAAATTTACGAGTGTACACATGCACATATGTATTAATCTATGTATGTATAGGTATTTATAATTTCGCTCATCTGTGTGAATTTTTTTAATTTTTTTTTGCTTGTTTACACTTTGGTTACGCCCGATAAGATAAATACTTTTGTTGAAATTCTTATCTTATCTGCTTATACTTGTCATATGTGCGATATAAATATATGTGTATGTGTATGTACATATATGCTTATGGGTATAAATAAATTTTTGTAAATTTACAGTCGGCGGCTGGTTGATATTCAAATTTTTAAGCTTCAAAATGTCCCAGAGTAAATTTAATGGATTAATAAAAATAAATAAAAACCAATATAATATAACTACAGAAAAAAATTATAATAAATTTGACAAAATAATAAATAAATAAAAATAAAATAAAAAAATAATTAAATAAATATATTGTATAATAAATTAAATAAAATAAAAAATAAGAAAAAATTAAATAAAAAACATAAAATAAAAAATAATAATATTAAAATAATACAAATAAAAAACTAAAAATAACTAAATTAGAATAAATAAAAAAATAAAATCAAAAATATAAAAAAAATAAAAATTAAACAAAAACAGAGCAGGAAATAAAAAATTAAATGAAAAAAAATAACCAGAAAATAAAATAAAAAATTAAAACAAATAAAAAAAATTAATAAATAGAAATAAATAAAATATTAAAAAAAAAAATTAAAATTTCAATAAATAATAATAGAGAATAAAATAAAAAATAATTATAATTAATAAAAATAAAAAAAAAACATAAAAACGAAATAAAAAAATGAAATTAAACAAAAAATTAAAATAATAAAAATTAAATTAAATGAAAAAAATAAAATTAAACAAAAATTAAATCAGAAAAAAAAACAAAAAAAAAAATATTAAAATTCGAATAGAAAAGAAAAATTAGAAAAAAATTTAAAATGGATTAGAAAATTACAATAAATAAAAAAATGAATAAAAATGTATTTAAAAATAAAACAATAATTAAACAGAAAAAGTAAGAAAATAAAAGAAAGTACAACAAAATAAAAAATTACAATAAATAAATATATAAATAAATAGATAAAAAATGAAATTGAAAAATAAATAAAACATAAAAAAAAATAAATATATGAAAATTAAATAAAAAAGTATATAAAAAAATGAAAAAGAAATAAAATAATAAAAAAAATAAAATAAAATAAATGAAATTAAAATTAAATAAAATAAATGAAATTAAAATTAAATAAAAAAATAAATATAAAATTAAACAAAAAAAAATATAAAATATATGATTAAGAAAAGAATATAAATAAATTGAAAAAAAATAAAAGAAAAGTACTGCAAAGTTATATGTATGTCACCACAGCCAGCCAAAATTAAATAAATAAATGCTTATCAATATTTATAAAGGCTTATATACAAGCACTCAGAATGCCTACTGTTTATTAAATTTTCGAGAATATTTTTGGTATGCAAATACCAAATCTAACTCAGTTTCTATCGCATTTTAAAGTCCATAACAAGGCAATAAGTTTAGCGAAATAGATAGAAACCGACAACAGTAAATTATAATTGGCCAAAATAAACAATAAATAGAAGCGCATTGACTGTTAAATTGCCATACTGTTCTTTATTACTAAGCTTTAAACAAATAAATAGTTGGTAATTAAAGTAGAGCAAAACGTCTTTTTTAATTTTGCAGGCTTGTTTTGGTGAAACAGATAACAAAACAAATAAAAAATAAATAAATAAACAACAGTTAAAATTAAACTAACTGAAATTGGTTCTAGTCTCACTATCTCGAAAGCTCAAAATTAATTTGAAACTATATACAAGAGCATGTATTTCGTTGTATGTATATCTCGTACAACACATTGTTCCATCGCTTACGGTATTCACCGTTATCAATGCGAAAATGGCCATAGATCTTTCGTGAAAACTTTCTTTCGAAAACCCGTAATTCCGACTCCGCGGGTGTTATACCCATCCAATCCACTAAAGCCTATAGTAGGTTGGGAATGGTGAGCGAATGTAATTACTGTGTACAAGTCGTCGTAATTTTTCAAATAATTTTTAAATGTTATACCTAATGGACTAGCTGGATCGTAACCAAGCATTTCGGCCTTATATTTTTTCTGTCTGAGGTCGAAAAGCAGCGAACCTCAAAAATGTGGATAATTTTTGACTGATTACTATATTTATATTTGCCAATTCATTATTATAGTTGAATTTTTATCAGTTTTAAGTAAACCAAAAAATAAAAAAAATATATAAAATTAAAAAAAAAATCACACCAACAGCTGTCAGTGAACTGAACTTTGTTGATTAGTGATAAAATTCTCATGCAAAATTTGATAAGAAAAATATTTAACGCCTGCTAAGCAAACATAAACATTTTTTTTTAAGCATTTGCATGAATAAATGGAAAAATATGATATGATAACTTATCGAAAAGCAATAATAATATTTAATAATTAAAGGAAACTAAAAAAAAAAACGATTCAAACTTACGCTGTCTGTGCACGTGCACGCTTCAGCACATCGCTGCCATTTCTTATCGAATTCTTTTTATGCATATTCTGCTGCATTGCCGATGGCGAGGTACTACCGGGACCGCCGCCGCCAGCAACAACTGCACCGCTGCCCATGCCAGTGCCAACACCGCTACCAGCAATCACAACGGCACCGCCATGATGATGATGATGGCCATGCAGTAGATGATGATGATGATGCTGGTGATGTAAGCTCACATGTTGGCCATGATGCATGCCACCTGTGGGAAAATAACACACCACACAAATGAGAGAAATATATTTAAATACAAATATATGTACATACAAATGTATGTATATATGTATGTATGTATAATACAATGACAGGAAAGGAAAAAATGTTTACGAAAAAGATAATTAAGTTATTAACAAAGAGGGTTTGAGATGTTGATGGTGTATGTACATACACGTATGTACGAGTATGTTTGCAAAAGTTATTGTACTCGTGCTTAGGAAGGCCGTCACTGGCGCTCGTATATTAAATTTATAGTACAATAGATAATGTTTGGCTTTATTAAGATTGAATCTTGTTGGTTTTTTTTAAGCTATTTCTAAGCCTTATGTACATACAAGATTGCATAGAAACATTTGAAGGAATGTATATACAATGGCGAACATAAGTGAGTATCTGGCGATTTGTTATTTATTTAAAAAAATATTTTTTTGGTAATTTTTTTAAAATACATAAAATACCCAATTCGCTTTTTAGTGGTTAAAAATTTGAATGTCAAAAAGGCCCAACTTTATTAAATTATTATTAATTTATTTATTTTTTCAAAATTTTGTTTTAATAATTTTTTCAAATTTATTTTACATACACGTACATTTACTAATTCAAATGCCAAAGATGTGGCGAATTTTTTTAATGTTTACAATATTTTTTATCCTCTATATATACCTATATCAAAATGGTGGTGAACTTATTTAATTTTTACAATTATTTTTTCTAGAAAGTTTATAAAATTTATTTATAAACAGTTACAAATTTCAAAAAAGGTATTTAATTTTAAATTTATTTTTGATTTTTTTTTTTAGATAATTAAAATGTGAAAAAGTTGGCAACCCTAACAAAAGTTTTTACCGAATTAAAATGCTTAAAAATCGCATTTAAATAATAAAAAATTTTTCACATTTCATTAAATTTTTACAAAATAAAATACATAAATAATTAAATGAAAATAAGTGGCAATCCTAACGAATATTATGAGTGCTGCCACAAATACTATAAGATAAAGGCTAGAATATATTAATTATGATTTTTTATAATAAAAAAGAAAAGAAATTATCGAACCCTATCTCACACACAAAATTTAAGCAAAGGTATTTAGAATAGTTTCTTATATAAATATACAATTAAATCATTTTAAATCCATTACATGAACAAAGGCCACTGCAAGACTCAGGTAGTCTGGATCATTGGTCGGCTTAAGCGTGGGACGGTCTGCTGATTTTGAAGAAATCGCATTCATCATCAACTGATGATTGGAGGTTGAATTATTGGATCTTCGAGCGGCTCCTTCTCTTTTCCTTCACATGACGACTGGAGGGTACAGAGCCACTGAACGAAGGAATCACTTAATATCTTCACGGATGGGTCGAAGTGCATCACCGAAAGGTCGATGCAGGAGCGTTCTGATCGAGCATTAACCGATGGGAAATCACGCGATAAGACTTGGGGGTTTTCCGGATGGATCCCCACTGTCGTAGTTGTTTCGAAGCAGTGATGGATTCATCAATGCCCTTTCTGAGGAACTAGTCTGCGTGGGTGCGAAACTGGGAGAGAAAATTCTCGAATCGCTTTGTGACATGCGCTAAGCGATTTAATTAATGAAAAGTGATCTTGGGGTCAGTATATATTTACTCTTTGTAATATCACGATGGTCGTGTCTTATATGTCTATGTGAGATCCGCTTAGGATCAGCTACTTCTACCTAACCTAACCTAAACTTGCTGAATAAACGTAAATAACCTGCATATACAGCGCAACGGAGTATAAAAAAATCATAATGTACTCCATTATGAATGCCAGTGTACGTTAGAAAAATACATACATACATACTATACATATATACTCATAGATATATAACTATATAAATTATAAATGCATCTCAAACTCACCAGCTCCCGCTACTACTGTTGCTGGCTGATGTGCGATTTGCTGTTGATGGCACGAGTTTGCATACTGTTGTTGTTGCTGTTGGTAAATCATGTGAGATTGTGGCATTACGGGATAATTTATAGCTGCACTGGAAGAGCTCGAGGGTATATAGTGTTGCTGCAGGTAAACGTAGCCGCCGCCACCACCACCAACACCACCGCCACCGCAATCTGTTGACATTGTCGAACCGGACGTTGTGGAACCGGGCGGTACGGCAATGTCATATTGGGTCGAACCGCTACGCTCGATGGATTTTTGTGGGAAACTGCAAAATAAAAGATAATTAAATTGTAATTAATAGAAAAATAGAAAAACGTTATTATTTTTTCGCAAATGAATTTATCATTGCAATTTGGCTGGTAATAATAGTAGTTTTAAATAACAATAAATAAAGTGAATATGTGGTGGGAATAAAATGGTAAATATACGTAAACGAATTTCGGAAATTACGAGATGAATAATGATGTATTATTTAATATTTAATATTTTTCAAGAATAAATTTAAAGGTCAACAAACAGTCTTCTTGCCAAAATGTTTCTAGAGTTTCCGAAAGAAATATTATCCGCCTTGTCCGAACAGAAAAGTGGAGTATCGAGTTTGAAAACTATTCAAAAGATGAAGATGAAGGTGTGGGAAAAGCTCGATGGCAGCGTGAGTTACGGAGTTCACTCTGAACCACTGCAACGTCTTTCAAGCTCAATTAATTAAAATGAACTAACAAATGGCACCAGCCTCATGGTTACTGAGCTCTAGTATAGTATCTCAACCCATTAGAATGTATTGTGATAGCCAAACTGCCATTAAATATCTTCGAGGTAAGCACGCCACCCCAAAGGTGGCAAAAAGATGCGAAGGGACCGTGGTTTTCAGCAAGAAGGGGTACAGTCCTAACCACAGGTCCTTACATGTAATGTAACCAGATGAAAAATTAACTAAGTATCTATTCCTCACGGGCATAACAACCGGCGTAATAACGACACTGTCTCCGAATGAGTCCATCCGCCATCGCGCGCAACAATTGGAGCTGAACCCCACTTTATCCACTTTATGGAGGATTTTGCGAAATGATCTTGGCTCTTGCAAGAATTGAAGCGTCGTAGGCTTATAATGTGGTCTCCAAGGATCGATTTAACATCGCTGTACTATTTTTTGTGGGGTAATGTTAAGTCGCTTATCTACACAGATAAGCCCCAGGACGATTGGCGCTTTGAAAGAGCATATTCGGCGAGTTATTTCGGCCGTATGTCAGTGCTCCAAAAAGTGGTCGAAAATTGGGCCTTTGACTGGAATTTTTTTCGGGCCACCTGCGGAGGTCACTTGCTCGAAATTTTCAAACAAATCTTCGTAACAAACTCGTATCTTTATAATAAAGCTAAATTCTTCGCCGCGACATAAAATTATACGTGGTATATCTCTTCTTGAAAACCAGATGTCTAAAAAACACCCTTTAGTATCGAATTACTTTTATTTTTTTTTAATTTTAAGAACCAATATAAAGTCTTGCTCTTCAATTATTTAAAAGTTATTTTATTATTAGTGTAATTAAATCTAAAATAATAATAAATAAATTCTTCGCATAGAAATCCACTGTCAACTCATTTTTATTGGAAATAAAAACACACACATATTTACTAGCAAAAAAAAAATGCTTGCACTTCTTTTTGATATTTAAAATTGTTTTTTTCTTTAGAAAACTAGTTTTTTTCAACTGAAAAAACTAAAAAAAAATTATTTGTTTATCACTTGACTTTTTGTACAGCGCCAGGAATTAGTTTTAATTACTTATATATTTTTTTTGTTTTTTTATTATCGTTTATTAACTGCTTATTATTTATAGCTCATTTTATATTTTTATTTGTCTTCCATATTAATTACTTTTTATAATTCTTTTTTTTTTCTGTTGGCATTTTATGAATGCCAAAAATATTGTACAACTGCTTGGCAAAGTAAACACATTTTGTTAAATAAAAAAAAAAAAACAAAAATATTGCACATTTAGTGCTTTTGTGTAATTTTACAACACCTTGCCAAAAACAATTTTTGTTTATAATTTACCCAATCTTCACTTTTTGTGTATTGTTAAAGAAATCAGGTCACCCTTCGTTTTATTTACACTTGCACACATACACACACACTCGCGCACACACTGAAAGTACTCGATTATGGCATGAATTGGCAAAAGAGTCAGCAAAAAATAAAATAATTAATAAAATCATTGTGCCATAAATATTTTATACTAAAATACTTTTTTATTATTTCAGTCCCAAAAACAAATAAAAAAAAGGTTCAGATACAGACAGCTGTTTAGCAAAGCACAGGTGAAAAACCAAATAAGTAGCGTTATAAAAATTATATTTTGGAGACGCCATAAAATTTTAAGAAATACATTTATAAACAATTTTAATTTGTTGTTGTTTTGCACTCTTTAGGTATATGTATGTATGTATATCTATTGCCATTACCTTTCACCAATTATAAAACCCGAAATGCAAATGATCATTTTGACGCTTTCGTTATTATTATTTTTGTTTTTGTTGTTTGTTTAAAGTTCACGACAAACAAGTATGTAAATCACAGAAGTAGAATAAAACAGTTCAAACAACAATTTTTTTTTTGTTCACATATTAAAAAAAATCACTTTAAAATCATTTTTACTCCGTTTCCAGTTGCGTACGCTGGCAAGGATATGAATAAACTAAAAGCGGCGACGACGATGGTGGTGACTTTTCCTGCATTCACTGCCGCCGCCGCCGCTACGCATGCGCAGTGTTGCTGATCGTGCGCAGGGCATTAATGCGTTAATGTGGCAGTCGTGTGTGCGTTCTTTGGCTGAGGAGTTTTAAGCACAAACAGAAGTGACCAGAAGAATATGGAAAAATAATACAGCACTGGAATAAAACTAGCTAACAAAGAACTCCGTCAACTGGTAACCTTAAACAACCCTCCAACCAAGTGTGACTACTGTCTACCTATAATAAGTGCGCAAGCGCGCATCCGATTCGGATTTCACAACAAAAAAAAAAAATAAAAATAAAAAATACAGCAACAAAAAAGTACACAAAAAAAAAAAAAAGAAATAGAGAAAAAAAATTTTCAAAAAAGGAAATAAAAAAAATGCAGAATAAAATATAAAAAAAAAAACATAAAAAAATTAAGTGTAAGAAATAGTTGCGTCTCCTCACAGTATTAGAAGCGTAGATATATAATTATTTATAGGTATTTTAGGCATTTGGTGAGAGGAAAAGGATGAGTTATTGATAAAGCGACTGCATAGAAAAAAAAAAATGAAATCAAATTTTTTTTATTTAGAAAAGTGTGGAAAACCAGTGCAAGGTTAGAGAGAGAGCAAAAAAAAAATATAATAATAATAATAAAAATGTGCTACGAGGAAAAGGCTGCCTCTATTAGATGCCGATTATATAATGAAAGAATATGTGAGCCAATGCAACAGGATATAAATAATTATCGGAGGTAGGTAAAGGTAAATAAAAAAAATTTATGAAAATATTTTTTTGTCTTTCAAAACAGTTTTTGCTGTAGAAAACAATGCAGGAAAAAGCTTATAATAAAAGATCTGTAAATTATTATTACTTCATGTGCATTTTTCACATACAACATCTATTGTAGGTTTTGGTTTAAAAAAAAAAAGTTGATTCGTTTGCTTTAACTTTGGCTTATTTGTAGATCAATAAGTGATATTTGAATATTTTAGTAAAAAGCACCAGATGTTTCAGTCAATATATCAATTTATGTCGATAATGTTCCGAGTTGCTTTCAGATTTTGTCAACATTTTTATGTAGTAATGCCTAAATCTTGAGTATTTTTTCAAAAAAATAATAAGTACCTCTTTTTTTAGCGAAATTTTATTTAAAACTCCATAAAATGTTTAACTTTTCGCTGAATACATAATAAATAGCACGAATAATCGAGATTTTCCAAGTGAAATTGTTGTGTTCTATATGTTTTAAAAGCCGGGAAAAATATATATTTTATTGATTAACTTTTGTAAGCACTAAACGTTATTAGATCTGAGATCTTAATAATTAGAAAATGAAAATATACCACAATCACCATAGAGATCTGGAGCACAAACTAAGACCATCCGTAGTGTGGGTACATACGTCTAGAACAATATTCATAGTTTCTGATAATGATAAAAAAACAAAGCTCAATCGCCCCAATGAAAGAGCCTGCTTATTCGCTTATTTTTTTTACCAAGAGAATAAGGCCGTAACCAATACCAAACCTCTCCATTTATCAGATGTGGACCGCCCTGCTTGTTTTTTCGTTTCAAAAGATGAAGAGGCTTTGAGACATTGGTCTCTATTGCTTCAAAAATGAAGCCATAATGTTAAAATCAACATATAGTTTATCAACGCATAGTTTGTATGCGATTTATTTCTTCTTGAAAGTCACGTGTCTAAATAAAAACATCCTTTCTATGAGGCGATATCAGATAATATATAAATAATAAACCCTTAGTGTCTAAACATTCTTTTAACTTTGGATTTTCAAATCTTTGAATATTTATAAAAATATAAATAAATTTACTAAGAAAAAATATTATATAATTTCAATAGAACGCGTCGTCATATGGAGACCTTAATCTGACTGATTTACATATAACAGAATTAAAGGTGCATTTCTTAACCAAATATTTAACATAATTCGTTTCAAAATGAAAAAAAAAATCTGAATTATTCAGCACCTTGCGGTCCACATACATGTATGTACGTATATGCTTATCCCCCAAAACTAAATCCACCTTCATTCAATTAGGATCTGCGCTAACAGTGACTACATACATACGTACGAGTACATATCTACAATAATAATACAATAATAATAAAAAATATGCACATTGCAGACAATAAAAGAAATTAAGCCAAGTACAGCAGCACTAACAACAACAACAGTTGAAACAAGCAACAGCCTCATCACTACCAGCAATAAAACAAAATTACAGCAACAATAATTCAACAAGAAAAATAGAGAAAAAGGAAAAGAAGTAAAGAAGAAGAAAAAAATTGTAGCAAAAGGTGCATCATTTTCGGGCTAAACAAAAGCCATACAAAAGCAACCAAAGAAGCAAAAAACTGCACCTGGCGTTGCACACGCACACAAACACAGGCGGCACATGTCCATGTACATATGTATGTATGTATGTATGTCCAATTGGATATTGCCTACAGATGTTTCCAACATATCTTTATGTATTTGAGTGTAGAAAAGCCAAATACGTGCACACAGATAGCAGGTACCAGGAAAAAACAAAGCAAAAACAAAAAAAAAAAATTATAACGACAAAAACAAAAAAGAGGATGAGGCAAACAACCAATTGTAGAAGAAAAAAATATCTCCACACACAACACATGGTATAAGCTGATCCTGCGGCAGAAGTGCTTATACAACACAAAAAGGACATGCATACACAAACATATATACATACATATCTATATGGATATGTGACTGATGATTTTTGTTTTCTCTTTTTATGTGTACAAATCAACGTAGCAGCGCGAAAAGGATATTCTGTGTTGTTGTAGTTTGGAGCTTCAATGTGTTGTGATGTTCACTGTTGTTATTGTATTTTTTTTTTTATTTTTCTCTTTTGTGAAAGGTATCAGATGAAAGCAAAACATCTGCTCCTGCACCTACAATTATATAAACAGGCGTATATAAATATATATATACATACATACTCGTACATACATATTGCAAGGAACCAAGGACCAAGGAAAAAAATGTGTAATAAATTCGGTTATAGGGTAACCAGATGCAATGAAGGTATTTCCAGTTTATTTTTCAGATTTGACGTAAACTTAAATTTGTGGAGTACTGGTACTGTGAGAGCTATTAAAGGATATCTATGATTTCTGATGGCTTTTCTTCGGTATTAATACACCTGGCGTATTCACAACTCGAAAAAACCGCCCGCTCGGAAGGAGGCGTCAGCTGGACGATATTTGAAAAGCTTGTAGCTTACTTTAAGGGCGACGGAAGGACGCAGCCGAAGCTTTTGTGAACAGTCTGCCTTGAAAAAAAAAAAAACAACGAGACCATGGCAACATTCATATAGTTTGCGAATTAAAAGTCGCTGGCTGGTTTATCTGCTGATTTAAACGAGGTTTGATCGCCGAAAAGGTAACAGACATTGGGCGGATAAAATCTGGTGCATAGAACCGGTTGTCGTGATATTATAGCTGATGTTTTTTCCATATAGGCATCTGGCTAGCATACTGATAATCTCTGTTCGAAAGTGATCTCGCAACCTTTCCTACTTCTTCACTTAACGACAAATACGACTACAGCCAGCTGGATGAAAGAATACCAGCTCGAACTGTATTTGAAAGTTGATGACATACAAATTCCGATAGTGAATAACCTCAAATTACTGGGAGTCACATTCGTTAGCCTGCACAGAGCCGCAACATTTTAGCCGGCAGCAGAAAGACTTCAGACTTTAAACGCTGTTAACCGGAAATCTATCAAAACACCATCATAAGCACTCTTCCAGGGAATGACGTACATACTTCGCATGCAATCACCATCTATTGCAACTCGAGCTGTCACGAGGGATCCGAATAATACTAGCACAGTAAAGATTTGGATATTATAGTCGACTTAAATTCTACTCTTCCAGACTTGACTCCGTCATACCAGCGTACATTTGTCCTGCATGCAAAGACTTTAAGGAGGACCATAACCACATCGTTGTATGCCCTAGAAAACTAACTAGACTCTAACACACAGTAGGTCAAAACCCATCGAAACAGCCGCCTAGACTACCTCGGCTTGCACTGATTTTTGGCTGCTCCTAAGCGAGACTTGACAGCCTCAACAACAACAACAACGCTGGTTGATTCGTATAACTGAGAAAATTCCAGTTTTGAAAGTATTCGAGACCGTATCAGTGGTAGGGGAAGACCTAGATTGTTTTGGAAGGTTCAGGAATTGGCTTCACATGTTGTCTCCAAATGGGAGAAGGGTGGAAATATTCAAGAACCCTAGACTTTCTGGGACTGTTTAGCCAACGAAAGGTTCTTGGGAAAAAAAAGTCAAATCGCTCGGCAACTAAACCTTACTTACGTGAAAAGTATTGGGCTTTAGTCGCATCTTATGACAGGCTTGACTCACAGCTACTAAATACTGATCACTTCCAAGTCATCAAGTAAACATGTGAATGTCAAAATCAAGTTTATATTTTATACCGTTTTTCTTATTTTTAATTTTTTTTTTAATTTTTATCTGGTCACCCTATCCAAGGCAATTTTCCAAGGCTTCATAATCAGCATTCGAAAGGAAAATAATAACAACATATGGCATTAAGAGTGCACACTTGCAGTCATCTTTAATGTAGATAGGTATACATACATACATATGGTATGTGTGTACGTGTGTATAAGCGAGTAGATATGCAGTTCTGATCCGGTCTAGAATCTCCGTAGCTCATCACGTGGCTGGCTGCGCGCTAACAGATTTGTGAACGTGCACTTATTATTCATTATATACATATTTACTTACATTTATATAAATATATATGTCTTTATATAGAAATATATTAGAATATACAACAACAAGTATACATACGTGTGTGGTTGCAAACATTCAGCTAGAAAAATAATTTATTTGAGTGCACTTAAACAGTTGATCATATACACAGAGTCATACATAGGTATATGTATGTATATATTATATAAACAGGGTAATCTCACCGATTTTTCTTCACTTTACAGACCGATCTTTGAAATTAAATAGAAAATTGGGCGGGCTAAGGGTATCACAAGTTAGAGTTCGTAGAGTCGATACAAAGAAGTCCCCTGGAATCTTAATTTAGCTACAATTCTCAGCCACCTTGTATAAATAAATACACGTATGTACATATGTATATACAATATATGTAAATATATTTGCTTGTCGTCTAAGTATCCGGCTTTTGAAGTGAGCAAATATGTAATTAGAGAAAGGAAAATTATATTGCCACACTCACACACACACTGTTGTTGCTTATCGATGTGACTACGTTTATAGGTATGTATGTATGCCTGTCTGCATGCATGCTCTTGGACACTTAGGACTCCTATTAATATGCAACAAGTTGTTGTCGCCACGAGTAGCTGAACTTTGAAGCGCCGCCGATAGACGCGAGCCGTCCATTGGTCGTAATACTTTTAAAGACCACAGTGTGTGCATACAAATGTAAATAATAAAAAAAAAGAAGAAAATAGGCAAACATGAATGCACTTTTACTCACAAATAAATATGTATGTAAGTACGTACATATGTATGGGTATTAATTAATTGCTATGAGTGTATAAGAAAAAAAAAATTATTAGAAATTAGATGCAAACAAACTAACGGACATACATACGTAACCTTAAACATGCTTACATAGATTTGTTTGTATTGGATGAGTGCATAAGTTCATGCCCGATTTCAAGTGCAAACTAAAATTGAAATTTTTTTGAAGAAAGCGCTTTTATTAATCAATTATGTATTCGCCATCATGTTCGGCAATCCACTCCCAACGTTCAACCAATTTACGGATGCCTGATTCATAAAAATCGCGCGGTTTCTCGTTGAAAAAGGTGTCAAGGTGGTTTTTGACGTCTTCCACATTTTTAAATTTTTTTCCATTCAAATTGTTCTGCAGCGATCGAAACAAATGATAATCACAAGGAGCAATGTAGGATGAATATGGGGGATGCGGCATGATTTCCCAATTCATTTCCTTCAGTTTGGCCAGGGTCGGTTTTGCAACATGTGGCCTGGCGTTGTCATGATGGAAAAGAACTCCTTTGCGATTGGCCAAAATCGGACGTTTTTCATCAATTGCTTTCTTCAATTCGACCAATTGCTGACAATACTTGTTGGCAGTGATCGTTTCTCCAGCTGGCAAGAGCTCAAAATAGGTCACGCCTCGGATATCCCACCAAATGCACAGTAGTACCTTCATCGGATGCAATCCACCTTTCGACATCGGTTCCGCCCCTTCGTGTGCCTGTTTCCATGTTCTTTTGCGTTGAACATTATTGTACAGGACCCATTTTTCATCACCAGTCACGAGCCGATCCAAAAAAGGTTCGTTTTTGATCCGTCGAAGCAAAGAAATTGCTGTTGACATACGGTCCACTTTGTTCTTTTCACTCAACTGATGTGGCACCCATGTATCGAGCTTCAAAGTGTACCCAATCTTTTTTAAACGACGAAACGCAGTTGATTTGTTGACGTTCAATTCACTGGCAACCTCTTCCGTCGAAATACGTGAGTTATTCGCAACTAAAGTCCTTAGAACATCGTCATCAAGCTCAGAAGGCCGTCCACTGCGAGGTTGATCTTCGAGGTTAAAATCTCCAGAACGAAATTTCGCGAACTATTTCTTTACTGTGCGGAGTGCTGGAGCACGGTCCAAATAAACTTCGCGAATATCTTTAGTTGCAGCGCCCACTGTTTTTCCTTTGCGGAATTCGTATAACATAATATGACGCATATGATCTTTTTCGTTGTTCATCTTCCATGCGTCTTTTCACTAAGCAACTCAAATCAAAATGAAGTTATTTTATGCTTGATTTACAGTTTGGACTGTCACCTTTCCAACGATGTATAATATGTATATATTTCTTTCACGAGCGTCACTCTCAAACGATTCGTACGGCATCCAGCGGAATCGGGCACGAACTTATGCACTCATCCAATAAAACGGTGTGAAATATATTTTATCGGAATTAAATGCAACTTTGAACTTTTAACTTTGATTTTTAGTCACGGATAACACGCTGAACTATTTTACATCGGAACAAAGTTTAAATATTAATAGGAATATTGTATAATCAGGCAAGCATACCTACATACCTACATATGTAGACTATACTCAAGTAAATCCACATATTAAGTATGTTTGTAATTATCTTTTATACGGTGTAATTATTTTTAATTACGCATTCACTTTTCCTGTTATATAAATGCAAATTTATTAGTGACGGAAATTAACAAAAAAAAAAGTCGCAAGTCGAAGTACATTATGGGGGAAAAAAATTATACGCTTTTATGTAAGAAAATAAAAGATAATATTATATGAGAAAATAATAAGAAATTAAAAAAAAATAAGAATAAATAAAATTATGAAAGAATATAAATAAATTAAGAAATAAATAAAAATATAAAAAAGTAAACAAGAAGAAAAATTAAAAATAAACAAGTTAAAAAAGTACCAAAATTAATTTATCAAAAAAATTAATATTACATAAAAATTAGATAAAATGATAAATAAAATGAAAATGAAAAATAAAACCAAACAAAATATTTAAAATAAAAGAAAGTAAAACAAAAAAATTTATAAAGGTAAAATAAAATTTTGTATACGTTTTATGATCATATCAAGATTACGGTATTTCATTTAAGGATTAAATATTAATTATGATTTCCGAAAAAATTGTTGGAGGAGTGTTTTCTGATTTTAATGGTTCCCGGTGTCAATGTTCTTTTGTATATTCGTATATGTACGTGAGTAGAATATCAAATTTTTCGCTCCAAAATATCAAATCTGAACAAATTGGTGATCCGATTTCGGTGATTTTCGGTGACAATGTTTACCATTATATAAGTGTGTAGAATGTAAAAAGAAATTGGTTATCTCAATACCCTACTAGGAACGATTCTCTAAACTTATTATCATTTGGCCTGTGGGCTTTTTTTCATTTAATTAATTTTAGACTTACTGCTGCTAACAAGGCGTACTAATTTTATATATTTGATGCCACTTTTTCAAAAATCTGCATACTTTCGTTAAAAAAAAATTATTTTCTTCTTTTTGCATTTTCTGTTCTCAAATTGTTATTAAAGGTTTTTTTTTTAGAAATTCTTAAAATTCACTATTTTTTTATTTTCCTCTTTAATTTGTCAATTTTTTAATTAATATTATTCTATGAATATTCAGTCAAATATTTCATTTACGAGCACACAACTATTTTACTCTTTTATTATATAGTATTTCTTGGAATTTCCATAAAGAATTCATGGTATTTATTCCTTAGAATGTGTGTATTATAATGCAAAATAAAAATATATGCACACATGCGTATGTACATCATTTATTGTCGCTCAAATTCAACATTTAACACATTCACTTCACTTTAGCCTATAAGTATGCAACGATTTTATTGCCACAAGTAAAAGCTACCAAAGGATACGCGCAAACAGTATTGTGCAGTGCTGCCAAGTATTAATGATTTTCTCACACCCCCTTCAACACTTGGAATTGCTGAAAATGCGCAGCGGAAATGTGTTTTTTTTTTTGTAATTTGCAAATGGGAATGTAAATGAGTACACACAGAGACATGAGTAAGTAACAAAAAACATAAAGTGCCACACCAAAAAAAAAAAGAAAAAAACTGCAGCTGTTTATATATTTTGAAACGGGGACAACGCCCTGCAATGTTTAGCATGAAAAATACATAAAATAGTAAACATAAACGAGCTATAAACTAACAACAAAATTGTTTGTATGTTTTTTTTTTTTTTGTTTTAATAACACCTTTTGGATGAAGAAAAGTATTCAAAGTACTCAAAGCACCTTCAAATACTAGTGTTAATTTTGGCTTTATGCGCCCTTAATAGGGTAGCGACCAGCCTTCAAATGCTAATGACATTTCACAAAGCATTGACTGACGGCGCTTGTGAATTTCTAGTTGTTGTTGCTAATTAACGATTTTATTTTCATTATTTTTGAGGATTTTATACAAGTAGAAAATGACATTTGGATTTTTTCTCTATTTTTGATTGTTCTTTCTTCCTTAATTTTTTGTTTTTCTTTTAGTTTAACTATTATTTTTATTTATTTTATTTTGATTGTTATTTGTATAATTATTTAATTCTTATTTTTATTTATTTATATACTTTATTTCCATTTTATTTTAACTTTTTTAGTTCTATTTTCATTTATTTTTTTATTGATTTATTTTATTTGATTTTTTATTTATGTATATTTTTTTATTCATTTATATAGATTTTTTATTTATTTATATATATTTTCAATTTATTTTTGCATTGCTTTCTATTGTTTCCATTTATTCATTTATTTTTTATTGATTATTACATTTTTATTTATTTATACACTTTATTTTTATAAATTTTAATTAAATAATTTTTATTTTTTATTTCTTTCCTGACTTATTATTTATTTATTTGCATATATTTTTATTTATTTATATATATTTTTTATTTATTTATATATATTTTCAATTTATTTTTGCATTGCTTTGCATTTTTTATTTACTTTTTATTGATTATTACATTTTTACTTATTTATACACTTTACTTTTTATTAATTTTAATTAATTAATTTTTTATTTTTATTTATTATTAACTTTTGATTTCTTTCTTTCCTTTTTTTATTTGTATTTATTTATTGATTTATTTCATTTGAATTTTTTTATAAATATATACATATTTTCTATTTATTTGTACATATGTTTATTTATTTATATATATTTTTTGATAATTTAAATATATCTTTTATATATTTTTTTAATGCTTTATTTAGTTATTTATTTTCAGTTTTTATTTTTTATTTTTTGATAAATAATTGTTTATTTATTTATTTTTTATATTCATTTATCTATTGTTAATATTCATTTATTAATTCTTTTTTATTTATAACTTTTTTTAATTTTATTTCTTTATATTATTTCTTAATTATTTATTATTTTTTTAATTTAATTATTTATTTATTGCTATTAATTTCATTTAATTATTTTTATTTATTTATTTTTATTTTTCTTTATTAATTTTTTTAGTTTTATATATATTTTTTGTTTTTATCTTTTACTTACTTATTACTTATTTTTATTTCTATTTATTTGTTTGTTCTTGTTTTTATGTTTCTTTGGCTTGTTTCTTTTTTTTTTCTCTTTTTGATTGATTTTTTTTTCTTACCTCACAGTCGTCACATGATGCGATGTATGGGTGCGGGTCTCTTTGTGTCGTGTCGAATAACTGACAACAGTCACGTGACGTGTCGCTGTGCGCACCACACGTCGCACTCGACTACGTCCATCGCCGACAACAACAACGATCGGTGGTGGTTTCTCATTACCATATTGCAGGAAGGATTCAGAGTTGCCTTTACTGTCATACAACTCAGTCTCGGACATACTCGTGATGTGTGGCGTCCAAAACACACCGACAGACAGCTGGTAGGTATGGTTTGGTTTGGTGGTAAGCTGACCAATTTGTGTGGTTTTTAAGCTTTTTGTTATTTTTTTTTTATTATTTTTGGTTAAGCAAGTGTTTTTTGGTAGCACTTTTTTTGTTGTAATTTGTATATTTACACACAGTTCCGTTGATTATGCCTTTTTTTTGGTATTTACATACACTCGTTTATATACACTTCGTTTATTCTTTGGTTTTGTTTTATTTTATTTTTAGTCAAAAATATATTTTTTATTTGTTTCTTTTGCTTTTTAATCGCCCTTTTCGTTTTCAGTTCGTAGTTGTTCGTAAAATTTTGTGCAAATTTTCTATTGGTTTTTGTGATTGTTGCTGTTGTTGTTTTATTTTCACACGCAATTTATTCGTTGTATTTTGTGTTTCAATTGTTGTTCTTCTTGTTGTTATTGCTGCAGTGTTATTCTCGCACATTTTATTAGATGCCATGATCTATTTACGCTCAATAAGGCATAGAAGCACACTAATACAGCGCCTAAAATTATTCATACGTAACATACATATGTACACATTAGGTAGGGTGAAAGTGAGTGAAAATTGTTAATTTGCTGTACATCATTGTTATTGGAAAATTTTGTAAATCAGGCACATGCGCAGAGTCGTGTTTGTTGAATTTTCACACTGGTTGTTGGTTTGAATTATTAACAAACAGTTGGTAATAATTAAGCTTGTTAAAGAGTCACATGTTTTGTGTTATTAAAAAAAAAATAAAATAAAAAAAAAAATAAAAAATTGATAATTTTTTACACTGTGCCACAAAATTAAGCCAACTCAAAAAGCCCAACCTTTATTAATACATATAATATTTTTTCAAAGTAAACAAATCAAGCAAAAATATAAAATGGATTTCAAAAGAGACCAATGTAAGTTGTTTCCAGGAAAATATAGAAATCTGAATGAAAAAAGAATATTAGGAGCTTTAATAGAAACATTTTAACCCGTTGACTGCCACTTTCACCCTTACTTCAAGCCGTTAGAGGGTTAAAATGTTTTGGAAAATTATTCTACGGACATTTTACAAACTTAAGTTCCGTCGTAAGTAAAAAACAACAACTAGAAAATTGATTTAATTGGTGGAAAAATAACATAAATTTTCAAAAAAAAAAAAAAAAAAAAACATCAGGTTAAGCAGTTAGGTACAGTGAAGAAACGATGATGCACCCAGACTTTAGGTGGTCTATTGTAATAAGACCGGTACTGTAGGTCTTCTCTCTCTCTACCATACCCTCTCTGTACCACCCTGTGATCTTGCTAAATTCCAAAGGTTAAGACAGCACTAGTGAGAAGATTTTAAAATGTAAGGAATTGGAAGATGCGTCCCTCGATCTTCAGTTCGACTAAAGCTTTATCGTCAACCTTCTAGTGATCTGTCAAATTACTACTCTATATTAAATTTTATTTAATTTCTCTTTTAACATAATTTTATATGAAAGGCTGTCAAATTGTATAAATATTATAGTTGTTGTTGTGAACAAAAAATATTTGCCAAATTTGTTTTGGGATATTACCCAAGATAATTACTTTCAGACTTTAGAACTCGATTTCAGTTAATTATATAATACGCATTAAAATAAACAAATGAAGCTTATCATATACATATGGACATATATATAATTTTCATTTGTACACAATGCCTTAATTGCTTTTCCCAGTTTCATTTTAAAACATTGTTGCAAGTAAATAACAAAATATATTTTTTAAAGTATTTTTAACAAATATTCAGTAATTTTCCAACATTATTAAGCGCGCATGAGTCACTCACTCGCACGTATTTACATTCCAATATTTATTTTAAAAATAAATCTGAAATTTTTACACAACTTTAAAATGCAAAAAAGCATGAATCACAATTTAGCAACTTTTAAGAGTAATAAAAAAAAAATAAATAAATAAAATATCACACATTTATGTAGGCAGACACCACAGAGCGTGTATCTCGCGCTCTCTCTCTCTCACGGAGGTCGAAAAAAGCACAACGCCATGCCATGCATCATTGCGCAATCGCAACCGAAACTAAGCCAAGCAATAAAGCTGAAAATTCTCTACAAACTGGTAGTGGGGTAATACATACTATAAGTACAAGTTAAATACTTAAATAAATGTGTTAATGTAAATTAAGTCATGTGTAGTGTTAATTACAAAATCGCCGCTGCAAAACTTGACTTGTGCAAAAAGCTAATATAGGAGCACAGCTACATACATATGTATGTATGTACCTACATAGGTACAGAAGTACGAGTATGTAGATATGTAAATTTTTTTCTGTAAGTTAAATGGTTTGAAAGTTGTTATTTCTTTGCATTTGAGCGTAGGAAATGAATAACATAATAATATTTAATAATAATTACTTGTTGTAGGTATGTACATACGTGTATATGTATGCACGTGTGTACAAGTATGAACACCGTAAATGTCAAAACAAATGACTGGTTTTGTTTACATAAGTGACGTGGCGTACTTAAAATGCTAATGACAGACAGTTAGGGTTTTTTTTTTAATTTAGTTTTTTTTCTTAGAAGTGGGTAAAGGTATTGTATTTTATTTAAATGATCTTTAATTTAATTTTATTAATTTTATTTAATTGATCTTTATCTTATAGACGGCAATAATTTAAGAATACTCCTCTATTTTCATTCCACAATTATACTAATTACCATATAGTTTTTACGTCCCGACAGTTCAAATAGCAAAAGTCAGCTAAAGAAAGAAATTTCAAGAAAATTTTTATGGAATTTGTATTTGAGTAGAAATTGGCGAATAGGCGAAAACTCAAGCCAGACAGCTGAAAATATGAATAGTGTATATGGTATGTACTAATATGCCAACAGTCAATTAGGCATAATTTTGGTTTAAACGATTTCGTTGCAGTAATTTTGATCATCTTTGTGGAAGGTCAATTATCGAAAATATCAATAAAATAGTGGAAATCCTTGATTCTGACCGTCAAACACCCAGAACAAAAAACAGTTTGAAACCACATGAAAAAGGCTGGATACATAAAGAAGCTCGATGTGTGGGTGCCACATGAGTTAACGCGAAAAAACCTCATGGACCGAATTTCCAACTTCGAATCGCAAACTGAACGTAACAAAATCAATCCATTTCTGCAGCGTATGGCGAGTTGTGCTGAAAAGTGGATCACTTGTAGCAGCGTTAAAGGGAAACGGCGCTGGTCGAAGGGCAGTAAGCCAGCCATAAGCCTTGTGGTGGTCCTCGACGGCCAAACTCATAACTAGGACCTCTACTGTTGGCAATTGGACCGTCTGAAGGAAGTAATCGCCCACCTTTGGCCAAAGGGAGGGGAATTGTGTTTAATCAGTACAACGATAGACCACATACACATCGTTAGCGACTCACCAGAAGCTGCGAGAGCTCCGCTGGTGAGGGTTCCTAGGTATCCACCTTATAGTTCGGACCTCGCACCAAGTAATTATCATCTGTTTTTGTATAAGGCGAATGATTTGGCTGGTGAAGAAGAAGCCTGTGAAAATCGATTATTCCAATTTTTTTGCCAACAAGGACAAGGGTTCAAAATTGCAAAAAGTCATCGAGCAAAACGGTGTATATTTAATGTAAATCGGATAATTTTAACTGTGGTGAATAAATCCTTCAATTTAATGTATTTCTTTTTATTATATTAATGTATCAATATTATTTAACCATTTAAAAAAGTTGATTTTTTATGAAGGACTTATATACAAAATTAATAAATATGACACTGCTGACTATCCATCAGATCCTTATATTACAATTATTTGGAATATTAGATTTTTTCATTTTTTTTTTTTTTATAAATTTTCTTTAGATCATTTTACATTTTAAACATTATATAGTCTATATATTTAAAGCTTTTAAGAATAAATTATCTTGTTCAACTATATGGAATGTAAAGAATAAAAACAACAGAAAATATAAACTTTGGAACTGGTTTTTCGAACATGAAGATGACTGAAAAAACAATTCACTGGACATATATAGTTCTACTTGAAATTTATACAATTTCCTATATATCAACGCACTTGAAGCACTCAAAAATTAATTATGTAATAAATAATTATGCATACAAACTGTTGACCTACAAATGACATTGACACCTACAGAAAATTTTAAATTCAGTGCGCTGAAGATGACACAAGAACAAAACAAAAAAAAAAATAAATAAATAAACTAAAGATTTTAAAGTCAATTACATAATTGAATTCCATTAAGCAATGAGCAGTTTTGTATGTTTGTAAACGAATATAAAGCGCCGCTTTCATTCATTCTTTCTTCCTCAATTCTTCATTAAATAATTGAACTATTTATGATATTCTTGTTAGTTAAATTTAGAAAAAAAAAAAACACAACGTAGATAACACAGTTATGCCGCTTAATATATGTATTTATGTGCGTATACATATAGATAGATCTATACCGTTACGAGTAACAGCAATAAATGGGTTTTAAATGTTAATAGGTATATGTATGAATGAAAAATAAAAAGAAGAGAAATAGCTTAACTTTAGCTAGGTTACCCACGCACTTTATGTATGAGTATATAGGTATGTATGTATGTGTGTACAAATGGATTTACGTCACGCTAGAGTGCGTTTGAACCACTTTTTTTTTAACATAAATACAGTTTTATTGTTTTTTTTTTGTGAAAAGAAAAGAAATCAAAGAAAACATTAATTCTATGAATGTGTCGGGTTTCACCAACCAAAAAAAAAACAAAAAAAAAAAATAATAAAAAATAAAATAAGTAAAAAACAAAAATAAGTAAACAAAAAAATTAAAACAAATACCAAAAAAAGTATATAACTTTTTAAATTAAAAAATAAAAAGAAATAATAAAAAAAATAAGTATTATTTAACAAAAAAAAAAATTAAAATATTTACAAAAAATATAAATATTTAAAATAAGAAAATAAAAAGGAAAAACGACATAAAATGGGTAAAAAAAAAAAAACAAATAAAAAATCAAAAAAAAAAAAAATTAAAATATATATATAATTAAAATAAAAAAATAAAAAGAAAAAATAAAATTAACAACATTAAAAAGGTAAGAAAAAATGCTGAAATAAAAATGGCTAAAGAAATGGAAATAACTTTCCAACTTCTCGAGCATATATTTTATGCTGCGGCCCTCTATTGCGCGCTTGATGATTGTGTAGCTTTGGCTTTAACCACGACTTACATATACATACATACATATGTACATATATGCATTTGCTTGAGTTTTTTAAAACAAACAAACTTTCGAAAACTACAACTAATACCACTTTAACATAAATGTATGTATGTAGGTGCTGCGAGTAAAATATACAGATGTATGTGATGGCTGACTGGCTACTCAGACTGATGAACTCGCGCCTACACAACGCTACCATTATTGGCATGCCATACAAATTGTTTACAAAAATACATACCTACATTCATACATATGTGTATACATAGATACATAAACATGCAACTCACTAAACAAAATCACAAAATGTTCCATTTCAAAATGCCAAAAGCATCTAATACGCGCAGCACGCGGAGGGCGATTAGGGTAAGCAGCTTCTAAAAATGCAAAATGTTTAATTCGTAATTCTTAACTGGAATTCCTACACACTTTGAAGAATGGAAAAAAAATTATAATATAAATTATAAAAAAAAATGAAAAATAAAATTAAAAAAAAAAATTAAATACATTTAAAAAAAATTATAAAAAACTAAAATAAAATATATTTAAATAAAATTATAAATAAAAAGTAAAAATAAAAAAAAAATATAACATGTACTCATATGTATGTATGTGAAACAAGTTTCTGCTCTAGCTTTGCTTGTTTTCTAATTTAATTTCATATTTGCATTCGCATTAAATTAACTATGATTATGATGATAACCAACTGGTTGGTTGAGTGAGCGGTGAATTTAATGCACAAAGCAAACAACGCAGCTAAGAATATTTATCGACATATGTATAGGTACATACATATATATGGGCATAAAGAACATGATAGACTCTTCGACTAATGCCCGCTTCATCAAGTCACATAAATTTCATCAATATTTCCGCTCTTAAAACTGATTGCACTGAAACAAGTGGAAAAAAATGCAATAAAAAAATAATAAAAATGTTTTTCTTGAAAATAATTTTATCCTATAACTGCAAAAGTTCCACACTGATGGAAATATGAAGCTGCTCGAAAAATGGCAAAAGGTCATAGATAACAATGGTCACTATGACACTATGATTATAAATTAATTTTTAATAAAAAAATATTTGGTTCAAAAGTATAAAAAATACGCAGCGACTTTTTTAATTCTCATTTCTACCATTAACTCTAAGTTTTATCTGAAATTTACATAGCCTGTGTTGAAACAAATGTTTACAAAAAATATATATAAAAAACAAACAAACTTACAAATGTTTATACATCTGTTTTTAAAATGCTATTTGTTTAATTGAAAAGCTAAAAATAATACAAATCTCATTAATAAAGAAAAAGTCAGAAATGAAAAATTAAACCAAAGAACGCTACCGCAAAAAAAGGAAGAAAAAATACACGAAAATTCACCTGTTCCCAAAGCTAGCGTAAGCGTAACCAAACGAAAAAAGTAAAAGTTAAAAATCAATTAATCATAATTTTCTACCATGCCACCATACAAAAGAGAAGTGTGAGTATAATAATAAAAAATGAGGGAAAATTAATTTTAAATCTAAAAGCTTTGCCTAATTCCCAAGAGCGTAAAAAGGAAACAAAGAGCTGCACCAAAAAAATAATAAAAAAGATTCAAAATAATAAAAAAAATAAAATTAAGTAAATAAATATAAAATAATTAAAAAAATTCTAATAAATAAAATAATTTAAATAATAATAGTAATAATAATAATAATAATAATAATAATAATAATAATAATAATAATAATAATAATAATAATAATAATAATAATAATAACAATAGTAAGAATAATAAAAATGATGATACAAAAAAAATAATAACACAATATAATTTAATAATAGTAATAATAAATGAATAAATGAATAAAAATAAATAAATAAATAACAAAATTTAATAACAATTATAACAAAAATAATATTAAAAATTAAGTAAATAAATAAAAATAGTAATAAAATTAAATAAAATAACAATAATAATATAAAAATAAAATAAAGTAATAAAATAACAATAATAATATAAAAACAAAATAAAGTAATAAAAATAATAATTATTATAAAATAATAATTTCCAAGTAGTACAACTATACTAATAAAAATAAATAAATAAAAATGATTATAATAAAAATAAAAAAAAATAAAAAAATTAAAAATAATAATAATTATCAAAAAGTAAAATTAAACTAATAATAAAATTAATAATACAAATAATAATAAACTAAAATTAAAAAATAATAATACTCTAGATAAAAAAAAATAAAATAATAATAATCATAATAATAATAAAATAGAATAAAAATAATAATAAAAAAATAAATAAAATAATAATTATAAAAAATAGGTAAAAACAGAACTAAAAAATAATAATAATCAAGACAAAAAAATTAAAATAACAATAATGAAAATTATAATAATGATTATAAAATTTGTATATCCAAAAAGTGATATAATACTACAATAATATTAAAAAAATAAAATAAAATAAAATAAAATAAGAAATATAAAAAATTAGATATTAATAATAATATAATAAAGTAATGATAATAATAAAAAATAGGTAAAGAATTAAAAATAAAATAAAATAATAATAATAATAATATAATAAAAATAAAAAATAAAATAATAATAACGTAATAAAAATAAAAATAATGAAAAGGAAAGAAACACGAACAGTGCAGCTTAATAATGGAATAAGTGAAATATGCACAAATATAAAAAAAGTGCGCGTAAGTAGGTAAATAAGGCACTTTTCTCCAATTGACGTGAACCTAGATATCTACATACTCGTACACACGTACATACAAGCACTTTTCAAGACAGTTGCAAAACCATATAGCACATGTCAGTTGGTGTTTTTTTTAATACATTTGGCACACGTTTTCCGTACTGGCAGACCATACACGTAGTTACAAACATACATACAAATATATACGAATAAGTCAGTATGTGAACCGGCGATTGTTAAAGAGCTTATTTTTGTTTTTGCTACGCAGTCAACAAAGCCAAAAGTCTTGAGAAGACAACAAAAAATTGGCAACAAAAACGTTAAATACAAAAGTAAAAAAAAAAACTAGAAGCAGAAGAGTTAAAAGCCTGTATAAACAGACAAACAGACAGATAAACCTAAATACAAGTATACTGACAGACAGTCTGAAATAAAGTGCGTTTAGTCAAGTTAGTTTTAGTATCTAGTTGTTGGGTGCAAGAGACCCAAGTTGGCAAAGAAGTTGGTGTGTCAGTTGGTTGGTTGGCCGGTTGTTGTTGTTGTTATTGAGGTACTGTGTCGACGACGCCGTTACACGTCCCATTGCTTCATCGAAATTCATCGTGAATATACAATTTTAACTTTATTAGTTGTTATTATTATTGCTGTAGCCGCTGCTGTTGCTGCATTTGGTAAGCAACATGTCGGTGTCTCTGCGCAAATTTTGCATATTACGAGCCAAAACATTTTCTAGGTCAACGTGACAACAGTGTGGTTAAAAAAAATGTTGTATGAATGGCAATATAAAAAGTGAATATTGGTGTCACACATTAGCCAAGCTGACAAGCAAACAACAGCATGCCAGGCACGCAGTCCACCAGTCCACCAACACCAAGCCAGCGGCGACTTACTCACTGGACTCGGTTGATCACTCAGCTGATTGGTTGAGCGGTCAGTTGAACTGTCAAAACGCCAAGCGGATTGTTGTTTGTTGTAAAAGTGTCTTTTTTGTTGTAAAGCTAATAATTTTGTCAAAATAAGTGACGGATGAAATAGAGGAGAAATTTTAAGGAACTTCCAATGGGAACATATTGATGAGAGTGAGTGTTTCGACAGCGTTTACAAAACCTATTGTTTTCAAGGCTTCAAAGACTTTATGCAAAGTTCGGGCTAAAAAATACCAGCTCATCTCAGATGATCTCAGTAGCAAGTGGAAGCTTTGAGTACGTGCTAAACCCTACTTGTAATCACAACCATCAGATAAAATGCCATTCAAAGCGCTCTCATTCCAAATAAAGTCAGGCCCTTCTACAACTGATCCTTCCAACAGAGACGAGGTCTTCCTATTCCTCTACTACCATCAGTTATAGACTTTAGACTATCCAAAACGAAATTCTTTTATGATCTCTCCCAGATCATAAGAGCATTGAGAGAAAATGCAAGGCCGGCGGATATGCTAGGGAAGACCCGACCAAGTAGATTATTTTTGATAAACAACTGGTAAAATGTTATGATTTTTGCCATGGGTGAACTGTTCTTCAACAAGTTGGGATGTAGAAAGACATACAGCTTTTTAAAGGGAATGCCGCAGGAGCTCTAAAAATGATGAACAGAGGAAAACTATAACTCATTTTTTGTATACCACAATCTCTTTCGATCAGAATTAGTAGTGACGTAGCTTTGGATGAGAGAGTTCGGATAATAGATCTAGCTTTCCGCAGGGGAAACAGCACAGGCGGTCTAGAACAGTAACAGGTCAGATAGACTGGAAATTGAGATTTTAGAATAGCTGTACGAGTAAATGCTGGCTTCGCTCACTGAGGTTAAAATTAGAGCTTGGGACCAACCTATTCTTATTAAAAGTAAAAAAAAAAATCTTAAAATAAAATATTATTTATTTATTTCGTTTAAAATTAGAAATTAAGTGAAACTACATATTTTCAACGAATTACTGCATGCTTCTCATAGCTGATCCAGACTTAGCTGGATTGAGATTGGCGGCATAGCCAATAGAGATTTCTAGCACCGCAAACAGGTGAATGAGTTGGCACGTGATTAATTATTCATCAGCGGAAAATATTCTATCAAAATCTAACATATGTATATGCATATATCAAGATACCAGCTTATATATACATATGTACATTTGAGCTTAATTTGCAGCTTAGATACCCACAAACATACATAAATACATACATACGAGTATGCACATACAACAATCAAGTCAACAAATTGGCGTTCATGCGTAATGCGATTTAAGAGATTAAATATAAAAGAAAACCAACAAGAGAGAGGAGAGGGAGAGAGAGAGAGAGGAAGAGGTCGCCTCTAAAAATAGCTATGCATGTAAGTATGTATTTATATGAGATTTCAGAATAGTGAGAGTGTCATAAACTTTCTATTATTTTATTTATTTACTCATAAATATGTACATATGTATGTATACATATTGTATGTGCTTAGTAGTATATTTATACGAATCTAGCACAAAGAGGCTGTGCCACCTTTATGATTGATTTCTTTTTTTTCTACTTATGTACTATACTCTCTAAGTAGGAATTAAGTTTCAAACGGAAAGTAGGTTTTGAAATGTACATAGGTATGTATGTATGCATGTATAAGCAATATATAAATAATCCTAACGCAGAAATGGACATATATTTCAAAATATTTGCATATACACGTATGTACATATATACATCAAGCAAATCGAACCATGTATACGCTTTTTAACCGAATAGATCCATTTCAGTCTCACTTTCCGGAAGGAAAGTGTTCTCAATGGTTTTTAAGGCAAAGATCTCCCTCAGTACTAAATTTTATGTAAATTGAAGGATTTAAAAATAAATTCGATATTTTCGAAGAGACCAACACAGGCCCATTTCCCGGTAGCAAGTGTTTCCATGTCAATCCAGGCAAAGCGTTACCACTGTACCAAATTTCATGTAAAAAGAATGACTTAAAAATAAATCCCATTTCTCGTATAGATCGATCCCAGGTCCACTTCCATGAAGAAAAAATGGTTTCCATGTCAATCTAGGCAAAGATCTCCCTCAGTACCAAATTTCATGTAAATCGAACGATGTAAAAACAAATTCGATTATTTCGAATATATCGATCCAAGATCTACTCTTGGAAAACCCCTCCTTATCAGTTGCCTACGTCACATCAACTCTCCCAGTTTCAGATCTCTACTATAAGTGGTTTAGGCTGTGGACTGATCTGACTGATCGGTCTCTGAGGACAAAGTTCCTTATTTACAGATTTACTCCGGAACAACATTTGCGAATCGTGCAAATTTATTACCAACACGTTTTATTGCTTCCTTCTTCTTGAAAACCACATGTCTATACATACCTACGTGTATGTAGATAGATAAGAAAAAGTCCAGGAGAATGAAGTGATTTAACTAAATATAGAATTAATTATTTAATTAGTTATTATTAGAATATTATTTGTTAGATGTCAGCGTACTTATTTCTATTTATATTATTTCTTTATTTATTTGTTATTTCATTTGTTTAGAAAATTAAATATGAATAATATTATTAAAAATTTGTTGTAAAATTATGAAAAAAAACTTGTTTTATTCTCAAAGCTGATTATAAAAGCGAAAGGTTAATTATTTATTATTGTTTAACTATCATTTTGTCAATCACACTTAATGAACTTTTAATTGCTTTGATAGTTTCAATGGTATGAGTCACACATTTGTGGCTCTTAAAATGCTTAAGTTTGTAGCCGAACTAACAGATCATAATATTTTATATTGGAGTATTTATCTGCGTTTGATTTCCGATTCTAAAATCATTATTTTTTATAATGCTTAAAGAGAATGCCGAGGTTACCATTTAGGATTGAGTCACGTAAGAGCTCAAGTTGGGAAACTACAAACTACTCAACATGCTTTCACCAACTCAACGTACGAATCATAACGTACTCAACCGAGAGAATTCTCATTTAATTCTTCAAGTTGAGAAAAAGTTGGTTCTCAACTTGAGCTCAAATGACTATTAAATTGTGAGGAGTTTGATGTTGAATATCCACTTGAGAACTAAATTTTGATTCCGATAGTTTCAAAAGAACAGTGAATGCGGCTGAGGCAAAGAGTTTCAACTCAAGTACCGTGAGAGCATGGTAGTCGTGAGATGAATGCACTTTCCCCTTCATCGGATAGCTCCCAAAATAGATGTATAGCAGGATTAGCATTAGTCAAAGCTATTCAGCCAGTACTCGATTCCAGACAAACCATCCCTATGTACTCGGATAGTTGCTGGTGCTTGAGTATAATCTAGAGTTCAACTTTTCTCTTAACTGGGTTCTCAGTTCTTACAGAAATAGATGATAAGCAAGTCTTTTTGTTTGGTACATTTGGAAAACAAAAAAAGTGTTTTTATTGAAAGAAAGTAAAAAATACATCACTCAAAGAAATGTTCGTCGAACGCGGCCACTTTTTCCCAACTTTCTGGAAATTTTCGCATAACATCTCTAAAAAATAAGTCCTCCCTGTCCTCGATCCTACCATTCTTTGATTTTTTCAAAAGTCCCCCTAAATCGTTTTGCATCGGTCGAAAAAGCCAATAGTCGAAAGGAGCAAGATCTGGAGAAACGATGAGTAGGATAAGATATCCCAATTCAGCGTTTCCAGGTAATTTTTGACCGTTGCAGACACCTGTGGCTGTAAATTGTCATGCCTTTCGGTCGCATTAGTTGTAGGCGATATAGGTGATGATGGAACGGGTTCACCAGGCTTGGCATAGTATTTTTTCTTCGTGGGGATATTGTAGTATATTCACTTTTCATCTCCAGACACCATATGGTACAAAAATCTCTTCCTTCGGAGTCTTTCAAGAAGCAGTTCCGCGGCGAAAAATCGCCTCTCGTCATCTTTGATCTTCAATTCGTACGGTACCCGATTTCCTTGCCTTAGCAAAAAACCAAATTCCTCTAGCTGAACGGAAAAACTTCAGTTTGCATTTGTCATGGAACTTGAGCTAGTAAAGCCTGAAATTCATTATAGTATCTTTAAACTTTTTGGGTTGACCAGCAGGCTCATTGTCTTGGTGCTATAAGCACCACTTTTGAATCATCAAAACCCCTCTGATTGGCTTATCGGTCGGTGCAGTTATAACATATAACTGCTATATAGCCGATCTATTCATGTATGTAGGAGGTTTTAGACCAAAAATCCCTCAAAAAGCTTCTAAAAGCATCAGAATTGGTATTCTATATACGTATATACAAATAAATATTGTATCACGAAAGGTATAAAGACTTTGGCATGTCCTCTTTGTTTTTGTTTTTTTATTTTATCTGAATGAATATGCATAATAATTAAATAGAATGAAGGTCACTGGGCTGCATTAAGATAACAGTTAATGAACGGCAAAGTTCATAAGAAATTTGATACATAGCAGATTGTGACCATCATTCATATTCAATTGTACATACCTACATACGCGTATATCTGTATAAATGTCGGTGCAATCGAGTTCACCAAAATCATTACTAATCTGCGACAAGTAGTTGCAATTCATACGCTTTTTTGTAACACTTTGCTACGCTGAAAGGTGTTTTTTTTGCAAATTATTTCACAATTACACAGCTAAATACTACTATATATGTATATAAACACATACATATGTACCATATACTGCCAAGTAACTCGAACTGCAATATTCATTTAATGTCATGAGAAAATCTTTTCGAGTAGCAAAAATCACAGTCATTGCCTGAACATACATATGTATATACTCGTACATACTCGTACATATGTATGCACATGCCTGTTGTTGGCGTTTTCTGTTGCTATTGGTCCGCTGGTCTAATGGTTTGCTGCTTAGTTTGTTACTTGGTCGATTGACCGTTTTTCAGGCAACAAGTTTGTGAGTAAGTTGATTGTTTCTTTATTATTTTTATTTTTATTTTTATTTTTATTAAAACTATTATTTTTAACCTTTTTTCTCTATTACGTTGTACTTGCACACATTTTTGCTAAAAAACATGTTCCAAACTTGCGAAAACCACTCAATTGACTGTAAGCACATTCATATACATATAAAATTTATGCTTAAACAGTCCGTGTAAGATGTAAGATGTAAACTGAGAACCTAATAGAAGTTTTAATTATAAAGTATTTTTTTTCACAAACCAGTTGAGAATCATAGACACACGTTTAGGAAATGTGTCCCAGACACTAGAAGTTGAAGATGAAATTTAGAATAGAACAGTTTTTATTCTTTACAAAAATATCAAAAATTGTTGATGTTGGAAAATTTTATAGACACAGGGAATCTGGATCATTGCTCGACTTAGGTGTGGGGCACTCCGCTATTTTTGAGGGGTTCGAGTTTATCTCCATAACGCCTTCACGCGTGGACAGGAGGGGACGGATCCACTAGAGGAAAGGAGCACTTAAACTCTACACGGTTAGGCGGAAGTCTGAAGGAAAGATTGATGTGGGAGTATTCTATCCAGAATTACTACCCAGTGGAGGGCATCTACCAAGGAAGCGGTGGACACACTACTTCGAAGTGTGCTTTTTATGAGACGCGCTAACATTTACTCATATAATCAATTGGCTAATGTTGAGATTCAAAATTTTGAAGGAGGGGTAAAGGGAGCTACTTTCAATCCCAAGATAAAAACCCTCCCTTTAGTGGGACATTTTCCGATGAGAATTCAGTTGAGATTTTTCCGGATCCTTACTGTCGTAACTATTTGGTAGAAGAGTGACCTGTGCTTGCGAAACTGCAACAATTGGGAATATTTTATTTTTATTTTACTCAATTTCATTTATATTTTACTCAAATTTGTATTTATATTTATATTTATATTTATATTTATATTTATATTTATATTTATATTTATATTTATATTTATATTTATATTTATATTTATATTTATATTTATATTTATATTTATATTTATATTTATATTTATATTTTAAATTTATATTTATATTTATATTTATATTTATATTTATATTTATATTTATATTTATATTTATATTTATATTTATATTTATATTTATATTTATATTTATATTTATATTTATATTTATATTTATATTTATATTTATATTTATATTTATATTTATATTTATATTTATATTTATATTTATATTTATATTTATATTTATATTTATATTTATATTTATATTTATATTTATATTTATATTTATATTTATATTTATATTTATATTTATATTTATATTTATATTTATATTTATATTTATATTTATATTTATATTTATATTTATATTTATTTATTTTTTTTTGTTAATTGTTTTTATTTTTATTTCAATTATTTTTACTTTTATATTAATATCTTATTAATTTATTTATTATTTTCATGTTATTACTTTTAATTTATTTAATTATTTTTAATTTTTAACTTTTTTTATTTTTTACATTTTAGTATTTTCCATTTTAATTTTTAATTTTATTAATTTTTATAAATATATATATATGTTTACTATTTTTATGTTTATATTCACTAATATTTCTGTTTATATTTATTAATTTTTTTATTTACTTTTATTCTATTTTTTTTTAATTTTTTTATTTTGTTTTCGTGCATCTGCGCACATTTGCGACACACTGTATGGCAACGAACTCACAAGTGCACAATGAACGCAATTTAGGTTTGCCCATTTTTTCCATTACCTACCTTTCAGTAACAACAATAATAATAACAACAACAACAACATAAAAGTCGCCAATAACAACCGTATGTAATTGCAGCAGCATTTATAGCGGTTTGCATGCCGCAGCGCCAGCAATAACAACAACAAGCATTACCAATTCAATTTGCCAGTTAACCTTGATACAACCATTTTGTTGCCTACAATCCATAGCAAATTCAAGCAAGCAAGCAACCCACCAACAGCATTCATTCATCCCAGAGCAACGAGCAACAATCGTCATCAGCAACGTTGTTGGCGAAACAAAACTGCAAGTTGTTCAAAAATACACTTGTCAAATACAGAAAAAAATCTTTATTTTGTCTGCATTTGTGTTTGTGTGGAAAATAAAAAGAATAGCAAAAGCAAAAACAATCAAGCAAGATTTCGTAAAGCTCAATTTGAAGTAAAGTTCTTTTGGTGAGCTGTGAAAATTGGTGGCGAAACAGCTGGGGGTTCTAAATAAGAATAAAAAAAAAAATAAAATAAATAAATAAACAAAAAAGGAAAAGAAGCTGAAAGCAGTTGGCAATGTATTTGTAATGACTTTGGTAGCACCCGGCATTGGCGCTCTGGCGTTGCAGTTGTGTTGGCCACGATCGCCGTGCTTGAATGCTAGACCAACAGACACACAGGTGTTTAGCGTCACGAACAACAAGTACACATCCGCAAACAAGCGCCCCCTTTTATTATTTATATTACAATAGAATACACAAGCACCTGAATATTACTCGGCGGTTGGCTGTGATGTACCCAACTCACATAAAGAAAATATGAAAACGGGAGTAATTTTGAGAAATTTATAGTTCTTAAGTTGATATTCAAAAAGATTACTCGAAATAGACCGCTATTTAAAGAAAGGGTGCAAAAATCATCTATCACACATACCATACCGAGTGTCTAATGTTAGTATCTTTATTTGTTTCCATTTGTTTATATCTTGCAAAAACTATGCAGAAAAACATTAACCCGCATGAGTGCTTGTGCTTCAACAATTTCATCGTGTTAAGTCAAGTCTGTGGTAATAGGTGTCTAAAAATCCACGACCATTGGCTGGGTCTTCATACCGGAACAAATTGGATTTTTAACCGACTGAGGACTGTTCGCAACATAACTTCAAAACTAATTACAACAAAAAAATCCATCAAGGTTATGGCCATGGTAAATCCGAAAAAATTATGTGTAAAATATCACAAATTTGGGCAAATAAAGCAGAATTTTTTAGGAAAATTTTACTAGAGAAATAATGTTATTGTATGAACATTAACAAATTTGATTCAAAATATTTTGTCAGGGCATGTGTGAGATGTTGAAACAAATCCTGCTTTTAATTGACCTTATCTAGATCACACACCTTAGTTATCTAGGAGTTTTTGCTCTGCAGAGGATAAAAAGAGGTCTCAAAACTGTGTATCAAGGTGATCTTTAGGCCTTCACTAATACTCTAAAGGACCAAGAGACTAATGTAAAGGGTCACTACGCTTTATTTAACCATTGTTTTTTTTCTTTATGTAAGAAATACGTTTTTGAATTAAATTACATTAAAAAATAATTATTTTTCAAAACGATTAATATAAAAATTTAATTGCTATAAATTCGAATGGACAGGAAATACAGCAAATATGAGGGAATAACTTGATTTTCAAGGCATTTATTATTTTTAGAAAATTTTTTATGATTGTAGATAGTTGAAAAACACAAGATGAATAAGGACATGCTTAAATGCAGGATAAGGAAATGAAGTAAAAATAGGCGAATTTATGAAAATATATGAACTGCTTTTTTATTTTTGTATTTTTTTTTAGAATGGATTAAAATAAAATATTGAGAACTTAAAAAATGGATTTTTTTTTATTTTTATGCTAAATTAATGAATTGCTTCTAGCGATGTCGACGGGTTTGCTTAATAAAGGATTTTCCAATAAGAGGTACTCTTTTGAATATCCTGCTAATACGGTAGGTGTCACTTTTAAGCTGTAATTTTTTTACATTTAACAAGTAAAAACTACGCCAGTAATGAAAATGGCACAATACATGATTCAACAATGCATTGAAATTATTAAAATTTACTATAAAAATTTCATCGAAAAAACATCTTGACTGATGAGGCCCATTTCCACCCGGACGCCTACGTCATTAAGCAAAACTGTCGCAGCTGGGGCTTGGAAACGCCAAGATTTATTGCTGGGAAAGCCCCTTAATCCCACAACGTGTAACTTTTTGGTGCGGTTTTTGGTTTGGCGGAGTAATTTTTACCTCATTTATTCGAAAATGAATGGATTGTGCTATCGAGAGATGATTAATGATACTATTTTATGACCGGAATTGGATGGTATTGATCTGGACAATGTTTACTTTTAACTTTATATCACAATAAAGCATGGTGTTTTCATTTTTCTAATTTTTTCTCCTTTTTAATATCATGCAAACTTTATTAAAAATACTTTCTGAGGGCAATATATTTTGCTATACAGTTCTTTTAACTATCGCTCCATGGTTACATATAATTTTAAATTTCTGTTTTACAATTGAAAAATATAAAGAGTTAAATGAAGCTCAAATTAAACGCAATTCCAAATGGTTATTGGGTATGCAAAAAAAAAAAAAAAAATTGTAAAAAAATAAACATGTTCATGCATATGAGTACACGTACATAAATACATATGTAAATGCACGCCAACAATCAATGCCTTGGGCGCTCCGCTGACCATTATGGTTTATTATAAATCATAGTAATTGCAAACTCCTACTGTAAATACTTAGCGCTAGATACCGCTAGTGAGCGACTAGCACTGTGTAGCATAAAATAATTTGCACTTTTCTAAATGCAAGAAAGAAGAAAAAACGGCAATACATACGTACATACAAACATATAACTTGCATGCTTGTGTAAAAACAATTAAAACATTTGCGCATTTGCCTTGCAACGCTTTTACTATTTAAATGTTTAGAAAATACATGCATACAAAAAAAAAATTGTTATGTTAAATGCACTACTTATGCATGTAGCTAAATATATATGTATGTAAGTACATTAACAATCAGCGATTGTACTACATTTCTTTTAACTCTTTTCTATTTTATTTCTCACATTTCTCAACTGTATACTTTTTTCTTTCCTTCCATTTTTTCCCTCACACTGCAGGTAAGGCTATAAGAAATGTTTAAGAAAATGGAAGTGTGGCAATAAGAGTGCGGAAAAGGTGAAATAGTGTACTAGGCAACTACGGCGGTGGAAGCAAATAAATATTTAATTTCGTATTCACGTTCGATCGCCGCAAATGCGGAACGGTTTACTTGCAATCAGGCCTATAGATTGTATTTAACATGCATACATATGTAATCATACATCTAAATAAATATGTGCGATATTTAAAGGGAGCACACAGCGGCGATTGAAATGATGGCAGTGAATCTAACGATAGTTCTAGCTCTAGATGTAGACCTATAAATAAAATCATATCCTCAAAGTATGAAGAAACCACACCAAAATTCACTATTTCCGAATTACGAGGGAGAGTTACATTTCTCTCTTTTAATTAACTTATTTATACTCTCTAACCCAATAGAACACATGAAATCTATCTATCTACCAATAAATAGAAAGATCAAGAGAGATCTCATTACGACCATTCCCAATTCATAATTGTTATGTTGCCTCCTAAAAATTTGCAATGTTAAAGACCGCCTCCCACAGGTCATCATCATTATGTTAAATCAAGAATTGGACGAAATACGGTCCGAAAATCAAAAATTTTGTTCCATGAAAAACAAAGTCCAAGAGTCCAATTTAACAAGGTCAAGTTGCTCGACCTCTCTACAAATTCTGCAAAAATCATTTAATGATACGCCCAATCTCTCTGCATGTCTACCCAAAACAAAGTGACCCGTAAGAAGACCCTTCAACATGGCAAGATAAGCGCTTTTGATCTTTTCTTCTTCCAAGTCGGTCACATTTTTTTTGTTACACTGCAGTAATTGAGACTATCCAATCTTGAGTTCGCATCTACGATGAAAGACTTTCCTATGTGGGGCTTACCAGTGCCCTTTCTTGCAATCTCGCCCCCAATCTTGTTGCCCGGTATGTTACTCTACCATGGTATCCATATCAGCTAGTAACTTTTACCGAAAAGTTTTGATAAAAATGTTAGGGCATATGCAAGATCATCCAAGGAAGCATCTGAAGAGATTCCACTAGTCAGAAAAGTATCATCCCGCAACAGTTTCGGTTTGATAGGTTGCCTCTTACGAGAGCTTGACTTGACTTATGCTTCCGGGATCTAAGGGTCACAACATTGGTCTATCAAGAAACTGTTTGTAAAGTCACTTAACCATTCTTTTATATAACAAAACGTGGATTTTTTTTAGCAAAACACTAAATCGACCCAAATGTGGCTTCGACTGATCCGTCTTAATGTATGCGTATAGGCTCCAAAGACCCGAAAAAGTACACAATTTTTTGGTAAATATTGTCATGCGAAGAATCGTGGATTCAAATCCTGACCCAAATCTAAACTAATGGAAAATAAAATACTTTTTTTTCTAATTGCGGTCGCTCCTCGGCTGGGAATATCAAAGCAGCTTTCCGACTCCCCATAAAAGTCAAATAGCCGAAGACGGCTCAAAATTAAATGTAGATCCCTCCATTTGTTGGGAAAACATCAAGACGCGCACCACAAATTGGAAGAATAGCTAGATAGGCCGAAAATCGCTTCAGCTGTTAAAAAGCACCATTTAAGTGTGTGAAGAGAAGAAGAGTAATATTATAAGAGCATATCTCTAAAAACAACATTACATAGATTCTCAGCTTAAAAATTAAAAATTCCTAAATCCTAAAATGACTCAATTCAATAAATTTCCCTAACACTGCGTATAAATCAATCACAATTCACATATTTATATATGAATGTATGCAAAGAGACCAAGTGAAATGGTTTACCATGATTTTTAATTTACGCACATAAATATATAATTTTGTAAGTATGTTTGTATGGTAATTATGGTTGGAAATATATGGGAAGTAACTAATGCAACTCAAGCTTCACTATCGACGGTTCATTTACATACATACATATATAAGTACGAGTATATGTGTATGTATGTCAGCTGTTGGATGGCACAACGTTTGTGGTCTAACAACAAACTGTGGACTATGGCCTAACTGAATTGAAGTTTGTATGGTGCGGAACTGCAGCGAAAAAAAATGCACTACAGACAACAACAACTCGTTGGTTGACTGCCTGATTGCCTGATTGACTCACTCGACGACCAGCAATGACTGACTGTTGTTGATGAATTTGCTGTAAATGAGATTCTTCATTCATACATTTCGAGTTTTATTGGCTTATTGTGGCTTTTTGTACATTTGTATGTACATATGTATGTGTGTCTGCCTGTCTAACTGTTTGTATGTCTAAATGTAGATATATTTATATATAAGCTTCGCTCTTAGCTGTCCTTCCGCATGCAGCAGCAGACAATTATTGTTGTTAGTGCCATTGTTGTTGTTGTTGTTGCTGCTATTGTTGTTGTTTACCCAATGTCTATTAGCGGAATTGGATAGGAAGAGGAAATTGAAAATTTTCAACGTCATTAAATTATTTGCTTGCCATGCTTATTGTTTTTCATTTCTTTTTATTTACTTTTTATTTTATTTTTCTCAACTTTGTTTTTTTTTATGATTTTATTATTTATGTATTTGTGGTTAGACATTTGCTGTTTGCTGTTATCCGTTAGAGTTAGCTTCAGTGCTTGAGCTTTAGTTACGGTATGTTAGCTGTTTGTGTTGTTATTGTTGTTGTTGCTGGCATTACAATTATTACTATTGCTATTATTATTATTATTATTATTTTTATTACTGCTGTTGTTGTTGTTATAGTAGTGTAGTGCATTTGTATGCACTGCACGTTCACGCTTCACGCGCTCTCTCTCTTTTTCTCTATCTCACCCAACAATTGCAGTTAACTAGTTGCATATCTATTTATATACATACAAACATATATACACACATAAGTAACATAGTTACAGACGAAAACGTGTATATGTACATACCTATGAATGAAAAATAAATTGAAATGAAAATATGCATTTATATAAGCAGGTACAGTACATAACATGCATTTTTATATATACCTACATACGTACAAATATATATATTCCTTTATTTTTTGACTAATATTTTATACATATGTACATACATTCGTATCAAGCTTTTTGTGAGTAAATAACAAAAGCGTGTACTTTCAGCAGCTAAGGCAGTAACAATAAGCGCAACGTCAACAACAACAACAACAACAACTTTAGCCGTTACAGCTTCGTCAGCAAGTACATAGCCGAAGGTTATTTTACATTACCCCGAAGGTAAATGTTTACTCAGACGGAGTTATATGTATGTGTATGAATGCAGCAGGTATGTAGATACACTGTCGTGCAATAAAATTGCAACAGTTGTAAGTATTTATGAAAATATTAAGAGTAATTATAATTATTTTGTTTATATTTTCGAAAATGACTATGGTAAAAACAAATTTGGCGTTTACTTTCACAAAAAAAATTTTTTTTTTTAAGTAAAAAAGCCTCCCATAAAAATCAATCGGCCGTTTAGAGGCGGCTTAGAAAAAACCTCCATATGTTGGATCCAGAAGCTTAAAGAAATAAACCACAATTTTGAATAGGAGCTCGGCAAAAATTCGCTACAGTGTTTGAATATAATAATAATGTATATAAATACATATGTACCAATTACAGTGAAATTAAGCGGAATCTTTGACTTTGTAAAGTTCCTGGGGTCCAGTAACAACAAAAACAACATTGTTCAGGTCAACAGCCATTGTAACCACACAATCTTCTAACTGCTAACGAAATGGAACTAAGGAAAAACTTAATAGATACTAAGAGGAGGATCATCTACACCAACTCTGCATTGAGTTTTGTTGTGATCGTACCGACTACAGTTCGATCATGTCGCACGAAAGTCGTCAGCCCGCCAGGAACAGTCGGTGAAATCTATGAAATGAAATTAGATGCTCGGAGAATAAAATTGCGGGAGTCTCGTTAGGGTGCCGAGATTACTCATACTTCTTCCTTCGACGATTTTCTGTTTCCAAACTTAAATGTATGATTCAGTACAAATAAATGATGGTTATCACTGAAACAAACGCCTATGAAACCTATTATTTGCATAGAAAAAAATGGAAATATACTAGTCTAAATGAGTATACCACGAGATTCGCCTTCCCACAAAGGCATTGTCAGCTCTTCAAAGTAAAATGAAGAAGCCATTGCAATTCATCGACGAGTCGAAAAATTCTTCAGAAGCTTATTTCAATAAGTTTCTGCTCTAAGATGAATAGGTACGCTGTTTCAAATACTCAGATTCTACTTCACAAGGGACGGAGTGAGCGCCCGAGTGAAGGTGGTTCACAATGATCTACTAACTGTGATGTGCACTATCCGGCAGACACTGAGCTGGTGTTACTTCTTCTAGACAATGGTAGAATAAAATAATATTGGTTTTACTATTATTACATGGATCTGCAAGAACATAGAAGAAGAAGAAAAGGACTTGGCTTTACTCGGTGTCAATGTCAATGGACGCCGAATAGAAGAAACAGCTAATAAAGAAGACACGTTGTCTGATTTGCGATTTTATTTATTGAAAGTGTAGCTATAGCTACACTCATAACAGCACATCATATGAGATATTCTATGTACATATGTACATACCATACATAGTACATACATATATTTATAATGGCACGACACACTTGCTTTAGATAAAAAACGCTTGCGAGTGACTTTTGATTTTTTTGTTTTTGGAAAATAATTTCGCTTCCCACTACTACTGCTTTTAAAATTAAGATTTTTTATTGTTTTTGTTGTAAATTTTTTTTATTGTATATATTTTATATTTATTTTCTGTATAATACAATTACTTTCCAGTTTGTTTGAAAGATTTTATTTAAATTTTAAGCAGCTATTGTATGCAAATTTATTTTATTTTTAGTGTTATTTATATGCATAAACATACACACCACATACATATGTATGTATGTATGTACAAAAGTTCATTTATGATTTTTCTTCACTTAAATTTCTTTATTCGAGATAAAGTTATATTGATATTTTTAATTTTTTTCGCAAAAATTGCATTTTAAAAATAAGTTTATTAAATCGTTTTTTTTTTGTTTTTTGCAATTAAATTAAAATAATTTTTTTGTTTCAATAACTCAATTTTAATTTTTTGCTTAACCACAAACACGTAATGATATTATTGTGTGCCGATATAATTTATTTATTTATTTTTTTCTTTCTTTCAGTAAAAAGTCACTAACGTTTGAATACTAAAAAGGCACAAAATTTAATGGCGAAACAGGTTTGCGGATGCGCTTGTATATACATAACATACATACATATTTAAACTCGAATTCACGTTAATGAAATGGCTTACATACATACGTACAAATATTATATGTACATGTGCGGATACTTATAAAAAACGACTTATGACATATAATATAAACAGCTGATGTGTAATGGCGTTTTTACACGGTGAAAAATTATTAATTATTGATTAAAAAAATTTAGAAAAATCTAAAAAGTATAAAAAATAAGAAATTAAAAAAACAAAGAGATATAAATATTTAACTAAAAATTATAAATCAAATGAAAATACAAAAATTTAGAAAAATATAAAATTAAATTTCCAATCAAATCATTTTTATTATCAAATAAGCTGGTTAAGAGAATATCGAGATTTTTTTTTATTTTTATTTTTTTTTTTCAAAATCTACAATGACTTCAATTCACAACAATAAACCAATTAGTTGCCAGATTTTTTCAAATCATTTTAATTCAATTTGATTTTTTTTATTCTCTTTCGTTTACTTTTTCCAAATGTTGCGAAGAATTAAAAAAAATATATATATATAGTCGTCTTTTATCAAAAACAAAATGTCTGAAAATTCATTTTTCAAAAGGATAATTAAAAAATAATTCCAATTTAATACGTCGTTTAATTTTATATTTGGAATCTCCAAGCTTTTTTGAATTTTTAAAAAAACTTTATAGTTTTTATAGATTTATAAAACTTTTATTATGTAAATAAATTATTAAATTTTTTTAGAAAAAAATTTTCAATATCGCAATATTTTTTATACCATTTTAGACCTTCGTTGTACATATTGTACACATATACATATGATATACTTAAGCGTATTACATAACTTTAGTAGCTTCACTTAAATTTTCCACTGTGTAAAACAACTGCTTAATATTTCCTTTTTTCTTATTTTTTTATAATTATTTATTTATTTATATAGTTATATAGACACGTTTGGGCCGTTTGAGTTGCGTTTTTAGGGCATATGCACATAAACATAAATAATACGAAAAAAAAATATAATAAAAATGATGACAGTCGCTTCCTACTTAACTGGCCCTGGCAATATATACATATATGAAATATAAACGCATAAGCACAATTCCAAGTACAAGCACAGATGAACACACACACGCACAATACACAATCTTATTAATTGCTTCATAAATGCACAAAACAAATATAAACGCATTTAACTGCTATAATTGTATGCAAATAAGAAATTATATATACACGTATATAAATACAAGGTACACATGTACATATGTATGTCAGCTTATAGAGGGTGGTGTTCACAAATTGCATATATTGATTTAGGAAATTGCACATTGAACAAAATTTTTGTTAATTAATTTTGGTGTCAATATCTGTTGCAATTCTCTTTATATTCACATTTATATATATTTGCATTTTTTTTGGTTTTCAGTCACACAAATGACCACAAGCGTTCACTATAACAGTGCCGATGTTGTTGGTAAATTTAGTTGTTGTTGCGATGATACAATCAGCCTATCAAATAAGGCATTACTGCCGCTGACGCGCTGTGTCACGACAAGTATCTACTAGTAGCAAGCACTACGACGTGTTCAAAAAGTCATAATTTAAATGATGCATTAAATTTTTCATACACATATCACATTTCTACAGTATATATATCTATATATCCATTATATAAATATTTATATTTTATATATTATATTTTTTGCACTTTGAGACACAGTAATATCTTTATTTTGTTTTGTTGTATTTTGTGTAAAATTTTGCAAATTGCCTGTGCATATGTACATATGTATGCTTAGGTAAATATTAAAAGATACATATGTATATTTATATCAACTTTAAGCAATTGTCACTGTATTTGCTTGACTTTTGCCACATCCTTCACCCCGGCCTTGTGCGACACTGTGTTTGCCTAGTAGTGGCTTAATTTGAAAAGCTTTATTTCACAAATTGTTGTTATTGTAAGCGCTCACACAACACAAAAACAGTAGCACACATATATGTTATGTACGTAAATATAATATGTTCAGGGTAAATTATTGGCGAATATTGTCGCTTTATAAAAATGAAAAAGGAATTGGCGTAAAATATTTTGAAGTTTGGAAAATTAAAAATAATTTTGATGAATTTAGTTTTTGGCTGCATTCATTAAACATTTGTTTCAAATTCATTATACACATATTATTATTTTTATATTTGTATGTTAATTTATTTCGTTGTAACTGATTGATTATTATTTTCTATAATTCAATTCAAATTTTTTATTATTTTTTCTTGATTTGCTTTTAATATAAAACTTACTTTCAGACTTTTATATAGTTGTTTTTTTATATATACGTGTATATTTATTTTTTTACATTTTTAATTACCTAATTTTTTTAATTTATATTGTTGTTAGATATTTAAATAAGTAATAAATTTAATTTACTATGATTAAATTAATTATTCGATTTTTTTTTATGTAATTCTTAATATATTTTATTGCATCGTTTTAATTTTAAATAAAATTATTGGGGTCTACTGCACTTTAATTATAATTATAAATATTTTTTGTATTTACAATAATTTTATATATATATTTTTTTTATTATAATTTAGTAGTTTATATTGTGATTTTCATCAGTTTTCTTTTAATTCTTACATTTATTTAAATTAATTGAGTATATGTATATAATTAAATTTTTTTTAAATTAAGTTTTTATAAAATTGTTTTTACGTTATAGGTTTTTTAATTTAAGTTTCGTCGTTTAATTATATATTTGGAATTTCGTAGCTTTTTTTTTAGTTTTTAAAAAATTTATAATTTAAGAAACTTTTATTATGTAAGTAAATTATCAAATTTTATTTTATTTTTTAATTTAATTTATCATTTTTCGCTTTTTTATTGTTTTTCAACAATTTAAACCGATTTTATATTTTCAACAATTTAATATGTTGAATTTTTACTATATTTGCGTTGTAAATATTCCTTTGTTTAAATTTATTGAAATACTTCAAAGTGTTTTATTTTTACACATCTTTCTGTAAATTTTCAACTCCTTCACATTTATTTAGTGCCTTTGTTATTATTCACAGTACACACAAAAAATTAACAACAAAAAACACTAAAAATCTCCGTTTCGGCAATAACTTTTACCCAAAATCGCGCCGCCAACCGTCTCATATATGTATGTACATAGGTACACATCATCGATCGAAGTAGTAATCAACTACCAAACAGCGCATAACACACTTTCACATACAAACACTACTCCAACCTAACATATCTACAGAGGTGGAGTACGAAAAGCGAGCGAGTACTACTCTAGGTGTACATTTGTACATACACTGAACGCTGAATAAAACGAATTTCCGCCATACAACTTGCGAGTGCGCCGCACACGATACACGAATAGACTAAGTAAGCCCACTTGCTGTGGTTTTGCGACTACCCACAAACCAAAAAAATGCGCCGCCCGAGCGCAGCATACACAACATGTATGTACGTGTATGTACCTATACAAGCCGCAAGCGCTCCACAACCGCCTCAAACGCTTACGAATAATACATTTCAATATTTTATTAAGCCAAATATTGGCGTACTGCTTGCTGTATGGAGTATTAATTAAGTAAAGCTATACTACGAAAAAGCGATGCGCGCAGCAGTAGTGAAACGAGTGAGCGCGCCAACGAACTAAACAAGCGAACGAGCGGACTAGCGAGCGAGCGAGCAACTAACGTCAGCAATTTAAGCAACAGCAGAGTCAGTAAGGCAGGCGAGCCAGTGAAGCGAGTAGTAAACAGTGAACAGCAAACAGCAAGCAGCAAACAACAATCACTCAACAACAACTGGCAACAGGCAACAAGCACACACAACAACCAGCAATGAGCAGCAGCAGTCAACAGAGCCAAAGGAAAACATGACAAGAAAATGAGCTCACTGCGTCACAGTCAGCCAGCGAGCAAACGGAAAAAGAGACTCACGCGCACACAATATACACGGTGAGTTAAGCCGCCAACACAGCGACGTAGAAGCGTAGCGCTCAGTAGCAACGCGTTGTAAACAGTTGGCGGCAAACAAACAGCAAGCATAAAATGTAAAATTTATACAATAATTTAATGTTTTCGATGCGCGCATACATTATTGTTGTTGTTGCTTTGCTAGAAAAATAAAGTAGTAGCATTTTTTGTTTTTCTTTCCGCACCCATAACGCGAACAAGCGCACGGTACTAGGCGACGCCGCGCTACCGCTGCCATCAATTCAAGCGCAACGCCCGCAATAGTAACGAAATAAATGCAACTAATAAATAAAATATATACGTACATATCAACGTGTATATAGTTTAGGTAAATAAGTACCGATTTTAATAATTGTATTTGCGTGACACGCCGCGTCGCGCCAAGCTGCGCGCCGTTTGGGCGGCTGTGCTGTATTCGTGTGTTAATTTTCATCTTGTATACGGCGCGGCGCGGTGGCGCTCTCAAAATCAGGTGTTGGCTTATTTCTATATATTTTTTGATATCTTCCAGTTCACTTTGTTTTGTTCTGCTTGTTTGTTTGCTGTTTTCTTTGCTTTTTTTTAGTGGTGTTGTGTGTTACTTAAGAAATTGCTTCATTTACTTATTTCTATTAGACTTTGCGCTGTTGTTGCTATTACTAGTAATAAGGTAAAATTACATTAAATGTTGTTTTCTTTATTCGTTAGACTTTTTTTTTGTATGTAGAACGTTTTTCCGCTCGTGTTCGTGTTAATTGTGCGTCGTTGGCGCAGTGTCATGCAGGAAATGCTAAATACGTTAAGCGACAAATTAAATAGATATCAAATACAAATACATATATATACATGTATGTATATTTGTATGGGATTTTGTTTACACAGCAGTTTTGAATGTGTATACTTATGTACTTATAGGACAGACAGGCTTTACTTAAATTCTTCGTGAACTTGACATTAAAAATATGTATATTTTTTAATATTTCGGGACGTCGAGAAATTTCGGAACAGCTGTCTATGCTTTTTAGATAGTTGGTAATTAAACTTTCATTTTTAATTTATTTTTACAATTATTTTTTTTTGGGACGAGATTTAATCTTATTCACTTCGTGGTCAATCGACTGAGAAAGCTTTTAGTAAGCTCAGGAGGCTTGAAGTGTTGATTGATTTAATGACTTTGCTCCGGACGAAAGACTCCTAGATGGCTCAGTATTCTTCTAGCTATGGCTGATTTGCCTCTTGCCAGTTTTTTTTAACTGTATTCGCATTTGAAATAGCTTGAAAGTGTAATATAGCTTAAGTTAAAGTGGCTGACCGAGTTGAGGGTAAAAAATATGTCTGAGAAAATGAGTAAAAGCCACTACTCGAATCCACGAAGAAGTCAAATATTTGCTTATTAGGGTTTTGTAAAGATTGGAAGTGTAAGCCAAGACCAGGTCCGGTGAGTACGCAGAACATAAGCCTCAACTATCAGATTCCGAGAGCCCAGAAGTGTTTCAATACCTGCTCCCCGTTCGATGAAATTGAAGCAAAGGCAATCTTAATACCCTTGCAATTCCCAGCGAGGTCGTCGTGGCATCAATTTTGGCATGAACTAGCTTAGAGCGTACGATAAGAGTCTCTTGACTACTAAAGTCAGTGCTAATCCTCTTAACCGAATTGACACTCCAAAGCAGTCGATTCAGCGCTTCGGCTTCAGAGCTTCAACTCACGTTCTGTATAGAGCTTTACACGAAAAGTTCCACTTCAAGTTTTTCCCATTAAACATAATTCCATCTTTGAAGAAGTTAAGGGCTCTCCGCCTCAAGCGACTTTGTTTCGTCGTATGAAGAAACGAAATCAAAAATGGAGCCAGGTAATCCATGTAACGAGCGGAATGCAGAATGGAATTGAGATCCATCATTGAAGAACTCAAATGCTTACCGCCTCTTGCCGTGACGTGCCGAGTTTCAAGTGATGGATTGACTCAACTAACTCTCCAGTTGCTCCCGTTAGAGGTCTAGCCTAGCCTCTCTTACTCTTAAACAAGGTTAGCGAATCGCTGCAAAAACGAGAATCTTCCATTGAGGAGAAAACGACCTGCAAAAATTTGTGTTTCTTAGTAATCAGGCCAGATCCCTCTTGGTAAAGCCTAGTGTACTGTACTTTGCTTTAACGGTAAAAGCCCCGTCGTTCCGCGTGGTCAATAGCCGAAGCTATTACGCCTTTTGCTAGTTTATGATCAAGATAGAGTGAAGAAAATAGACGGAAGGATAAATGAATTTCAGTTCTATCAGAAGTAACCTGTTTGTGTTTCTTAGTAATAAGGTCAGATCTCTCTTGGTATAGCCTAGAGTACTGTCCTTTGTGTTAACAGTGAGAGCCTGGTCGGTCCGCCGAAGCTAGACGAACGGATAAACGAATTTAAGTCCTATTAGAAGTAGCCTGTTTGTGTTTCTTAGTAATAAGGCCAGATCCCTGAAGCTATTATCATTGTACTTTAAGAGACAACTATTAATGACTGTTCTTGTTTGTTGGTTGAAAGGGCTAGGTTGCGGACCTGATCGCGGGCAATCATCCTTAAACCACTAAGTAGACTCAATGTGTTCCCGGGGGACTCTTTAATGCGACAAGTTATATGTGAACTTTTTGATAGAAAGATACGGTGATTTTAAAATTTTACTGAATGAGCGTCTAAAATACACAGTTGAGATTGATATTCAGCCAATTTCAGGGACGAAACAAGATCTTTTATCGCCACAAACTCAGCGCACAAGTTTTATGCAGTTTTTCGGACTGATTCGTGAAGGACCTGACAACAATCTCTTAGGAACTCTGAGAGTACTCTTCTGGACTCTCTGTGCTTTCAATTCACTATGTCGTAAGGAGATGAGTCCAAAACGTGTGCAAGGGTTCCAGTAACTGGCAGAGAGGAAAATGAGAGAATGAAGGGAACTAGTGAGCGGCGTATTTAGCAAATAGAGGCTGCCCGGCACGATTTGGAAGAAGAAAGTTTGGGAACACCTGATCAAAGACAATTTCGTAAAGCGAGTAGTTGAAAAAAAAGTTAAAAAATACATCAGCTTTGTTAAAAGTATCAAGTAAAATCACCAACCGAACGACATAGAGACATACACGCATATGTGAGTAGGCACTCATTTCAAAGCAAATATACAGATGTGTGCTTTTTTCGGGGAGTTTGCATAAAAATTATAAAAGCGAACAAAAGGTATAGAAATATACAACAACAAAATATATATATATGTATGTATGTATGTATATATGTGTGAATACACAACTGCTGATGATTGCTTGACAACTTTTATTGTTTACCAAAGCGGGCAGCTGTTATTGTTGTTGCCAAGCACATACGGTTTTACACATTTGCAGACCACTGCATGACGTACATAAAAGTAAATATATCTCCCGGCATATGTACATATGTATACCAGTAATGAAAAGCTAACTTTACTCACAGCGACAAAACAAGTCAACTCTCAATAGCTCACCAGGCAGTTAGTCCAGCAACGCAGAGCACGGCACGGCTCGGCTCGGCTCAGATCTGTTAGCCACCGCCAGGCCGGGTCGCGCCAGTCAGCCCAGTCAACCCAGTCAGCGGAACCAAACAAAAGCGGATGAGAGTTTTATTTGTCCAAATGCTTGTATGCTCGTACGAGTATTTAGTAAGCGCTCGCATGTGCTCAAAGCATTCAAAGGGAAGTAAGTTTTGTGTATTTTCCATATGCGAGCTGCTGCAGCAGACGTACAATAAGCGCGCTTTGTGGCTGAGCTGAACTGCGCCGCCGCTTACGTTACGCTCAAGTGAGTCACAACACCAAACCACTGAGCGATGGAATAAACGATTGTTCACATCGTAAAATACATACGTGTATACGAAAAGTTAAGTTGTAGTCACGGGCTATAACTTGTAAATACACAGTGGGACGCTTAAGAGTTTGTGGACGTTATGGATAGTCCGTGGCATATGTTCAGGAAGTGGCGAGGGGGGAGGTGCGGTGGAGAGAGGCTTGTATGAGTTCAACGGATGGTTAGATGTATGGCTGAATGGGTGGTTGGACGCTTGGACGGAGCGGCAGATAGACAGCCGAGACGAGGACGGGTGGGTAACAACAGAAATTTCAACGAAAAGCAATAAAAATTATTGTACTTTTGTTCATGAATAGAAAAAGTGAATGTTGACGATACTTTTAAATACAATATGTTACATACGTTCATGCATACATATGCATGTACATACATACATATCGTCGTTTGCTTACTTACCATACATGCAAATGTAGGGGAAAAATTTTTTTCCTGCCTTCAGAGGTAGTTGTGCTGATTTGTGTGAGCTCACAATGAACTAAGCTTAATCTTTGGGTCTGTACAACTAAAATTGGAACGAACTTCATAAATAAGAAATCCTCAGCACCAGAGCACCCTTGCAGAAGAGGGCTGTAAGGGGCTTACTTCGGAAAAGTTTGGGGTTTGTACATGATGGATGCCTATTTCAAGTTGGCTAAGGTAAAATGAGGGCCGAGACGAAGACAATGCTTTCAGTTACTTCAAGCTCGGAGATATTTGAGTTCGATGGCCGGGAAGTATCTATTTCAGGCCTCCGCCGCCAGGGATACAACATTCCAGCGCCTCCGTTGCGTTTCCTTAAGATTACGTGCCATTGGACCTACCCCAACCAAGGAATGCAACCACAATAAAGCGAGATCGTTGTTGGATTATTTGTTTTACCTAACCTTGATCGTCATCCAACGTCCTGACTGGGTCTTCCATATATGATATGTATGCCCCTTTACAGGAAATCGTCGTTATTCCCACAGAGCCAGAAAGTATCTGACCTTGGCGCTACCCACCATAGTGCAAGTGCATGCTACTCAGACTACCGCTTAGAACACAAGCCTACGTCACGGAACCGAATCTTGATGACCATTCAACGGCCTGACTGGGTCCTCCTTATACGTATGGTACGTCTAGTATCAGCCGGTGCCACTTTACACGAAAGAGTTTTTGTTGGTGCGTTTGTTCCAAATACGTCCCTACTCACAACCGTTATCCGACTTTCAAAAGGTGGACGTCTCATGTGGTCCTATGGTTGTAACGGTAAGAGCCCAAGACAAATTACTAAAGAAGCTATGGTCCGAATTTTTCATCACTGCTGATCATCTTGGTATTAGCCTTGACCAAAAAAGAGTCAACGAGCATACTAACATTCCCTCCGAAGCTTTGCTCATTGGTTTTGCCATTGCCATATATGGCTCTAAATGAGGACTGAACAATGCAAGTCATTATTTTTGTTTATTTTTTTGTAATTTTGTTGATTTTTTATTTGTATCCTGTATCCACAAGAAATAAATAGGTCATGTCGATGATATATTTCTACTATGCTTTTTCCATAAGCAACACGCTGAAACATCTCTCAACTGGAAACATATCATACCATACTTTCATTGAGGGTTGGCTTTCGATGAAGATGACATAGCTATGCGTTGTCATACGACGACATAGAGTTGAACTGCCAGCTGGATACACCCATATCTACGACTGTTTGCTACATTTGTGAATACACAAGAGACATTTAGTTATGTATGTTCATGCGTATGGTTGTAACTATATAGTTTTAATTAACATGTATGTAAGTGTACACCTTTTTAAATGTTACATACATACATATATTATTTTAGTAAAATAAAAACAACTAGTCTGGAAAATTTTAATTGTCAATGTAATAAAAGCAAGTTGACATGAATTCAAAGCGTCATCAACGCAAAAGTGTGGCGTGGCAAGGCAAGGGAAAAATATTAAATAAATATATATATATATACAGACATATGTATTTATATAAGTAAGTATGTATGTTTAGAAATACTCGAAAATATGTATGTCTTGTTGCAAACGAAAAATACATGTTAGCACGAAATTAGAGCGCTGAAAGAAATATTAGTTGGTAAGTATAAAATATATACATAAATATGCATGGTTGCGGTGGGAAACACTAATAAAAACCGTCAAACTGCGAACAGAAGACAACAAATCATCTTTATTTCTCACTGTCATTGTCATACGCTTCATTTTATGAATTAGTTTTAATTTCCATTTTTTTCTGTTTTATTTTAATTTAATTTTTTTTTTACAATTTTTATTTTAATTAATCTTTTATTTTTTAATCTTTTCTTAGTTTTTTTATCCATTTCTATGAAATTTATAAATTATTATTTATATACATGTATATTTTAAATCAATTTTATTTCACTTTCTTTTATTTTACCCTATTTATTTAATTTAAATTTTTTTACAATTTTTATTATAATTAATCCTTTATTTTTATTTTTTTAATTTTTCTTAGTTTTTTTTTTATATATTTCTATGAAATTTATTAATTATTATTCATATATGAATATTTTATTTCACTTTTTTTATTTTATTCCAATTATTTTATTTTAATTTAATTTTTTCCTATTATATCTTTTTGTTATTTTTATTTCTATTTTTATTTAATTTTATATTAACTTTTTTATTTTTTTAATATAATTTTGTTTCATTTAATTTAATTTTTTTTTATTTTTATTTTGTTTTATTTTATTTAATTTTTATGTTAATTTACTTTTTTTAGAGTATTTCATTTTTTAATCTTACTTACTTAACTTATTTTATTTTACATTTTTTTAATGTACTTTAATTTATTTTATTTTATATTTTGGTTAAACTTAATATTTTTATTTGTTTGTATTTTATTTATTTTACTTTGCTTTATTTTATTTCACATGACTTTATTATACTTTATTTATTCATTTTATATTTCATTGTGTTAAATTTTATTTTGTTGTATTTACATTTTATTTTTATTTTATTTATTTTACATTTGATAATTTTATTTATTTTATTTTGTTGTATTTTATTTATTTTCTTTTTTATTTTGTTGTATTTTATTATATTACATTTTTTTTTTATTCAAATTCAGTTTTATTTTTCCTCGTATTATAGGCATTTTATTTAAGTAATAAAACGTCATGGAAACTTGCAAAGCCCCGTCCGTCTTGTTATTACTGATTTTTTTCACATATTTTTTTTCATCATACTTTTTTCACTAGAATCTTCTTTTCTAATTTACGATTTTCGAGTGCTTCATTCAAACTTTGCTAGTCGCCAGCCGAAAAAGCTGACACATGCGTTTGAAACTCAAACGAGTGGGTGGCGGATGGAAGCGACAGCACAATGGAGATACGCTTAGAAAATATAGGTATGTAACTAGCAGCGAATACATAATTTTGTTGTAATTTATTTCTACTTTAAAACAACAACAATAGAACGTTGAGTGTCTACATTTGTCTTATACAAGATTTTGTCCAATAATAATAATAATAATAAATAAATGGAAATGACAAAAAAAAGACAATAAAAAATAAAATATATAATAAAATTATGTAAAATAATGTTTTCTCTTTTTTCTTAAATTTATTAGCATTTTCTACAATAGAATAAAGACACTATACAGTTATAAAGCGAAAGCTCATTTTAGTATTGACATATAAACAAGAGCTTAAAGTGCTTTGTATTATACATACATACATAAGTCGATATGTATGTGCCAACACCCATAAAAGTCTTTGCGCACAAATTTAGTTATTTATATTAATTAATTTATTTCTCATTTCATTTTATCTTTCGTTTGGCAAAAAGTGAGCGCTTGCAAAAATACACACTTGGCATCGAATTCCGTAGATTAAACGACTACTAAGCTGCGTAGGAATGTGAAAACGAACAACATTTTTTTACTGCTCTAAATGAATTTAGATAAAAACTTATCTTTGCTGTTTACTTTAAAAAGTTTTAAAAACAATGCAAAAAGGTATTCATATGAAAAATAGCAGAAGATAAAGAGCAATGTGCTTTGACTGATAAAGAAAATGAACAATTAAGTAAATAATAACAATGAAAAATTTATGACTTTAATTAGTGCATAATGCTCTTTAAAGTGATTATGGATATAGGTATTTACTTTTTATATTATATTTTATATACTATTTTAATTTAAAATTACATTTTAAAATGAGTAATCACTCAAAAATATAAAAAAAAAATTATAAATTAAAAATGAATTTTCAATAATATAATTTTCAATAGATAACTCTTATATATTGTATATAAATAATATAATTAACACCTTACCCGAAAAATTATCTCAGATAAAATATTTGAACGTTGGAGATACATACCTGAAACGAAAAAATACATAAATTTTATAAATAGTTGCAATATTTTATATGAAAAGTTCTAAAAAATATAGTTTTTGACAAAATTGAGGATAATTTTCTTTTTTCGTCCAAGAAAGAAAACCTTCAAACTTTAACAAATATCATTCAAATGACCGCCTCTCGAATTTTTCCAATAAATACATATCGCTCGCATTCGGTAGCATGTGGCACCATCTTGTTGAAACCACATATTATCCAAGTAGTGTAGTCAAAAAAGGACGATTACCATACCACCATAACGCTCCGTGACAGTGACAGTCTCGTCGTTGTCGTTCACACCTTCGGACCAAAGAAATCCAGTATGCATAAATGAACTAGTATTTAACTAGTAGGCTGCTGATGCAAAGCCCGAAAATTTGAAGTAGCAGTGGCTAAAATGTTGCCCAGCAGGTTATGTTTGTACTGGAGGTAATTTATGGTTGTTCATGCCTTTTTTTTTATATTTTTAATGTTATATTTTTAATGTTATATTTTTTAGATTTTTTCTATTTTCCATATATATTTTATATTTTATGTTTTGCTTTTTTAATATTTTTTTTTATTTTTAAATATGTTTCATTTTTTATAATTTTAATTCCCTTTTTAAATTTAAAATTTTGTAATTAATTAATTTTTTTATTTATTAATTTTGTATTTATTTATTGTCACTTATTTATTAGTTTACTTATTTTTTCATTTATTTATTTATTAATTTCATTTTCTACAACTTTATTATTTTTATATTAAACCATTTTTTAAGTACTTCCATTTATTTTCTTTTCGATTTTTATTTATTTTCTATTTTTACTTATTTTTTTATTGTTTATTTATTTATTTATTTTCTAATTTTTTCTATTTGCTTTTTTATTTTTTTTTAGTTTTTTTAATTTTTAATTTATTTATTATTTTAATTTTTTTAATTTTTAGTTTATGTTTTATTTCTTCTTTATTTTTTTCTTTTTTTCATTTTTATTTTTTATTTTTTTATTATGTTTTTTTTATTTGTATTTTTTATTTTAATTTAATTTTTAATCTTTTTTAATAATTTTTTTTCAGTTTAAATTTTATTTTTCCATGCAGTACAATCCGAGTTGCCAATTTACGAACATCAAAAAATTAATCAAGAAAAAAACGAGTAAATATGTACATATGTACACGTATGTATGTACGTGCACAACATAAATATAAGTTGCATTATTTATTTGCTTGCATTTGGTTTTATGATATGATTTACGATGGTCAACATTTGAATTATGATTAGCGGGGGAGGAAGAGTAGGATATTTGGTCTAATAGGGTACATGTACGAGTACATACATACATACATCATCATGTACACTGTTATTTAAGGTTGAGTGAAAGTTAGTTGGTAAATGCAATTCCAAACAAATAAGAGTACAAGTACAACAAGCGATTGCAGTGCAAGTGCATATACATACATATTTATATAAGTACATACAAAATATTGTGTGTGTGAGTTGAATCGCTGAACAAATAAATAGCAAATGATAAATAAGAAAATTAGAAAAAGAAAAATTGTAGAAAAATAAAAGTGTGGCATACCGAAAAACATAAGATAAAAATGTAAAAAAAAAAAACAACAACAACAACAAAAACAAACAAACGGTAGCTTTTTAAGGTATTGCTGCAAGTAAATGCCGTTAGCTGTGCCACAGATGCCTCTAATACTTATACACATAAACATATATATTTATGTATGTATACTGCACACTCACCACACCTGCCACGCTGGGGCAATGATATTTTTCCAATTTTTCACTTGCACTTAACTTAATTGCAGGAAAATAATTTTAATTGATTATTTCTACGCGAGTACTGCCACATAGTCTGCTCCCAAAAGACCGCCAAAGGCAAATAAGTACCTGCACACATTAGCACACACACATACACATGTACTTTAAAACGCAAACACGGAATATTAGGTTAATTTGTAAATAGAAAATTTTCCATGGCATCACAATCTTCCATCCATCCATCCATCCCTACTTCGTACACACATACTATACACATGTAAATAAGTACATATGTATGTATGTATATACAGATGTACAGGTTGCGTCTTCTCACTGGGGGCATTCAGTCAATTCATTTAGTGATCAAAAATTTTTCATCATCAAATCAACTCAACTCACGCATACTACATTTTACAACAACAAAACACTAACTAAAATTTATGAGCACACAAGTGTAATACAAGTACATACATACATATGTATGTATTTAAGTATATTTATTTTAACTAATTGTGTGATGTATTGTTTGGTACTGGGAGATACCCAACGGAGTTAGCGCGCTGGTAGCTTTTGCTTGGGCGGTCGATCTCTTTGACTTATACATATGGTACATAGGCTGGTTGACTGGAGGAGCTGACATATAACCGTGAGCTATGAATTTGTATAAATCGCGCGTGCGCTTCAACAAACTAATGCGAATGCAGCGCGCACAGTGGGTTAAGTGCATCTAAAAATGGGAAAATACATTTGTTCACCTTTTTTTCTTAAAAATTAATATTTGGTGATTTTAGAGGTTCCTGCCTGATACTACCCCTTAAATGATGTAAAAAGAGCTGATTTCCTTGTATAGAATAAGCTCGAAGCTCAAACTCGATACGGAGAGAATGGGTGCCCCCAGCACCCAGAGTTACATCTCTGGCTACACGGTTGTAGAAAGCAATGAAAAAAACCGGTAGAAACCAAATAATAGTGTGATGGTTTCGTAGAGATCGCGAAGAGAAGCTTTTCTTTCTCTAAACACACTGAGGGCTCTTTTTAAAGATCTTCTCGTTCCTCCTAAATATAAATATCTACCAGACGAGGAGTTTCTCTTTACATTTCATTAACCTCTACCTCACTTATCATCGATACAGCTCACCTCGAGGATTCTCCACTAGTCGAACACATCAAAGTTATTTGCTTTTAAGAGTTAGGGGTTGGCCGACAAAAAAAAGAGAATGAGAAATATACCTACATAATGGTGAGTTGGGTTCGTAAAGATCGCTGGTACCCCTAATTTCCTCACTCATCTCCTGCCTACCTACCTACACCACTGTCCACCTTCAGTCACTTGGGCAATTAGGCAATCAGTGCGGCAGTGAGACACTTTTGTTAATTATCAATTTCAATGGCTAGATAAATCATGGCACGATACAACGACGAGCATCAGACGAGAGCTATAACTTTTGGACATTGCGTTATTTTTTATGTATTTTTCCATTACAAAACTAATTGTTTACTTTTTTCTTTGTTGTTGCTGCTACTATTTGATTAGTTACCTAAAAAGGTATACACAAACGCACAAAGCGCGACAATTCATTGGGAAGACGCAGAAGAAGAAATTGAAGAAGGAGTCGTCAAAGAAGATGTGACAACAATTATGCCATGAAGTTGGGCGGCTGGTTGTAAAAGGCAATACGACCACCACAAAGGCAATAATGCAACCAACAATGGCCAGCCAGACGACGCTGACGAAAAGCCATAACGGTGTTGGCAATTCACACCACCAACACTAGCAGCAGCAGCAGTGCATAACCAAAAATTTTTCTTATCTATACTTTATCTATAAACTTGGCTTTTGTTGCTGTTTTGTTGTTGTACATTGTTTTGCTGTAGAAAAAGTGTCAGCAACATTTAGGCAAAAAGTCAGCGACATTTGAATGGCAATAACTATTTGTATGGATATGGCAGTTGCACACACATACAGAGATATTTTCGCCAACGCCAGCCAAACAACAATGCATACATATATACACGTTTGTATGTACATAACCTCAAACTAAAAGCTTGACGTCTTTCACCATAAAATTACTTGAAGTTCGTCAGTTATTGTTGTTGTTGTGCAAGCAAAAGTAAATTCACTTTCTTTTTCAAACGGTTATTAAAAAAATAACGAGCGTGCAACGTTTTGTAATATTTGTAGATAATTAGTTTTTTTCTTCTTCTTTTATTGCTTTTCCTTTTGTAAGTGTTGATTCGGAAATATTTTTAATTTTATTTTTGGCGCTTTCAAGTGGCACCTAGCAAGTGAATGGTATGCTATTTATTATTGTTGTGATGTTAGTGAACTTTATTTATTTTGTTTATCAATACAGATGGTTGGCAACACCGTTGGCGACGATGGTCAGCGCGCATACGAGTACATACGTGTATGTACGTGTATATACGACTTTTATTTGACGTGTGTGTTTGTAATTACAACATAAAATATTTACAATAAATTTTGTAACAAACAAAATAACCAATATTCATCAATATATTGTATGTGAAAGAGCACAAACCGAGTCAACACAAAGCAATACAATGCATGCACAAACATGAAATCCCCGTATGAATACTCATACACGAATTCATTTAGTGACAGCTATGCCTCAACTATGCGACCTTCACTTTCGCTCTCATCGCCACTCAAGACAAAAAATCCGTAATGTAAAAAAAAAATAAAATAAAAGTAATCGCTATAATCGTGTGAAAATAATCATAAGCGAAAGAGATGTGATGAATGTGAACATGAAAGTAATTTAAAAGAAAAACATTTCAAAAATGCAGAAATAAAAATAAAAAAAAAAAATACAAAAAAAATTAAAAAACATAAATAAAAAAAAAATACAGAAATAAAAAAATTAAAAAATATACATATATAAAAAAATATATGTATATACATATATAAGAAACAAAGGAAAAAAATTAAAAGCAACAACATTTACGTAGCACCAAAAATTAAGTGATTTCGTCTATAATTTTCTACCAACTTAACCTTTTTAATAGTGCTCATTTGCTTGTTTAATTTGTTTATATTTTTTATACTATATGGTATATGCATACATACACATGTTTGTGTACATTTGTATGTAATTTGAGAATTTAGGGGGTCAATGTGACTAATTTGTAGAGATCATTAGTTCATAGACGAATTTGTTTAAAGTAAACGAAAAACAAAAACTAAATAAGGAAGACTAAGTTCGAGTGAAGCCGAGTATAAGATAAACGGCACTTCTCTATATATTGTACATAGAAGAATAAGTTCGGGTGAAGTCGAGTATAAGATAAAAAGTTGTTGATGCTCGTAATACAGTGATGCCAGACATTGTTTTTGAGCGATCCAGCTACATTAGTAAGAGATGCTCAACTAACAAAACGATGGCATTTCGTTCAATTCACATCAAAAAAAAAAAAACTAAACGAAATGATTTTTTTTTTGTTCGTTTCGACGGCATTTTATCTCAGTTCCGACGGACATTACTTTGAATGATGAATTTCTGATATTTTTTCCTCAATAAAAACACTTTTTTGAACACAAAAAAAGCAGAGCAAATTTGTACTCCCAATATTAATCTATTTAACCCCTATTGGCTTCCAATAAATTAATAAAATTTGTAAGCTATAATCCAATTTTCGAAGAATTTTCTGTTACTACTGATAATATTCTCTTTAAGTACGTGTAATTCATACAAATTGTAGTGGAAAGCGTTTTGAGAAATACATATGTATTTATGTATGTGATTATACGTGTATGTGAAGTGGTTTATGAACTCTTTATCAGAAACCTCGCAAATGAAGGTGAGTAGAGTGAGGTATAGTACATTGTTCGAGTATCTTTCATAAAATATACATAGGTACGTATGTATAGTATGTACATATTTAAATTATGTTTGTGCTCAAGGGAATATATACTATAGTATGTAGGTATGTACATATATGGTATTTAAGTATTTTAAAACATTTATGGCTTGTATGCACTAAGTACTTATAGATATAGGAATTTTCTTTTAATTTCGAAAATAAACTTAATTACGTACATACATATGATGAAATTCAAGCTTTATAACTCTTTTTGTGTTATGACACTTTGATTCAGGTAAGATTTTGCTTTTCTTAGTAACATATTGGTCATATTTTATGGGAGTGATTGAAGGAGCTCAAGGAACCACATGGATTTATTCGAGGAAGAGGTATATTTTCAACTCTTTTTTTTTAAATAAAAAATAAAATTTATTTTTTAACTATTTCCTGTCCTAAAGCAATACATTAGAAAATGAATTTATGAAATTTTTAAAGGAATCCTCCGCCATTGGTGATCCTTCAGAAATAAAATTAAGTAATTGCCAAGATTTACATATATTCCTTCACACCAATTTCAGTCTCTACGGTATGTTATACATGGAAAGAACAGCTCTATCTCTCAAAGAGGCTTATATGAAGTGATTCTGTGAGGATCAGTGTAGCGTAGGTCCACTTGGAAAGTGCTGTGTCACCTTCTACCATGTTATTAATGCTAATGAGACAACTTTTCTTCGAAGACTGGCACTGCTCATTGCGACTAAGTTACCGACCAGTAGTCACTACACCTTGTTGAATGAGGCTGGGAGGTGGGGAAATAAAAAGGTAACATATCGAGAGAGCTTTTCAGTTGCATGCAGCGCTACATCCCACTTACTAGACCAATCTTTCCATTCTTATTTATCTAATTGATCATTTGGTTAAATTTGATAGGAACGCTGCAATAGTGATAATCAATTACACAGAGTGGCATTTTTAACTAATTAAAAAATGCAGATCAGAATTTACGATGAGCTCAAAATGCGTGCGAGTCAATTAAGAAACCACCCACATGTGTGACGTTAACTAGTTCGACCAGTAGTTAGGCCTGCAGACAAAAAATATTTGCCAATGTAAGTATGTATGTACGTCTGTACGCGTAAATACCTGCTAAACCGGTGAAGAGGAATGCAATTGCGAATTGTATTTTTTTGTATTTTTGTTTTTGCAATAAAAAATCGTAAGAATGCAATTCACGTTAGAAACAGACAGGTGGACGGACAGACGGACAGGCAGGCAGGCAAGCAGCCAGCCAGCTAGCCAATAGGCCAATGGGTTTGTAGGTTTGACAATAAAAATCAAAAGCAGATGGCATAAACACACACATGTATGTATGTATGTATGTATGTAGACTGCCAAGTGATTCTACAATGCCACATAAGCATACTGGTTTAATGTACATACGTACATACATTATTTGTGCATGTTGAAAGCATGTAAACGCATGCAAATGCATGCACAAAAAATTCTTGCTTAACAGGGATATAAATAAAATAGAAAAGACGACTGTGTACAAGAAGAAGTGGAAGTGGAAGTGGTCCGACAAGTTTTGGGGTAAAATGAAGTGTTGGCAATAAATATTGATAATAAAAAAGTAGTAATCCGGACATACAGCTGACCGGCTAAAGGCTGCTGCTGCTGCTACACGACGCTAATCGCAGCTGATGCCAGTTTTTTTATTATTAGAAGTGGGATATGAAAAAAAGACAAAGCGGCAAAATCGACAACAAACAAGTGAACGATAAACTTGCGGGCAATTTATTAATTGTTAAGCCAGCTTTTTGCACTCTTTGTTGTTGTTGTTTTTTGCTATCATTGCATTATACTATATTAGTTTTTATTAAAAGTTTTTTATTTATTTTTTTTTTATTCTTATTTTTTCAATTAAAGTCATTGAGTACAAATGCTGCAAAAAACTTCATACGTACATACTTATGTATGTATATACAAAATGCTTTCTTGTTGTTGTTGTTGCTGGTCCCGCCAAAAATGGGTCAATTAATATTGTATGTGTTGTTATGGCTGGCGTTGAAGGCGCTGGAGATGGCGCCGACACCGACGAATTGCATGCACAAGAAATTAGCACAACAATAAAAATAAAATACAAAAAATAAACAATCAAATACAATTTCAAAAAAAAAAAAAAAAAAAATTAAAATAAAAAAAAAATAAAACGAAAAAAAATTAAATTAAAAATAAAAAAAAATGAAATAAATTAAATTAAAAAATAAATAAAGAAATTAGAAAAAATTAAATAACAAAATTAGAAAAAATGAATAAATAAATAAAATGAATGAATTAAAAAAAAATGAACGAAAAAAAGAATTAAATTAATTTAAAAAAAAGTTATAATGATAATAAATACTGTAGAGTATGATTAAAAAACTAAGTCACAATAAATTAAAAAAAGAGTTAAACAATTTAACTAAAAATGCAATAACAAATTAAAAAAAAAAAATAAAATAATAAAAATTAAAATTACGTTAAATTACACATAAAAAATAATGCATAATAAAAAATACCAAAACCAAATAAATAAATAAAAATTAGACAATAAAATTAAAAATAATCTTAAAATTATTAAAAAATAAACTAATAGAATATAAAAAAATAAAGAATAATTAAAAAAAATTAAATGGATAAACAAAAAAATAAAAAGAAAAAAATTAAATTAAAAATAAATAAAAAATACGAAAAAATACGAAAAAAATAAGAAAAAATTATATATCAAAATTACAAAAAAATAATAATTAAATATAATGAATGAATAAAAACTAAATAAATATAAACAAAAAACAATTAAATTAATTTTAAACAAGTTGTAATAATAAATAATGTTAAGTAAGATTAAAAAAACTAAGTTGTAATAAATTAAAAAAAGTTAGATAATATAACTAAAAATACAATAACAAAATTAAAATAATAATGATTGTATTAAATTAGAATAAATATAACATAATGAAATTAAAAATCTCATATTTATAATTATGTCTAAATTATTCGATGTTAAGTCAACTAAAAAAAAAATTAAAACTAAAAATTGAATAAAATAAAGCTAAATTAAAACAGAAAAAAATAAAATAATATAAATTAAAAAATTAAATTAAATTAAAAATTTATTGATTTTTTCTTAAATATTTCATCCTCCCTAAATCCAATAACTAAGATGAAAATAAAATAATGTTAACATAAAATAATTATAATATATAAAATAAAATTAATATTATATAATAACATTAAAAATTTGTTAATTTTTTGCTTAAATATGCAACTTTCAGTCAAGTGAAAAAATAAGAAGAAAGAATTAAAATAAGAAAAACAAATAATAAAATTAAGAAAAAAATAATAATAAAAAAAAAACAAATAAGAAAATAAAAAAAAAAATAAAAAATTAAAAATGGATTAAAAAAAAAGATAAAAATTAATTTAAAAATAAATAAATGAAGTAATTAGAAATAAAAGGAAAAATAATAGAAAAATACAAAAATTAAAATAAAAACAAAGTAGAAAAAACAAAAAAAAAAAAAATAAATGACAGGAAAAACATTGCAAACGTAGAGGGTCAAACACCAGTCAACCGCCAAAAGCAGCGGACAAAGTGTTGAAAAGCAAATTAGAAAATTTGAACAAAATTAAAATAGTAATAACAAAAAAAAAAATAAATAAAAATAAAAAAAAATAAAATAAAAAATCGCGCAACAAAGAGCGCGCGCAATTTGCCTGTCTACTCGCTGCTATCATCAGCTGCCGGCGTTTACCATGTCGTACCAGTATTTTCCAATTTTATTCATTACGCGTTCGCACTTTTTTCACCCAATTTGCTTTTGTGAAAAATTTTGCAATTTTCGTTACGTATCAGTCACAAAAAACAAGCTCAGCGCTGCAATCGCCCCCAGTGTGGTGTGAGGTTATTCCAGTGCGCGATAATGTAAACGAGTTTGTTGCAATACCAACACAGCCGCCGCCGCCGCCGCCGCCTTTTGAAGCTGTTTTTATTTTCCAAAGAAACAAAAAACATGAAATACTAAAAGGGAATTAAAGCGAATAAAAATAAGAGAAAAAAATGTTGTAAGCAACAAATCGTAGAAAGAAGAAATAAGAGAGCTTTAAAGATTCAAGAGCTTTTAAAAGAAAGCTTTGCCGCTGATTGTGCATATATGAAAATACTTACATATGTATATACTAGGATGGCTCGAATTTTAATATTTTTACAAAGAAATTGAAGATTTTTTTCTTTGCCATTCAAATTGTTCAAGAGCTCGAATTTTCAGCAAACATTTGAGCGGTTAAGCAATGAACGAGTATGAAATTGCTCGTACTTGTAGTTAGTCGGGTCTATAAAGCTCTGATTTCGAAGGAAATGGTAATCTGATGATGCTAAACGGTGAACCTGGCATCGTTTACAAATTGATCTGTTAATTTTTGACAGTCAATCAAAGTCTCCGTAGGGTCTGGAGCTTTCATCAGGAACATAACGCGTTTCCGATCAATCAGTTCAGAGCTTTTTTCTTGATTTTTGCATCGATAATTGAAGACAGTAAATATCCGAAACAATAGTTTGTTTTCTTGGAAGCAGACTATGTCCATCACTCTCTGAAAGTAGAATACTCTTTTGCTGATGGGATGTCAATTGTGGGGACTCATTTTGCTCAGCTTGTCATAGTTTTCGAGCTACTTTATTACCATTAATACATTTTTTATCCCCCTGGATTATTCTTATAGGAAATAGTTTATTTTGGTTACCATTCAGCAAAGAGTCGGATATTTTACGACATTTATTGAGATGGATTTTCTTTAATTCTTCAGGAATCCAAACATCCAGTTTATTTACGTATCGAGGATATTGTAAGAATTTCAATTTCGACGAAACAATTTTATTTAGTCGTAAACAAAACCACCAATAAAATCTGTCGATATTTCGTTCTTTCATTGTCCATTTTCAACTTTTTTTCTTTATTAATGGTGATCTGTCCATTACTGAAGGGTGAGAGCAGCAACGATCCTCTTCAAAGTAGCCCCTTTAACTCTACTCTTGTGAGCCAGCCAATCTTCTTATTGTTTTGGCTCATTAGATTTTACAAATTCGTATGAATGAATATGAATAAGGCGAAAATAGTCTCAACTTTAATTAAATGCCAGGTTAAGGCCCTCAATTACCCTTACATTACCAAATTACTCTACGTAAAGTAATACCGAATGCGGGGATCCGCCCACTTCACTTTAATGTACAACATAAAATTTATTTTTCCTCCTCAATATGTAACATAAAGAAGCAAATTTCATTATCTAATTCGCTGCATTTGCGAGTTTCAAATGGGTTTAGGACTTTGCTTTCGTCTACTCTTCCATCGGTTCATGCCTACACTGCCGACACGAACACGCATTAATATTTCCGCCTTCTAACATAATTATGTTAAAATATGTTGCTTTTGGCATGTTATGTTAATACATTAACATTCTGTTAAATTTGCTAGCAATATGCAATGTAAATAACAGCAAATGCTACAAGATCAACAGCGCGAACTTGTACAGCGCATTTTAAGCGTTAGTATTTATAAGAAAATATATTGTATACTTTTAGGCATATTTTCTATGAATTGCAGGGGGTAGCACGCACGTTCAGTGAATGAAGCTAAGAGGTATGTAAATAAATGTATGTAATTGCATCTAAGAGCAATAACATACATATGTTAATTTTTAACATCCAGGTAACCGGTTCTGCTGATTGACTTAAAACACCAAGCAGCTGTTGCAGTTAACTTGCTACTGAAGTGTTCACATGCGTGTATATTTGTATGAAATAAAAACGTGTTATCATTTAGGGAGGTTCACATTTTGGAAGTAATAAGGAATATGACATATTTTTAATAGAAATAAGGTAAGAGAGCTGCAAAAATATGGCGAAAATACTGTAAGTGAATGTTAGACTCAGGAGTGGCTAGCTTGATTTAGTTTTGGATATTTTTTGACGGCAAAGATGAACCTCGTTCACTAAAAAAAGCGATGGAATTATGCAATTGATAAAACGAGACCGACATACAAGCTGTCAGTAGATAGAGAAGGCATTAGATATCAGTGACAGTGACAGTTTGCAACGACTTCAAGACCTAAATTGCCACCAAACAAGGTAATTTTGGTGGGATTGAAAAGAAATTGTCAGTTATGACCTACTACAACTTCGTGAAACGATCAATTCTGTGCTCTACATTGTATCAACAATTAACCATCTGACAATAAGCTTCTTGAATAAAAGCGTCCAAAGTTGATCAATAGAAAAGGTATTGAGTTTCATCAAGACAATGTGAGACCATTTTGACGGAACTGGGTTGTGAAGTTTTGATGCACCCACCACATAGCCTGGACCATGTAGCATCTGAATTCCATTTGTGTCGGTCTCTGCAAAACTGTCTTGAGGGTAAAAAAATATTTACCGACCGAAGAGCCGTTGAACTACCAAACCGAAGGCCAGTGTACCAGTCGAAAAGCATTAAGAATTATAGAAAATTAATTCTAATAAAATATGTAAACTTAATTTTCCTCTGAGTGTATTCCTGACATGAAATAAAGACTCTTCATAGAAAACCATCGACCGTTCGGAGGCGGCCTATATTTTTTTTAAAATTTCCCACAGGGTTACTTTAACAATTACTAGTTGTTGTAAGTGCATAAACACTCGAAAAGTAAATAATAAATAAATACTCGCATCTTTGTTGCCGCCGTCAAAGTTATTTATCTCTTCATCTCAACATCTGTTTTAACAGTTGCTATTAGTCAACCGGATTGTTGACGGAAGCTGCATGGAAAAATGAAAAACTGAATGAAAATCTTATAGGAATATTTATTTATGTACGAGTATAGGTGAGTAAAATAAATCTGTTTAATGAAATTAAGAAAAAAAAATAGTAAAAATTGCAAACGAAGACTGTTTGTAGAAGGAAATGAGTAAAAGATTTTAAAATAAATTTTATTAATCGTATTTCATTATAAAACTGAGGATACTAAATAACTTACTACATGCACACAAGAAAAAATTTCCACCTTGGGCAAGTCCATCCCAATAAGTTTGTACAAACTAAAATAGAGGAAAAACATCGAGCAAGAAAAATCTGGCATTGAAGGCCATAGGTCTTATTAAGATAAACATAGATCTAACAGACTTACAAGAGAACTGAAAGCTATTCTTCTAAGGCAAAAGGACTCAGAAAGAAATGCAGAGAATTGTTCGAAACTTGGTATGAACAACCCCCCAATCCAATTACTATTCTCTGTGGAAAGCAAACAAAAGAATTTAAGCCGGGATTGAACAGCGAGCACCACTTCGTAAACCCGACATTTTCTGGGCGAAAACTACTTTGGAGAAACCTAAAATTTTTGACTTACCACAAAAAAGTCCTCCGAACACATCGCTAAAAATGTATAGTAAATATATTGGCTGCCCTTTTCTTCACCTTTCTACACGAATCTCATCAATTGGTACTGTCGATGAAGAAATTCACTAGAAGTGAGATACTAAGCACTATCCAAATCCTAGGAAACAACAAAGCGCCTGGGCATGATCCCACAACTGCTGAAGTGCTCAAAAAGCCCCCCAGCTATCTTGGGTTCTCACCACTCCATTTTGGCCGATCGCTCTACAATTTGAAAGGAAGAATAATAAAGTAATTGCAAAGGATTTGGTATTTTTAGATTAAACAAAAACAAATTGAAAGTCACCAACTGACCGAACTTTTGTTAATACCCTCGCAAAACCGAGCGAAAAAATGTTTAAAAATATTATAAACATATTTTCATCGATTTTTTAATGTTTTGCTGTTGTAAATGTTTTATGTTTTATAAATAAAAAAAAGCTAACCCAAGTTATTATTATTTATTTATTATGCACTCCTCTTAGCAACAAAAACTTGAAAAGTTGCCATGAAATTATTTTTTTTTTTTTTTGTATTTCCTCTCTCTTCATTTAATTTTTTTGATAAATTTCTCATTAGTAATGCAAATGTTGATATCCAACACCAATAAACCAAAACCAGCCAGCCAACCAGCCAATTTCCTATGCTCTCTTCTATCGATTGCGTTGTGAACTGGAAGGGAAATGTGACTCAAATGCGGACAATGTCAAATAAATTTTTCGTATGAGTGAAAGGTGAAAGAGGAAAATAGCCAAATTGAATTGAAGGTTGATGAGAAAAGTTACGAGTGGTGCGAGCACATGAACCTTGGCATTTTTACAAAATAACTTACTAGTTAGCAAAAGAAAAAAAAAAACAAAATAAAACGTGAATTGGAAAAATAACGAAAATAGACTGCCAGCCAAATAGAAAAAAAGAATATAATATGTATATGTATGTATGTATAAAAGTGTGCTGCGCTGTATGTGAAAAAGTAAAGTCAAAGCAAAGGACGAAGAATGAATAATGACAAACTTTATTCTATGTATATGTACCATATGTATGTACATATGTAAGCCTGCATTCGACATGAGCGCCAATAGTAGTTCAAGGCGACTTGTTTTATTTTTTTATTTTTATTTTGAACTCTTAACTTGATTCGTGCATACTCGAAATTGAATATGTGTGCGTGTGTGTGTGTGTGTATGGCTGTGTATGAATGTGCCAAAAGTCAAGGAAAATATTTGATATTGGCAGAGATTTTTATTAGAAAAATGAACAGAATATTAAAGTGCACTGCGGAGCTCTCTTTGGTACATAGATTTGAAGGAACAACTCTTGAAGCTTACTAAAGAGAGCTGATATTATAGAATAAAGAATCCACGTGATGTGTCGCTTCTGGAAAGTGAAGGTCCGCCAACAGGATTAGCACAGAGCATCCCGGATTTTTCTTATACCTTGAAGAGCGAAACTCAGACAGGTGAGATGAAAGTCAAGCCACTTCTCTGCATCGGTTATTCAAAAATCTTCATTATTGGCTGTGTATGCCTTATTGTTGTTGTTGTAACCGCAAAATCGATTTTCGGGAAATATTGCGGGAGTGACTGTCCTTGGTCGGACAAAAATCCGGGTCGTTCCGGTACAAAGACCCGACAGAAACTATTGGATTTTAGTCGTTTTTTACGACAGGAATGCCTCATCACGGCTAAATTCTTGAACCCCTAACCCGCTGGTGCAGTGTTTACTTTGTTCTGTGTGCCGCTTGTAAGACGAGCTCGTCGACTGAGTTTAAGTATATACTCTCTGCAGCACATAACTTTTACTTGGACGTGCCGGCAGACAGTACGTGGGGTTGCATATTTCATAACCTTCATAACCTGCAAAATTAACTATTTCTTTCTTTTCTTTCCGTAACTAGGCAGCAACTTAGCGGGTTTCAACAAATTTTAACTCCCGAGAGATTATATACAGTTCGCTATTGGTCGAACCTCAATGAGCGGTGCGTGATATTTTCCGCTCACCGCCGGTTGTGTTGATTATGTGTTAACTAAGGTCAGATTTTTCGAGTTTTGGTTTGCAAGTCTCTTAGATATGGGTTTGCTTTGAAGTATGCCTCATAACTGATCGACACTGGACCAGCTCAGCTAACTCAGCTCGCACTATTTCAATCACGAGATTCATCCGGCCAAGAGTGGATCGCACCGCGAAAGGTGAGTAAGGTAGCTTTTTGTCCTTCCAAGATTAAAACTCTCTCACACGGTGGGAAGGGATTTTAAAAAAGGTAGGACATCCTTGCCTTGCACAGAGCTTGGTGATAATGCCTTTAACGATGTATGGTTTCAAGAGGACGGCGCTAAGTGCCACGCACCCTACGTTAAAACCGATCTTTTGCGAACTGTGTACGAAAATCGTATTGTTAGCCGGACGCCAGTTCCGATTTGACATCGTCGGACTAGTTTTTGCGATAAGCCTGGGATGCTACATGACGAATTTCTATAAATTGAAATGCTGATCTGGCCAGACGGTGAAATTATGCTGTGTCGCATTTTTACACTGACTTCTGCGACTGCAAGCTCATTGCTCCGATAGCTATTCACGCAGCGAGGCTTGGAATTTCGTCAGATCCCTATTTTGTGAAGTTGTCTGGAAGAAGAGAATCAGTTACGCCTTTTCTAATAAACTACTCCATGCGTGTGAGGCTGAGACGGAACTGAGTATTCCCATGTAGCACGACTAATTTGTCTTAATATAACTTCTTCTAAGAGCTTTAGGTTAGCTGCTATTGTCTACAACGTCGCAGTTGCTAGGAAAGTAGGCGTACTGAAGAAAACTAAGTTATCCTGGGGAAAAACATCATTTTACTTGAACAGTCTGAAATGCTTAGATCCTTTGCCTTACTCGAACTCTATAGACCGAACTTCTCGACAGCTTTGTACGAAACTAGATTCGTACACTCGCCGAGCTCCATTAGATCTTATATATATATATACAATTGGCGCTTTTCGGTCGACCTCTTCTTGATGTTTTTCCAACAAATGGAGGGACCTACAGTTTATACTAAGCCGCCTCCGAAGAGCCCATGATTTTCTATATAAAACTTTTATTTCATGAAATAAATACCCTGAAAGGGTTTGACATTCCCTTCGAAGGGGAATCAATATAAAGGGAATTAATGTAAATCAATTTTCAATAATTTTTGGACGTTGGTAGCATCAGGATCCGAACCTTGTCCTTCCGAATGGCAGTACGCAATGTTAACCAATCGGCTAGCTAGGAGCTTAATGCTTACTCGGCTTAGTAGAAACTTTTTCAAAGGGGCCATCCAAGCAAATCTGTCGAAAATTAGACATCTCTGAGGAAAATTTTTTTTTCAGGGAGCCCAAGATAGAAACTCACTCAAAAGCAGAGAATAATGCAGTCAGGTATTCTTCTTATAGTTTCGAGCTCTAATTTTGCACACTTTTGTAGTCAGCTCTGTAGGTACTGTCTTCAAGCGCACGGTCAGACGGCTGCTACCATCGCCTTTTACAAAACTCCACTCCAGAGAATTCTGCAAGCATTGATGGACATGAGGAGAGTTGATTAGCGTCAACTTGATTTGGCAAAAAATAAACTTTTATTTTTGCATTAAAAAGTTAAATTTTTCTTGCTGCGTTTACAATAATGAACCTTCCACTACAACAACAGCAAAATGATAATCGATTTGAGTGCCATAAAATCTCTAATAAATTGAGTTAAACACATACATACGCACAGATCGGCTTGAATTGGATGATAAAAGACAAGGAAGCAATTCTAAAATAGCACAAATTGAATAGCACACACACGCACACATATATACTTACATGAGGATAACCATACGCCCACTAACTAACTCACTACGTCATTCAATCAATTTCGTAGGACTTCCAAACAGGCGTCAGTTAGCTTATCTGCCCACTCGCAGAGGGTATTTTTGTCTCAAATAGATAATAACACAAACCCATTTGCCGCACAACAATGTATGTATGTACATACTCGTATGTACATATATCTAAAGACACTTCGGCACACAGCAAAGTAATTTCCAAAAGAACTTAAACACACATAAAAACCAAAAATCCTTACTCTCGCCGCCTGTCAACGCGGCGTGCGTACCTACAACGCTGTTGTATGTATGTATGTATGTATGTGTGAGTAGCTCACGAGTTTTTAAAATAGCAAAGTGATAGTGTTGATGATGAGACGAGGGATGCCTGTAAATGCCGTTGTTGTTATAGCTGTTGGCAACAGGATGACTGTAAGCACCAGCAGCAGCAGGAACTTAAACCAACGAAGCGTGCTTGTCAGGCTACTAGCCGAGCAACGTAACAACCAACCGACAGTGCGGCTGTGTGCCTCTGCGAGCCAACAAACAACCGACCGACCGGGCGACCGATCGACCCACCGACTGAATAACAAAACTACCCACAGCTTAACTTGGCTCGTCTCTTAAACCATGTATGTATAGTGAAGGCTGTGTTTTATCGATTTTTTTTCTTTCTTTTTGGTGTTAGAGTTGGTAGTTGGTTAGGGGTTGTGGGTGGAAAAAATTGTAAACCGGTTCCTTGCTGACTGGTTATATCATCCGACTTTTTTTGTCAAAGTATAAATTATGAAGCGACACGAAATGAGCAATGAAGGACAGCAAAAAAAGGATGTAAAATGTATAAAAATAAATAAAAAAAAATTCAGAGAATTTTGTGTGCGTGTAGGAGCTGTCGCCGAAAGTTTAAGCAATTTTTTTTTTGGCTACGCACACGCACACACCCACACGGAATGTCACTCAAGGCATGTAATAATTTAAACTATAGAATGTATGGACTTTAAATAAAAGAGGTTACAGTGGTCTACACATATATAAGAACATGAAAGACTTGACTTAACATAGATTTTTTTCTTCTTCTTCGCTAATTCCTTTCATACTTCATTCAATTCAGATTCGGATTATTCTTAATCTTTTTAATTGTTGTTGTTGTTGTCAACCCCGTTTAGGAAAAGGCTAGATCCGTTCAAGTCATCGAGTTAATCTAACGGTAGGTCCAGGAAATGAGCTGTTTCGACGGATTCGGACCAAAGAGAGAGAGAGAGAGGGCAGACATAAAAGTTAAACAAGAGTGGGGAGAGGGCACCACTCTGCGTAACATCTTGTTTAATCTTTCTGAGTTTCGACCGATAATTGACGACCACTCGGTTAGCCCACGATCCATCTTTTCAACCTCGGCGGTAATGAGGATTCCTCAATCCTCAGATAGTAAAAGCTTTTGACAGACCCATTAGACTATCTGAGTGCTTATGGCGCCTGACATGTGAAAAATGGGTATGGTGGTCCCGCTACCCAAGCCGGGGAAACCAGCCAATAAAGGAGAGTCCTATCGGCCGATATCTCTTCGCTCTTCACTAACGAAGACTCTTGTGGATGTCGCACATACCCAGTGGACTATTAGTTCTTCAAAAAGCATTTTTGGTCATATTGTACTTCTCTTCCTTTGGGGCGTGTGTGCAAATCGGCGATAAGGTTCTTCCACAGGGGTGATTGACGGAGTCTCTCTTTCGCACTTGTTCCGTTTATCACACTTCTTGGACGTCGGTGGATGAGCTTTAATTTGCACTAACATATCAACCAGCTATGTGCCTGGGGTCGTCCACAAAAGTATGACCCATCAGCCGAGGTTTGTTGTTTCCAATTTTCATTGGGGCGAATTTTTTCCGACGTGGATTGTAAACACAACGCATAACTACTGCTAACATATGGTTGGAGGTTGAGATGGCCTTAGACCGGAGGTTGGGCTGCCCGGATCATGCAAAAGAATCGTTTCTGGACACTCCCAAGGTGAATGGTAATCAGAATGACCCCATCACTGCCAGTAAAAACTTGGTTTAAGTTACATTAGTCCTCAAGTTTGGAACGAAATTTTTCTTATCTTCAATCTCAGCATGAGAATCATGTCTCTTTTTTATAAAAATAATGATTTTTTTCAATTTTGGAAAAAGCTTATTGTAAAATGGATATCAACATAATAACTGTAAATTTCTCAAAGGCTGGAAATTCGATACTAACTTGAGAACTATGAATATTTCCAAGGGTTATCTTCTGTTTTTAGGGTTTTTTTATTGGAAAAAAAGTTTGAGTTTATTATTTATTTTTTTTTAGCTAAATTCTTAGAATAATAAATACTTGAAAAAACAAAATTTAAAAGTTCATAGTTTTATTTTAATCTAAACTAAATTGAGAACTGTTTAAAGAAAAATGCGTAATAATCATAAAATTCGCTCATAACCGTTATCATTTCATGGTTTAAATACAATTTCAACACCCATCCTTATTACTCGGCCCACCACTGTATTTTGGAAAAATATTATATATAATTGTTTTTTTTTGGAGGTTTAGGAGTTATGAAATCAATGAATTGCCTTTAATAATTAAGCATAACAATAAAAACCACACAAACTTACCAGTAAATATCATTCGAGGTAAGCATATCGTTGCCGGCTGTAAATAACTGATAATTTCAAGGATTTTGTGTGGTGTTTTTAAGGGATTAAGAGATATTTATTTTTCGCGTAAATAGTTTTTCGAGATTTTCTTTATTATTTTTTATTTGTTTTTAATTAATTAATTTTTTTTTGTTATTATAATTAATTTTTTGACTTTTTACTTTTTTGCTGGAGTTTAAAGGATGCTCCTCTTTGTTCAAAAGTTAACTGCTCGTAATTTTTTTTTTCTTAATTTTGTAACTTTTTTATTAATTTAATTTATTATTTTTAGTTTTTTATGTTTTATTTACTTTATTTATGGTTTTTATATTTTGTTTTATATCTTTTTTATTTAATTTTTTTTACTCGTTTCACATTTTCGAATGTTTTCTTTTTGATTTTCACGCAAAATATGTATAATGTTTATAAAAATATATGTATGTATGTTTGTATGTATATGCAAAATGTATACGCATGTATTTTATGTCTGCTTTTATGTAACTGCGTTGTTTCTTTTTTTATTATATATATATATGTATGCGAATTATTTTATATATTTATATACAAATATACGAACAAGTATGTATGTATGAATCAGTCAAGGTTGCTCCCCATTGTATGTATGTATTAATGGGCGTTTTTAATGCATTAGCGAGGAAATTAAATATTTTATTTTTGTTTTTTTGTTTGATTTTTCAATATTTTTTATGATTTTTTCTTTGTTTTTTTTTTTTTTTTTGCGTCTCGAAACCCGTTAAAATTTGCTTACTTCCTTACGCACTTTTCACTTCCGGTTCTGTGTAGTTCTTCTATTTTGACACTTTACACATAACCAGTACGAGCAGTTTGGTTGTTTGTATGCATGTATGCTTGTATGTATGTATGTATGTATGTAAGGCTTGCGGATTTGGACTTGATTTCGTAATGATATTACAACGGACGGCGTTTTTCATATAACTACATAAATACATATGTATGTAGTGTTGTTAGTGGGTTAGTTGGTATTTTTGTTGTTGTTGTTGTTGTTGTTTTATATTTTTTTAAATACTTTTTCTCACGCACTTTTCGCGAGCAAGCTTTGTTGTTTGGTTTATAAATGGCTCGTGTGTTTTGAATGTATGGGCGGGGTTGTTTGTAGGTTGTATGTACGTATATATATATATATATATATATGTATGTGCAGCACGATTGGATTTTTCCTTTGCAATTTATGCAAATTCTTTTTCTTTGTATTTTTTTTTCTTACACAGAACTTTTGCAAATTTTCAAATTTTCTACACACACACGCACACACACATACAGACAGACGCACACTTACTCACACCTTCGCTTCTGCTGCTGCTGCTTCAGCCCACCTTTTGCTCCCCTATTTTGGTGAAACTATAACGTGTGTACGTGTATATATTTGTGTACGACCGTATACATACACAGTAGAGACTAGCTGGCTGACTGACTGACTGACTGGCTGGCTGCTGGCTGGTCGGTTGTCTATTAAAAACGCAGACAGCGAGTCTGGTGCGGAAAAAGTAGCTTTAATCGCCTTAAAATGTACACTTTTGCTTATAAACTTTAAAGCTACTCAATTTGAGAAATACACAAAGCCACACACAAACACTTTTATGCACATTTAATATATGAGAAGAAGCAGAAGAAGATGAAGAAACGTTCAAGATTTTGCTTTAGAAAAATATTTTTTGTTTTTGTAATTTTTTTTTTCAAACGTGTAAAATATCAAAAATAATTCACATTGTTCTTATACACCGTATTCGAGAATTCGTCGACGTCATGTTCTACCGAAAATTATGGACTAACTGAAAAATGCCGTGCTCAGTGGTGAGTGGTGCTGCCGTATGAGTGGTTGCTTCATGCGGCACGGCGCGGCGCGGCGCCGCTCAAAAACAAAACAGCAGAATATGTAAGGGTTCGTCGCCGCTTGCCACTACCATGGCCAGAGTGTAATTTTTGTTATTGTTGTACTCTCTTCAATTACACATATGTAGTATATATGTATGTATTTTTGGCCCCCTTTGAAAAATTTTCCAACAACGGATATGCAACCGAAGCAAACTGTATATGCGACGGCAAGCAAGCAAGCAACACGAGCAGACAAACAAACAAACAAATAAACAGACACTCCGTCATCAAGTCAGCCCACAACACGAACTCAGCAGCACATCTCAGTTAAGGGTTGTTTTGCGTTGCCACAGACGGGGTTGATTTGAGGTGCAAAACGACGAGCGACTGAGCGCTGCTCACACGTGAGTGACAGCATAAATACCATTACCAGTTATACAAACATACATACGTACACATACATGTGGAATACTCATCAGCACCATCAGCGGCGACAGCAGTGAGTGCGGGCATATGTCATAGAGTAAAGCGGTATTTTAGGGAATTTTTATGATAAAAATTTAATTGAATTTAGTGTTAAAAAAATATTCCAATTATGTGTAGGTGTTAGTTGCAGTTGATTTTTATTGCATTACTAACAAATTGAAATAATATTTCGGCAGCGCAGCGTCTCTACGCTCTCGTGTAATACATCACAACAACACACTCTCTTCACTCATCTATGGTACGTGTAGACTCTCTCATTGCAACCCTCGTGGAGTGAATGCACAAATGAGGGTACAAGTTTAATGAACGTTAAATCACACTTTATTTATTCGCTTAACAAATAAATTAAATAAGTATTTTATTAATTTATTTACAAGTAATTTTTTAATAAAATTTCGTATTGAGTTCAATGTTACTGCAAATGGCAGTCAAAAGCAGAGAGTGTGCAAAAAAAAAGACAAAAGAGATTAAAAAGAGTTTGCCAACATCAACCTGTGCCTCGTCTCTCTTTACTGGCGTTGCCAACGCGAAAAAATTCACCATCCATTTATTTGTATGTGTTTTTTCTTCGCATTTTTCGCACGTCAAAAGCCAGATGAATGAACGGAGGAAGGAAATGTAGCTAAAAAGGGCGGAACTGTAAAACAGGAAGTGACGAAATGAAAACACTTGTGAAAATTCTACTCTTTGGCGGATACGAAAAGAATGCTGAATGCAACTTTTGACAAGAGAAATCGCATTTGATAACTTTTGAGTATTTCTTAGATGAAAAAGCGAAGAAAAATCTGTAGAAAAGTCTTGATATTCTTAAATTAATATGATAATAAAAAAGCAAGAAAAAAATAAAAAATTAAATAAAATAAAGAAAGTGTCTCCAGATCGAAAAACTCACTACCATATCGACCATGTTGTGATAGACGGAAGACATGTATCCAGTATTTTATATGATATGTGCGTACTTTCCAAGGCCCCGTCAACAAACACCAGGAGGGTTCGCCTTCGAAAAGCTGCAATCACAACAAAGAGCCGAACGGTTTTCTACTCGGCTTGGACACCTGCTTTCCGAGATCACTTGTCAGCCACTTGATATAAGGGAACTGTGGAACGTCATCTCAAACTCCCTGCCTACCGCCGCTACGGAAACAACTGATTTTCTGCAATACCTGGTTCTGATCTGGTACAATGAGGACTACCGTGTCACTGTTGAGTTAAAACAGACTGCCTACCTCGCAACCTTACGATCGATTACAACACGTGCGGGGTGGCAGAGATACCGAGAGCTGAAGAGGGAAGCAAGACGCATTTGCTCTTGAGAAGCTGGCCCACAAGGGTAATATACAAAAATTCTACAAAAAGGTTTCAAGGCCGGAGCAAACTTTTGTAGGACCCAGAGATCCTGCTGAATGGCAGTGAAAATGAAACATCCGGGGATGGTAAACCCGAAATCTTAATCGATGACGATGGAAAGACGTTCCATTAACCGACTATGTCGATAGCCCGCTTAAAGAACAACAAAGGCTAGAACTGCCGACTTATCGGCGGAGCTATTCAAATACGACGGTGAAGAACTGATAAGGTGTACACCTCAATTTTTATCTTGGAACCAGTATTAACACCAACAACAATGTCAGCATGACAATCCAGCGCAGAATCACTCTTATCAACAGGTGCTAATTTGGGCTAAGTAGGCAATTGAAAAATAAAGTTCTTTCTCGACCAACGAAGACCAAACTCTACGAGTAGCTCTACAAGCCTGCTATAAGGTGCCGGGGCATGGACGATGACAACATCTGATGAGTCGGCGTTAACAATTTTCGAGAGAAAGGCTTTACGTTAGATTTATGGTCCTGTGGGAGTTGGAAACGGTGAATAACTCAGTGGGTGGAATTATGAGCATAACAAAATATACGGAGAGATTGACATAGTTCAGAAACAACAGCTGCGCTGGCTAGATTATGTGGTCCGGACGGATAAGAATACTCCAGCTTTGAGGGTTTTCGATGCAATAACCGTCGGTGGAAGCAGAGGAAGAGGAAGACCTCCACTCTACACCGAATTTCATTTTTAATACGTGAAGTGGGATCAAAATTTTGTTGGATAATTGACTGGACCACCGCCTTCACAACGCGGCCAATTGACTTATATGTGATGCATTCGCTTTCAATGTTGGAGACTGAATAGTATGGTTGAGATCGTAGACATCTTAGTTTTTTTGCAGTGAGGATAGAGCGCTCTCAAAGACACTCATGATCTCTATAATTGATTTCTATACTTCGAAGCACTCAATCAATGAATCAATTCTTCTTTTGTAATCCGTCCAGAAGATCGATCATTGGCAATTTGCCGATTCAGCTGGATTGTTGCAGATTAGTCTCATATTTCGGTGTTCTAATATACCTGGGCGCTCTACAAGAGAAGATTTCATAATGTTTTTGAAACGTGCTTTAAATTGTGCTGACTCTGGCGGCTTTGAAGTCAAAGATGAAACTTCGTCGTCTAGGAATCTCCGTAAAGATAGCCAAATCGATGAGAAAATATCTCTCGCCAAATGTCATATGCGGAGAAAAGCTCTAGGTGAGATAAAAAGAATTAATTTCAACTAAACTCTCAGTCAGTTTATCAGGTCAGGCAATTTTTCCGCTAATCCACGTTTCCTTCAGATATAAGATTCATAATTATCTCCCTCTCTAATAATCGTTTCTGGGTCCAACTTTCTCTATTGTGTAAGTTTTGGATTAAAATAATAAAATTTTATTATAATTACCTGCACTTGGTTTTAATTTTATTTAATTCTTTTACATACCTGAAAGAAAAAATAAAATTATTTATTAATAAAATGCCAAAAAAAATATTAAATAAGCATATTTGTAATATATACTAATAAATGCTTATGTACATGCATATTTATTTGTTCTCAACTATTCGAAAAGTTGTCAGCGATCGGAAAAAGAATAAAAATCCGAAATCAAAGGAAAATTTGATGGGCTCAACGCGCCCATAAAAGAAATCTCCACTTGTTCACATCTAACATGTCAATTTCTCAAACATAGTCCACATTTCTAAAACATGACAATTGTGCTATCAAATAGAATGTCAAAACAACGCATTTAACTCTACAAACAATTCAATTAATAATTTTTGCATTTTACAAATTTGGACATAGTGAATAGTTAGACAGTCGGAGCTGGCATAGAGGCAGGCAGGGCATTGGTTAGTTAAGCAATTTATGTGTGAATTGTAAGTGCAACATAACATAGTATGTATAAATGTAAGTATGTATGTACAGCTGTACGTACATGGCAGTGCCAACAACATTTCAAAAAATTTAACATGACAATGCTTAGAAAATGGGAGCATGAAATACGAGTACGAAGGATGCTAACATAAATATAAACAAGATTTGACATATTCATACATACGTACGTATATACGAGGGGAGCCACACTTTAATTTGTTATTAGTTTTGATTTATTACTTTTTTTAACTTTTGTTTTGTTTTATTTTATTTATTATATTATTATTAGTTTTTTTAATTATTAAATAATTCTATTTTTTTAATTAATTTTATTTTATTTCATATTATTCTATTGTATTTCGTTTATTTTATTTTCCGTTATATTTTGTTTTAATTTACTAAATCTTTTTATTTCATTTTTTATTTTAATTTATATTATTATTTTGGTTTTTCCTCTTATTTTATTTTTTTCGCCTTGTTTTATATATTTTTTTATTTAATTAAATTATTTATTTTAATTTCTTTTTTATTTTATTATTTTATGTTTTTACATATATTATTTCTTTTTTATATTTTTAGTATATTTTTATATTTTTTATTTTTCTTTGATACTTTTTTTATTTTTATTATTAATTATTTTTTTTTATTACATTTTATTTTTATTGTTATTTTTTATTTTTATTATTATTTTTTATTTTTATTATTATTTTTAATTTTTTATTATTATTTTTAACTTTTCTATTTTTTTATGACATTATATTAGAATCCAATATTTAATTTTATTTATTTGTATTTTATTAGATTTTTAATTTTTTTATTATATTTTATTATAATAGAATTTAATTTTTTTTTTATTTTTTAATTAACTTCAGTTAACTAATTTTTTTTTCGTTTTACTTCACAAAATTTAAATTTTTATTCATTATTTTATTAAGTTTTATTTTAATTAATTTTATTTTATTTTTTATTTATTTCTCTTTAATTCGACTTTGGAACTCACCTCGTAATAATATGTACTACATACATACATATGTACATTTTAAATATTACATTTGTTAGTGAATATGTAATAATTTATGTATGTATGTATGTGTGTAAATTTACTTTTAATATTTTGCTGGTGAATGCTTTATGAAGTCTTTTGTAACAGTTTCATTTCAACATTTATTTGTTATATTACAATTTTTTATTATTTTTAGCATTTTATTATTATTATTTAATCTTTTTCTTATTTTGAATACAATACAAGAGAGAAAATGTCATTGAACTCACATAATCTTTGAAGATGTAGAACTCTGGGTCTGTATGGAACTCTTGATGATAATGAAGATAATAGTGCAAGTCAAATAGAGAAAGAGTGAACGTAAAGTGTGGTTGGTTGCAAGACGAAAGGAGAACTCGTGAGCGGTCAGGGGGTCGGGCGGTCGGACGGTAATGACAAAAGCCGATGAACGACCAACAGGCGGCGGCTGACGTCAACAACGCAAAAACAACAATGAGAAAAACCGACGCTTGCTTGCGGCAAGCAATCACTTTGCAACAAAAACAAGCCTCGTGACTGATGATTGCAATGCTTATGCTGATGTAGATGCTGATGATGATGATGATGATGGTGACGATGACGACTTCGCAGCTTGTTTGTTATGGCGTTAATGATGATGGTAATGGTGATGTACGAATTGTCAAAATGGAGCAAACCGAGGGATTTTTGTTTTTTGCTTTCCTTCGCACAAATAACGCCAAAGTGCACTTAATGCTCAAGTCGCTTTAAGACGCAAATATACAACGGTGTAACAACAAAGGAGGCAAACAACAAAACAAGCAAACATTCATAAAAATAAGAACAAGCAGTGAAAGACACAGAGAAGTAGAAAAAAATATTCGAAAAAAGAAATATATGTACATATGTATGTATGTATGTAAGTACAAAACAGCAAACAATGACATGGAAAGGGAGCTCACATGGCTTGCATGCATTTACCTACGTAAGTATGTATGTATATGTAGATATGTTTATATATATGCACTAGTGTTGTAACGGATCTTCGAATGTGGGTCCGAACCTAGCTTGGGTTCTTCCCACATCCTAAAGTCCAAAGCAGGAAATTTTAAAAAATCTGTTCCTGCTCCAGATTTCACAGACTCACCTCTATTAGAGTTCACTCTAGAGATTAGCATGCCTGCACTGCGAGAACACTTAAAGTTTTCTATGCATTTCACAACCCCTTCGATTTCGGATCCGGGGTACAGTCATCTTATACTCTAGATGCCATCGTCTTGAGAAACGACGCTGAACGTGGGCTTGCTCGGGTTGCGGGGCATACCTCCTTGGTGGTAAGAAGTTCCATTAGCTTTACTTTGCAACATTTCGAGCGACTCTAACTCAGTAAAGCACTCGGCTCCGAGAGCAACTCGGATACCACAAAGTTGCTTTCCTTTCTTCCTGAAGCAACGTAGATGAGTTCATTTCTCAACGATCGGAAATCATAACTGATATCATTTTGGATAATCATGAACTAAACTTCGAGGCTGGTTTAACCTGCGAAACATCTCTAGCTGGTTTATGTGGCACCGTAAGTTCAAAGGCAGACCATTTGATTCCGAAACTTGGAACTATTCCTGGATACCTCATAAAGGTGCGGTAGGGTAGGTTAAGCACGACCTCGGTGTCGAAAACCTGGTACTAACAAACGGTTTTAAACTTTTGACTCAAGTGGCGGCTACAATGAATAAAATATGCGAATTTGACTACAGAAACCGGTTTCGCTAAGCCGGTACACCGATCCGTCTCTACTCAATGCGTTCTTACACACATAATTTCAACTGTAAGTGCATAAATATTAAGTAAAACGACATACATACTTGCATCTGTAACCACCGATATGCATGTGTGCACCGAGATGTGCTGCTGTTGATGATGAACGGCCCTAAAATGGGGAGTTGAAATTGATGAGAGTTGGAATTGCTGCTTCTGGTGTTGGCATGCTTAGCTTTGCTCGCATTACAACGCATTGCATTGCCTTGCATTCGGATGCAAAGCAAATGTGGCAAGTGTATACGATTTGCGATTATGATTCGTCGTCGTCGTCGTCATCGTTGTCGCCGTCGTCATCGTCGTCGCCGTCTTGCACTCTCGAGTGTGTGTGTTGGCTGGCTGGTTCAAGCATTCCGGTAAAAGCATTGCAGCACACCGAGCACTCGAAAATGGAGCAGTGCAGTTGAAGCGCGTTGGAGCTGCTGCCATGCGGAAAAACAACAGCTGAAAAGCTGTAAGATGACGGAAAATGGAAACTTCCACCATCACCACCACCCCCACTGAGATTTCCATCGAATTGCAAGAGAAGCAGCAACAAGAGTCGCAGTTTGCAGCAGCAGCGACAATTCCATCATTGTTGAATAAGCCAACATCACAAGCTACAGTGACACCAGTGTAATACCAGAACCACCAGCTACAAGATTAATTGCAGGCGCACAGTGGTGGCGTTTCTTTGGGAAAGTGTTTAAAAATTTATATAAAATTGAATTTGGAAACCTAAAAATGCTCAACCCCTCTTGACGCCCTCAACTTTTGTGAACATCAGGAGACGAGCTGAGATTTTGGCGCTACCTCGGAGCAAGAATCAGCGGAGAATGTACTTGAAGATAGAAGAGTACCTTGAAAAGTAGGAAATTAAAGATCGAGGTATCGAGATAAAGGCCTTTTGCAAACGAGTTTTCCTTCTAGACCAGGTTTTAGTAATAAAATTGGAAAAGTTTGGATATTAGATACAGTTAAGGTACTTTTCTCGGACCGAGGTTCAAGGTTCGGACTCCTAAGTCATCCAACTGTGTTTAAAAATGTACTTAAATGTACTTAAAATAGAAAGTGGAAGCCGAAAAAGTCTCAACCCCTCCTGACTCCAGTTTTGTAGACATCAAGGGGCGAACTGTGATATTGGCGCTACCTCGGTGCACGAACCAGAGTGGAATGTACTAAAAGCTAGAAGAGTACTAATTTGGGCGAGTCTTACCGACTAACAGGAATGGTATCAGAGCACAAATCCGATATCCGAGTTGAAGGAGTATGAGTTGTTCTAAGTTTAGGGAAGCGAAATCGATCGATGGCTAGATTTCACAAACATATTCCAGCTCAAAACACTCCCTCTTCTACTATATTTGACGAAACTCCAAAAAATTTAATAAATTCTGAAGAAAATCTAGAGTGTGTAGTCCACCTGCCTCAGTTCCTTTCTCCAAAATTATTCCATTTTCTTGACTTTTCATTTCCGGTAAAAAGGTCTCTTACGTGTTCTCTTTCTAGCAGAGATTTTAGTAACCCGATAAAAAAACTTGGATATTAGAGACAGTTAAGCTTCATTTATCGTACCGCGGTACAAGGTTTGGTCTCCAAGCCACCAAATTTGGGTACTTCGCTTCCTAAGCTGAGCATAAGTAAATCATAATTCCTTCCAGATATAAAGAATCCACTGTTCTCTCGTCAAAAACCATAATTTTTCGCTTGCAACTCGTAATACCCGGTCGAGTACTTCCATACTCGTATGTATGTATGTGTATACAGGAATATATAAAGCGTAAAGTGGCTGGTGTATGCTCTTAACTAACGGGGCGCTCCGATGACGAAAATGACACAAAGACAACACCAACAACAGAGTGACACAACGCTGGCTGGCTGGTTGGTTCGCTGACGAGATCTCTACGAATGATGTGTCGTAAAATACTCGAGTGTTGCATGCACAAATATTGCACACATACATACATACACACATATTTACCCATATATATGTGAAGTAGTACACAATTTACAGCCTATCCATTAGACTAGGGCAAGCAAAGCAAGCGGTGGACAAGGCAAACCAGCAAAGCAAACAGGCAAACAGGCAGGCAAACAGGCAGGCAAGCAAGCGGGCGACCGGGCGGTGGTGCGAACAGACGAACAGGCAATAAAGGCTACCCATCACGAACGAGTGGGTCTTTTCATTTCAGACTCCAACGCTTCGCCAACGCCACCACCAGCCCCAGCACCACCTCCACCGGCTACCTCACCATGCCAGCAAAAGTAAATACAAAGCAACAACTCTTACCACCACCACCACCATCGCCACACAGCCAACAATCACTTACGCTTCGGTTGACTTTATTTTTAGTAGCACTCGCTTGAAAATTGTTTTTGTATTAATATATGTATGTATGCATATTACAGAGAATGCGTTGATGCACCGCACTCGACTTTGTTGGTGACGGAGGAGCCGCGCGCGTTGAGTTGAAGTACGCTGCGGTGTGGGGCGGATTGACTGTTCGTGTCTAAATCCGCGAAGGCAACGCCAGTAAAATCGCTGCTGATGGCTTTCACATCATAAGCATGCATACATACATACATATAAATTGATATACATTACCATAGATGTAAATATGTATGTATGTATGCTTGTATTTTTGTTGTAGATGCGTTGTTATACTTTTAGAAGCAACATTTTGTTGTTATTCTTGCAGTTGGCGCTTGAGTGCGTACCTAAAGGTTGTACATATGTATGTATATATTATATATGTGTGGGTGTTTTCATTTGTTTTTATTTAAAACAGTCTCAAATCGCTTTGGGAGCAAAATAATACGCTTAGAGTATTATCAAAAAAATAGAGAAAAAAACAAGAAAAGAAAAGAAAACCAAACGTGGCTAAAATTTAAGACATAGAATTAAGAATAGATTAGAATAACAAAACATATTAAAAATTGTTAAAAAATAATAATAATAATAAATAATTCCATAAGGCAATTTAGGTTGAGAAGACGTCAAAACTTATTTTATAAACAAATCATAAACATTCGTAGAAAATAAAAGAAAATGCAAGCAAAAATTAAAAAAAAAAATAAAAAAAAATAATAAAATATAAAAAAAAATAATTAAATATAAAAAAATACAAAAAATTAATAAAAATTAAAATTATAAAAAAAAATTGGAAAAAATTTAAATTCAAAGCAAATGGAATAAAATAAAAAAACTTTAAATTTTAGAAGACAAAATTTAAAAACTAAAAAAGAAGATTCGGATTAAAAAAGTATATCTAAATAAGGACAAATAAAAATTGAAACAAATAAAAAAATAAAAAAAAATAGAAATACTATATGAAACTTGAAAAGAAATATTAGAACAAATGATAGAGAAAGGACCAGAGCAAAAAAAAATATATAATATTAATGACAACAAAAAATAAATTAATTATAAAAAATTCTACTAAAATGTGATAAAAAATATAAACACAAGAAAAAAACTAATAAAACTAAAAAAGAATTAAATTACAAATAAGGAGAAAAATGTAGGAAATTTAAAATAAAGTAACAAAAATAACAATAAAATATAAAATAAAAAAACATATTGGATGAGTGCATAAGTTCGTGCCCGATTCCGCTGGATGCCGTACGAATCGTTTGAGAGTGGCGCTCGTGAAAGAAATATATACATATTATATATCGTTGGAAAGGTGACAGTCCGAACTGTAAATCAAGATTTGAGTTGCTTAGTGAAAAGACGCATGGAAGATGAACAACGAAAAAGATCATATGCGACATATTATGTTATACGAATTCCGCAAAGGAAAAACAGTGGGCGCTGCAACTAAAGATATTCGCGAAGTTTATTTGGACCGTGCTCCAGCACTCCGCACAGTAAAGAAATGATCCGCGAAATTTCGTTCTGGAGATTTTAACCTCGAAGATCTACCTCGCAGTGGACGGCCTTCTGAGCTTGATGACGATGTTCTAAGGACTTTAGTTGCGAATAACTCACGTATTTCGACGGAAGAGGTTGCCAGTGAATTGAACGTCAACAAATCAACTGCGTTTCGTCGTTTAAAAAACGTTGGGTACACTTTGAAGCTCGATACATGGGTGCCACATCAGTTGAGTGAAAAGAACAAAGTGGACCGTATGTCAACAGCAATTTCTTTGCTTCGACGGATCAAAAACGAACCTTTTTTGGATCGGCTCGTGACTGGTGATGAAAAATGGGTCCTGTACAACAATGTTCAACGCAGAAGAACATGGAAACAGGCACACGAAGGGGCGGAACCGATGTCGAAAGGTGGATTGCATCCGATGAAGGTACTGCTGTGCATTTTGTGGGATATCCGAAGCGTGATCTATTTTGAGCTCTTGCCAGCTGGAGAAACGATCACTGCCAACAAGTATTGTCAGCAATTGGTCGAATTGAAGAAAGCAATTGATGAAAAACGTCCGATTTTGGCCAATCGCAAAGGAGTTCTTTTCCATCATGACAACGCCAGGCCACATGATGCAAAACCGACCCTGGCCAAACTTAAGGAGATGAATTGGGAAATCATGCCGCATCCCCCATATTCACCCGACATTGCACCTTCTGATTATCATTTGTTTCGATCGCTGCAGAACAATTTGAATGGAAAAAAATTTAAAAATGTGGAAGACGTCAAAAACCACCTTGACATCTTTTTCAACGAGAAACCGCGCGATTTCTATGAATCAGGCATCCGTAAATTGGTTGAACGTTGGGAGTGGATTGCCGAAAATGATGGCGAATACATAATTGATTAATAAAAGCGCTTTCTTCAAAAAATTTCAATTTTAGTTTGCACTTGAAATCGGGCACGAACTTATGCAATACATATTATAATTTAAAAAAATTCTGGAAAAAATTATAAATAAAATACATGTATGTATATAAATATAGGTCCAGTAAAAAGTAATCCATTTTTTTTGCAACAGTTGTCCTTAGTGATCTATATGTCGCGTTCTATAAGTAAGATTGGATTACGCTAAATGTTAATAGAAAGACGATATTTTGCACTAAAAAAGGTAAGGGGAAGAATGTTGATCCGCCAGACTGAGTAGCATTTGAGCGCATGCCAAAGGTGGACAACAACAAAGAGAAAATACGCTATATAGTCTACAACTTTTCTTCGATAAAGATGAAAACGGAATTCAGAATACTACAACAATCCATCATGCACACTTCTGGTTTTGCAATTTTAATGTAAAAGCTACCCCACGGTGTGGATGACAAATTTTCCGAAATGTCGATAAAATAATGGAAATCGTCATGAGAGCACTGTTTCGATTGCTCAGGTGTTAAACATTGCACAAAAAAAGTTTGGAACCACTTGAAAAATGCTAAAAAAAACTTTTGAAAACCAAAACAATATAAAAAATCGATTTTTTGAAGCTTTAAAACCCTTGTAACCCCTTAACATAAATAATTTGAAGACAAATATATGGAGCAAGGAATTGGTAGGTAATTAAGAGATAAAAAAACGAAAAAAATTATAGTTCAAAAAAAAAAAAAACTCCAACAAAACGCTTCATTTCATATCAAACAAAATGCGCGCTCTCATTAATTATGGTGGGCGTATTATAATTTTTTTCGAATTGTCCGGTTCATTGAAACATACATAATACTACTACGCTCCAACGCCGCCACCACTGTGGGCGGTAGCAGAAGTGAAGAGGCTGTTTTTATTTTTGTTGCTTCTTCGCCCAGTTTTACATTTCCCAGTAAATGAAAAATACGACGCATTTTAATTTTAATATTTTTTTTTTCTGAAAACGTGATAAGTGCATCATTAAATTGAAATTTGCATCCATCCAAATAAGCATAGGTATACATATATACTTGTACATACGCACACATACACAGTCACAAGCAATATGACATGACACTTCACTGACTGACATTTAATTTAATTTCTTTTCTATTTAGTGATTAGGGGACCTGGTGGCCTCTATTTACACATACACACATTCATATACATACACATAGGAGTATGTGTGAATGCATGCACTCTCTTCTGGGTCAATGTGCAGTGCCAGCAGGCTGAATGCAACGGAAATTCATTCATTCAAGGCAAGCGATAAGTGTTTTAAACTTTATGTATGTATGTTTGTATGTACGTGTATATGGTATGCTTTTAAATCGTTGCACTGAATTAAGTGTAGGTGAGTGCGATTGTGCGTAGTGTTTACTAACATACAAATGTATTTGAAAATAAATATGTCTATCTATGCATACCCATTGGATTTTGGTGTGAAAAAGTTGTTTTCTGTATATTTAATTTCGAAATTAAATACGGAAATTCACTTGAAATATGCAAATATGTCTTAAATATTAGAACACACATTTTGATCACACTGCGAAAAATTTTATAATGTAAACATTTGGCAAGAATAATTCGAAAATTTTACTTTCGAATTAAACTCGACAATATTGCCCGAAAATCCCTCAACGTTAGTATAAATTGTTTTTTTTTTCTTGTTTTCTCTCGTATGTCAGTCTTTTTCTTTTAAATACACTCCGAAATATTTTTGTCGAAATCAATCAAGAATTTTGAAAATTCTTCTTACAGCTATTCGAAGTCTAGTAAACTTTTTCGAACTAAATTTTTTGTCAAAATCGAATTCTATTTAACATGAAAATAATGAAAAGTTGGAGCAAACTTTTCGGAGTTTCGAAGTAAACCCTTTCTCAGTTATGAATTCTTTTTATTTGACAAAAAATTTAGTTCGATAATGTTTACTAGACTTCGAAATAAATATTTCGATAAATGCAATAATTCAGACAACTTTACGCTTTTATTATATATTTTTTTATTAAGTGCATGCATATTTATGCGTCTAAATTCCGGTGTATAGATTCTCAAAATAATTAGAAATATTTTTTCGGTACCCATTTTTAATTACTACTTTAAAATAAAATAAAATAATTAAATTTGAGAAAATAAATGAGTCCGAAAAACTTTCTTTATACTCGGAAATCGGTTCTGTAGATTCTGAAAACGTTTCTGTAGGCTCCGAGAAAAAATTCTACACTCCGAAAATCTTTCTACTCATTCCAAAAATTATTGCCTGTCTCCCAAACAATTTCTGTGCACTCAAAAAAACTTTCAGTAAACTCCGAAAAATTTTCTCCGTACTCCGAAAAATTTCTTTCCAGCTTTGAATTTGATAAAAAATTAAGTCCGAAAAGTATAATTTGCAGCTACCTAATTTATAATAACTACTTTAAATACATTTTGAACAAAATATTCAGTCCGATATACTGCGAAAATGTTTTTATTCTGTTCATAAGCTAAATATTACATAATTCAAATTAAAAAATTTAGTCCTAAAAATTTTCTACAGACTTCCAAAAATTTTCTGTAGACTCCGAAAAATTTTTCTGCAGACTCTAGCTATTAAATACTTTACTATTAAATTTTTTTCTTTTTAAAACATAATTAAAAAATTAGTTACTTCGAAAAATATTAGAAATTCGTAAAACGAAGTTTTTATTTTAGACTCCGAAAAAATATTTTCATATCAGCTTTATTATATAAATTCGCTTATTGATTTTTGTTTTAAATTTTATGCAAAAAAAGCTGGAAATTAAAATGAAAATTTTTAAAAATACTTTAAAATACAATTTTTTAGAAATTTTGAAACTTTTTTGACAGTTTTAAGTATTAAATTATATACAACTATTTTTAATATTTTTTTCAAAACGAAAATTTTCGGAGAACGTTCCGAAATTAATACTAGTTTGTCGAAATAACCGAAAAATTCCAAATACAGTTTGACTATACAAAAAAAAGGTATTAATTACGAATAGTATTTAAATAAGAGTTAAACGATTAACAGTTAAGCAGAATTAATGATGATGGTGATAATATTTATGTTGTGATGTGGAAACTTTTAAATCCACAATATATGTAAGTATGTATGTATGTACATATGTGGCACACAATGAACTCTGGATGGAAGCAGAAGCCCGCATGACGCCACAACTTTATTAAAAAGTATATTACGTAAATTAGCGAGAAAAAAGGGACCACAGAACGAAACGAATGAGAAGCAGATTGTGGAAGATACCCAAACATACAGATGTACACATGTACGAAAATATATACATATGTTTACACAACAAAGCAAATATTGAAATCAGCGGTAATGAAGCAAATAAGTAAAAATACAGTATAAATTAAAAAGGAGGGTGCAAATGAAGAGCGAAAGCGATATTATAGAAGCGCTTCCACAATTTAAACAAACACTTCAAGGACACACAATACAGTTTTAAATTGAAAAAAGAAAAAATAATAATTAATAAATATTTTATTGTATTTTTTTTTTGGCATACGCTTTTTAATAAACCAACTGAAAAAGTAGCGAAAACTACAAAAACAAAAACAATGTCAGCAATTAAGTTTCGCTCGATAATTAATCATAAATAAATAAATTTGCATTTTATTATAAATGTGTCAAAGACAATGAGTGTGTTTTGGTCTACAAATGGAATTAAGTGCAGATAAGTATATACTGAGGAATAAAAAAAGTAAATTTAACTTACTACTTTCCTGGAAAGCCATTACCATTCGCTACTGGGTATATAATATGCATGTACCAGGTGTGTTTGTTGAAGTTTGCCGATTTTACTAGTAGATGTCGCTAGCAATATATATAAATTTCTATGATTTGGGATGTATGTAATTTTTTTCTATTGACATTAACCTACAAAAATACGCAAGTCACATTCCGCCAAAATAATAGCGTCATATTTGTTTACCTCAGTGAATATGTCGAGTTTCGTTCCAAGTGAATCGCATTTGTGGCATTCGTTGCTTTTCTTATTTCATCAAAAGAAAAAAGCAGCTGAAGCTGGTAGAAACTTATGGTGAACATGCTCCAGTGATTAGAACATGTGACACATAGTTTCGTTAATTTAAAAGTGGAGATATCGATTTGACAGACAATGAACATCCTGGTGCAGCGAAAAAGTTCGAAGACGAGGAATTGCATGTTGATCCAACCCAATCGCAACAAAAATTGGCAGAAACACTACATGTGACTCGAGGAGCAATTTGCCAACGTTTAAAAGCCATGGGAAAGATCCAGAAGTATGGAAAATGGGTGCCACACCAGCTGAACGATAGACAAATGGAAAATCGAAAAACCGTGTGAGAAATGCTGCTTCAACGATTCGAATTGTCACGGGGGACGAAAAATGGCTTTATTTTGAGAAGCCGAAGCGAAAAAAAATCATGGCATTCCCCTGGTGAAGCTGGCCCATCGACTGCAAGGCCAAATCGCTTTGGCCGTAAGACAATGCTCTGTGTTTGGTGGGACCAGTGTGGTGTGGTGTACTACGAGTTGTTAAAATCTGGTGAAACGGACAACAAATGATCAATCTGAATCATGCGTTGATCGAAAAACGGTCGGAATGGGCCCGAAGACATGGCAAAGTTATCTTGCAACATGACAACGCGCCGTCTCATACTGCTAAACTGGTGAACGACACATTAAAAACACTTAATTGGGAAATATTATCGCACCCGCCGTACTCTCCAGACCTCGCCCCGTCCGACTTTTTCGCATCGATGGAACACTCCCTTGCAGAGCAGTGCTTCGCTAATTTTGAAGAAGTCCCAAAAATGGCTCGTCGAATGGTTTGCCTCGAAAGAGAAAAAGTTTTTTTTTGGAATGGTATCCATAATTTGCCTGAGAGATGGGCGAAATGTGTAGAAACCAATGGTTAATACTTTGAATAAAAAAATTTTGAGATTCCTATGAAAATTAAGTGTTTTCTTTATCGAAAAAACCGGCAAATTTCAACTAACACACCTGGTATGTACATACATATGTGACGATACTTTTATATTAAAGCTTAAACCGAACTTACATAAGTACTTAAGTAAATTGAGCTTTAATATTAAAAAATATATGTACATACTATATGTATAAATTATAATTTATTATAATAAAAATTAACCATATTTGGTTGAAATGAAATCGTAAAGCGAAAACCCTCATGGCAATCATACGATATTATTTATTACTTATTGTTTTTAACTTACATACATATATACTCGTACATATGTATGTATGTTAGCGCAAGCATACAAAAGCGAGACGTGGTTATTATAACATCTGCATATAAGTGCATAGCTTAAGTAGGCATTTAAATGGGTACATATGTACATATGTATGTATGTAAGTATGCATGTAAGTGAAGTGGGCAATAAGCAGAGTAGTTTGTTGTTGTATTATTGCTGTAATGCAATGTAAAGTTTTACGCTGGAAGAGGAAGTATGTAAGTGTGTATGTGTGCGTATGCAAGAGCGTGCGAGTGTTTCGTTTATTTTTTTTTTTATTTTTTTTTTTTGCCGGAAGTAGCACATTTTGGGCGCTTTCATTTAAGTGAGAAAAAAAAAAACGAAAAATATTGAAAAAAAAACTTTTGAAAATTATACAACAAAGCATGCATTTCCCAATGCGTGCAACATTTAAAATTAATTTATATTAATTTACGATTTTTCCACAATTCTCATGCTTTTAGCATATTAATCGATTGCAAGCGTGGAGCTTGTTAAGTTTTTAATACATACACACATACATATGTACGCATAAAGCACATACGCTGTATATACATACATACGTGTACATATATACACTGTTATATGCATGCATGACTATTAGAGTGATCGTTGAAAATTGAAAATTCTCCGAATAGTTTTTAATAAAAAACTAAAAAAAAAAATATGTGGAAATATTTTGATTACTTAAAATGTACTTTATGACTACTGTCAACTGTAAATTTGAAAAGTAAAAAATCCCAAATGATCATTACCTTGAAGTACTTTTTGGTTTATGCCAAAATAATCGAACATAATTTACTCGTAATAGTAAAAATTTTGCTATTTATTTTTACGCTTTATTGCCATATTCGCTTTTTTTATTTGTGTCTATGTATGTACATAAGTATGTATATATTTTTTTCTTGATTGCTGATTAATCGCTATGCGAGATTAAAAACATTTTTTTGGCGAAATTTTTATTGAGGTTTTGCTAGTATATTTTTCATATTATTTTCAACACTTTTATTTTTCTTATGACTCAATTTTTCCATTTGTTATTTAACGATTTTTTTTTTTTGTTTTTTGAAGAGAATTTTTTTTAAATAAACATATGTGCATGTACATACGTATATATGTACATTTATTCTGAAAATAAACAAATTTCGCACACATTTATTAAAAAAAAAAAAAAAAACAAAAAAAAAACACTTTAGCTTTCAAAATTATTTTTGTTTTTTATTTCGTTTTATGCAAATTATTTTTAAACAAATGAAAGCAAAATGCATTTGGCGAAGGTTTTAAAAATTTGTTTCGTTTTTTGTCTCTGAAAATTTGTCTGCCAATTTTTTTTTTGTTTTCTTTAGCACGTACAAATATAAATGCATAAATATATATATTTATATGTACATATATGTATGTATGCTTGTATATAAATGCGAAAAATAAGAGCGTTTGAAATTAAGCTGCCAAAAAATGTAATTATTAATAAATATACATACATAATAATACAGCAGTAAATTAAATTAATTGTTGACAGATTAAGACGAATTGATAAATGTATTAAATTTAGGAAATTATGAAAAAATGTTCACAACCTGATTATAGACAATAAAAGAAAAAATGACGAAAAAATATTAAAAATATGTGAGCATATTGCTCTGAATTTATTAATTTTTGTTTGGTTTCACGAACAAAATTATATAAAAGAATAAAAATAAAAGCAATAAAACCAACACTAACATCAAATTAAACAATATTAATGTAAATAATTTAAAGTAAAATAAAATAAAGTTATATAAAATTAAATTTATATTAAACAAAATAAAATAAATAAAACAAAATGAAATAAAATAAAAACAATTTTAATTAATTAAATTTTAATAAAGTTAAATTAAATTTGTATAATTTATAGTTAAAAAAATAAAATAAATTAAATTAAATAAAATGAAAAAAAAACTAAATATAAATAAAAATATTTTAAAAAATAAAATTAAATAAAACTAAATTATATTATATAAATATAAAAAAATAAGAATAAAAAATTAAATAAAATAAAAAATTTATTGTAATCAATGTTTTTTCAAAGATTTTGGAGAATATCGTAACCAAGCTAACTTCCAGGAGTTTTTGCAATATTTTTTTTTTTTTTTTGTTTATTTATCGTTTTATTTGATTATTTTTTTCAAATTTTTTATTTATTCTTTTTTTATTATATTTCAATTTACTTTATTTTATTTTTATTTATTGTTCTTTATTAAATTTAGTTTATTTTTTATTTGGTTTTATTATATTTTATTTTTATCTTGTTTTAGGGTACGTCATATATTTAATTTATATATATAAGCGATCTTCCCTTAAAACTGAAATGAACCTTAGCGGATGACACCGCAATACTAAGTATATATTCAAACCCCGTTGCGGGGTAAATCGTAAAATGAAATATATTATAAAAAATCTAATATAATAGTAAAAAAAGTAAAAGAAAATAAATTCATAACAAAAATATGTAACTAGCTAGCAAATGTATGTGAGTGAAAACAAAAATTTAAAAAATAATTTTAATATTTTGAAATACTATCAAATAAATATCTCTTACCTCTTATTGAAAGTTCAAACTCTGAGCTTTCTTAAGAAAAATATATGAATGTATCCATCTATGTATGGGTAAAATTGCATTGAAAAATTCTTTGGAATACTTGAGAAACATTGGCAAGTTTCTCAAGTTCCATTTTTCAGACAGACAAATTTACATATGTATGTACCTACATCCATAGAAAGCATATGCACACATATGAGATGTGCATATACCAGTCATAAGTCGTATGCACAACAAGTATTAATAAATATACGGCTAAGTAGGCAATAAATATATTATTTATAATCTTTCGCAATGTATGCATGTGAATATACCTATGTACGGGTATGTACATCTCTAAGTGCAAAAGTAGGATCTACATATGCGTGGATAAAATTGAATAAGAAAGTAGGTATCTATTATTGAGTGCAATAATACGGCACATAGAATTCACCTGCCAATATGGTATATACGTGTACAGTTGTGTGGTAAAAAATTGCTAATGTATTAAAAGGTTATCTAAAACATATAAATATTAAGAATTAAAAAAATATTTCGATGGTTTGTTAGTCAGAAATAGCTTAGTTTAAGTTAAATAATAAATAAAAATAAAATAAAATATAAAATAAAATAAAATATAAAATAAAATAAAAAACAAAATAAGTTAAATAAAGTGAAAAAAAATAAAAAAATAAAAAACTATAATATAATAAAATAAAAAAAAAATAAATTAAGATAAAAATAAAAAAAAATAAAATACAAAATAATATAAATAAAACATGGTAAAAAAAGAAATAAAAATATGAAAATTTCAGAGAAAGCGAAAAAAACTAAATAGAAAATAAAACAAATTAAATAATAATTTTAATAATAGTAAAAAAAGGCTATATAAAATAAATAAATTAAAAAAGTAAAGAGAGTTACCTTTACTAAATATGAAAATTAAATAAAATAAAATATAATATAAATCAATATCAAATTAAGACAAATATATTAAAAATAAATAAAACAGTAAAACAAAATAAAATAAAAGTGAGCAAAACAAATATAATAATAGCGAAAACTTTAAATTATTCAAATAAATATATATATTTTATTTTCATGAAAGTCTCACATGGATAGATCATGATCATTAGTTATTAAAATTGAAAATATATAAATAATAAAAAAATAAAAACAAAAAAAATTAAAAATGAAAAATATAAAAAGCAAATTGAATTAAAATGAATCAAATAATAAAATAAAATAAGTTAAAAAAAATAATAATTAAAATAAAATAAATTAAAAAAATAATAATTGAAATAAAAAAACTTTAAATAAATAAAAATAAATTATTTAAAATAAAATGAAACAAATTTAAATAAATAATAGTAAATTTATTAAAAAAGTTAGAAAAAATAAAATAAAATAACATTTAACAATTGAGGCCGAAAACCGCTTGAACATTTAAAAAGCGTCAAATTTACATACATATAGATATGTATTAAATTATATAAAACTATATTATATTTTCATAGAATATAGTAATAAATGGATACATGAAGTTTATTTATTATTAAAATTGAATTAATTAAATTATTTATTATTATAATATAATTTTTTTTTGCATTATTTTAAAATTTATTATTTCTTTTACAATTTTTAAGCGAGTTCTTTATTAAGTTGGAAATAAATGCATAATATATAAGTAAAAAAAAGTAAAACCAAATAGGATATTTGAAGCCCTAAAATCCAATAATGATTATTTAAAATATTTTTAATTCCAAATTTCATATATCTTTTGATATTTACAGATGTTTGTAAGTACTTACATATATAACTATAATATAAATGTTATTATTCTCCAGGCAAATGGTTTCCCAAAAATCAATTTTTATATGCTTCAAAAAATATTCTTAAAAAAAAATCGGTAAAAAAATTAAAAAAAAAAATAGATTTACTCAGTGACCACCACAGGTGCCGCTATATTTTTATACACAACACCAAGCATCCAAAGCGCTTGTTTATATGTAGATATGTACATACCGCAAAGTGCAATAAAAATATTATAATTCTTGCAACTGCTTAAATAGATTAATATGTATGTATGTTTGTAATTTCACTGGAAAATGAAAGCAGACACGCACACATACACACACAGAAACTCAGCGAGAGCCAAGAAAAAATTCCAAGTGAATCGATTAAAACAAAAGAAATTATGAAGATGAATATATTAAGATAAAAATAAAAAAATTAAAAGAAAAAGAAAAAAATTAAAAGAAAAGAAAAATAAAAGAAGAGCGGTAGTAAAAAAAAACCGTCTGAAAAGAATGCGTGCAACAAGAAAACAAAAAATATCCGAACAAAAAACACACACACACACACATTTGCGAGTCATAAAACCAAAACCGAACTGAACTTGCGCTAATTTATTTATTATTCTCCTATTTTCCCCAACTAGTGCTAAATTTAGCGCACTTTAAGAGTTCACCACTTTATAAAAAAAAAACAACAAAAAAAACAAAGATTATTAACAAGCGAGCGAGTTGAGTGCTGCCCGCCTCTGCTGCTGCAATCTTGACGTCCCAGCTATGGTATGCCATAATTTTTTTTATACCATATTCATGCGAACATTTTCATTTCGCTGCTTTTGACTCAACACAAAGCGTTCTAAATATAATATATGCACATACACGCTAGTAGTGTGTACGCATAGCGAGTCTCGGTGAGTGCTGGCTGCTTCAGGTGCAAGCAACAATAACAACAACAACAACACAAACAAAAAACTATTCTCGAAATAATATGTAGAGCGCACGGTGGGGCCAATAACATAGCATAAACAAGTATGTATGTATATATTGTACAATGTATATGGGCATATGTATGTATGTTTATATACATATTATACTATATACTCGTATGTGTGTATGTAGCATAGCTTGCCGCAACGCAATGCAGTTTATGGTATTCTTTGTGCTGTGCGACGCCGCGGTGTCATGCGGGTTAATTCGCGCATTTGGTAGTGGTGTTGGTGTTGTTGTTGTTGTTGTACTAAAGTTGGTGCGTGCTGCGCGTAGAATTAGCTTAGCTAAAGAATTGCTTTTAATGCACTGGGTTCTTCTAATTCGCATAAAATCATGTTTTCTACTTTCCAAACAACACCAAAAAGAAACAAACACAATGTGTTTGAGTGAATGTGTATGTGTGTGTGTGACAGATAAAGTGAGGGTCGAAAGAGAATAAAATTAAATATTTAATAGCATGCCAAAACGCCAAGCCACAGGGCATACATACTCGTACATACATACATACACGTATCTGCTTTCGCTACATTCATGCAGTAAAAGTTAGTGGAAAAGAGACATGAAATTAGAAATGCGAAAATGTGAAAAAGAATTTGTAATGTGACAACGAGGTGATCGTGGCACTGTTGGTCACATGTAGAAGATATCCATATAAGAAAGTAACCCCATAAACAATTGGAGTTTTACTCGACAATACTCTCTCTTCTTTTTCTTCTTCTTCTCTTCGTTAGCTTAGACAATGCCTAACGGTATAGCCAAATAAAGGATCGGTTTTTCTTTGGAGGCACATAATGAAGCCAGGACTTGCTCCATTCGATATTTCGAACGAAGTAGAAGTCTTCAACATACTCTGCTTCAGGCTTAATTTCGTCCTTCACTCTGTTAAGACTCAGAACAAGGATATCAATGCCAATGGGGTGAAACACTAGCATTTTTCAAGCAGAACTCTTTGTTATCTCTTCACACGCAGAAACAATACTCAAATGGAGCATGAAGAATCAATATATAGTAATTTGCAGTGAAAGCCAGACTGCACTGATGACGTTCTCATCATATCAGATCGCTCATGGTGCGAAAATGTGTCAGGAGACTGAATGAGGTTGGGGATTCCAGGACACCCAGGAATAGAAGAGCGAAATCACATTAGATCGTCGAACTACTTACATATGTCTGTTAGGACGCCTAAGGGACTTAGGGCTGCGCGAAGGATTACAGGCCAATGGTCGCGGTGTTTATCCTCCCATCGATAAATCTATATATCTTACTATGTCCTACTAAAATTTGAGGTATTTCCGGTTTTCAATAAGCAGAGAAGCATATATCTCCGGGAAAACCATCCCTCTCTCAAAAACTTCTAACATCGATTCATCGACAAGACTGGAATAATGGACTGGATCTTTACTCGCCCAGAAAGGATTTTAATGCCTTCTTAGGACAGAGCCCCAACAGTTACAAGACTGACTTCGATTTCGATGAAGACGTCAGATGACACCTCGTTTGCCACCGAGCAAATCTATCAACTTTAATTTCTAATCCGTCATTGCCTAAAACCAATTGTTTCGGTAACGTTGCTGTATAGGGATCGTCAAATGCTGTTTCACAGTTCCATTATTTCGAGTAGTTGACGAGTGATCGCAGAGAGCGGGAATGCAAACCCAATAGAAAGCCGTTCGGTTATCTGTTTCGACATCGAGCCTTCCTTGCGTTTGTTGTCGGAGTTTCTTTGCTGCACAGAAGCGGAACCGTATTTTGACTGCGACAAGATAGTGATTAGAATCGTTGTTAAGATCCCGGAGAGTACACACATCTAAGACACTGGGAAAGTTTCTTCCGTCTATCGCAACTTGATAAATTTGGTTACTTGTTTACCTATTCAGTGACAACCATCTTGTGCTACAAGCAACCAGATCTCGGACACCGACGAAGTCGATCAGCCTCAGCCCATTCGGGGATGTTTCTTCTGACCGTTGTGCCGAAGAGTCTCCCTTGCTCACCATGGCATTAAAATCACCAAGCCCGATTTGGATTACGTGACGAGATAGCGTAAGCAGTGCATTCTAGGCGCTCGTATTGGTCATATTGATCTTCCCTTCTGTCGGAGCGTGTACGCAGATCAGCGAAACGTTGAAAAACTTGACTTTGAAGCAGCTTTTGGTGAGACGTGATCACCAAAGAACTACCTCCTTTTGTCTACGTCCGGTCAATCGCACTTCTTGTACAGCAGTGATATCAGCCTTAATTTTCACTAGAATTTCAACTAACTGGACAGCGGCTTCTTTCAAATTAAAGGTACGAGTATTCGAGGTGCAGACCCCCTGTGATCCATCCGAGGTTTATACCTTCAATTTTCTGGGACTACTTACGCTCGAGCTACTTTTGGTTCATTGGGTAGGTAGCACTCTTATATGAATACTCCGGTCGACCAAAAGCGACCGCAACACGCCTTTGTGTTATTTATTAACTCCGCGTTACGCAGCGGTGTCTGTAAGACAATCAAATTAAAGCGCTAAGGTCAAAGGGCATAAACTATGTGCATTTTGAAGTAATAAACAGTATCTTTAGCACACCACACAGTGCGACGTCGGAGCAAACTCGACTACTAACTACTTATGTATATGTAGCGCTCTACACAGGAACGTAGCACAAACACCGTTATCGGTGGAAAGTACTAGTAGATACATAGATAGATAGCCAGATATCCAGCTAATTCAAGCGAGTAGCTTGTGTGCAGGTCGTTAGCGCGCTAGCGGTTGGCGGTCGGTGTTTCGAGGTGATGACAATGACTGCGCGCCGTTTGCCGGTGCTGATTAAAATCGTGTCCAAAATAAAGTAACTACCAAAACAGTTGTCTCTCGTTATCTCGTCACATAGCGAACACCACCGACACCGCGCTAAACACACAGCGAGTCATACAAATGTAAAATATCCCACAGCCATTAAACGGGTGGAAAGAAGAAGCAAAAGAATTTACTTGGTAAAGCAAAGCGAACGGCATTTTTTTTTTTTTTTTGATAAGATTAGAAGAAAAAAAACGTATAATAAAAGTGTAGAAAATTTAGAAAATGTTGTAGGTACAATAACAGCCAGCTAAAGCTACAAAAACTACAAAAACAACAATAACAAGGTAATAAAAGTGCACTAGAAAATAGTTATCTTATCTCTGTGCTTGAGTCATGCTTGAGCTCAACGACGACGAGAACAACAACGCAAACGACGGCCAAGTGCTGTTTGCTTATTTCAAGGGTGGCGGCAGTGGGGACGACGACGGTGACTATGATAATGATGTCTATGGTGTGCTGTGCGCTTTTAACGGTCGTTTATTTGCTAGTTAGTTAGTAAGAGCAGCGAATAGCAGCAACAACAACAAGCGGTAAAAAGTGTACAATAATGAACTTATTTCCCATTTGCTGCGGCAGTTTTCGTAGCTGTTTATAATATATACATTTGTATGTATGTATTTATTTTTGTAGTGAATAAACACATGCGCGAGTGTTTATTTTTGATATTTTTTTGCAATTTTTTATTATTTATTTTTATTTATTTTTTAATTTATATTTTTTTTGTTTAATTTTTAATTTTTATTTATATTTTAAAATTTTTTTTATATTTTTTTAAATATTTTAAATGTTTTTTATAAATATTTGTTTCTCTTTTAATTTCTTATATTTTTTATTTTATTTTTTTATACTTTTTTATATATTATTTTATTTTTATATTTCTTAAATTTTTTTTTTGTATTTTTTGTATATTTTTATATTTTTTATATTTCTTATATTTTTATATTTCTTTTATTTTTTATTTTTATTTTTATTTATTTTATACTTTCTGTTTTTTTATATAGCTTTTATATTTTTTTATAAATGTATATTATCTTTTTTTATACATTTAATATTTTTTTATATTTTTTTATTTTCGTTATATTTTATATACTTTTTATATTTTTTATACTTTTTTATTTGCTTATATGTTTTATATTTTTTATGTTTCTCCAAACTTTTACGTTTTTTTTATTATTTTTCTTATATGATTTTTTATTTTTTTATATTTTTTTTATTATAATTTTTTTTTTGTATTTTATACATTTTCTTATGTTTTTTATACTTTTTTATATATTTTATATTTTTTTAATATTTTTTATAAATTTTATATTTTTTAAAGTTTTTATATTTTTATATATCTTTCATATTTTTTATATTTATTTATATTTTTTATATTCTTTTACAATTAAAAAAAAAATATTTTTTATTCTTTTATTTTTTTTTGTTTTTCTTTTTGTTTATTTTTAGTATTTTTACATTTTTTTTATTATTATTTTTATATTTTTTATTATTACTTTTTTTATTTTTATATTTTATACATTTTCTTATATTTTTTTAAATATTTTTTATATTCTTTTTTATTTTTTTAGTATTTTTTTATTATTCTTTTAAATTATTTTAAATTTTTTTTTTACTTTTTTCTTTGATTTTTTTTCTTTTGCGATATGATTACAGAAGAATTTTTTGATATACAAGCATACATACATACTACACACTGTAGCTTATGAAGAGCAGCCAAAGATATGGAAATATTATTAATTTAAAATAAAAATATGATAATGGCTTTTTTTTAGAAAAAGGAGGGGTTTAAAAAAAAAAAAAATCAAAAAAAAAAAGAACAATGCACTCTTTGTTCTTACACTTGAAGAGTTTTATTTTAAAAATATTTGACAAATAGATAAATTTCGATAAAGCTACAAATTAATTAGTGCATTTTAAAATGGTGCCTATACCACTTTGGTGTGGACAAGCTCAGACAGCTTTCAGAGTGACGATTATTACGAGCTGAAACCTTCAAACTCCGAATAATTAAATAAGGGCTTTTGACAGCGGGGTGCCTTCCTTCCATTATTGTTTCATTTTTACAATTTTGAAACTTCCGCCACTAACAGGAGTTCCCTTCCCCTCTTATGCTGATGCTAACTCGACGATCTGAACGCCGAGGACTCGGGAGGGTCAGTTTATTATTATTTTGACTATTATATTTATTATCTTTAACATATTTACATTTTTATCTCCCTTTTAATATTTTTTGAGCTACAATTATTTGCATTTTTATTAATTAATTTATTTTTTTTAAAAGCATCATTTTTATTATTTTTAGTCAGTTTAATTTTTAAAATTTTTCTATTATTTTTAATTTATTTTTTTTTACTTTTACAGTATTTAAATAATTTTTTTAACATTTTTATTTTTTTTTAAAGGTTATGAATTCTTGTACATATCATATTTTTTTACTATACTTTCTTTAATATTTTTGAACTTCTAAATTGTCATTAATATTTTTTATTTTAATTTATTTAATTTTTATTTATTTTATTTTATTTATTTTTTGAATCTTTCGTTAATTTCATATATTTTTGTATTTTTCTGATATATTTCTTTTGACCAACGAGCGCGATAATCCTTGTAATCTTTGACAAGCCATATACATGTTTTTGAAGTAATTTATTTAATGCTAAAAACTACACGAATTAAGTCCTTATGTGTTAATTTGAAACGATTATAAGTCCATAAAAAAATTATTTTTTAATACTCCACAGTTTAAATATTATGAATGAATTCAAGCCATTTAAGTAAAAGCTTTTAACGCGCATGCTTTACTTAATTTCACGAAATCGTAGTAAGCCAGCTTTTGACACTCATAAATACACTAATTAATACAAAAGAAAAAAAAAATTGGTTACCCAAAAGCACAAAACTAGTTTCTTATAGAAAAACGAACATACTTGACCGGCTCAACCAAAAATCACACCCACGGATATGTCAACACACATAAAAGAGTATTTTTTTTCATAATTTTTTTTAAAGCTTTGAATACATCGAACGCCAAGAGTTTGTTTGCATTGACGCTTCCGTTGCTCTGTTCCGAGCGCTTAACTGGTTTTTTACACTTTTGTTTCCTGTTGTTGTTCGGTGCAAAGCAAAGCAAAAAAAAAGAAGGAGGAAAAAACACAAACTTCAAACCAGACGCACTTGAGTCCCATATGAGAGTACAAATTGAACCTTCAAGCTGCACGACGACAATCAGTCAAGCAACAGTACATGCAATTGGCACGCGCGCAGCAGGGGTGACTTTTAAGGGCCCAAAACAAAACATGCACTCACACCAATATATTAGTCACTCAAAGTTCTGCGGCAATTGGTGGCAGGAGCAAAACAGGCAACACCACCACCACCACTGGCTTTACACTGCCTGCAAGGAAGTGCCAAACCGGCCGGTTTGAGTCATCATATATATCCTGCGTGCAATGACACACCCGATTACCCCCCACACACACAATGTATAATATATATTTGTATGTATGTATGTATGTACACAAACTTACCTTTGTTCGGGCAGCTGCTTTAACGCCGACATATCCAGTTCTAAACGTAGATTAGACACTTCGCATAGCAAATGATCGCGATCGGCTGTGACTTCCTTGAGCTTTTCGCGCAATGCACGATTCTCTCGTAACAGTTCTTCTACATTGATCTTGACCGTATTCACAGCTGCAGCTATTTGTGGTGCCAGCGATGGTTGTGGACCCGTGGGCGTTGCCATTACACCTACAGACTCACTTGAACCGAAAATATTTAAATCATTATTATAACGCACAATACTATTTGAAGCGCTGCCGCACCCGCTACCACCGCTAATCACTCCAATACCACCAACAACATTACCAATACTATTGGGTTCATAGCCATAACCGGCCATTATTGAACTGGCTATAGCCAATGATTGTGTGGTCTGATGCAGCTGCTGATCAAAAGATGCTTCTGAACTGCATAAGGAAATGGCATCGTGCGCCAAATGGCTTTGGTTGTGTGCAGGTAGCAACTCTGCAGTCTCAAGGCTGTCATTCATATTCGAATTATGCAAATTTTCTTGTTGCTGTGACGAAAAGGATTCATCATTATCGCACATTCTCGTCGACTAGGTTCGCGTAAGCGCACACAATCGTTTACACAAGCACACACACACACTCACGCACACTATATTTGGCACAGATGCACTTTTATGCTTCTCCCCTTGTATTTAAATATGTGTATATGTGTGTATATTAGCACTTTTTCTTTTAGCTCACTATCAGCTTGCAGTAGAGAATAATTTTAAATGGAGATCTGTTGCTTGCGCTCTACTATTACAATCTGGTGGATTTCTAAAAAACTCTTTTAATTATTTTCACTTTATCTATCCAATATTTCTTTAATTCTTCACTCGTATCACCAAAAACTCTACTTTTATTCAAACGCACTCAGCGTGGGCGCAAATAAACAAACCATTCAACATTTTCGCTTATTATTTATGTACATATGTGTAACGCATGATTTTTGGTATTAACATTACCAATATTAACATAAATTGTTTTTGTTGTTAATACACACTACACTTCATTGGTCGGGATTAACAACCGTTGTTCTATATAATAATCACGGTTTTAATATTCGCTCTTATATTTTTTACAATTTATTCAAAAACTCCATTGAACGCATAATAATGCACACAATGACCGAAGAAGCAACAAGAAAACTAAACCAAGAAAAAACAACAATGAAGTAATTCAAGTTTCCAACTGCCTTGCCGATGGTGGCAGCAAACGAGTTGGTTGACACACTGTTTGCTGGACAGGGTTGCAATAGCGGTGTACTTTATTAGCACTGATTTAAGATTTGGAGTTATCGATAAGTTTTATTGCGAGTTAGAAATCATAATACATTGCAAAAGGGCGATTTTTAAATAAAAATTATATTATTAAATGTATTTTAAAAATTGTACAGCAAAAGTGTTAAATTTTTTGTTTATCGTCAGTCTAGTTATGTTGAAAACAATGGTTTTGCTTCAAAATATACATAAATATAATTCGATAACAATTTGTTGTTACAATGAAATCAGTCTAACTGGTTCATTCACTTATAAAAATTGTATTTATTAATGTATAAACAATGATAATAGTTTCAAAATTATTATTTTTAGTAATTAACTAGAAATTTGCAAATAATAGTGTAATTAATTCTTCAGTGATTTTGCAAGAGATATCGTTTATTATTTTTAAAAGAAAATACATATATATATTGGAGTTCATTCTGATTTATCTCGAGGAACATCGATAATTATAGAAAGTTAATTTTACTAATTTTAGTCCCACCTCAGCAGGGAATGACCAGCTTTGTTTCAATTTTTACTCAATGTATTGATTTTATTGACTTTTTAATGTAAAAAAATATTTTTTGACAGAAGACTGCATAAATTAACTATTATTAATTTGTTTAGCAGTTTTTGAGAGAATAGCGAATTCGTAACTGTCTACTGCGGTGTCAGCCGCTCTCTTATGTTCCTCGCCGCTTTCTCGTACTCAGCTCTGGAAATTTGTTATGACATGTTCTCGAAACAGTACTCGCGATCTGAAACTTTCTGTAGTTATCGCTTTTGCTTTTTGATCTACCATTCATAGCTGGCATTTTCGGCATAATATGAATAAACCATTTTTGATGCAGGGGAGCATGGTGTATCTGCGCGATTATCAAAATATACTTTACTGAAAAAACCACTTACAAATTAAAAAAAAAAATTGTTCAGAAGACTTACAATCCATTTTAATGCCAAGGAAACTGAATCAAGTTCTTGCCTCATTTCAAAGTAAGAAAGGAACTAGTATATATATATGATCATCAAAATGAAAATTCAAGTAAGTCGAAATAGAAATGGGACTTTTTTGAGAAGATCGTTTCAAGGATAACTGCCCATCTTACAGATTTTAATTGTGTATTTATAATGCCCTTGTTATTTAATTTCACTAATTAACTACTTAACTGAAAATTAATAGAAATAATCAATAATTTTGTGTTCTAAAAAAAATTAGCAAATATTTTAGTCAAAGAACTCACTAGTTTTCCGCAGTCGGATTCCAACTGGGTAGTTGGTCTGTAGTTTGTAATTTCTGTAGGTGTTGTTAGTAGGCTTTGCCGTCATTTTACGACTGCACGGCTTTACCGACGTATTTATTTCTTACAACACGCTAATGAACTACAGAGGACGCTGAGCAACAATAAATGGTTTGATTTTTTAGTAAACAGATGAATTTTCAATTTCATGCAGTTTTTAGCGGAAGTGACGATATTAAATTTTGTTTAATTAATTGACTAGCTGCAATTTTTAAAGATTAAAAGGAGTTTCGCGATTATCACTGGAGTTTTGGCAATATTTCGCTTTCGTGTTAAGTGCAAAAAATCAAGAAGATAACAAAGTAAACAGAAACAGCTGATCGAATGTCACAAGCAAATTATATTTCAATGGAAATAATTTTAGAATTACTAGAGCATTGGTGTGAATGATGGGAAAAGATGGTGAAAAGATGTATAATAAGCTTCGCAGAATGTGAGTTTAATTAAAGTTTATGTATTTGGAAGTTCTGTGAAGTCGCTTCTGTAAAGAGGAAAAGAAGGATACATTTTAAAAGGCTACTTACTTCCTCTCCCCTGCAGTGCGGGAAATACAGCAAGTGTAAATTATAGAAATGTGAAAGCAAAAGCTATACATACATATATATGTATGTACATATGTATGCCAAATAGGCGTGACAAACAACATCAATTTTTAATACCGCGCATTCGATTGTGTGAGCATTTAACAAAATGGTCATTGCGTTGGCCAGAGCGCAAAGTAAACCATAATTATGCACATCCACTTAATAATTCATTTGTTTTAAAAACGTTAAAGGAGGAGGAAGTGCAAAATCGCCACTGGCGTAACGAGTCGCGCACACACAAACTACCATCCAACCAACCAACCAACAAACAAGCAAAGGAATCTTAGCGTGTTAGCGAGAGCTCAAGCAAAAAAAAGGGCCACCAGCTGTTTGTGACTGGATTTACTTTATGTGCGTGTGTGCGTTGTACGAAAACAAATGCTCATAATAAATGGCTACCAATGCCATTTATGACAGGTTCATACAGAAATCGTAGCTTCTGATAAGACCACCGATGTCGTCGGCTTCAAACTCAACTCAACTCAGTTCAACTCCAGTCAACTTGTTGGCCGCGGAGTAACTCAATGAAACTACAAATATGTATATAAAATAGTTTGCAGTAGTTGGTGAAAAGCGTTGCGAGTTCATCGTTACCGCCACATGCTGTCAAAACAAAAGTACGCATAGAGGGGTGTTGCCCAGCTCCACCAACAAATCGACAAGTTGACTTTCGTATGCGAATTTCGAATTCGGTAGGTGGTGTACGACTCCACCTTCTACACCAAACTCGCTGGTGGTCAGTGGCCGTTGCGTAGTACTTGACCGGTGGTGGTCCGTATTGTGTGTGTGTGTGCATGCCAGTACTGATTTCGCCAGTTAGAGAGGTGTGTAGTGTTGATCGCTTCCTTACGGGCATGAATGGGCTTAAGCGGCTGCTGATAAGGCTACTTGTTCATACATACATTGTATGTAGTTTGGTAACGAGTGTTCGCTCAGTTTGGACAAAACTAGCAGAGGGCGCCAAACATTTTCGCCGATGAGCGAACTTTTGGGATGACTCGCTATGAAGTTTTAAAAATGTATACTTCTATGCATTCTTTCTGCCAATGTTGTTGTTGTTATATAGGATTATAGACACCGCTTAGGAGCAGGCAATTAATCTGATCTAGCCGGAAACACAAGAAACGAGCTGTTTCGAAAGGTTCGGAACAGAGAAGATGTGTGTGAGATGAGAGAGTCTTAGTGGGGATGCAAAGATGCGGTTAGTGTCGTGCGGGGACTCATTGCACGTAGCACATAGGTTAATTATTTCGGGAACGAGTCTGAATCAGTATTAGTAGAGTCTGTTACAGTATCCAAAACGTAGTTGTGTCAGTATTAGTCGGTTCTTCCGAACCAGCTCGAGTTTTTCGTTTGCTGTAGGTTGTGGTTGATTACAAATAAGGCCATTCACGGGAAGAGAGTTCCTCAAGAGAGTTCAAATGTGTTCGTATTACTTTTTTCAATTGCCATGGATTCGTTTATGGAACTGTATTCAACCCGAAAGACTGCGAAATGTTGCCTTTATAGTCAGAACTCTATATGAGTACGTTTAAATAGAAGTAGTGCACGCTTTGGTCTTTTAACGGTTCGGTGGTCGCCTCTTGAGGACTTCAAGAAGACTCCAACAAGTTCTAAAACCAAAGTATCATTCGTAGGGTCTCTTCGCAGTGCCATCCTTTAACTCTTACACGGCTAGAGTTTTAAGCTAATCATGGAGTCCACTCTGCTTGTGAGCTCCCTGTTCGGAATCGCAGTTTTTAAGGAGTAAATTAAATCAAATAGTCAATACAACGAGTCCCCTCTTAGAATATTTTTCATCCTCCGCCCCTTTTCGTATTTATTCAGTTGAACAAAACTGCAAGTGCCAATTCTATCTCTCCACAGACGATTGAGGATTTAATTGATACTTTTAACATGGAACTGCACATCAATTATGAAGAACTGCCCCGAAGCTCAGCAGTTTTTATGGCAAATCACTGGCTATGCATTTATTAATGTCTACGATTTGGTTTATCTATAATTTTCTGTTCATCCGCAGGCAGTTGAAGCAATCACACGCGCAAACATATTCGTATTTGATGTACGAGTAGGAAATCGGCTGTCTTCGTTGGTGTCTAATTGTTTAGCAATATAAAAAAATATATATAAATACTTATGTACATGCGCACCGGAGATGAGATTCGGTTTTGGCTTGTGTTATAAAATACAATATTAATGACGTACATATGTGGATTAAATTGTAAAGAGGCTTTTGTTCTGTGAATTGGAAAACTCGAAGAGAAAAAATTTTGAATCCTCGGAAAGTGAGATTTTTGCAGGGTATGTAAGAAGTTTGAATGGTAATCTCAGAAGATGATAAACATGAGTTATCACTGCATTCCCGCTTATATAGACCGCTTGTAATGAGGACGTCGTGGGAAAACTGGACAACTTCCAAGGTGAGATCCGACCAAGCAGATTTTACTGGATAGAGAACTAATTTTTATGCCTTTTGCAATGTGCAAAATCCTCCTCCACAAGGAATTTATCAATGTACAGGCCGCTTTAAAGTGGAATCACTAAATAACTTGCCAGATACCAAGGTAAGTAAACCTGGTTAAAATATGACGTGAAAAGATCACTACAAAATATATATCTTATAAAGTAAGCGGAAGTACCACTGTCTGATAGGACGACATGCAGAAATACTGGGGGCTCATTTAGGAGCTTTAAGCACGAGGAAGAGCAAGACTCGATCACAAGTCTTTTATTCGACTGTTCTGGTCGTCGCTGTGCTAGATTACAAAATTTTGTGGCTATCTTTCTTGATGGGCACTTCGCGACAGCTGATGCCAAAAGAATTACTCTAATGAGGTTTATCTTGAATTCACTCCAACTCCACCTTTTTGAACCACCACACTGACTTCATCGACAGCCACTCCAACTTATCCTACCTTCATGGTCCTTCGAACTAACAAATCTGAAACTGAATTCACTCCCACTCCACCTTTTTGAACCACCACAGTGACTCATCTTCATCGACAGCCACTCCAACTTATCCTACCTTCATGGTCCTTCGAACTAACAAATCTGAAACTGAATTCACTCCAACTCCACCTTTTTGAACCACCACAGTGACTCATCTTCATCGACAGCCACTCCAACTTATCCTATCTTCATGGTCCTTCGAACTAACAAATCTGAAACAGAATTCACACCAACTCCACCTTTTTGAACCATCACAGCGACTCATCTTCATCGACAGCCACTCCAACTTATCCTACCTTCATGGTCCTTCGAACTAACAAATCTGAAACTGAATTCACTCCAACTCCATATTTTTGAACCATCACAGTGACTCATCTTCATCGACAACCATTCCAACTTATCCTACCTTCATGGTCCTTCGAACTAACAACTCAAAATTTGAATTCACTCCAGCTCCACCTTTTTGAACCACCACAGTGACTCATCCGTCACTTACTCTCTTTACATGTATGGTAAAGGGTTTGCCGCAGCAGACCTTTCAGCGGCTGGCTGTTATCGACACGAAAGTGAAGGAATATGCGAAGAAATTGGTGAAATCAGAAATAAAGCAGGGCTGAGTGTAAGTGAAAAAAAAGAAGAACAAAGAAGAAATACAAAAGAAGCAACATCTTCACATACCGAGCACACATACTTACATACATACCTGCATATTTACACCTACAAAACCAACAATAAATGCATATACATTAACAACCTGACTTGAGATGCCGATGAAACACAGCAGCGCACGGAGCAGTGAAGATGCTGAAAAATCCTTTGCATGTTTCTTTGCATACGTACATATGTTTGTGTGTGTTTGTACAACAAATGTGGAATGTGGAATTTTTTATTGAACGAATTATTTTCTGTTAATTGTCAAAGGCGTTTGGTTTAAGTGGTTTTCGTGCATTTTTATAAACATCTCTTAATTTCATTTCCATTGCTGCTGGCTGCTGGCTGCTGCTGGTCAAAAATACTTACATACATACGTACGCTCCATTTTTCCGTATGCACGAAGATGCAGTAGTGCGTGTGACCAACCGCTCGACCGCCAATGCCAATGATTATCACAGAGCCGAAATCACCGCCGACTCTTGGACGACGACACTGAGCTCCGCTTCAGTCGCTACGCCACAATGGCTGGCATGCCGACGATGTAGTGGCTAACAAATGCCCAGGAGGAGACTGAGGTGTTACACCATTTGGCACGATTTGTATACAAAAAGAGACACACGCACACACGGTCCGTTTGAGGGTCAGCTAAGTAGACTAAGTAGACGGAGTAGACCGAGTGGCAGCGATTAAAAAATTAAGTATTGAAGAAACGGTATCGAAGGCAGGCATACAGGGGTGAAAGGTGTATACAAATAATAAACGTTTAAGCCATTTTGGGCCGAGCGTCTACGGCGGCATGTGGAACGCGTCTTGATAATGTGCTCCCTATAATTAAATGAAGTTAAAGTTTGAAACCGTCTCGAAGCGGTGGATTCAAGTCGGAAATACTCACGGGGTTCCCTGTCGAGGACCGATCGCATTTAAGAAACATTTTTTTTAGAGATTGGTCTGCAGAGAGCTCGAACCTATGGCTCTACATCTCAGCGCATACACTGCTAACCACTCGCCGACTCTTCCCACTCGCGACACATATTGTACGGTATTTAGTGTCTACCTTTGTGCGCTGTTGGCTGCTGTGCGCGGTTGCATGATGCAGTCGCATCGATCGAATCGATCAGTTAGTTTCGCATGGCAAAAAAAGCCCAACAAAAACAAAAAAATAATAAAAAATACGAACTCAAAACGTAACTGCAGCGGCCAAACAAACAAGCGAGTAAAAACAATTCGTGCAACTTCTGCAAACCCCGTCAGCACATTAACAGGATTGTCACATGCGAGCTGCAAGAACAACAGCCCAACAACAACAACAATGTGAAGGAAAGCAATCAGGATACCGCTCTAAAGATACCTCCTTCATTTCATGCCTCCATACACGCGCTTACATACATACGTGTATACGAATGCATGCACGAGTCCAATCCACACGCGGCTCAAGTGTTTCGTTCAGCAACGAGGCGAAAGCGCGATCGCATACGTATCGACGACCGAAAACTCGCGTTCAACATGAAAGGCTACAATTGCTGTTCCACAATTCAAGCAAAACAAACAAACAAACAAACAAAGTGAAAACAAAAACAAAAACACAAAGTGAACACAAGAAGTCTGCAAATGTAAGAAAAATTGTCGGCGGCAATTCATTTAACATTTTAATGACGCAAATGAATTTAATTTAGAATCTTTTTTTCGCATACTTCAGAGGTGTGAATAATTATTTTTGTACAAATGCGTGTAGCAAGCAGCGAGCGTGGACAAATTCGTTAAAATGTGCTGTGCTTTGTGTTTCATATGGGAAGATGTTTTACGTAGTGTTCGCGCCTACTAGCCGGGGCGTGCAGGTGTAGAGAAATATTTGTAGGTAAATGTGGAGCTAAGCTCGAAATGAAACTCTGGTCAGCGGGATTTAAAGCTCCCGCGGCCACCACACTAAGCAAAAGTGTTCTTAGGTTTTTTTAATCAGTGCGAGTGTGGAGTGAGGGATATCAGTCCAAAGTTTTAACCGCCATTTATTTCTTCTTTTCACTGTTTGACGCCAATTGAAAATACCAAGTACCGCTAGATCTTTCTCTAACTGATATTTCCAACAGAGTGGAGATGTCCTTCTTCTGCTTCCAACGGGGAGGACGCCTTCCTCTTCTTTTGCTTACAAGGGAGAGGACGTCTTCCTCTTCTTCTGCTTCCACTGGCGGGCACTACATCGAAAGCTTGCAAAGCTGGAGTATTCTCATCCAACCGGATTACATGACCTGGACAGCGTAGCCGAACTATAAACTATGTAAAAGTCGTCGTTTATCTCGTGTAGCTCATCGTTCCACCGGCTGCAATATTCGTGGTTCCCAAAGTCCAGAGGACCATAAAACCCCAGAAAACTGTTAACGTCGATTCATCAGATTCCACAACGGAGCCACCTAGTCTGAAAGCTCGTTTGGTTTCGAACGGCTCGGAGAGGTCTTTCCCGATTCTGGCGAAACTTTAGGTGTTGCTTAACGTCAGATACTAATTTCAAACATAGCGCCATAGAAGCAGCTCCGGGGTATTTAACAATGACTCGTGTTAGCCTGGAAGCACCCTAGGTAGATCATGTCTTTCTATTATGACTAAAAGCGGCAAAAGGAAGGAAGACCTCCTTAGGGAGATGTAAACCTCGACTCCTGGTGGCCACTCGCAGCAAGTAAGCTTTTGAAAAAATTTTGCCGGGGAACACCGAAGATAATGCCGACGATACAGCTATACTAGTCACGGACAAGTTCATAGAAACAATTAGTACCTTGAGCCTGCGTGGGAAGCCCCGAGACTCAACATACCAATATCTTGGGAATAATTTTGGGTTGCAACCTGATGTGAAAGTTTAATGAGGAGGAGAGTTCTCTCCTGGCTACTGGTTAGTATGTTCTACGTGGACCTATCACCTGGTCTCATGCTGTGGTGTTCCACACTGGTGATCTCATATGTGAAATGCAACGGCTCGCTGCACACTGTATAGTAGGATGGTTAGTAATCACAACGGCTTCGCCCAGAAGACTACCCAATTTACTAGCAATCGACATTGCAGTGGAAAAGCAATTACCTTCATTTACAGCTCGATTTATCTGGGAAAGAACTTTTCGAACCACAAGAGAGGGCGGATGTCTTAGAAACCACTTTAGCTCGCATTGAACTGAACATCCATCTGGTACTACAAAGGACGAGCAGGTCTATGTAAGAAGTGACAGCCGGTACAATCTAACCTAAACTGACCTTAAGGCTGCCTTGCCTTCAGAAATCACAGAAAAATCCACGAATAAGTCAGTTGGTTTACGATTATGTAGTCTTTACAGGTTTATCATTAAAAAGGCAGTCATTCGAAGCAGAGCTCTAACAATATCTGGGAGAAAATACTACTTCAATACTGTGTCCAAGAGCGGTATTCCCCGAAATGACAAAGACTCTCGTCGTTGATAAAGAAGCCATCGAAAAGGTAAAAGTACAATTTATATCAAATTCGACGGGCTCTTAAAGGCATCTTCTCGGCGGTCGTTGTTATTGTAAACCCAAAAGTATTTCCCAAATTAGTTTTCTAGAAATAATGCGACAATGGAAGTCCTTGGCCGGTTAAAAATTCGATTCTTCCAGTATAAAAACCCGACTTCCGCGGGAACTATTCGATTTTAGTCACCTCTTATGCCTTGCCGCGATTCAATTCTTGAGCCCCAACCTCAGGTTCTCGGAGCTCGTTCTTTATTACCGATAAGCCGGTTAGCCGTGACGTTTTGCCGTTCAACCCCTGCTAAACTCCAGTCAATGACAATTAGAAATAAGTTGTCTTGCATCTCAGACTTAGCGCCGACCTATCTCAGTCTTTGCGTGAACTGTTTAATAACAATTCCACCATTACTCACAAGCCTCCGCAAGCGTCGACCACCATCACTTATGACCTCTTAAAATGTTATTACAACGATCATGAACGCATGAAATTCAGATTAATTATTGCGCCGGCGTAAAATCAAAAGAAAAGGCAAATCAAAATTGAATTTGTAATGAACATGATCAAACCAAAGTGAACTAATTCCGCAGCGAATAGAGAACAAAACACACGTTTCGCCACATGCTGGAAAAGGGCTACCAGTAGGAGAAGCACAAGACTAGCACCAAAAAAGAGAAATTATTACGAAATGGTAGTCAAAGATGAGCAAACATTATATATACATATATATTTTTTTTTAATAAAAAAAGGAGAAAAAATTTGGCTAAATCATGCAAAACTGATTTACGACAACCCTTCACAATGCAAGCGCAGCAGCAGCAGCAACAAGAAGATCAGCACGATCGCTACGATCACCAACCAACGATCAGCCACTCGTTCCAATAGCAACATCACAGTGGGTATAAGTATGGTATATATATATGGTATATATCGTTTTACATAATTTCTGCCAAATCATGTTGAAAGTTAATTAAAACAGAAATTTATCACACTCTTTACTGTTTTTCCTTACTGATCGTCAGTGCGTTCGGCTTTTGTGTCTATTTTTTGTGGAATTTTCTATGCAATATTATTACGTACATACGTGTATGCATGTGTTCATGTGCTACTTCTTCTGTTTAACATGTCTGAATATATTTTTTATAGCTATTGTTTGTGTTCGTATATTAGATGTGTTATTAGAGTAGAGCCACTGATCTAACTGTTATTGATCAGCCAGTGATCGGTGTAGATCATCGAAGATAGTTTAAACAAATGATTTCCGCGCAGCAGGTATGACACGCAAATGTATCTTCAAAGTGTGTGGCGCCGCCCCATTTTCTTGTGAATGTGGAATTTGTGGCGCAAAGAAAGGATTCCGACTACTACTAATATAATATACGAGTATATGTATGCATGGGAATTGAAAGTGATCGTGATATGAAGTAAAATGTGTAGCATTGTTGTGTGAAAGTATGGAATAGAGGGTGTTATTTCATTGAAAAACATTATTTTAGATTGACGTACGTAAGACTGGACATCAGTACTGGTAGGTGATCACCAAAAAATATTTAATTTCGGCTATACCATTTTTGATACTACAATAGTAACGATTTTGCAATTCAGCAATTAATTCGCCGGAAAAATCAGACAAAAATAAATGAAAAAAGATAGGAGTATTTCCAATAAGAGGTATAATATTTTGATATTCAAAGTTCGATGGTTTCGTTGCTTGTGTGGCACGTAGCGCCATCTTGTTGAAAGTACACCTTGCCCAGATCAATACCATCTTGTTTTGGCCAATTATTAATCACCTCTCGATAGCGCAATCCATTCATTTTCGAAAGAGTAAAGTCCAATGACCCCAACGGACCATAAACCACATCAAGGAGTTACACATTGAGGATGGAGTGGATTTTTCAACTATAAATCTTGAATTTTCCGAGCCGTAGATGCGACAGTTTTGCTTATTGACGTAGCCATCGAGGTAGGAATCACTCAAGATGATTTCTCCGTGAAATTTGTATAGTGAATTTTAATGATTTCCATGCGTTGTTGAAGCGTGTGTTGTTCCATTTTTATTACTGTCAATATCAAAAAATCACTACTTCAAAAGCGACATCTACCGGAATAGCTTCAAAATAAAACCTCTTAGTGAAAAACCCTTTATATGAAGATTTGTTCTGAACATCTGATGGATCAAGCCTAGGCAAGCCACAGTTGACTCATCTTAGATACCTGAAACTTGAAGGGTATACATGTTATGTGTACAACTTAGGCATCCGTTAAAAGAAGATTTTCCGGGAAGTGGATCTATTCGAAAAAATTGTATTTGCGCTTCGACTTGTTTGAAATATGGACCACTTACAGCAACATCAAACGGAAACGGTCGTGATCGAAATGCAGTCAGCCGACACATACTGTCTCCAAGCCAGTACTGAATGCCAGGAAGGGTTTTTTTGTGTGTTTTTGATGGATTTGGCTAGGAATCATGGACAATGAGTTACTCTTCTAGAGCCAAACTCTTAATTCGGAGCTGTAGTGTCAGTAATTGAACCGTCTGAAGGAATTAAACGCACAGAAGTGAACAACTTTGACTAACAAGAAGGAAATTGTGTTTCATCAGGACAACGACAGACGATAGAGACTCATCAGATGCGCCAAGAGCTTGGCTGGGAGGGTCTTATGTATTCACCATGTAGTCCGGACCTCACACCAAGTGATTACCATCTGTTCCTGCCTATGGCCAAGGGTTTTTAGCTGTTCTCTGTTGCTCTCAAGAGAAGTCTGTGAAAATCCAATTTTTTGCCAATTCTAAAAATGGTAAATAAAGTCTCCAATTTAATGCAAAAATAATAGATTTCTTACTAATATTAATGTTTCAAAATATATTTATTCAGTACTGATTAGTTCGCTTGAAGATTTGCTTAAGCAATTAATGACAAATGCTTCACCAAACGTACGTACTTAAATTTTTTACTATTTCATTGACAAGTTGTAGCTACCAATTTTCTTCAAAGCCATACCAACATATATATTTACATAATCAAAATTTCAGTGTCGGTGCAATGACGTGGCAAAGCATGATAAGAGAAAAAGATCTGGAACTTCAGCAATGGCAACATACCTAAATGTAATTACATACATACATATGTATGTCGAAGAGTATGTGTATGCTCAAGTATTTTGAATTTCGATAATTTCAATATCAGGTAGCAGCAACTGTTTAACGGTGTAGAAAAAGGAAAAACACTCAAGCTATTCAGTTGTCGTTTTTCTGAATTTTATTGATGATTTAGAGTTTCTACTTCATTTTTTTTTTGTCTTCAGCAGCATACATACATACATAAATATTTTTGCATATAAATTTTAATTGATTTTTTTTTTCAATTTTATTTTTTTTTTAATTTTTTAAATTTTTTTAATTTTTTTACATTTATTAATATTTTTATTTTTTATATTTTTTTGTCTCTCTCACATATCGCCACTATAATTAAATTTGACTTGATAGGGTCCCTTATTGTAAAGTTTTTAATTCTACGCTTGTCAAATTGTCCACTTGAATAATCCATTCTCTCAGCTGTACATATGTATATACCTATGTAAGTAAGCGAGGGGGCATACAAGTGCATGGCTTGTCCAATTACATGTCATAATGCTGTAATGAGTGTACTATTACTAATGTATGTATGTATGTATGTATGTATGTATGTGTGTGCTTGCGCGTGTATTTATTGTTTTCATTCAAATATTCAAATTATGAAGATTGAGCGCCATTTAAACAGGCGCAGGCGGACAGTAAGTCTTGTCGTCGCTGAAGACAGTTCAACCAACAACGACAACAACAACTGACTGAGTTTGACTGATTGACTCTCGACTTGTACCATTTAACGTTTTGTTAGATGCTGCTGTTTTCTTGTTGTTGTTGTTGTTGTTGTTGTTGTTGTTGTAAATCAATGATTCGGTGTTGAGTAGTGGTTGAAAGCAAAGATTTTGGGGAGTTGAAAAGAAAATATTGAAATAAAAAAAAACTCAAAAAAAAAATAAAAAAATTAAATAAGTAAAGCAAAGATAAAAAAAAACTAAAATAAAAATATTAGAAAAAAATTTGGAAAAAAATAAAAAAAATTCAAAAAAATAAAAAAAAAATATTTGAAAAAATTCAAAAAATAATAAAAAAATTCCAATATTTATTTTTTTTACTTTCGAAACTCACACGTGAGAACTCAATGCATCTTTGTAAATACATTTTTAGGTAGAATAAAGCATGTAAATCTATAATTGCTACGCTGTTAGTAAAGTGTTAGCCAAAAAAAAACTACAAAAACACACACACACAACTATTATATCCAGTCAGCTTTTGTTTGCTTGAAAAGCGTCAGCAATCATGAAGAATGTCAAAATTCTTTAGTAAATTTTTTCTTCAATCGACTATTTTTTTTTCTTTTTGTTCTTTTTGTTGTCGAATTATTAATGTTCGATCGATGACTAGCATTATGGTAGCTGTTATAATTTGATTTTTATTGTCTGTTTTCAATTAACTTTGAAAATCATATTTCTTTTTGTTTTTGGGTTTGGTTTTGCTTTTGTTTTTGTAAATGAAAAAGCTTACCTTTCATCACTTGTACATTTTCTCTAGTTAAATGTTAAGATTTTTGTTTCTTTTGTTGTATTTCTACGTGTATGCTTCGCATTTAGCGTTGTATTCGTTGATTGTTGGAACTAATCTTTAATATGTAAACAAGTTTTAACCATAATTATTAAAAACGATACGTCATTGTGTGTTCATTTCATGCTATTTCTTTGAGTTTGGTGTTGCATGCTTTATTATTAAGTGACAAGCGTTGGCAACGCGAGTAAGCTTTATGCGCGAACTGGGCAGGCGAGTCGTTATGAGCCCGATGATTATCGCGCAAGGTTAGGAAAATTCAGTATTTTGAAGGACTTTAGGGAAATTCGAAATATAAAATTCCCCTTTATGTAATCGTTTTCACCGTTACCGTCTCAAAAGAAACCCTTGTCCTTATTGGAAAAAAATCGATTTTCATAGACTAGCCACTGACAGTTGGTAATCGCCTGACGTGAGATTCGGACTATAAGTTGGATGCATAAGAGCAATTCAACCAAGCTCGTGTAACTTCTTACGAGTCACTACCGAGGTGTGTGGTCTAGCGCTGTCCTGACGAAACACAATTCCTCTCCTCTCAGCCAAAGTAGGGCGTTTCTGATCGATGGCTTCCTTCAGACGGTCCAATTGCTGACATAAGCAACCCATAGTAGACGATGATTCGTTTGCCAATCCCACCAAACACACAACAAAACCTTCGTGACCGTCAATTCTGGCTTGGAAACCACGAGCGTTTTCACTTGATGTTGCTGGAAGACATCCCTTTTTCATCACCAGTCACCATCCGCTGCAGAATTGGTTCAATTAAGCAACGATTCTCAGATGGAAGTTCGGTCCATAAGGTTTTTTCTCGTTAACTCATGTGGTACCCATGCCTTAAGCATCTTTGTATATCCAGATTTTGTCAAGTGATCCCAATGGGTGTTATCTATGGAACGTTTAGCTCCTGGGCAATCGAGACAGTGCTCACATGTCTATCAGACTCGATGATTTTCTTTATTTTATTGAAATTTTCGGGAATGGAGCATTCTTATATCAAAACAAGTTAGTTTAGAGTTACTTATGTACTTCTCCGGGTTTTCTTATCGTCATTGAAAACCGTAAGGCGGCCGCAATAGCCGAGTGGTTTGCATCGCGTACTGCCATTTGAAAGGAAGAAAATTAATCTCTCTAACTGCGACCACCCCTTGGCAGGGAATGTCAAGCCCTCCGAGTGTATTTCTGACATGAAATAAAAGCTCCACATAAAAAAAACACCGTCTCTTCGGAGGTGGTTTAGTATAAACTGTAGGAACCTCCATCTTGTTCGAAAAACATCGAACGCGTATCGCAAATTGGAGAGGGAACTCGGCCGAAAATCGCATCAGCGGTTACTAAGCGTGTTCTCATGGGCTGGAAAATTCTTACGACACATTATGGCGTATTTTGCATTTAAAGCCCAGCAAATATGGCTTTATTGCGAGAGAAATTTCCCGGTCGCGTTAACTCTCGCTTCGGCGGTGTCAATTGGTCACGCAGATCGTACGATTTAACACCTTTGGACTTTTTTTTTGTGGAACTACGCGAAAGGCGGTGTTTATGTGGATAAACCTTTAACTTTTGAGCACTTGAAAACCAACATTCCTCAAGTTATGGCTGAGATACCGCCCAAAATGTGCCAAAGAGTGTTGAAAAATTTCCTCAAACGTATCGAAGTTCGCGAAATTTCGCGAGGCGATCATTTGTAGTGTTTCACATATAATGCCAAGGTTCAAACCTTATAATAAAAAAGGAATTTCATGAAAAAAATTAATTTAAATGCATTTTATTTGTATTTATCTTCGAAACCGCAAAATGCATAACTCTGCAATATACATACCTTTTATTGCAATGCTTTCTTGATAGTTAAAATATTAAACTCCTTTCCTAACAACTCTCACAAAATCGTTAACCTCACTTTTGGGAAAAAAGCTTGGCCTGAAATTATGGCGCAATTACGAGCTTTAAAGCTTAAAGGCTTTAAAGCTTCAAAATTGCGCAAAAATGTATCATGAAATATTCAGGAATCGATTGAGCATAGTTTTAGGCGCAGTAATGCTTACAACAGTGAGGCTAATAAGTTTGTGAGGTTCATTAGAATGAAGCTGCGGCATAAATTAGTTTCTATTATTTTAATTAAATTGCAAGATTTAATTACTTTTAATTAAAATTACAGTTAATTGCACTAAATTATTTAAGTATTGTAGATTTGAGAAAATTAAAATAAATTATTATTTACATATACAATACATACATATTACATAATATATAATATATCTTTTCACTGTAGCTTACTAATTTAATTTAATATAACATTTTCACTTACGAATAAACAGAGAATAATTGAAACAACGATTATTGCATTAAAGATTGAAACTATTGCATTTTTCTTCTAATACACATATATACGAGTACACAATATGTGTTCCTAATTCACGCCTTACGCTTCGAGACATTTCCATTGATCAGACTTACGAATCCTGCATCGCGCCTTCAGCTTATTGTTAATGCTCACATAACCTCAACACTTCCCATACTCGGTGCAGCATCACCTTCGTTACGCCGTTACACTGTCTCCCCACTGCACGCCCCATCCTGCAACACCACATTGATCTCCTCATCCGAGTGCTTTGAATGCGTCGAGTTCGTTGGCGATGGTGTCGGTGAATCATCACTAAATGTGAGCAATTTTGATTGTTGTTGTTGTTGTTGCTGCGTAGCCGCAACATATTGTCGGGTGAAATTGAGTGCAAGCATTGCCTCTGACAGCGTCGGATTCGTTGCTACCATTGAACGAAAAGCGCTATGCTCACCGCCCATTAATAATGGAACTGATGCTGTGGGCGATGGGTAGACCCCCGGTGAGGTGGCGTGTGGCAGATGTGGGAGAAGAGACGATTTTTTGATCTTCGCAGTGTCGCGGTTGGGGTGATGTGGATGATGCATGGTTTGGTGATACTGTTGGTGTTGTTGTTGTTGTTGTTGTTGTTGCAGAGAGGTACTCATATTTAGTAGCGCTGAGGTGTTGGAGTTGTGTGACGTTGTTGGTGTTGCTGCTCCTGTTGCCGCTGACGTTGTCTGTGCTGTCACCGATTGTTCTTTCAGATCTCCTATAGGGATGAAAGCGTTCACCAGCTTGTGTGTATAGTTCAACGTATGATTTGCCATTCCCATTGACATTGCTGTGTAGTAAGCGTTTGTTGTAGGCGCTTTGTTGTTGCTGTTGTATTTGGTTGGTGAATGTGGTCGCTGCATCATTGTGGCATTGCATTGTGGTGAGCTGGATCGCCGCTGCTTCAGTTGACTGACACGCTGATGTCGGCGCCATTTCGCTCGTCTGTTGGAAAACCAAACCTAATTTTGATCAATACGAAGAATACAATTTGTTAGTTGGTAAAATGGTCTAGGAGTAAATTAACACGAGGTCGGAGGTAGAGGACAGATGCAGTAGACTCAGTGGGAGGAGGAATAGGTGGAGAAGAGTGGGTCTTAAGGGAGAGTTAGTAGTGGATGTGGCTTAGAAAGTTGAGTAAGAGAGAGAGAGAGAGAGAGACTAAGGAGGAGGAAAAAATGTGTATGAAGAGGTTCGGGAATAATATGCAGAAAGGAAAAAGGGTTTTATGATTTTTGTTTTTTAATATGAACACATTAAAATACAGCTGAAGAAGAGGAAAACAGAGGTTAACTTATTTAGCATAACCTTAACATAAAGAGCTTCCGAACCGCCAACGATCTACTCCAAGCCAAAAACACTGTGCACAACGCAACAGAGCTTACGTTCATCCAACAGCAAGCTTTCCAAACAATCATCCGAACAAAAGAATACCGTAGATAGTAACCAAACTGACTCTAACCAAGGGATCTGTTTCACAGTACTAGGTATTGGACCTTCACCCTCACACGTTCACTGACTCCGAATGAAGTGTTCGTGAGAGCTTGGAGCTGCATCCAATAATCAAGGGAATACTGCTTGAGTTCCAGCTCACATGGATGTACGAGGTGTGACAATTAAGTAGCGAGACTGATTCCATAAAAAACGTATATTTCAAAATTATTCTACGACTCCCCCTGTCATCCCTTTCAAAGTAGTCCTCTTGGGCAGCTATATAACGATTCCAGCGCGTTTTCCATGCTTCGTAACATTTCTGGAACGCTTCGACTGGGATGTCCGCGAGTACCCTCGACACGGCCGCCTGGATGTGCTCAATGGACTCAAAATGGGTTCCTTTGACCACCGATTTAGTTTTAGGGGACAAAAAAAGTCACAGGGTGACATACCGGACAAATAAGTTGGTTGTTGCAACACGGCGATCGCTTTAGAGCCCAAATACTGGGACACGCAGAGGCCGGTGTGGCACGGCGCGTTGTCGTGATGAAGGATCCAGTTACGAGCGAAGTCTGGGCGCACCCTGTTGACTCGCTTTCGCAATCCTTCGAGTACTTGGCGATAGTAGTCTTGATTTACGGTTTGCCCCGGTGGAAGAAATTCTTTGTGGGCGATTTCACGGCTATCAAAAAAGGCAATAATCATCGTTTTCACCTTCGACTTGCTCATGCGACCTTTTTTCGGGAGGAGGGTGTGCGTTTGGTTCCCTGGTCGTTTTGAAAACCCCAGCTATCATCGCCTGTAATAACTCCATCAAGCAGCGTGGGATCGTTTGTTGCAAATTTTATCGCGACGAAATTTATCAATGGAGAGGAGAAGGATGCCGGGAGAAGGGAATGAAATTTCAAGGTCGCAGGGTTACCACAATTGCGGCAATATATTCGGTATTATTACTTTATTGTCAGGTTGATAGGAAGAAATTACGACAGTTCATAAAACCAAACGGAACGCATGGTGGCGGTACGAGGGAGGAGTTTCCTCAATTGCTTAGGTGTGGCCGCTAGAGGTCAGGTCTTCAACTAACCAATTAATCAAGGGATGGGACAGACTGAATTTAGTGGAGCTGTACGGCGACTGATGTAGTCGCGTCTGTGCGCCTTGGGACTGATGCTCAATATTCTAAATGTGTTCGTTTCATTGGTATGGAACCCTTCTGATTATAATTCTGATATGGAAAGACGGTCAGAGATAATGTATCAGCATGCGAAAAAGTTGGCTCTACTTGCACTTCTGCCAACATTGTAGGGACTGGGCGGATGCTCGGCATCAAAAAGTTCAATAAACAAATCTTGTAGGTTGCGAGGAACTGCAGAGATGTGAATACCCAACTTAAACAACGAACGATTATAATAGTAAAAAGTGAGAAGAAGTCTCCATTTTGGGATTCTTCTTTGGGCAGTTCCCTTTGACTCCTTGTAGGTCCTTCACAAAAAAGAAATCCTCTAGAAGATCTAGGAATTAATCATTGAAGCTCTCGGGACTCTAAAACTTCATACATTTTTTGAAGGGTTTTTAAGAAAAAAAGATCGCTTTTTCATCGCATTTGCTTCTGCTTTGGATCCCTCTACAAAGACATAATAAAGCTTTAGAAATGTTAACAGGGTTTACTCATAAGACTTATTTGAGTGCAGTCCTGTCCAAGAGATAGAAGCTTTTCTTCTTAAGATACAGCAGATATGTTAACGAGACGCGCTCTCCCCATCTGTATTGACGCAAAGGAGTAAGGCTTCAAAAATTTTCTGGAAGGATGGGATTCTTCCTTCATATCAGACGGAGAGTCGCGCCCGAAAAAGATTCTCACATGCAGATTTTTATTACGACCTCGGATGCTCTTATATTCATTTTTAAATATCTACAGTAAGATAGGTTAATTAGAAATAATTGTAAAGGTTAATCCAAGCCCAAACATAACAAACAAGAACCCTTTAAATGAGGTCAGACCCTCAAATTTCTTTAATTCTGTAAACGAACAGTGGACAAATCAAATGTACCCACCTGCACACGTGCTTCACTCAAAGTCGTTCGCGCTGCCAGTTTCTCTCTCGTGCTCACACAAGGATAATGTGACTTCTCAAACTCCTTCTCTAGCTCATCCAATTGGTCAGAGCTGAATGTGGTACGATTTCGACGAAATTTCGGCGTATCACTGTCATCGCTATCAGAATCTTCACCTTCAATATCTGCAATGATGACACATGCAATAACAAGACTCCTTCAGTCCATCAGTTACCTTGTGAACTTACCTATCATGCGACTTGCATCGGGTGAGCCCAATGTCTCATGACTACCCGCACTGGGTGATAATGCTGGTATGGAAATATTAGAATGCGTCGATGTTAGACTGCCGGGTGGTAAACTATGCGTAAAACCACTAGCACCCACCCCCGCTGGTGCACCAGGCGACCATAGGTGGTGCGGCGGTGGTGGTGGTGGTGCTGCCCATGCGGGAAAGCCGGGATGTGTAGGATGCATGTAAACATAACTGGTAGCACGTGCAAATTCAGCTGCTGCACGCTCGGCAGCACGATTGCGTAATATCCGATTGATCGAGGATACAGAGGGCGCAGTTGCGTTTGTGCAAACACCTGAAAAGTAGAAAGAGAGATAGCATTTGATTATATTATTTTGAGATAAACGTCGATTTCTTCGACTTTAGTCGAAAGTAGTAAGAACTTCGGGTTACATGTTGATTCCTTTGAGGGTTTTGCACCTGGCGGTGAGGATATGAGTCTATCCTTAAGGGTCTTAGTAACAATCTACTCTACGACTGCCGAGGTGGCGGTGCGACCCAGAGTAAAGTACCTTTGAAAGATATCAGCACGATACGGACGAATCGCCTTAGCCTATCGTTCGCACGGTACATTGGCTCTTTGGTGTCGTAATCTAATCGATTGGGTTTTATAGAGTCGCAGTGGATAATAACAAAAACAGCTGGAATATATAGATAAGAACCTCATCACTGACTGCACAGTACCATACACTAAGCTTCAGACTCTACGCCAACCCAATTTCCTTAATGGATTACTCGGTGGGATGACGTACCTGGAGGTAAGCTGGATGATGGACTGTGACCTTATGAAAAGGAGGGTGGATGAATTTTCGGAAATTTACATTGGTTCTAGATCCAGTGGCTCTCGATGCGCTGGAGTCTGTAATTAAGAAAGCTATTTCAGAGCTTCGGCTGGATGGTTGGTTGGTTGGATCGAAGAGTAGGCTGAGGATATGACCAAAAGCGACCGCACCTAAGCTTTTGAGTAGACTTCTTTTCTTCCTCCGCTCATCTCAACTATGCATTTTCGAATATTTCGTTCGATGAACTGTTTCAATTTCTTCCAATCATATGGTACATGCCCACCTCCATAAGGCTGGAGCTGGAAGCAACGTGAAAGATATGAAAGATATATAGGGGTATATGACCCGCTCCACAAGAATACTGAGTTCTCTTGATGGAACTATTCTGTCTACAATCGATGTTGTCCCAGAATAATTTAGATCTGCGTCCCCTGTTGGAAGTGTTCCAGGACCTTGCGTTTACCCTTAACTTTGTACCAAAAGCCAAATAGCTTTAAACATTAAAGCGGCTGCTCTTGGAAGACAGAGTTTTAGTCATTGAGTTTGAAGCTTGAACCTTAATTATTAGGGTACTCGCAGATGAACCCTTCTTCTGTGTCTATCTCGGTTTTTCACTTATCAGTATAGATATGGTTATTTGCATTGTTACCAATCGGTTATATCCGAACATTTACGTTGTCCTTTCGGGGTGGATCACGGAAGCCTAAAAGTGCTCACATAGTGACACCTTGCGCTTACGGTAAAGACCCGGAGTGACTATTGATTCAGTGGTAGACAAACCTATATTGCGAAAGCTTTCCTTTTTTAATTATAAAAGCTTCTTTAGTATGAAAGCTTCCGCTTTAATTAAAGCTTTTTCGCTTTAAAATCGAAAAATTAATCGAAACTACGAAAATAAATCCCACTGCACAGCTTCAGCCGACGGAAGAAATATTTCAGCGCCTAAAACAAATTATAGTTCGAAAAAAGTGTAATTTATTTACAGGAAGCCCGAAGTAGTAGCTGTTGTAGTTAAGTTTAATTGCAATTGACATTACCAGGTACCAGAGTGGTGTCCGTTTGCTAGCTTTAATTACAAACAAACAGTAAAAGAACACGAGCAGCGTGAAGGAATAAGATGGGAAAGATGTGTGTACTAAGCTTCAGTGCAACCAGCTAGTCAGCCAGGCAGCCAGCCAGTCAGTCAGCCACGACGAGACAACAATTTGATGTGAACGATCGATATCAAAACCAATTTGAATGTAGTGACTGACTAAATGTCAAGTTCGAAGAAGAAGTACGCGCGCCTAGGCATGAGGGGATGAAGACCAAAAACGAGTGCAGATAATAGCGAGGTAAGCAATGAGGAAACATGAATGGCGAAGACTACCAAACGGAGAGAACTTTTTTGAGATGATCTTTATGCTGTCGTCATTGATGTTTCTGGCTGCTGCTGCTGCTGCTGCGACTGTTGCTGTGGCACGCTGACCAAACGATTGTTGTGACAGCTGCGTAGCCGAAACAGCGGTTGAGAGTGGTGCTGAGTGGAGTGGACACACAAAGGAAAACAGAAAAAGAAGGCAAGAAAACCGTGAGCAGAGGCAGCTCAGTCAGTGACGAACACATTGATTGCGATTGTGCCGCATTTACATATCAATCTTTCCGCATACGAAACGCGTGTCTTTACTTGTTTCAATTGTTGTTGTTGCTTCTGCAAGTTTTAGAATAACGTTACGCGTTGGTTTGTGCAGTTCAACCCTCCGGCCTGCGTATTTCGCATTTACTCGTACGTACGCGTCTGCGCCTGATTACGACTCTATGGCGTCCGGATGCTAATAAATTAGACTATCGATAAATCTGCGAAGTGCAACAATACATTACATTTGCTCCGGCTCCTCAACGTATGTACTTGATGTGCGGTAAGTATATACATACATACATACATATGTAGTTGGAAAGGAAGCATTTATTTGGTCGGTCTCCGTGTCGCGCACAGTCCATAAATACATCAGAAACCCTAACCGACCGTCCACCGTCGACCACCGACCACCAGCACCGGTGTTGGCGCTGCCAGCGGTGAACTTGGTGTTTGTCGCAGCGGTGAGTGCGTAACTCTCCGTCAAAAGCGCTGGAATTACAGCGCGCCAGCGTGTAGTTATACATATTTGTCTGCGTGTGTGTGGCTCTGGCTGTAATCGCGATTCATTCGCAATTTGTTTGGCCAATCATTTTGGTCGCAACTCTTCTTCTGGGGGGTTGACGGCGTCACTTAATGAGGCAAACCATCAAACACGGGTAAGTCAAGTGAAGTCGAGCCAAGACGAGTCAACAAAAAAAGCTGGTCAATCGCGCTGGTAAGCTGGGTAGGCAGGCAGACAGGCAGCCAGTCAGTCATTGGTTTTGCGTTGCGCACCCACAGAGAAGATTTGTGTCTTACAAATTTATATCTTGTGCGTTTAAAAATGTATATGTATGTGCGTACTCACCTTCCGATATCAGTCGTTCGCGTATTTCCCACGCAAATATGGTTGGATTATCGCATTTGTATTGCTCGATTTTCGAGACGACAGCGGGCGTCGCAACTTTCGGCTTTGATCCGCCGATTAAGCCAGGTGGCCTCAGCGTACCTGCAATTAATGAAATTAAACAGATATGAACATGAATAATCACACGGCGTAACTAGTTGATGGATGCTTTTTGGTTTGGTTTGGTTTGGTTTTTGGATACGCAGTGGAGATTTGGGTATTGATAAAAATCATTTAAAACGAATTTGAAGCCGAAGGAAAACGCAACAAAGTAAAGGAGGAGAAAGAGGAGGAGGAGGATAAGGAAGAAGAGGGGTATGAGGAAGAGGAGGAGAATAAGGAAGAGGAAGGGTATGAGGAAGGGGAGGAGGAGGAGGAGGAGGAAGCCGAAGAGGAGAAGGTGGAGGAGGAGGAATATCAGGAAGAGGAAGAGGAGAATCGAAAGAGTGGAGTGATGTAGGATTTCCCTTCCTCTGAATCCATACCTGCGACTTGGCCAGTTCTCATCAATGACGGTTCTATATTCTATATTGGAGATACCAAGTAGATTCAGATCCCTCTCTACCTGGTCTTTCGGAGGGGAGGTCCTCTGCTTCCACCGGCAGGTGCTGCATCGAAAACTTTCAAAGCTGAGTTATTCTTATTCATCCAATCAACCAACCAACCGTATCGATAAGAAAATATACGGCAATGTCACAAGAAACCTACTCAATCTATATATTTTTCTCTTGTCTGGAACCGACTCATTCGTTGTTACTATCGTCCCCTATTCTATGTTGTAGTACTTAGTTGTTGTTGTTCTTACACTAAGCAGTTCCCTAGCCCCTTCCCCTATTCTATGATGTAGTACTCAGTGTTGTTGTTCCTCTTACACTAAGTGATTCCCTAGACTAGTCCAAGCCCGTCGAAATAGTTCGTTTCTGGTCCTTCCATTCGATGACCTAGATGACTAGTGATTAACAACAACCACAATAATAATAACAATAACAGCAAAAAACAGTTCATTCAATGGGTTCGTTGAGCAAAAGGGAGTGAGGTTAGATGAATCAGTTCAAGCGAAATGTAAAGCGTTGGTTAGCGTCATGCGGAAACTCAAACCCAATTTATGCCCAGCTGGTTATATCGCGGTCGAGTATAGATAAGTAGGAGTTTAGCCGGTCATGATGAGTGACAAGTTTTTGTTGGTAGGATGATGGAATGTTTTTTTCTTCAGACACCGAGGTTCCAGTGCAATTTCTCTGAACATTTCATTTGAGCTGCAAATGAAGCAGTCTTTCCTCGTCCCCTTACAGCTTACTGCTTTTGAAGGTGTTTTTCTGGAGAAGTGTGTGCCTTACAAGTATAAAATTCCTTATTTTCTAAGCCAAGATTGTTGTATATCGAATTTGCAATCGCTTTATTAATATGTCATAATCAGGGCAAATTGAAATTTGCGACGAGCCAAAAAGGCGTGAAAAGTTGAATACTCAATAAGCAATAATCATGTAGGTATCAAATTAGTTGGGTGAATATAAAATATATCAAATCAACTTGGCATAAATCATGTGGGTGTAATTTGTGGTGTTGTGTTGTGTGCGCTACTGTTTGGTGGTTTAAATATTGAATAACAATCTGATTTTGATTAATCTCAGTTTTATATGGAAATGGTTTAAATTATTATAAACCAATGCAAACAAAGCGATCTCCAGCCCATTGAGCGGAGCGAAATTCCCCCACGGATGGTTATAAGGCTTCAGTTCTTGAACCAATCTGACTTTGTAAGCCTTTATAAAGGGATATTGCTATGGAAAATCCTGCGCAAAGAAGCTCGAGAAAGAATTAAATCCTGCGAACGAATTATATATTTTTTTTATTTTGTTATAATTGTTTTTTTTTTTTATTTCAATTTTATTTCATTTCATTTCATTTTTTTTTGTTTTAGTTTATTTTATTTTTATTACTTTATTTTATTTGGTTTTATTTATTTTACTTCATTTTATTTTATTTTATCTTATTTTATTTTTATCTGTTATATATATTTTATTTTATTCCATTTTGTTAAATTTCATTTTAAATTTATTTTATTTATGTATTTTTTTTATTTATTTTTTTTTTATTTTATATTCTTTATTTTATTTTATAAATTTTTTAATTCCACTTAATTTTATTTAATTCTTTAATTTAATTTGATTTAATTTTATTTTATATCATTTCATTATATCATATATTTCATAACTTCATTTAATTTAATTTAATTTAATTTAGTTTTATTTTATTTTATTTTTCCTTATCTTAGTTTATTTCATTTAATTTAATTTAATACATTAGTTAGATTGATTTGATTTGAATTTATTTTATTTTATTTTAATTTATTTTATTTTACCTTATTTTTATACATTTTTTTAATTTGATATAATTTTTTTCATTTAATTTAATTTAATTTGATTTAATTTAATTCAGTTTTATTCTACTTTATTTCTCTCCTTATCTTAGTTTATTCCATTTTATTTAATTTTAATTAATTTAATTTAATTGATTGATTTGATTTGAATATTTTTTTAATTTATTATTTTAATATTTTAATATTATTTTAATTTATATTATTTTATTTTATTATATTTTATTTCATATTATTTAATTTATTTTATTTTATTTATTTTTTGTTTTATTTTTTTATTTATTTTATTTTATTTTATTTATTTATTTTATTTTAATTTAGCTTAATTTATTTTATTTATTTATTTAATTTATTTTATTATATTTTATTTAATTTTAATTGATTTTATTCTTTTGTTTTATATTTTTTAGTTTATTTTGTTTTATTTTAAGTTATTCAATTTCATGTAGTTTTATTTCAATTTATATTCTTTTATTTTAAAGTATTTAATTTAATTTAATTAACTTTTTATTTAATTTTAGTTATTTTATTTTTTTCTATTTCATTTTGCTTAATATATTTTATATTATTTTATTTCGTTTTACCTTATTTATTTTATTTTGTTTTATTTTAAGTTATATTACTTTATTTTATTTTCTTTGTTTTATTTTTTTATTTTTATTTTATTTTATTTATTTATTTTATTTTATTTTAGCTTAATTTATTTTATTTATTTATTTCCTTTATTTTATTTTATTATATTTTATTTAATTTTAATTGATTTTATTTTTTTTGTTTTATATTATTTAGTTTATTTTGTTTTATTTTAAGTTATTCAATTTCATGTAGTTTTATTTCAATTTATATTCTTTTATTTTAAAGTATTTAATTTAATTTAATTAACTTTTTATTTGATTTTAGTTATTTTATTTTTTTCTATTTCATTTTGCTTAATATATTTTATATTATTTTATTTTGTTTTACCTTATTTATTTTATTTTAATTGATTTAATTTAACTTTTTTTTTAATTCAGGTTATTATATTTTATTATTTTTTTAATGTATTTTTTATTTGAGTTATTTTTTTAATAGCTTATTTCTTTTACATACCTGAGTGCACTACTGACCTTCAACATTAACACAATTTTAATTTAAATTTTGTGCCTGCAGCATTGTAACGAACTTTCCGCTAATTTAAAGTATGATTTGTTTGGTTTATTTTTCTTTTTTGCTTTTGTAATGCAAATCGCTTTTGGGCGAATAGAACAATAAATAAGCAAAATACTAATTTACCCACATTTTAATTGTTTTTGATTTTTTTTTCGTACAAAGTTTTCGTTTGTTTTCATCGTTTTAGCGGTTTTATGCAATGCTATCAGTGGCAATCCAATTACCAAGCACAAACCTATATATATGTATGGTATGTATGTATGCACATATTTACTTTCGACATTTTTTCTTTGGTTTTTTTTTCGCTTATTTACACAGCATTTGCCTAGTATTTTGCGCAAACAACGTGCATCTAACCAATTTGTTCGCACATTTCAATATCTCAATGACACATTTGAATGGCTATACATTTGTACATACATACATATGTATGTACATATATTAGCAATTTGTTTGCGAAAGCTGACTTGCTTAGTCGCTAAAGCCGCCACCAAAGCCACAATGAGTTAAAAGTGCCGCTAGGTAAAGTTGCTACGACCGAAGCGTTACTTTCAAACAGTAATAAACGCATAAAGAAATACAAAACAAACATACATACATATGTACGTACCTACATTCATATGTATAACATCTTCGAACGCAAACTGCATAAGTAGCGATGGAGCACAAAATTACATTTTAACATATTTTCATATATGTATTTATATGTAAATGTTTGTATGTATGTACTATTTGTGTGCCTTGCCTACCTGCCTATCTGTCATACATGCATTTGTTGTTGGCTCTAACGTATGTGTGTACGTTCAATCGCCTAACCATTCGGCCGTCCGTCCACTGAGTAAATGATAACTCATCGGAAGCTGTTGACAGCCGATTATTTGTATTTCAAATTACGCAAATTACAACAGCAGCAACAATAACAATAACAACAACAAAACAAAAGCAAAGTGTAAACATTGTCATTGCAATAGTTGCAATTGATGCTGATGTCGCCGCTACTGTGTAATTACAAATATGCAAATACTTACAACAAAAACAATAAACATCATAGTAATTTGTAGAGACAGACAAATCGCCGCCGCCGGAAGTTCTGTTTCGCACTAAATATAAGTATGTGCCGCAACTAGACAATAATAACATGCATAGCAACAACAATAACAACAACTAAACATATACACATACACAGCAAATATGCATACATATGCATGTATGTATGTATGTAGTATGCATGAAAGTACATACAATCTGCTTATGATTTTAATCAGTAAAAACATCTGGTAAAAAAAAAAAATTCCAATAATAATAATTACGTGAATGACTACGGGCATTCTCATTCACTCGCCCGCCGCACTCGCCACAATATTCACTCGCCGCTCATTTCATTCATTCATTCATTCATTCATCTGTCCATACCGTTGAAACATTCATTCGCATTGCCAACTAAACCGAAAAAAAAACAAACACATTTCTGGCATTTATTACAATCGCTGACTTTTTTTTTTGCTGTTGCTGTTGCTGTTATTATTGTTGTGTATTTTGCGGTAGCCGCAGCTGGTAATTAAAGTCAACAATTAGAAATCAGATTAAACGATTAAAATTATGTGAAATATGTACATACGTGCGAGTATATGACGAGCGATTGCGAATTCACGCTGAGAAAAGTGTACTACATATGTACATATGTACATAAGTATGTATTGTGGTATTGGAATTGGAAATTTTAAAGTCGTGCGGGAAATATTCACTGGCTGATTGTGTGTAATTTGCAATCACACAAACAATTTGTTTTACAATAGTGAAGTGATATTTTGCCTAGATTTGCTAGTTCGAAGAAAAAAAAAATAAAAAATAACTAAAAATAAAATTCAACCAATTTTTAGCTAGTTTAGTTAGCTCTTCCAGAGTTTTCGAAAAATGAGCTGGCAATAGGTTAGTTAGCTTATACTGGCTGGGCTTTAATTCAAAGAGAATTAGTGAGAAAATACGCCTGAGCTCCCACGTCACTGTGACAACCATAATATTAATGTCAGCCTTGTAATCCCATGCAGAATAACTCTTGCAAACAGATGCTACTTTGTAAAGTCCTCCTCTCTCAAACTCTACCAGTCCTTCAACACTCTCGTCCAGATATGTGGTGCAGAAGCCTGGTGTCGGATGTCTACATTCCACGAGGAGGCATTGGGAGTCTACGAGTGATAAGTTTAGTGAACGATTTATGGTCCTTTACGTATGCGAAATCGCAGACGATGGTATTTTGAGCTGTAAGAGTTATACGATGATACCGCATGACATTGAATGAAGAGAAGGTGACTAGACTGTCTAGATCATGTCGTCCGAATGAATGAAAGCACTCCAGCTGGCGGAAGCAGTGAAAGAGGAAGACTTGCATTCTGTTAGAAGGATCATGTGGAGAGCTACCTAGTTTCACTTGTTATTTACAACTGCCGCCAAACAGCTAAAAGATGGAACGAATGTCACACTATTGTTAATTCGGCTATAATTGAGTTAGTGTTGCCAACGCCAATAAAGAATAAGAAGAATTAGTCGTTGTGCCAAAGCTTTATGCAAAGCTCAAGCGGGACTTTTCACTCAGTTTTGGATATTATCTATGCGGCAAAAAAAATAGAGTAGGCGTTCCAACTTCTTACGCTTGCCTACTTCTGTGAACTTCCTAAATTGTAAGCCGCTCAGGCATTCCATCTCACCCTGATCGGTACTGTAGCATCCCGGAAATTGCATTTATAGTCTTTAGCAACTTTCGTGTACTGGTTTGGTCAGCTAGGCATGGATTTCACTTTTTGCAAGTACAAAATCAACTAGCTCGTTCCCCGCAATACCCTCGTGGCTTGAAACCTAGTAGATATGCAGGTTCTTCTCTGCAGTCAGCTTAACCCTGCTTCCAAGAACGTTTGATGCTTTGCATATGGTTTCCTGCGGAGTCAGCTAGCTAAGTGGTTTCCATGCCGCGAAGACTCCCACCTGGAAAATATTGCAGTACACCGGAAGCTTTAAGAGTTGCCTGAGATTTAGCTCCGCACAATAGTTACCGGCGCCCACTTCGTAAACCATTTTTGATCCGTCTGCTGGAGTATTGTACGTTTCCGCAGCCTTTGAAATATAGGTTGTAATCTTCCAACTCAGATAAAGCGGGAGCGGACGTGGTCTATTTTTACTTTTCTTTTCTTTGACTGAAATGCACTGGTCGAGAAGTCTGGTCCCAGAGTAAACTCCTCGAACTCATCTGTGTAAAAATTCACTGTTTCTCGCTTCCAAATTACTCTACCACCTCAATCACCCATAATAATGGGTATAAAAGTGAGTACGTTCTTGTTATTGGGAGCCAAATGAGAGACGCAGAGATCTGTATGTTTAGAGTCGAAATTCAAGTCTGGCAGAATCCTCGCATGTCCAGACCTATTATTGTTGTTTTTGCAGTCATAGATATATTGTCCAAAGTAGTTTTTGGGGAATGTTGCAGGAGTGACAGACCCGAGTATCGCGAGAATTCTTGGACCTTAGTCCCCTTTTACAAGAGGCATACCTTACCCTGCAGAGGTACATGCCCAGACCTCGAACCGTGTAGTTGTGATCAGTTTATCTAAATTTTAAAGCAGTTTATCACTGGGCGGCCTTACCAGTAATGCCACCCCGACATACCGTATGTATGTATGTACCGTAACGTATGTCCAGCATGTAACGGCACTAACCACTTCTTTACATGCCCCCTAAAACCAATACATCTGATCCCCCTCTAACATTGGTTCAAACTCGTCGGAACAGCTCGTTTCCTGGACCTACCGTTAGAAGATCTCGGTGACTTGGATTAACTAGCCTAATTCCTAAGTTGGGTTGGTAATGTTGATAGGTATTGGTATTGAAGGCTAGGGTTAAAGTGGTGCAAAATGTTCTACTGATACTACACAACTTCTAGTTGTTGCTGACTCGAGCGCCTTCCACGAGACCAATATCGCAGGAAACATATTAAGCTTGACCATGGTTTCATGGGGGCAGTGCCACAATTGCATCTTGGATGACAAACCCTATTGATTACCGACGAAACCTCCACTAGAATATTATTTGTATGTCAACTTTTGCCCGATCTGCTCGATCCTCGGTCTCCAAGACAGTTTTGGGGATGACCCAAAGTGGATGGCTTTGTCAACTAGTTTTAGTGGAACTCACAAAAGTAACGGAGTGTTTGGCAGTGCATAATACCGTGAGGAAAGTTCGGTCACACCTGGACGGGGAACGCCGACCCCTCCGAGTGTATTTCTGATAGATAGAAGGAGTTTGGAGTCATTATCTTCATATATCACATCAACAAACACTTACCCAGTAACTTAGAGACAGCGCCTTGTTGCGTCAGCATGTGCTGAGCCAAATCATAGCCACGCAAACCGAACCGAGAAAGTTCCAACAGCCGATGTTGCGACATCAGCGCGTTCAGCGTTGAATGCGGAGCCGGATGAGCATTTGCGAAGATACCGCTCAAACTCGAAGCGTTCGCCATGCCCGGCGGTAAAGCAGCAGGCGGAGGAGCGGCTGGGAGACCAACTGTAAAGAGGGAAAATAAAGCAGAGAAAGCAAAAAGCAAGAAGAAGAAATTAGTGAAATGTATAAAAGAAATGATAAAATTACACACTAATTGTTGGAAGACTCTATAAATCAGGCACAAAAAGAGAGAGAGAGAAAAAATGTGTCAATGCGCTTGTAATTTGTGCAAAGTGTGCAACCGCGTAGGCCAACGCTGCGACTTGCGAATGCATTTCTTTTGTTTTTTGTTTTTTTTTTTTTTGTTTTGAGTTTGGTTTTGTTTTTGTACAGCGCAAAGATGCGAACAAAAGTTTAATTTGCTTTTACTTGGAATTTAAACGAGGCATCACACAGAAATTCCGCACATTGCGCGCCAACACCATCAACTTGTGCGCAACAAATTTGTTCCGTTGCACTGTCAACACAATTACCTTTGAAGTTGTTGCAACTGTTGCACACACGCACACACACACACACGCATACACCTCAGACATGCCAACAACCTAGAGGAGCGCATGGACGCAACGAAAAAAAACGCGTGGCGGCGGCTAAAGACCGACAAGCCGGCAAGTAGCTAAGTGAGTAAGAGAGTAAGTTTAAGGAACTCCAAATGCCTTGAGTAAACAAGCAAAGCACAAAAAAAAAACCAAGAAAGAAGCTGGAAAAAAGTGCGAAAAAGGTGAAAAAAGTCGGACGCATCGCACAAAATAATCGATACGTGATCATGGCTTGACGAGTTGACGAGCCGCTAACGTGTCATATATGGGCATAATAGAGTGCTGGCCATCAACAGCACAACAGCACAACGTCAATGCGCCTTCATATGTAGGTACGTATGTATGTATGTCTGTATAAACTATTTGTAGTTCGTCACTTGAGATCGATCGCCGCCACTCACTGGCAACTCATCACCATCATCATCATAATCACCGTCCAATGTGCGCATGTCACAGTCCCGGGTGGCTGGTTGGTCCGATAACACTTTGAAACCAGCAACACTTTCGTCATAAGCACTCATTACATAGACGACGGACGAGATTGACCGTTTAGTTAGTAGCACTTCAATACAATTTCCAACTTTTCCACCACCACCAGCGGTCGTCTTATCAATACGACACAGCACATAGCGCAGAGACATGCGACCACCAGGCCAACGCGTACGTACGTAGTCATGTTTTCGGTGCTAATTTCATCACTTGCTCGGAATTTGAAGAATTCCTGACAAGTTCCAAATACCGACGGACTTCGTCGATCAACTCATTGTCATTATTGTTGCATGGCAGTTGCTCAACACACACACACACACACACACTGCCACTCATGAGCTACCACAAGCCACCGCCAAGTCCAACCAATCTTCGAGCTCACAACAGTCATTGTATGCGCTAAGCTTGCTTGGTAGGGCAGTCCATACACGTACTAGTATATAGATATGGGCTGGGCAGCAAGCGGCCGCTGGTACGCTGTTCAGATGCGAGTAATTTAGTAATTCCTGCAATGTAGAAGCTTTTATGTACAATTTGACATTTTATCTGATCGCAAGAACTGCTCACATTTTAACACTTTTTTGCCCAATTCACCAACACGGTCTGGCTGGCCGTTGGTTGCCACTTGGCTGTTGGTTGTTGGCTTTGGGCATCTCGCTTTTCTTGGACGCTTGGATGCTTGGATGCTTGGCTACTGTGTGCTTGGCTTTGGCTTGCTCGTGCATTTCTTGCTTTTGCCGCATTTGTCGCATGAATGATCTGTGCAATGCAGTCGTTGGAAATTCCACGGCTTGACGCGTCTCAAGTCGTCATCGTCATCGTCATCGCCGTCGTTGTTGTTATCGCCGTCTCAGTCGGTATAAGGAAGGCAAATGTGCATTGTTGGAGATTTTCTGCAAGTTTTTTGTTTGTATGTACGAGTATATATGTATGAGATTTATGGTGGCGTACATATTTTTCGAATAGACTGAATTTTGTTTTATATTGGTTATGCTTAACATGGTCAGGGAATTTTTTGGAAATTATGGTTCATTGGTTGACGTGCTTGGAGTTATCTGTGTCCCAAACGGATACTTACATACTTGAAAGATATTGAAATAGTGGACATGGCTGCAGCGGAGTTTAGCCAAAACTCTGTACTCTTTAATTTCTTAAAACTATGGTAGATAACGGATTTCGTTCCAAAGACTATATAAGCCCACTGTCAACAAGCTGAAAAGGATCCGTGAAAAGAGGATCGACACACACCACCTCTTTATCGACTTTAAATCAGCCTTCGACAGCACGAAAAGGAGCTCCCTCTGCGCCGCTATGTCTGAATTTGGTATTCCCACCCCGGGGAGGTCGATCAGCTTCAGCCCATTTGTGGATGTTTCGTCTTGGAGGCTGAATTTTTTGACTGTTGTTCCAAAAATACCTTCTTTGCCCACCCTGGCGTGAAGTCGCTAAGCACAATTTTGACGTCGTGGCGGGTGCAGCGCTCATAAGTGCGTTCGAGGCGCTTGTAAAAGGCATCTCCTTGGTCAAATCGTCCTTCTCTTCCGTCGGGGCGTGGGCGCAAATTAGTGTGCTGTTGAAAAATTTCGGAGTGAATGCCAGTACTCCGCGACGGAGTCTCTCTCTCACCACGAATCCGACACCAAATTTGCGCTCCTTTATATGGCCGCTGTAGTAAATTTCACAAGGATTCACCTTCATTCCCGTCTTTGCCCCGTCCATCGCATCTCTTGGACGGCGGTGATGTCAGCCTTTAATTTTCTGAGGACATCAACCAGCTGGGCAGCGGCACCTTCCCAATTAAGGACCGGACATTCCAGGTGCTTGCCCTCAAATCGTAATCCTTAAAAATGGGGATCTCTCATCCGAGGCTGAAATTGATTTTTCATTGGAATTTAGTTTTTCATGTGGTGGGTCCCCAACCCTACGCACAACCGCATGGGAATCGCCTTCTCACTTTAGCTCGCCTCCAAACGGATGTTTGTTGGCTACCCAGGGGATACGTGGTCTAAGACCGGAAGTCGTAAACTGCTTGAACCATATGCAAAATAATCGTTTCTGGCAATTGAAAAATAAAGTCCTCTCTCGGCGAACGAAATCCAAACTCTACAAGTCGCTCCTCATACCCGTCCTGCTGTATGGTGCGAGGGCAAGGACAATTACAACATCTGATGAGTCGGCGTTAGGAGTTTTCGAGAGAAAGGTTTTAAGGCCCTGGCGGCATTAAAATAATTCAGCTGCACTGGCTGGGTCATGATCCAAATGGTGAGTTTGGCTTACTACGAGGCATTCATATTGAAATTTTTGTCAAAGATTTGAGCAGCCAAAGAAGGAATGGTATTCGACCTGAGAAAAAGAGTAAATAGATTTACCCTAAGGAGTGCTACCCTCAGACTCAACGAGAAGAGAATAGATTAGGATTAATAACGGCCTTCTTCGACGAGAAAACCCAAGATAGCTAGGGATAGGTCAGACGAAATTCCTCCACCAACGCAGAAAGAAATTCGCTGTGTGATTCTCTTCGGGTTTCGGCGTAATCTACAGTCAATAGAAATATTCAGTGACTGCTAAATTGCAATTGGAACGTTTGCACCATCTTTAAAGAATATTTCTTAGTGGTTTCGAAGATCTCAGACCGGACATTTTTCCGTAGAGGACAAGCTCCGAGAAGGTCGATCAAAATCTTCCACTGATGACGTCACTCTAGCTCTGGTGAAGTCCAAAATTGGCGAAGATCCATTGAAGATGATTGACACAAGAAATGATTGCTAATGAATTGGGCTTGAATGCCATGGCTGTAACACGAATATTAAGAAAACAACTGAGATACACGAAGAAATCTTCTCGATGGGAACCACTAATTTGACATGATGCCCAAAAAGAAACTCGAGGTTATTTTGCTCAAATTTTCCTAAACAAAATTCGAAAATGGTCAGTCTAGCAACTTTAGTAAAGTCGTTACTGGTGGTGAATCTTCGTTCTTTTTTCGTTCGACAAAGATTACGAATAAATACATAAAGAATTGTTTTTTTCTGGTCAACTTACCGAACTTTTGTTAATCCCCTGGTATATATGTACATATGTACTACATTACTACTAATACATGTGTGTACATTTTGCACTGATTAACTGAAGGCGCTTGAGTGAGACCGGCATGATTTTATTTATGGCAAGAGGACGCAATGATTTATTTCCTCAATGAAAACTCGCCACTCTAATTTTAATCAGCTGCTCAGTGGTCAAGTGGACATAGTTACCGCTGCTGTTTGTTGCCTGCAAAGATGCCAGTGTGGCATATACATACATATGTATGTATGAATTGGTATATACTATACGGTATGAGCATTCCATTCCAAGTACCAACTAAGCTTAGCACATTTGAGTCTAATGTGTGGCAAAGCAATGCATATTTCACACTTGCCACAAACGGGAACGGCAATGGGAACGGCAAAGACGCAGGAGCGCGCTGCGAAGATACCATATGCAAGTGCATAGGTGTATGTATGCGCGCACGTAAATATGTATATGCGTTAAGTAGGCGTACGAGCGCTCGCCATTATTATACATACATACATTTATTTATTTATTTATTACGCCTTTTTTCCTGCTTGCCCAGCCAATTTGTTGCTGCAACGTGTTTGGTCAATTGGATTGTTCACAAGTATTCCTTGATTTATGCCGCAAACGAGCAGCGTTGCGTAGCGTCTAACCAATCCACCAGTCGCGCGAACCGACCCACCGACCGACGGAGCAACCAAGTGACGTAGCGTGTGACTGCGCGCGATGCAATGCGCTGCGCACGGTTCCGCATTGCTTTGCCCACAAAGTGAGTGAGCGAGCGCATTTTGGCGAAGCGCCTCATCTTTGCGCGCTTAAGGCATGAATGCCAAGTTCATACAGTTGGCGGATGATTTATCCGCGCATTTATGAGCAAAGGCGCGCACGCCTGCATGCGCGGCAAAACAGCAACAACAACAAAAAAATAGTAATAAATAAAGAAAAGAAAAACACGCATTCCCCGCGTTTACGCCGCGCGCGCGCGCTCCGTATGTGGAATGTTCATTTCAGTGAATCGTTAAATCGGCTTAAACGGCAACACCGCCAGCCAGCAGTGCAAATGCAATTGGCACAGTGCGCGAAAAAAACTGTGGTCGCAGTCGACGCAGGAGCACAATATGGTCGGCAGCCACTTGCGATCAGCTACGGTTGTTGTAATCGTTTCGCCAGCTGACAAGCTTACACGCATCCACTGGCTACCGCGCTACCAGACCGTCACATACAGTGTACGCATTGCCAACTGCTGTGTTGCGCTCGGCTCACAAGTGATGATCGCCCCGGAATTCAATTGATAGTTTGATTTATTGCTACCGGTAATTTTTTTTCGGCCCAACCACGCCGCGCACTCTTACTACACGCTGTCAACGGTGTGCAAACCACATAAGTACGCGGCAGTGCTGCAGCGACACGAAAAAATGAAGCTCTGTAGATGTAGTAAATACTTGACTGTTAACTGGAACCTCAACTCTTACCCTTCGCTACGTTCCCACCTGCGTTTCTTCGTTCTCAATCCACGCGGTTACTGCGCAAAACGCATCTCAGTGGCAACGTCAGCAACGTCACGATCATTTAGCGTTGATCTCGTTCATGCTTTTTGAGTTTTTGCGCTTCTGGTGTTTATGCCACATTTCACTGCCACTGCCACTCGTCGTCGATTTAGCTCAAGCTTATGCACATACCAGCGCACTAACATCTCTTATTTTCCTGCGCGTTTCTTCCAATGCTCCACCACTGCATTTGGTTCTTATGTGCTCGTCATTGCAACTGACAATGTTGCACGTTGCACTGCGCAGCTCCATAGAGGAGTTACACAGTACTAATCAATTGCTTGTTTTTGCTACCGACTGTTGTGGTGGTTGTCATCAGTGTCATGGATTGCTCGGTTGATGTTCTATATCTGCGACTTTTGAGGAAAGGGCGGGGGTTGGATGTTTTGGCCGAAGTTGGAAGAACGCAGAAATCTACTAATAGATATCTTCATCCATTCAAACTCTGGTCCTCTGCTATTTCTAACAGCCTTATACCCCTCAAACGGGGTCCCAAAGCGCTAAGAAACCCAATCTGTAATCCTCCAGCTCTTCTCGAGGGTCTGTTAACCTCCTGGACCGAGTTCTGTTGCATTCTTTCATTCTTGTTCTCCTTTCTTGGTCTTGACCAGGAAAGAGAGATCTCACACTCACGGCAATACTCCGCTTTTTACAGATCTCCCACCCTATGCAAAAACCATAGAGTTAGAAAACGAAGAGTGACTTATACGGCGAGAGGGAAGCGGGTATGAGGACACAAGCAGGAATCTGAATCTGGAAGTCTTGAGTCTGGAGCGTTTCACACCCTTCCTCCGTGGTAAGAGCAGATATGCGCGGAACCTAGTAAAAACGAAGAGAGAGAAAGAGATGGAGGGAGAGGGGAGAGAGAGTGAGAGGGAGGGAGAGCGAGTAAGATGGAGAGCGAGGAAGATGGAGGGAGAGATGAAGCGACAAAGAGAGAGGGAGAGATAAAGAGAGGAGCGGGGAGAGCACAGACAGCATGGAACTGCCAGTAGTTACGGTTAGAAGTTTAAAGTGAAGTCTGATCTTCTATCTTTCGGAAAGCACATGAGTGCTTATGCTGTGCGAATGGAAGATTTTTTCGTAGGATCTCAGCCATGGGTTCGTATCTTGAGGACTTTTTTAACTCTCAGCTGGAGTTGAAGCACAGCATTTGGAAGCACAAGTCCGGAATGGTAAAGAAGCTCAACTGGCAGTAACATCGGGTAGAAGATCTGACCGGAGACTTAGCTCTGGCACTATGTGCAGCAAAAGCTTGCTAAGCTCGATCAAACCCGCGCTTTTGAAAGATCTCGGGCACATATTGGGGGGGAAGACATTGTTGATTAATTGAAGCTTACCACTGAACGGTCGATCCCCACCATAGGATGGCTCTGGTAAGTTCCAGAAAGCTGGTTGTAACTCGAGAACTCAGTCTTGAGTTCGTATCTTGATGATTCCGTCCAAAACCACAGCATGAGTTGGAAGCACAAGTCCGAAACTGTAGGGGAGCTCAACTTTTAATAACTTGGGATGAGAGATCTGACCGAATATCTACTTCTGGTACTTCGAGCGGAGAGTGCTAAAAAAAAGCCAGCTCCAACCTGCAGGCTCTTTAGCAGAGTGATTAGTATACTACTGTATGAAGGTTAATTGGATCAAATCCAGAACAGAGCAAGTTCTAAAAGTATAAAAAATAATAAGAGCAAGGTTAGGAGGCAACAAGAGCTTTAGTTTGTGACATCTGATCCAGAGCAGCAGTGCCGGACTCCCTCCAAGGTGCTTTATGTCCACCAAGTTCATACATCTTACTAGTAACGAGCCTCTCGGCTCACCGATGGACGAAGTGCTTAGCCCAGATGGGAAGAAACCCATTTATGGCACACTACAAGCTTTAGTGACAGCTGTAGCAAGTTCATCCCGTTCCTCCCGCACAGTAGCACTGCTCACCCACAAGATTCTTATCAACTTAATTTGGTACTAACAGCTCCATATCGATGCTGCACAAATGATCAGCGTCTTATGGGTATTACTTGGTGTTGTTGTGGCAGGTAGCAACTTAGTTTGGAACGAAGTTGCGCATTAGTAATAATATTATAAAAATTTTAACACATTTCACCTGAATGAATTGGTTCCTTTATTCATCGACGCTCAAGCTTACAAAGCTCCAAAAGTTCGGTGTTTGTTTTGCTTTTTTTCTTCTCTTCTTTTTTCAAATAAAATTTTATGGAATGTTGCCAAATTAAAAAGCGCATCGATATGGAAACTTAAAGATGACACAGTGTGTGTTTGTGCTATTCGCACATCAGTGGCAATTTGTTTTGCACAAGTACGTGCTGTCAAATAAAATTAATTCCACATCGGCGTTCAGTCGTCTTCCCAGCGTCGCCAGCAACGCCAACCAACACAAACTGCACTGCGCGCGCACACCAGCAAGCAGCCAACAGTCAGCAGCCAGCAGCTGAGCGCACAGAGTACACAGAGTCTCCACCTACCAACTACTGGTAGGCATGAAAAAAGAGTCAGCTTGCACTGTTGCTGACGCGACCCACTTTGCTTCAACGCTCTTGACAATACTTTTGTGCAGCTCAAGCGCAACTCACATAAACGCAAGAACAACAACACCAAGAAGAGCAGTAACAGCACTAAATGAATACATACCACTAGTCAGTCGACTAGTTAGTCAGCCAGTCAGCCAGCCGACCAGCCCAACAGTCTGTTAGTAAGCTCGACTGCTCTGCTCAGCCTCCTCGCCAACCCAACCCAAGAACCAACTTGGCTCAGTAACATGTCACAGCGCTGAGGGTTAACTTGGCAGACATTTCGTTCGTACAGTTCGGCTCTGTAGCGGCGGCGGCGGCGGGTGGACGGGAAGGGGGGGATGTGGTAAGCCGGTAAAATGTCACAGCATGATGGCAGATTCAGTTTACTGACTTTGAAAGGTGTTGGAAGTTGCACAATAAATAAATAAATTATAAAAGTGAAACATAAAGGGCGAATGCAGTATAAAGGCAACATATTAGTGTTCATATTGTGCACATACGATACATTCATACATACATACATACATACACACAGTTGTATGCCCATAAGAGCGCGTTTGTTCGGTTGCAAGTGTGCTTTTAATGCGAACAAGTACGCGCAAACATTGCTTGTAGTTTAAGTGGTTGGCCCAAACATACAAACATACACAAGCACACACACACACACATAAACATATATATATGTACATGCGTACAAACACACCGGGGTTTAGGGTTACCAATTGGTCATATTTATTCTAGGAAAGTGAAAAGGCGGAGATCGGTCTCCACTCAGGCCGCTTGTTGTTGTTGCTGTTGTTGTTGTTGTTTGTTTTTTGCATTTGAGATTTGTTGTTCCTGTTATTCTTGCTGCTGGTCAGTCGCCGCCGACGTTGTCAATGTGGTCAACGCAACTGCTGTATTTGTTGTTGTTGTTTGTTGTTTGTTGTTTGTTGTTTGTTGTTGTTGCCAGCCGTTGTTTTAGACGACTTTGTTGCACAACAAACTACTAATTTAGAAACATGATTTGTTTGCTGTTATTGTGTTGTTGTAGGCAAATTTACTGTTATTTAATCGCAAGAAATTTTATTAAAAAAAATTAAGTGAAGGCAGATGTTGTGCGGTTCGGTTTGGTTAAAGAAGCTCGTTCGCTGAAATCAATCGGCATATCGTGAACGAACAGCCCGAGCTCCTCCTCCAATTTGTAATGTTGCTCTTCCAACAAATGGACGGGCCTTCAGTTTATTCCAAGCTAACTCCGAACGGCTTAGAGGTTTTCATGAGGAGCTTTTAGTTCATGTCAAAAATATAGATTCAAAAGACTTGTCATTCTCTGCCGAGGGGCCATCGAAATTAGGAAAATTTATTTTCTATGGTATAATTTTAAGATGCCCCAGTCTTGTGTTCGTGCCTTGTTGATTTTTTCGAACTCTCAGCTCTTTTTCCCACCACGAATCCGACACCGAATTTGTGCTCCTTTAATGTGTAATAAACGTCACAAGGATCTACTTGTTTCCGTCCTCGTTTCGTCTTTGTCACTTCTGGGATGGCAGTGATGTCAGCCTTTAGTTTAGCGAGGACATCAACTAGCTGGGCAGCGGCACCTTCCCAATTAAGCACCTTGTCGGAACGCAATGCACAAATTTGTAGATAAAATTACGCCGTAGGGACAAGTAAGAGATGTGCACGTCGATCAAGAGCAACTGAAAATATTGCTGCTGTAGTCCAAAGTGTTGAAGAAAACCCAGGTTTGTCAATTCTTTCTTGTTCTTTCGAGTTGGGCATACTACACACATCATTACACCGAATTTTGCATAAAGACTTTAGTTTTAAGGCTTATAAAGTTCAGTTAACACAAGAACTCAAGCCGGCCGATCATCAACAACGTCGTGCCTTTGCAGTTTGGGTACTTGAAATGCATGAAAATGATCCGAAATTTCATCAAAAAATCATCTTAACTGATGAGACCCATTTCCACCTCAAAGGCTACGTCAATAAGCAAAACTGTCGCATCTGGGGCTCTAAAAACACAACATTAACTGTTGAAAAAGCCTCTCCATCCTCAAACTGTAACAGTTTGGTGGGATTTTATGCTCCGGCGGTGTCATTGAACCTTACTTTTTCGAAAATGAAGCTGGAGCATTAGTTACGGTGAATGGTTTCTAGCGCTATTGAGAGGTGATTAAAGATTTTTATGTCCAGAATGGGATGATATTGATCACGACAATGTTTACTAGCAACAAGACGGGCTCTACGTGCCACCCAAGCAACGAAACAATTGAACTTTTAAGCGAAAAGTTTCCGGACTGTGCGAAGAGGTGATCGCAATTGGCCCCCGAGATCTTGTGATTTAACACCTTGCGACTTCCTTATCTGGGGTCACGTGAAATATAAGGTATCCACCAAGAGGCCAACTTCGATTCATGACCTCAAAGATGGATTTCGTGAAGCTATTGTGGACCGAAAATCGCTTAAGCGGTTACAAAGTGTATGTGGGCATACGGTAGCCCACTTAAAAAACAACAAAGCGGCTGGAGTTGACGATCTACTGGCAGAACTATATAAACATGGCGGTGAAGAGCTGATCAGGTGTATGCATAAGCTACTTTGCAGAATATGATGATTAGAATTTAAGTGTGCTCTGCCCAATCCATAAAAAAGGGGACTCCACAGTCTGCGCCAATTATCGTGGGATAAGCCTCCTTAATATCACCTATAAGGTCCTGTCGAGCGTATTGTGTGAAAGACTAAAGCCCACCGTCAACAAACTAATTGGATCTTATCAGTGTGGCTTTAGACCTGGTAAATCATTGACCAGATATTCACCATGCGCCAAATCTTGGAAAAGACCCGTGAAAAGAGGATCGACACACAACACCTCTTCGTCGATTTTAAACAGGAGCTGCCTTTACGCCGCCAGGTCTGAATTTGGTATCCCCGCAAAACTTATACGGCTGTGTAAACTAACCTTAAGCAACACCCAAAGCTCCGTCAGGATCGATAAGGATCTCTCCGTGCCGTTCGATGCCAAACGACGTTTCAGAGAGGGTGATTCCTTATCGAAAATAAGAAGTTACAATCTTCCATAAGAGTGTACAGCTGCTGGCGTACGCCGATGATATTGACATTATTGGTCCCGACAACCGCGCCGCGAGTTCTGCTTTCTCCAGACTGGATAGGGAAGCGAAGGATATGGGTCTGGTAAAGAACGAGGGCAAGGCGAAATATCTCCTGTCATCACACAAACAGTCATGGCATTCGCGACTTGGCTCCCATGTCACTATTGACAGTCATTACTTCGACGCCGTAGATAATTTCGTCAACAACAGCCTTGAAATCCAACGCAGAATCACTCTTGCCAGCATGTGCTACTTTGGACTGAGTAGGCAATTGAAAAGTAAAGTTCTCTCCCGCCGAACGAAAACTAACCAGAACCAGAAGCACGAACATCTGATGAATGGGCGTTAGGAGTTTTCGAGAGAAAGATTTTGCGTAAGATTTATGGTCCTTTATGCATTGGTAACGGCGAATATCGCAGACGATGAAACGATGAGCTGTACGAGTTATACGATGATATTGACATACATAGTTCAGTGAATCAAGAAGCAGCGACTACGCTGGCTAGGCCATGTGGTCCGGATGAATACGAATACTTTGAAAGTTTTCGATGCAGTACCCGCGGGTAGAAGCAGAGGAGGAAGAAGACCTATACTCCGTTGGATGGACCTGGCTCTAATTGGCATTTCCAAACAGCAAAAAGATGAAACGAATGGCGCAAAGTTGTAAACTCAGCTATAATCGCGTAAGCGGTGTCTACGCCAGTAAAGTAAATAAGATTACAATAGTGGTTCAAAAGTAATGAGTTTGTAGCTATTCCAATACAGTTCAATTTACTATTTGGCTGAGGTGAACTAAACACTAAAAACGTTCATATATGTATATATATACATATATGTATTTGAGAGACTAATCAAATTATAAAAATGTTAATTTAAATACTCAAATTACAAACTCATAAACATTTCGGTGGCTTTCTAATTTGCAAATTTGCATTTAATTGAGCTTCAAAAGTGGCTACAAAGCAATAAACTAAACAAACGAAGATATTGATATATATTGTAGTAAATTAGGCAAATAAAATTGATAAAATTATTTTTTAAGAGAGATTATATCAATCCAAAAATTTTAATACAATAGAACACATACATAGGTAAATAAAGGTAAAGAAGACACTGAGAGTTCAAATAAGATTATATTATTTTATTTGTTGATGAGCCCAGCGGGTCCTGCCTGCCGACCGAAGGGTGACTCTGGAAAAATGACATCCAAAAGGAAACAAACAATAGACTGCTGACCAAAAGTCAACCACATTCGGAACTTTTCTACTATCGAAACCCTCGATGATAGAACTTGGCAACACTTGTATTTTAAACAGAAAAGCTACAGCGCTGCTCATCTTACTTACCTTACTTACCCTTAGTACTTCCTAAAGGGTTAGGTGTATCGTCAGCCATCCACTGTACCTACCTTCGCTACTCTTACTACTGAGTAAATATTTCTTCACAGAAAAGGAACTAATAAGCTTCCATTTACAGTTCCTTACTCTAATCCCAGCGAAGATACCTTAACGCAAATAATAAGAATTGTTTCAGTATAGATTACAATTTAACACTTTGTACTTAATACTGTGGATTCCATACAACAGAGGTACATATACTGGTATATATTCCAAGCTAGGTCGAACGGGAGAGATATCTCATCTCTGAAGAAAGTGTACAAGGCCCTTAGCTTTAATAACACAGTAATTTATTTGGTTTCTAAAATCTAGCTTATCTTCATACATAAGGGTCTTGGAGTGATGTACAACACTACGCAGATCATTAATGAGTATAAGGAACAATAGGGGAGCTAAATGATTGCCCTGCGAAACACCGTGAGGCACGAAAATTTTCCGAAGAGGTGTTGTCAACATCATATTCCTAGTTATCGAGTATAAATTTATCGTCTCTTTAAGATTATCCAGATATTTTAGATGTTTGTCTAGCTATTGTAATGCTAGCATTTATTCCTCCATTTATTCCTCTGACAAGGGATATTCTGTATCAAAAACTACTTACTGAGAGCTTTCAACAAATAAGTAATCTCCTTTTTCTAAGTAATTTAGAGCATTCTCTAGCTGTTCAGTGTAAGACGCAAGTGTGACCACGATTTTCCGCAATCGGTCTCAGGTTTAAGACAGTCCGAATTGTCTCCGGTTTTCAGTCACCGGTCTGCTCGATTTTTCGATTATCCATCTGACGTGCTCCTGGGTTCTTTAGACGGAAGGTGAGCTCCTCGTCAAAAAACTCACTATATACATTATATATGTTGTTTTTCAAAAGTATGGTGAAACTTCATTTTTTCTTAAAAAAATATTACTTAAATTCTATTTTATCACCTTCAAACTAGTCTTCCTTAGATCTAATATATTTCCACCAACATTTTTCCCCAAAACTCGAATCAATTCTGATATAAATTTTTTGGTTCTATTCGGATTTCATAAGGAGTCGTACTTTCTTGGTAACTGGAAAAAAAAGCTAGGGGTCAAATCTGGTTAATACGATGGTTGAGGGATTTTCGATCTCTCAATACGGGTCTAGCTTATTCTGGGTAGGGTAGTCGATGAAGACCTTGAAAGCCACCAGATATAGAATAGCTATAACAAAAGAGTTCAAAATGAGTATCGAATAAGTTCTCTCATTTTCGATGACGATAACGACAAGCGTATTAAGGATCTGGAATGCTTGTTATCTCGGTTGGAGAGTCAACAATTCTGGTAAAAAGGCACATAAGCACTCCAGCCAAGTAAGAGTAGGGAAATTTGTTAGGTTTCTTGTTGAACGCGAAGTTAATTAAGTGGGAACATGTAAGAAGACAGTGACGGAACAGACCAGACAGGCTTGCACTGGGTGGTGGTACCACCAACATTTCGTGTACCAGCGTAGATTGTCCACTGACTAAACTGGTACCAATACTAAGCAAAGGTAATAGGATACTAATCTATACTATCCTTGTGAGTGTCTTGATGGAATTTACAACAGCCTGCCTTTCGTTCCTTATTTCAGTTGCTCGGCTCCAGTTGGAGGCATCAAATCAAGCCAACTTCTTATTTATCCTTCCAACGGAATGCATGTCTTCCTCTAACTTTACTTACCCCGACGGGTATTGTGTCGAATACTTTCAGAGTTGGAGTGTTTTCACCCATACGCTGGCCTATCCAGCGCAGTCGCTGTCTTTTAATTCGCTGAATAAAGAGTCGAAGCCACTACATAACTATCACAGCTCATCATTCTATCGACTGCGATATTCGGTATCGTAAATACCGGAAGACTCTCAAAGCCGACTCATCAGATGTTGCCAACGCCCAAGACTTCCAAGGCCGACTCATCAGATGTTGTCAACGCCTCCATATGGCAGGAGAGGGAAGGATGAGGCATTTGAAGAGTTTGGTCTTCGTTCGGACGTTGTAGTTTGTTGTTGATGTTAATATTGGTTGCAAGATATTCGCCTCCCTTCTATATTTAGTCAAGAGAAAGCAGAACTTACGGCGTGGTACGGAACACCTACCTCAGAGATAATGTATTTTCTTCAAAAACTAGGAAAGCTTGAATCAGCTGAGTGCAGAGCATGCGCAGAAGAGGACGAAACTTCGGAGAATTAACTTTTAGAGTGACCGGTCTTCAGCGAAGTGAGGTGTCATACCTTCCTCCATGCCGAAGCCCCAGCCTTAACGATAATGAGTCTAGTTAGGTTAAGCCAGGGTGCATAATGACCTTACTTAACAATGGGTTAAGTGCAGTCGCCCAACATCAAGTCCTCACGCTCTCCTTTCAACTAACCAACCAACCAAGAGATGGTTTGAATAAAGTAACGTGAGATGAATCTTCACGTACTTCTAAATATCCCAAATGGTTTTGAATTGTATGAAAAGGCTTCAGCCGCTGGATCAGTCACTCCTACGAAACCTATCCAACCGGAAAGGGTGTCTACTTCATATCGGCGAAGCTCAAAATATGGCAGTCATTGGCCCAGCCTTTCTCAATTACTCTGAGGTTCGAGTAAAAGTGAAAAATAAAGTCCTCTCCAAGTGAAAAAGTTCTTTCGGTGCACGGTGGGATTTACAGAATTATGAACGAAGTCTTTTGATCGTGGGATGGCTATGAGAGTACCCAAGAGCGCCCTCGCACTGCAATTTTAAAAATTTTCGTTCTAACAGGCGTTGTTGGTAGAATAGGAAAGATCAAGTAGAGAGGGTTTGGTGACAATCGGGCTCGGCTACTCCCTACGGGTTAAGGGCTTAAGATTTTATTTGCAACAAACCAGGGTAGTCGTATGAGGTGAATAAAATGTAATAATTCTCACAACTGCGAGGACATTACACCGGAACGACTCGGACCCGACCAAGAGCTTACGCCTCCACAACATTTCCGAAACCAATCTGAGAAATATTTTTGAGTTACACCACACAGAGAGCGCTACGAAAGTTAATGAATAAAAAAAACTAAATATTTGTCTAACTTTGGACTTCTCCGCTAGGGTCTTCTCACACGCAACTCACTTTTTCTCTCGCCGAACATAGTTTTATCTTCACTTCAGTGACTTACCTGTTGGTGAAAGCGGTAACGTTGGCGACACATGTGGTAGCGGCGGTGGTGGTACCGCCGACGGCTGACCAATACCGTGCGCCGTTAAACCGGCTATAGGAACATGCGTTTGTATTGGAAGTGGTAGCGCTGTGACGCCGCCGGCGGTTGGAGGCAATGAACCGCCCGCCATAACTGGAATCACAGATAATGTTTGTTGTTGTTGTTGTGAATGTAAATTTTGTGCTGCTTGTGGAGATTGCCGTGTACGTTGTGGTGATAGTGATGGTGGTGGTGGGACGGGTGTTGGTGGCGATTCCATGCCCACTCTAGCACTGACACTATTCAATAAATTATCACTTTCATGCAAACTGTTTGTCACATTTGACGAGCACATTTGTGTAGACGGAAGGGCGTGTATGCCGAATCAAAACATGCCGAGTAAGGCGCGCAAAGGGATACACGTCACGAGCTGTGAACTGTATACTCAAAATATAACATTTTTGTTAAGAAAATACTTTTCAGTTCTCAAGTACGCCGACGGCAACTGAGTTAACCCGCGTCAATCAAGCTAACTCATAAAACTCCGACACGAGTCCTTTATTGTACACTGCAACTTCCGTTTCCTGCGTAAATTTCGCGCTGCATCAGCGAAAAAAAGTGCGAAAAAAGAACACAACAAGATCTGCTGTTTTGCGCGCCGTCGGTTGTTCTTTCGTTATTCGCTTTATCTTTCACTCGTACACTCGTTTCCACTTTGCTTCGGCTGTTAGTTATCCGAGTTGTTACGTCGAGGTGTTAACTCGTGGCGCGTCCGTAACGAATACTAATCATGAAGGGGCAGGTTCCACCGCTGCCGCCGCCACTGCCGCAGTCATCGGCCAACTTAACCGACCGGCTACTCAACATCCACATTGAGTTGAGTGGAAAAGACGCCGCGAGTTCAGCTTGTCTTTGTACGTTGTTCGCTTTATCGCTTGAGTGGGATCTAATTAGTGGCGGAAGAAAGTCAACAACAGTAGTGTTGGTGCTGGTGGTGTGTTGCGCGCTGTGTCGGGCGGTGGTGGTAGCCACTTGTAAGTGTTTAAAATGTAAATTAGGAAAATCATGCGTTTGCTTTACTGCTGTCTATTTGTTTGTATGGACTTGTGTTTGATTTTTCATGTTTTTGTTTTGTTGTTTTTGGATTTTAAACCCAGCGAACAAGGTGACTTGTTGTAATCCGTTGGGTGAATGTGTGCGAACGACACATATAGCTAACCAAAATTACATGGGTACTTGCGCTTGTTTACGTACGCAGACCCTACCGTGAAAGTGTGCGGTCTCTGCGGTGCTGAGATGAGAGAAAGTGAAGATGAAGCGTTGAGTGGTGCAAACCTATTGGAATTATTGAGAGAGAAATGGAATACAGAGTTAAAGGATGCAGCCGTAGTCTTCTGTCTTCTTAGAGAATGTCGAAAATTAAGATTTGTCTTACTGCAGCCGCACCTCGGAATAATATTTCCGGCTTAAGGTACCATAGATATATATGTATATTATATCGCTATAGCGATTTTCGGCCGAATTCTTTCTCCAATTTGTGGTGTGCGATGAGTTTCCAACAAATGGAGAAACCTACAATTTTCTCTAAGGAAGTAACTTTCATTTTATGTCAGAAACTCACTCGGAGGGCTTGACATTACCAGCTGAGGAAAATTAATTTTCTCTAATTTTGGATTTTGGTCCGACTAGAACTCGAATCCTGCTAACTACTTTGCTCTTGCGGCCACCGCCAAAAAACTTATCTGAGTCTTGTTACTTGGATTTTTAGACATTTCTTCTATTAGTCCCTGGACTCTTGGGTTACGGCTTCTCTTTTTCGCCCTCTGTAAATCCTGACTCCCTCTACACTTCGGCTAGCGAACTCTGACAGCGGTACGCAAGGAAATGAAATCTTAACCTGCAGTCCACTATAAGTACACTCAGTTGGCTGGTTATGTGATGGTGCTGGTGCTGTAGAAACTCGTCGAGATATCTGTTGCGATAGTAGCTTTAACTCGACTGCGAGGAGAGAGTGATCTGAGCCAGATCGAAAACCTCTGATTATAAGCACATCTAAAATATCAAACCAACAAGAATTTTGAGTCGCTCGATGCCTAGACAGCCAAGTGCCTTGATGGATTTTACTAAGCGAAATCTATTACAACAGACCGAGCCCTGGGGAAGGCGATCAGCTTAGTTCATTTTCGAAGGTTTTGACAGAAGAACAGATTTTTATCAGCCGGTAAGTGTCGCGCAATGATAAGAGCTTAGTCTACAACGATATTCAGAGCTTAATTGCACAAGGGCAACTCAGATTTCAAGAGGCAGCTCAAGTTCTACGCCTGCAACAGATGGTGATTGAACTACAATATCTCTATTCAAGGGAGGAGAGTTGGGGAAGGTGCTAATAGTCTCTCTTCAATAGTTTATCTGTGAAACGCCACGTCCACTGGTTGCTATTTTGGGTATCTGTAGTAGTGAACTTACTTCTTGATGTGATCCCTTCATATAACCCCAGCAGATACTGCTACAGACGTGGCATTGTGCACCTTAACCGGAGCACCCCAGCAGATACTGCTTACACGGAGTAACACTGTGTATGGATATCTCGCGGTGAGGGTGGTGTGCAGATGATATTAGGCGTTTAACCGCTATGAAGTCCATAATCCGGAATCTAGATAGGTGTTGTTTAATTTACAACCGAACGGCCGATTGCCTTCAAAGTTACTTAGTGTGTAGCCTTATAATCTTCGACATTAAGATTTAGCTGGAAGACGTCCGTGCTTTAGTTTTGGATGGCGTTGATCTCCAACTTAATTTTAAGGAAGAATAGCCCACCTTTTGGCTATTACGCTTCACTTTCATATAGCACGAAGTCGATAGCGGTTATGTAAGGTGGCGATCAAAAGACTGCCTGAAGGGACGCAAGGCCGTAGGAGCATCGAAGGCAATGAGATAGCAGATTAACTAGCTAAAGAGGATGTCGTTTCAAAAGAAGACTTACCAGTTCCATAGAGGAAAGTGGAGCACACATAAGATTTCATTTCGTTTCGTCAGGCGAACAGACCTTAGGAACGAGCACAAAGGACTGCAGTTAAAATATTTGCAAAACATATGACGCCAAAGTTGCTATGTTCTTACTAACGGAAAAGACGCCAGACCAGTCTGGAGACTGTTCGTAGTATTATTTATGGATCGTTGCCTGTTAGCGCCGCTTGTCTTCAAGTCAAGTTTGGCTGTGGATAAAAAAAGGCAGGAAATGCAGAGGATGTGTGAATACATTGGAACATACATATGAACTGCGAGTTCTCGGCCTTCGGCAGATGGAGACTAGTTTTACTTAGCGAAGAAAAGCTGTAGGACTTTCAATTAAGCCTAATCTAATTTATTACTTGATCCGTTAGGTTAGGTTAGGTTAAGCTGGCTGACCCAGTAAGTCTCACATAGACGATAATATATAGTATTGCCAGGTACACTACATGCGATCAAGGTGTGCTGCTACACTTACCCGTTAATAGTCCTATCAGCAGCCTAGTGGTCCGTATTAAGGCCTAAGTCCTGGCTTCCAAGTCGGAGACACAGCCCGCTGAAGTTGGTTTCGTCTTCTCAGTTTAGCTCCCTTCGACAGACAGTTATTGACTACCCAGAACACAAATTTTGGATTCCCTGGAACGTGTGTGGAGTATATTTTAAGTTTCCTTTCTTAATATTTTTGACACTGATTTTGTCATATTGTTTCCGAACTGCGGATAGGCACAAAGTAATTGAGTTACAACCATTGTCAAGCGTAATGAGGTGGAGCCGCCTCAAAACAAATTGGCAAGCTGTTTTTAAGACAATATACATATGTGAATGAAGTGTAAAAGCAACAAAACAATATTTGTAAATAACTAAAAATATATACATATGTACATACAAGTATAGGTATGTGTACCTAAATATCTACATACGAGTATGTAGATCATTCTGTGTGAGAGTGCTTGTGATTAAGTTGATAACAATCGTTGGAGAATATTGACAAATGACAGCGCCAATGGTAATTATAACAATGACATTAGTGAGACTTGTAAACTTATAAAGTACATACATACATACAAACAAACTAAAATACCATAAATGACAGTGATATGGTTGAGCTAAGTAGAAGTCATGCAAAAGCAAAGCTTAGTAGTCATTAAGTTGTTGAATGTGTCCAGTTTAGTTGGTTCGAAGCCATACATACATACATACATACAGTTATACATACGAGTATGTTTGTAGTTATGTATGCATGTACAATATATACATATAAACGAATTTATGCATGTAAATTATAGTGATTTGCATACTAATTAAATGTGCTCGTATATACATACATACACATGTAGATATACCTATGTATGTATGTAAATGTTCGGTGTGAATATTCACTCAGTTTTTCATTAATTTTTAAATGTATAATTGTCTATTATTTTGATGGAAAGTCATTTTCTTCAAGTCAAAACTAATTTATACCATTTTTTTTATATTTTTTATTATTTTAAACTTGTCTTTTGTGAATAAAAAATAAAATTGTGTTAAATTTTATTTCCGTTTTTTTGGTGTGAATTTGAAATAACCAGCAATGTTGGGTCACTTTCCACTTCCTGCATCCAACTGAGAGCAGTTCTGTCTCTGCTTGCGCTTCCACTACATGTTGGGTATGAGAGAACTTTGAAAACAGGAGCTGCTTTCTTCATAAAGAATGTTTTAGTTCCATAAATGTGAGGCTTTAACCTACCTAAATCAATACCCCACGTTTGGCTAGTTTCCCGGTGTTAAATACTTTTAATATTTCGGAATTGTTTGCTGAGCGTAATCTTCAAGGTCCAGAAAATTCACTTAATGGTCTTGGTTAGTGTCCAAACTGCTGTAGATAAGTTTTAAAGCAGAGATGGAAGCTGAAGGCCTATGTTAAATCCTAGTCTAACTTGCTGAGTCTACTATCTTCTGTAGGAATATTGTATTCCTGTGTTCCATCTGAATTCCTATGCATCTTTGGCTCGTTTTTACGATTACTTTGAAACTGGAAACTTTCGCGACAACATGTTAATGTCGCAGTTTATTCCATGAAGTTCATAATTTCAACACTGAAATGCAAAGGACCATAAATCTTTAAAATTTTTAACCCATCACTGATCACTCCATGAGGTTCTTCAAAGTTTTTACATCTGAAGTTGTTTAAAAACTAATTGCGGTCACCCCTCGGCAGGAAATGTCAACTCCTCCAAGTGTATTTCTGACATGATATAAAGGCTGCTGACAAAAAACCATCAGCCGTTCAGCCGTCTTCGAAAACCAATTCGGGGAATATTTTTGTGGTTACTACCACAACAACAGCGCCTTAACAATCAATTCATGAGCAGCGAAATCGGCTTGCAGTTTGCGGAGGATATACATATATATGTACATATCTTTCCTTGATATTTCTCAAAAATGGAGGTAAGCAATAAAAGGCAGCGCATAGTGCCATTGCCATCAGAGTGATCGGCTCATTTTCGGCAGCTTCGCTTCCCGGATACCCATAAAACCTTCCATAATGCTTTTGCCTTGAACTCATTTTAGTTTTAATGTTTGGAAAACTTTTCAAGTTTTATTTGGAGGCACCGTAAGCTGAATTCATAAATCGCTTAAAATTCCGTGCAGCTTTTCACTGACTTCGCCACAAAACAGCGTCGGAGAATAGTAATCAGTAGGGGTTGTGGTTGCATAGTTGTATTAAGCGCTCTTTGACCTTTCAAATGCGGGTAGTAAGGACTCGCAGGCACTCCCATATTTTGCTATAAACTTGATTTTTTTTTAGCATTTAAGTAACGTCACACGTTTCATTAATTCGTTGACAGAACAACACAAGCGTTTATTTACATATATTCGCCATTTTCACACTTCTCCTTATGCATGCAATTATCAATAAATTGAATTTAATAAAAATATACACATATTTGAAGAAATTTAAGGAAATATAAAGTCAAAATCCCAACGATAAATGTAAACGCAGAAAATTGCATTACTTTTGTTTAATATTTGACACTCTTCTTCTTGCGGTGTGTGCTGTTCACCATGCATAATCAATTGTCAAAATTGACCAAAAAAATAATGGAGTTTTTCTTGAACATTTTCTTAAAATGTATTGTTATTTAATTGGTAAAATTGTAGTTAGCAAAACAAAAATAAATAAAAATATGCTGCAACAACGAAAGGAAATGCAAAGAGAGAGAGAGAGAGAATCAGTGCTCACTGCGCATCGAACATCGAACGTAACGAACTTATAAACATACGCAGTAAAACAAAATGTCGACGCGCTTAGTGGAGAGACAACAAAAAAAAAACAAAAAATATATCAAAACAACTGAAAGAAAATAACAAAAATCAGTAGACAACTAAACATGCATATTTATAAATACTAAAAAAAAATAACTCAAAAATTGAGCATGTGATTAAAAATATTTCAAATAAAATAAAAGCAAAAATGATTGAGAAACACTCCAAAACGCAATCCAATTATGCATATTAAAAATTAATAAATGAAAAAAAATTTTTTCACTTCGCTTATGCGCTCAGTAAGCCACTCAAAGGTATGAGCACCTACTCAATTTACTAATGCAATGATTGAGTTTACCTGCTTTGAGGCAGCGCCCGCTCTAAGCCGGTTTGATGAGCTCGTTAGTAGCCGCTAAGGAGGAGTGGCTAACGTTTTGTGCACTATTTGCGCTGTTTACACTTGCAAGCATGTAATACGTTATGTAGAGATATGTAGCTGCATCTCGCTTCTTCCAGTTTCACATAAATTGGGCTGCAAAGCCGATAATGCCTGAGCATGAGTTGCAAGCAGTAAGTTTGTTTGGAAATATATAGTATACTTCATACAAACATATGCAGTATACCTTCCAGCGTCTTCCAGCGTTTACTAGCTACGTGGTATTGGTATGCCCTGGCCACACTTATTTGCTTTTTTGCGTGTAAACGCGCTATAAACGCGAGCTGCAAACCGCTAACGCGAGTGCCTAATCGTCATTTGCCAATTGCCATAGCGGCTCGACCAATGATTAGGCTTATTGCTGATTAATTAATTCTTTTTTTTTTATACTAAACAAAAATTTTTAAACGATGTATAAATGATGGATGTATGCGTGTGTGTGTGTTATCTTATGTTATGTACATATGTATATGATGGATGATTGACACTGACAGCAACGGCAGCAGCGGCGGGCCTATTAAAGCTACTATTAATAATCAAACATTTGTAGCGAAATGTGTGCGGGGTGAAGGGCAAAAGAAGAAAGCGCGCTAGCGTTCTACATAGCTTGCGTGTTTTGTGCCACAACGTGGCATTTTTGGTGGTAAAAATTTCCTTATACAAATTTTTTATGAAACTATATATTAAAAATATTATTTTTTTTAGTATTACTATAATTCTCACTTCCTTTGTTTTCGCTGGCGGTGAGTATAAGGTGGTTGTCTAAAGAGCTGTGTGAAAACCTTCCAACTCTTCTACACGTTGCTTTACCTACAGCTGACTACTTTCTTTCTGCAGCTCCTCTGCTTCCTCCTACTACTACTCCTCCTTCTGCCGTCTGCCTGCTGCCTGCTGCCTCTTTTAATTATTTAAATTGAAGTTTTCTTTTATTTTCTTTTCATGTTCGAATTAATTATTGCTTCGCGCTCGTGCTTGCGCTCCCTTGCCATCGAAACTACTATGATCGAGTAGTGCTAAAAACAACAACAACAAAATATGTACTTTTACATTAAAAAGAGGAAAAAAGAAAACAGAAACTAGGGAGCAATGTAGTGAAATTAACCGTTGACTGCCGCTATCCTTCGGCGATAGATATCTTTCGCATTTCACTAGCTAGCTATCTACATACACACACACATACGTGTAGCTGCTACTAGCTGCTGGCGTATTATTATAATTTTGTTGTTGTTTGTAAATAATTTTCACAGGAAAATGTTGTTTCAACATGTTGTGGGGGTAAATATAGCAACAAATAAAAGGAAACATGTAAATAGCTAATAAATTAAAAACTTACATACAAACATACCTACATAATTAGTCGTACATACATATGCACATACATATGTATATATGTTTGTACATGTACATACCTCACATTTAAGCCAAACGCGCTTGATAGTGTAGAGCATGAAGCGCGTAGAAAGGTAGGCTGCTTGTGTGAAACGCCATTGTTCGTTGAGCTTCCACCTCCTTTGACTTCCTTTTTGGGCGAGCGTGAATTGGATAGATAGTTGTGGTATATAAAGGTTATGTATTTTAGTGTGGCACACTCACTGCGCACATCTTGCACCTCTACGTAGATATCGTCATACATAGATATATACATATACATATATGTACATATAGTATGTACCTTTATGACGCTTTATTACCGCTGAAGCGGTTTTCGGCCGAGCTCCTCCTCCGTTTTGTGGTTTTTGCGTCTTGATGTTTTTCCAACAAAAGGAGGGACCTACAGTTTCTACTTAGCCGGCTCCGAAGGGCTGGTGGAGGGGCCTTGATTTTCATGTCAGAAGTACACTCGGTGGGGTTGACATTCCTTGCCGAGGAGCGACCGCGATTAGAAAATTTAACACAATTTTATATTTAAATTGTGCCGAACTGCCGCCGATCTCTACAGAAGATGGCCAAACATAACAGAATGTCTCTCACATGGATCCCTGGTCACAGCGACATCGAGGGAAACTGTAAGGCGGATGAACTTGCTAGGCGAGGTACGACCAAACAGATTCTTCTCGATAAAGAATGCAAACTATTTCTCAAGGAATTCATATATGAACCAGCCGCTATAAGGTGGAATGACATTACAACCCGCCGCAAAAGCAGGCACACATGGCCAGAAAGGGATAAGAAGAGGTCACGAGATATGCAATCCTTAAAAAGAGGTGATATGTCCAAAGTAATAGGAGTTCTGACATGCCATTGTCTGATAGGACGCCACGCAGAAAGACTAAGGGCTCTCTATGGAAGATGCTGCAGAGGCTGCAAGGAGGATGAAGAGGAGGAGACGATCACCCATCTCTTATGCGACGGTCCTGCTTTGAGCAGGGCGAGGTTTCGTAATTTTCATCTTAGTCGGGCCTAGGTGAATCCGACTTGATAGATCGGTAGTCACTGCCACCTAATCTAACCTATATTTACTGAGCTAGGTGAGAAATTCTTTCACCTGAATATATGTAGGTGACATCCAGTAGAAATCTCTTGTGGGCTGGGTAATTGTCCATTCCGTCTCATCCCGTTCTATCCCAACCCATTCAAACCCTGACAGGCCTCAGGATACGTTCAACTTCTGTCACCATTGTGTTATTGTGATAAGTGTAGGACGAGGTGCGACTTTCTCTTTGCACTAGTTGGCTCTGAATGTATTTCCCGCATAAGGGCATACGTCAAACCACGCCTTAGACCTCCTATGAACTGCATACGGTTACTACCTTTCATTTTAGCGGCTCTAAGTGGATGACATTCAAGAATGCTGCTGCTAAGGACGTCAAAGTAGGAGAAGCTTGTTAGCTACAAGCACTGTATTAGCAAAATCGCGGTCATCTGAGGGCTTGGTGAATAAGAAGAAAAGTTAACACCAGGAATAACTTACCGTCAGGGTCAGAAGGAACTTTTTCTGAGGCTCCATTGGCTGGGCTTAAGCGACTTGCCATCCCGGCTCAGAAAAACTCAGACAAATCGTCGCATGACCAGAGGTCAGCAGATGGGGGCACCTTACTCCTTAAGAGGCACAATAACAAGCTATCCTATCATGTCTGGTGGCCTAGATAAATCCAGGAACAAGGATGACGCTTGAAGGCAGTGGTTTAAGATTTTATCATGAATGTGGTCATGCAAAATCTACGGCCACTTTCAAAGTACGAGAGTGTTTTTTACGCATCTAAAGCGACCATAGTCACCGACTGGCTTCCAGCACTCAAAAAAACCAAACTGGACGCAGTTCAACGGCCGGCAGCCAACCTCATTACAGGAGCTCTACCGTGGACTTTTTCAAATACCCTGGAAACTCTTCTCCATTACCTTCCCTTGAATTTGTATCGCGATCCCCAAGCAAGCTGCAAAGCAACTAGAATATATGCGACTCAGGGCGCGGCCAGATATTGCCTTTCGCACAATTTCTAGCACAGTTGACCACCTCCACCCTACTGTTTGGCAATCTAGTCTCCACAAGAGTCCCGGGGAGGAATGAAGGGGAAAATTCTCTACGGATGTTTCAAAGATCGATGACAGAGTAGGCTGTGGAATTCAACTCATGCAGAAACTAGCCTTCATAAAAAAAAGAGCCAGATGGCTTAATGACAGAACTTGTAACGTAACTAGACAACTTGGAACGTTTCACTATTGACTAAATATCCGCCTCCCTATGCTCCTTTTGTGAAAATAAAAACGATGAATGTATGCTTGAGTGTTAAAAACTCTATTTCCAACTAACAAACAATGCCATGAGCACCCACGATTCAATGAACGCGCCTCAATGCCTGAGTGCCTCCCAGCCACATTTATTAAATCATTCGTTCGTCTGTTGCAACGAGGGGTGGTCCGAAAAGTTTTTTGAAAGTGGAGGGAAAAGTATAGTATAACTAAACTGAAGGAGGCTTGGAGTCAATTGAAGACGTGCACGACTCAGGGTGACTCCCTCTGAGGCAACACATCAGACATCTTCGGAGTAGTGTAAGGATAAACCACTGAGTTGATTCACTTTGAACTTGAGTGGAGACAGAAGTCCAGTGCAGCGGTATGAAAAAGACACAGCACATCTAAATAAATATGATGTATTGGAAGTGACAGGAAAACTTAAGACGAAAAAGAAATTAGTTCATAACCGAAGAGCACTACTTAAACTACACAGCACCACTAACTCATTAAACGTCAGCTAACCGGTAGCCTCAGCCAAAACTGACATTACATGAGAACTGTCCCTGGAGAGCTTGGCTTGCCGAAAGCCTTTTAAAGCCATGAAGTTATCATGCTAGTGGCAAAGACTCAGAGGACCTCGTTTCACGACTGCCTTACCGTATGGTTGAAGAGGTCTGAAGGTATTGAAACGACAGATTGCGCGCTGCGAGCAATACGAGTATTTGGTCGAGCTAAACACCCAGCAGGGTCGGTAATTCGAGTAACCATGAATCGGTTTCACACGACGTTTATTCAAGTGGATAATGCGCATACTCAGAGATATCGAAGAAGACCCGAATGAGTCCATTCACCATCGCGCAGAACGGTTGGAGCTGTACCCAACCACTTTTTCCAAGAATTCAAGGGACTATCTTGGTATTCGGGCTTACAAAATCCAACAACGAAATGGCCACCGAACCCATTTTTCACAAGAAAATATTGTGCAGCAATGAAGCTCACTTTTGGTTGAATGGCTATGGCCAATAAACAAAATTGTCGCATTTGGAGTGATGATAACCCACAAGCCATTGTTGAGATTCCCTTACATCCTCGAAAAGTCAACGTTTGGTGTGCTCTATGGGGAGAGGAAATCATAATTCGTCCATATTTCTTCAAAAATGAAGCCAGTCATAATGTTACAGTTAATGGTGAACCCTATAGAGCCAAGATTAATGACTTTTTCGTGCCAAAATTGGTGGATATTGGCGTGGACGACCTTTGGTTGTGAAAAGACGGCGCTACATGCCATACAGCCAACGATGTGATAAATTTGTTGAAGGAAACTTTTAGTCTGGCGTCGCGGCACTGTGGTTTAGATTCCAAGATCGTGCAATTTAACAACGCTGGACTATGTTTTATGGGGTTTTGTGGAGTTGCTTGGCTATGCAGTGAAGCCCGAGACGAATAAAGTCTTAGCAGAGAATGTTCGGTAAGCTATAGCTGACATACAGCTCCAGTTGCTGTAAAAAGTGGTCGAATCTTGGACCACTCGGCTGGAATTTATTCAAGCCAGCCGCGGTGTCGCTTTCTCCTTCTCTTCTAGCTAAATTCATGGCCATGATATTAAATTAAATGCGTTTTTTTCGGCTTGAAAGAAAAAAAGTCTCAAAAAGAAACCTCCTATCTTTCGACGTACTTTCGGACCGCCACTCTTATTTACTTACCAACACCGGGTGCTGCATGCGAGCAGCTCATATATTTATTTATTGTCCGTCTGTCTGTTTGTCTGTCTGTTAGTCAGTCAACGGTGGCTTTTGGCTAATGTCCATTTTTAGTGGTTGATTCTTTGATTATTGTGGCTTTTGTATTTAGTGATGGCGTTAGTTGCTGGCGCTGATGTCTGATGGTTGGTTGGTGGTGGTTGTTGTTGTTGTTTGCCGGTTAGTAGTTGTTGATGGTGATAGTGGTGGTGTTGGTGTTGGTGGTTCTAACGCTGCTCACCCGTATCTACCCAGAACTGCCCATCTAGTGTGAGTAGATAATACGACGATATACATACATACATATGCATGTGTGTACATATGTATATGTGTGTAACTGTATGTATGCAGCTTGGAATTTACTGTTATTTATTTGTATCATTCTATGTTTTCCAACTTTTTTGCCTCAACTCACAATGGCCACTTTGGTCAGTGGCTCGTAACGAATTGGGGTTTTTTATTTACTGTATAAACAGAACAAAGGAAAAAGTTTGCATGAAAACATACACTTTTTTTTATAAAATGCATTGTATGTACATATAGGTATAGCAACAACTATGGAGTTAAGTTATTTCCTTTTTTATGCTACATAAATACATATATATTTTGAACTTTCCGTTGCATTGCGTTGATAAATTCAGAATTTTTCTTTAGAAATTAAATTTTTTTTTAGCAAATATATTTATATACTTCTTTGTAGTTGCCTAAAAAATATATGTATGCACATATATGTGCATATGTCATGTAAACTGTGGGTATGTAGGAAAAAAAGTTTAGCCTTTTGTATCATTTGGTGGAGGGTAACGTCGGGCAGACATGCTTAAAATGCTTACGCCCTCATTAGTTTGGGCATTCCAGTTGTTTTGCCTGAATAATTAATATAGTTTTTGGTATTTTTTTTTTTTTTTTAAGTAAAAGGGGTCAGTTTTTCATTTCAACTGTTAAATTTCTGTAAAAAATTTGTATGAAAAAGATATCCCAAGAAAGGACAGCGACAATATACGAATTAATCGTTACTCGCTCGCCGTCTAGATAAACTTTCTGTTCATTTCTCGTTGTCCTCTACGTTAGAAATTAACTTGAAAAATTTAGCATTAAGTAAAAATCAAGTATAGACGTAGTTGGCTTTGTAAAAAGAGATGAGTAACTTCATAGTGGCCACATCCAACTCATGCTCTCGATTCTGTGAATAAATTAGAGCTCAAGATTTTGTTCGAACATTTGAGCAACGAGTGCTCGCCCACTCGTTCATTGCACATTGCTTGAAAGTTTTCGACTTGAACTCGAGCTTTTTCGATCATTTTGAATAAAAAAATTTAACTTTTTTCCCAGTACTTTCTTCTAAAATTTTAATTTAATTTATGCAAAGTGTAAAACTTATTGAAATATTAAAAAATTTTCACAAACAAAATTGAAATTTAAAAAATTTCAAACTATCATTTGAACAGATGAGCAACGAACGAGTATCGAACGACTATCGATCTACTCACAATGCTCGATACCCGGATATCTGGAGCTCAATATTTATGTATAATAAAAAAGGAATTTTATAAAAACAATTTGCTTTAAATTCATTTTATTTACGTTTATTTTCGAAAGCGCAAAATGGATAACCCTGTACGATTCAACATCTGATTCAGTATTTTCCACGATTCTTAATTAATTAGATAATGGAATTTTTTCTATAATTTTGAATGTTAATCGGGTTAGGATTCGAACCCATGACCCTACGCATGGTTATAACCCCAGCTAACTACTTGGTTATTCTGAGATATTTACGTATTGTAATATCCCTGCAGTGGAAAACCAACTAGTATGCAAAAATTCTAGTTAAATACTAGTATGTTGATGATGAAATCAGACCAGTTCGTTATTTGTAAGGAAGTCAACCAGTAATGGGGGAAATAATAATTTCCACCACTGTTTGTAGTTGTTATATCGGCGAACTTTGTTCCATAGAAGTGCCCAAAACGACGTTGGTCGCTACATCGTCAAGATTGCCGACTGGTTAGAGGTTATCGCTGTAGCGCGTTAGGATCCAGATTCGAGTCCCTTCAGAGGCGTAATAATTTTCCTTTTTCTTTTCTTAACTTTGGGTGAACCAGAAATTTTCACCACTCCGTCATTCATATGTTCTTGTTGGTTTTAGTACGCCATGGCTGAGTTTTATTTCCTAAAAACTTCTGTTGAAGTACGCAGGTCTTCACTGCGGTGCGTGAGGGTCTCGGTTCGATTCTCGCAGCCGGCAAACTGATTTTTATTTGATATATTTTTTAATTTTTTTTTGGTGAAGTAGAAATCCAACATACCTAAATGAACTAGTATACAATTAGTATAAAGCTGATGCATAGTAGGACAATTGTCAGCTCGTAGGACATCGCCGTGTTAAAAATACCAGTTACTTTCATGGAAAATGGATGAAGATGAACTAGTTAGTGTTAAAATGTAAACTAGTTGGATTCTAGTTAACAACTAGTATTTTCCCCTGATGGGAAAAAATATAATAATAAAAAATATACAGAAATATAAAAAAATATGTATATGAGTATGTAAATATATTTATATTATATATACATATGTACATATGTATCCATAAATTTAGTTATAAATCTATTTCTTATATTTTTGATAAAAAAATTTTTAATTCTAGAATTCTTGCCTGTTTACTTTTCAAAATTTTTTAATTTTCAGTTTAATTTTTTTTCTTTCCTTTTCAAATTCTTCATTTTTAATAAAATTTTATTTTTTTTTACTTTCAAATTTCTTAATTTTTCAATTTAATTAAATTTTTATTTATTGTTTTTCACTTTTTTTCTTTATTTTTTTTTAAAGAAGTCCCATCAATTAGTTAGTCGGTGCGTTTTTGATAACTGTCACCAAATTATGAGACATCTCATTAGTAATTCAATAGCGTCAACACTTTTTTTTGTTGTTTTTTTGTTGTTTTATTCACTCGTTAGAAAATCGTTAAGTTAAACAAGAATTCCAAGTGATTATCGCTCATTAAAAGCGTTCGATGTTTGTCATTAATCTTGAGCTACAGTTTTTAGCTTCTTGATGGAATATTTATGAAAGTTTTTAAGTCAATCACTTAATTAACAAATCAATTTATAATTCAGAGACAAGTGATTGGGTTTTTTGTTTTTGCTTTTTTTTTGTATATTTTATTTGCTTTTTTTCGTTTTGTTTGTATGATTAAAATTGATTAACTGTAAATATTCTATATATGTATATATGTACGAGTATGTATGTGTGTATACGTGTGATATATGGAATTTTTGAAATATATTATATATACTAGAGCTCTAGATACCCGGGTATCGAGCACTGTGAGCTCGATACTCATTCGTTGTTCAGCTACTCAAATCAAGGCGAATTTATAGAAGGTGAAGTTATCACATCAGATGATTGTTTGATAACTACCATAAATGACTCTTGGGGTATTGATAGTCGAGTTCGCCTTTAAGGTAAAGCGCTCGTCTTGCGGGTTTTCCTTCATATGCACTCCAAAGGACCTATAGTTTTAAGTAGCCTACGAGAAGTTCTGAGACTTTCGAAGATGAAATCGGAAATATTTATAAATAAAAAGAAATATTGTTTCCTAGACGCTGACAAGTTATCTAGAAGGGGATCAGCTATAATTTGGGTATACCACCTCGTGACTGTACCTCTTTCGTTGGCAAAGTACCGGCCGATCTTAGCAACCTTCACATTAGCAGGGCCATAAGCAGATAACAGGATGGAAGCACTTGCAATGTAATAAAACCGGTATGACTATTGAAGGGAGATAAGAGATGTTAAGTTAGGTTGAACTGGCTGACCCATTGGATTTCACATAGGCATTATAACTCACATAGAGTTGCCAGACGCACTACATATACGTAGAACCAAACTGCACTGGTACACTCTTTATCATGTGAAAAACGTTGCTGTTCGCAAATTGAAGAAGTCGTTTTGGCGTCTGGACCATTGCCGATTGAAGGTACTGTAGTCTTTCTGCGCCAAATAAGCTTAGCTTTTATCTGCCGAGTTCTCGAAAATCACAGATTACTTGCTCCACTGTCTCTACTGTCCCTAATCGGACCTGTATTAAAATTATGCGGCGTCAAAAGGCAATGACCCATTGACAGACAGTTGCACATAGTTTTCGCTAGTCTGCAGAGTTTAGCTCGTACCCAGAGTCCATTTGTCTGACGAAGTAAGATTATTCATTGCGTTTGTTTTCCTACTCTGATTTCGGAGATTGGAAAACTAAATATTTATTCTGCATAATAACCGTTACATTACCAAGGAAGATTAGAGCTCCTTCTCCAATTAACGTTTTGCGTCTTGATGTTTTTCCTACAAATGGAGGAACCAATAGCTTATTCTAAGTTCTCCGAAAGGTCTAATGGATTTTTGAGGAGCTTTTTCTTTGATGTTAGAAATACGCTCGGATTGGTTTCCATTTCCTGCCAAGGGGCGCGTGTGATTGGAGTCTCTATTTTTATAATTTTGGTTGTTGGTCCTATAGTCTGTGGCTTCCATAACAGCTAGAATTTCGCCTTGGAAAGCGATGCAATGATGTGGTAGCCTGAAAAGGTTGAGCCACAGCGGTCTGTTGATTTAACTGCTTTAGATGAAGGGCAGTTGGTGCTTCTATGTGATAACTCGTCAGTTTCGGTTTGAACTGTTCTTCTACTCCTTGTGTGAAGTGGGTACCGCGGCTATAGCCGTTTCCGAGGCTTCCTTCATTGGAGGAATTTTTTTGTCTTTACTCACTCTTTATTTGCTTGAGGAGACACTGTTTAACCGATCCCACTCTCTCACCTTCATCTATCCGATTCTACAAGCGGAGAAGAAACTTAACAAACCTGAGGTTTCTTCTATACGGACTAGATGCCCTTATCAGCGTAGCCGCCGCCTCTGGACTCATCCCGGAAGTCGCTTGCTCCCATAAACACTTACTGGTGATACGATCATCGGATATCACCACCGTCCAGACTTTGCTGCATCACACAGTAGGACCAGTAGGACGAGCTTATGAGTCGCCTTGAAGAGTTTGGTCCAACGTAATAAATATTGTTATATGCAGTTAGCTCATCTGAGATCTCGTTTAGACCGAGCAGCTTGAGGTGATTTCTTGTGCTGCTCAGAATTACTTTACACAGACGTTAAATTCCGTAGAGAACTGAAATTTGCACAAAGCGACTCGATGAAACGGTGATTGTGTGTCAGTCCTCGGAATTTTCCAAGTTTTTAGACATTATAATCTGCTAGGTCTGAAGCTATGTTTGTACAAGACCCAAGTAGTTCTTTGATGAAGGGTGTTAGCCTTTCACATGGTACGCCAGACACCTTAAGATCTCCTACCCAATTTGAGTACACTCATCCCGACAATTGGCGCGTACTATGGGTTGTGTTTTCTTAGGGATTCGGAGAGCTTTTTCTGGATATCGATCCTGCATAGTAGCTGATGCTTGAACCACTGTATCAGTTCACCACCACCAAATTTGAGACACTCAGTCAGTGGAATTGCCTCTAGCGTCATTCGTCAACGCTACTCGCTACTAGTAATTACTCGTACTTGGACAAGCACAATACTTGCCGGGTCCTCATTATTGTCGGGCCTCCGTTGTGCCAACAACAAATAAACAAATAAAATATGTAACCCATCAATATGTCTGCGCAAATCGCATGTACTCAAAGCGTCGACCTAAACCAAACAACAACAACAACACACTGCAGCGCATAGTAAACAACAAGCAGCACTCTACAGTCCCGTAGCAATATGGATGTATGTGTTCATATGTACGTACGTACGTAGCTCGGTAGCTAATAATCGGCTGAAGGCGACACCATTTGGTGGTAACAAGCGAACGAACGAACGAACGAACAAACGAACGAACCAACGAGTGAGTGAGCGAGCAAGCAAAGCAGAGCAATTAAAAGTTGTTGGGCTGGACGCCGCCATTGCTTGTTAGCATGCTTTATTTCCTCCCGCCGCCGGCCAGGCAATCAGTGAGTTGACAAATGCAAAAATAAAAACAAAAACAAACAAACGACAGAACAACATGGCACACGGGCAATGAGATGATGCAAGTGAGGCAGTAATGAGGACAACAAACGACAACAACAACAACACCAAAAAAATAACAAGCAATTGCTACTGTTGCAAATGCAACGAAGACAACAACACAACAACACCAACCAAGCGGGTGGCAACTCTGGCAGGCGAGAAGTAGAAAGAGAAAGGCCGAGTCTAAAGCAAAGCAAAGCTCCAAGCGCGCGACGCCATTGCTGGGATTTTCTTTCTTTTTTGCTTATTGTACATTGTTGGTTTTGTTGTTGTTGGTGCTGTTGTTGTAGTTGCTCGCTTGCTGGTGATTATTAATTGTATTATGTGCACGTACGTACATATGTATGTACGTGTTGCAAGCGCTACCGCCTGATGCCTCGCATGCCTCGTGCACACACCACTGAGCCGATGGCACTTGGGACGCAAAAGAGCCAAAGCAGCCGGTCGGTCGAACAGCCAACGGAGGATGGACGAAGTGTGCACGCCCGTCCGACCCAGCAACTGTAGCAACAATGTAACTGTGTGTGTGTGTGTGTGTGTGTGCTTTGCATTAGTGGAAGGCGAGCGCCATGTTTGGCTCAAACGCACGGCTCCATACTTGCACCCAATGCTTTATCTTCACTTTTCACTTGGCTGACAGCGAGCAGCAGTAGCTGCCGCGTGCATGCGGTGTAAAGCAAGCCCGCAACTCGCCAGTGCAATAGAGCTTGCTTGTAATGGCAGTAGCGAAATGCGGTAGCAGTTGGAAATCTCGACTCGCGAAACGCGACTCACTGCAAACACGAGTACATGCTTGTGCGTTCGCTTAGCAAAGATCAAACACCTTCGATCGCCGTTGTGGCTTCGTTCAATTAAGCCAAGTCAAGCTAAGTCAATGTAGTAGCACTCGCCGCCGTGACTATGTTACGGTTAGTAGAATTTTTCTATTCTTGCCATTCGGTGTAGCCAAGCAACCATACTGTCATGCAGCCAGCTCCCATGTTGTTTGTCGTCAGCCACCAGCCACCAGTTGTTCGCTGCTGTCGTACGCACGTTCATCCGTTCGTTCATTTGTTCTTAACTCCGTCCGTCCGTCCGTCCGTCCGCATGTGCACCCATGTATGCATTGGCTTATACGGTAATGGCTTTTGGAATTTGAATTTTCTTTCACTTGCTTTGGCATGTCCGTCGGGTGGGCAATGCCCCTTGCACCTTCGACTCGCTTACATACTCGTGCATACATACAAATATGGCTTGTAATTATGCTGTGATTTTGCCTTTACCGTCGGTTTTTGCCATTGTTGGACGCCATTTTATGGCCGTTGGAGCGACGCGTGCCCGCTGCGTTGTGTGGAAATCTCTGGTGATTTTTGGATCGATTAAATTAATTTCATAGAATAATTGCATTAATTATTATTTTATTTATTGCCGCAATTGTTCTCCGGGCTCATGTTGGAGGCGTCTACTCAGGAAATTATGTTCACTCGGCAGAAGATACTGCAAAATATGGGCATATGGATCTTCATATATGGAGGGTATGGATCACCTCCCGCGGATGAGTTTATGTCCAAGATGCCAACGTACTGTATTGTCTCCAACGGAGTCTGCTGCTCTAACACTTTTTCTTTCCCCGAGTCTTCTAGCAGCGACGGCGATGTTGATTGAAAAATGTAGTGACCGTCATGGGGAACCGAGGAACGGTTCTTTGTAACTGCACGTGGAATGCAAGTATGTTGCACTAGAAAGCCTCCAACAGGGTATTCCGCTCGGAATCTTTTCAGACTAACGCTCAAGGGGCAACGTTTACTTCACCTTTGATCAGAGCTCAACCACCAATGATTCAGCTGGGCTGAAGGTTGGACTCCCAGATGTCTAGCATTTTCAATAGATTTGAAGTTCCTCCGGCTCCTAAGGCTTCACATTTAGCTTTGTTTCGTTAACAGACTATTGGAGCCACAACAACTTAAAATAAATCGAAATATATCCTACCAAAAGTAGATTTCAATAGTTGATTTCAAGTGAGGGTAACCACTAGACGTGAATAGAGAAGAGGTAGGGGAGAAATACGAGTAAACCATCTCAAGCTAAAGTGTTCTGGTGAGGTCGGTGGTATACATCGAGGATCTTAGCATCTACCTGTCTTTTGCGTTTACCAAGTTCAGATAGCCTCTTCCAAGCGGAAGTAATGAATAACTAAGTGAGGGCATAGAAAGCGACCAGTCAAGCGGCACTGCTGGCCTCATTGTCATCTGCGTCGTAAAGATTTTTAGCAGCTTAAATAGTCGGACAAAGACGGGGAAACCGTCTCGGCCGATTTGCTTTGTTAAAGTTGTCTTTCATCAGTGATAAGTTAATAAAAAAAATAAGATCCCCTCTATTTGTTTCACTTTATCGTTCGTTACACACATCTCCCTCCCCTGATGGGAGCTTAGATTGCTAGACTAGCGCTTAAGAAGCCTTCTCTGTCAGTCAGTTTTAGGCTCTCTGGCAGGTCAACCCGACAACCCAATAATATAAGCTTACGGCCGTATTTTCGGTAGCGAAAAAGCTAACGAGTTCACCATGTTGAGAGCATCGCTTGACGAAGCTGATATGGAGTTAATACCACGTTCACCGGGAATGATCAGGAAGGAGTTTCAACGACAATTTGAACAAATAACTCAGAACAGTCGGAAATCCAGGTCACACTACGAGACAGATTTGGTGCTAATGTGACAGTAGAAGAACTATGTGCCGATTGAATAGTTCTAGGAAGAGTTTATACAATAATAAAGTAAATGGACTTTGGGGAGCATGTATCTGATATGTACCGGCCCTGTTGCGATAGCTTCAGTAGTTCATTTTCTCTCTTAGTGTCTAGCTCTCTTATCTTATCGACATAGAACACTTGGAGCGGATTGTATTGGGTCAAACTTTGGATGGTTGTCCGCTCTTATCTACCTATTAGCCTATCTGAACTCTACTGATGACCGGCTTTTATGACTAGCGCTTCTTCAAAGCTTTTGGATTTTTTATACGTGGATCTAGGGTAGCTTAAACAGAATCAGGCAATCGATGTCTTCTTTTAGTAAAGCTTTCAGCTTTTTCATACGCGGACCTAGGGTAGTTTAGACAGAATCAACTCAAAGTCTCTTGAGTTCCTTGGTCCGGTGTTTATAATAACTCAACTTGAGAAGTAGATCAACGAACTGTCGTCAAGGCGAGTACTCGTTGAAAGGGGTGAGTTCTTTTGCAACACCAAGCTTCAAAATAAATTAAGAAATGTCTACATTTTTGAGCCCAAAGTTCCTCCTATCTGGAGTTGCAGTCGGACTAACCATTCAGTAAGTAAGGAAAGCAAGTCCCAGAGCTCTTGTAATAAGAAATTTACATATAGGTACATAGGTATGTATGCAGTACAGGTACTTTGCAAAGTATTTAGCGCGTTCCAGGCACTTTTTGGACAAGCCACGGCAAGACCACTTGCATAAAAATCAATTTAGAAAGAAGCTACAAAAAAAAAAGAAAGAAAGAAAAATTCTCAGGATCTACAAATGACTTTCATGCAACACGCACACGCAACAGCAGGAAGAACAAAAACAAAAACAAAAAGTAAGTGCTGAAATGTACAATTTGCAGATCTTCAAGGAGAAAAAATTAAAAAAAAATTAAAAAAAAGTAAAAAAAAACCCACCAAAAGTTGAAATGAATTTTGGTTTTTTCACCCCTCCCCCCATCTCTACAAAATCATTTGTTATTTCTTTTCCATTGGCTTTCGCTTCTTTTTGCGCGGCTACCGTGTACTCGTATTTGGTGCGATATTGAGTGACGGGAGCACAAACTGTGATTCTCCCGCTGTGACCCGATTAATTTGAAGTATTTTGCGTTCACACAACAACTGCAATTCACATTTTAGCCAAGGGCTTCATGTAGAAACTCGCAAGTATGTATGTATGTATATATATATGGTATGCATTCAAGCATTTGTAGAATGGCAACTGTTGACATTCAGAAGCCAAAGTTGTGAGTTGCTAAATATGTGAAGTGACATGTAGAGCAACAAAGTTGTTGTTGTTGTTGTTGCCTCTTAGCGGGAGATAATCAGTGAAGCTATGAAAATATTGTATAAAATGTCACCATGAAATTTGTTAACAAAAAAATATTAATTAAAAATATTTCATATCAATGCAAACTGAAAAATTGGGATTAAGTTACGCTTCTTCTGCTTCTTCTTCTTATTCTACCACTTAGCGAAATATTTAATTAATTTAATTTTATTTACGGTAATGCATTATTGATTGCCGTTGTGTGTGTGAAAATATGTATTTTAACCTACATAGATATATGTGTGTATGTTTATTTATATTAAGGTTATCCATTTTGCGGTTGCGAAAATAAAAATATTTAAAATATTAAACAAGAAAAAAAAAATATTTAAAATATTTGTTTTTTTTTCGTGAAACTCCTCTTTTATTGTAAAGTTGGAATCTTGGCCTTATATATAAAACACAACGTCATACAAATGACCACCTCGCGAGTTTTTGCAAACTTCGAACCTCGATCAGTTTGAGGCAACTTTCTCGATCATTTTTTGGGCGGCATCTCAGCCATAACTTGAGGAATGTTGGTTTTCAAGTACTCAAGAGTTAAAGGTCTTACGCGGCACCCTACAAAACAAATTAAACGGTGCCAATTGAACGACCTCTGTGGCCAATTGACATCGCCAAGGCAAATGATGACCCGGCTGGGAAGTTTCTCTCACAAAAAAAGCCATATTAGCACGTGTTGTGTGGCATGTGGCAGCATCTTGTTGAAATCACATATTGTCCCAGTCGTGTTCTTCAATTGCAGGCCAAAAAATGTCGGTCCGAAGTGACAATGACTGTTTCGCCGTTGAATGTTTCAAAAAACCAAGATCCAATCACAGCATACGACCAAAGAGGGCACAAATCAGCAAAGGATAGAGCTGGAACAGGGCCTTTCTTGTTTGTTTGGAGAACTGTTTCACGTGTTAAAGACCCAAAATCTCTGTTATCTTCTTTTGATTTTGGCTAGAGCTCACTTAGTCGCTCTGTTCTTAGCTGGGATTGCTTAAGTTTTCGGGGGGAAAGACGAGATGGGAGGGAATGCAGGTAATGGATCTTTACTGAAAAAACCGGTTCTTCGAGATTGAGTATTTTGACGAAGTTCTTGATCGCTTCTCGAGATTCCTAATTAATGAGTGGCACAATAAAAAAGAATTCGGCTCGAAAATTGGTTATTGAGCTGCAGCAGAAACTAAGGAATCCTTGTTGTACCGAATTTATTCGGCGAGTACTTCCAGAATATGATCTTAGTAGAACTAAAAAGCCCGCTACCAACATGGGGTGAAGGGATAAAGGGTGCAAATAAACATATTTCTAAGATTTCAGACTACTGGAACACAATCATATTTCCGGACGTGTCGAAATTCTTCAGTTCCGACACCAGCGGCAAGTTTTGTTTTCAGTTCAATTCTGGCCTTTATTTGATGACACCTCCGGAACATATGAATATCATAGCAAATGGCTTTCTTGGAGGAGAATAAGCCAACAAACAGCAGTAGTAATGCCAGCCGTGAAATCCAGCTCGGAATCACAAGTTCGTCCTTGGACCAAGTAGGCAGTTTAAGAGTAAAGTACCCTCTCGACGAAAAAAAGACGAAGTTCCAAAAAAATGCTCATCATTGCATGCTATCTGTGGTGGAAGCATACGAAGACTACACTTCATTGCAAGGAAGAGTGGTGGTGTCCATGTTGGTGCAGTGTGTGTTATCATACGGAAGACCCGGATTCGAGTTTTGGTTCGTCCAACAACCAAAATTATAGAAAATTATTTTTTTTTTAACTGCGGTCGCCCCTCGGCAGAGAACGTTAACCCGTTAACCGTTAGTGTAGTTCTGCCATGAAAAAAGCGCCTCATCGGCCGTAAATCCCATCGTTTGCTGAGAAAACATCAAGACGCGCAGAACATCTACAAAACTGGAGTTGTAGTGTTCATCTATTACATATTTTTCTTCCCGGAGACACTCTTGAAGTTTAATGACTTGCCTCAGTCTGAGCCTCAGCTTCAGCCCGTGTAATATTCCTACAATTGAGCTGTAGATACCTTTTTTGTCCACCAACCGCGAGAGTTTGATAACGTCGCGGGGCAGTTATCATGAGTACAATGCAGGCGTTCATATCTTGCGACATATCGTCTCTTTTTTATTCGGAGTGTGAGTGCAAATTAGAGATTTGTTAAAAGGTCTCAGTTTAATGCGGATCGTGACAAGAAGACCGTTCTGCGGTTTATGATAGTAAACTACGATGGGCTCTCTGCTGTCATAAACGGGTCTACAAATGTTCGCCCCTTTAGATGGCCACTGTACTAGTTATATGTCTCAAAGACATTCCCTCTTCCGTTCTTGTTTCGTCCATTGCGTCCATGGCCGGTTATTCCAAGTGCGTATCCACAAATCGTTACCGTTTGTATGTCTGTGGTGGTCGTCATAGAAAGTGCAGTTTCTTTTGTGGTAGTATTTGACAGACTGAGAGGGATAGTAGTCAAAAGAAGAGCAATTTAAGCTATCGGTGGTCTACAACCGGATGTGCGTGCATCGGGCAGTACTATAGATGAGTTGTTGTTTTCTCAAGAAGCTCTGAAGTTGCCGCTGAACTTCATGAACTATGCTTATTGTAAGCATGTTTTCAATGGAAGTGATTTTTATATGGCCATCGAGCCGCTTGCTTGAAGATTGATGCCCGTAACTTAATTCACCATCGGGGCTTCAAAAAAGTTATCTCTACTAATCGTGAGAGAAAGCTCCACATAGGTTGGCTATTTCATCTCACACGGTTCCAAGAGTTGGAATCAAGAATAGCCCAACGACTGTAACTCGATGCCCAGATGCAGCACACCTCTGCGTACTAGTGACGACAAATACCACAGACAATGGAAGCTTGAATGGAAGCTTTAAGACTATTCGTTGCAGTACTCATTGGTGGACGCAGAAAAAGAAGACGAGCTGCACTCCGTATGAAATTTCATGCAGAGACGAACTTGACTTCACTTGTTGTCATCTTCAATTGGCACAGAATCACGAAAGGGTTGACTCGTCTGTGCTACTTAAGCTGAGGAAGTTTATTGGAAGTGGAGTTGGAGAGTTGAGGACGTCACAGAGCCAAAAACACAACCAACCTTCAGTTTATCACAAAGTCATTAAAGGAGAGCGCTTGCCTTTCGTTACCCAGACCGAAGCTTCATTACAAAAATAATGCATATATGATTGCTTTAATCGATGGCACGACATATTTTTTTACAAACAGACATTGATTAACGAAAACTTCGTGGAAAATCAACAACAAAATTAAATATTAAAAATTGGCCACAAACGCAGTTGCAACCACAAATGACATGACCAAAGGCGGACATAGAGCATGGTAACGTGGGTATGTATGGTGTAGCTGTGATGTGGCTGTGAAGTGATGTTGGGGTGAGTCTGGGGGTTTTGTGCATCATTAAAGAAATTTTGTGAGCTTGTGAGTATATCGGTAGCTGACATAGTTGCCAACCTGCAGCTATAATTACAACGCAACGTTTACATACACACATACATACATACCAGCTAAGGTAAGTACTGTGTGTGGCTTGATGAGTCCGCCAACAAATAACAAATCCCACAATTCCTGAACTCGTGTGAGTAGTTCAGTAGTCAAACACACACACACTCGACGGAGTGTGGAAATTAAGTGAGTTCGTTTCGAAAACAATTTGACATTGCGTGTTTGTTGAAATGCTGCAGTTACAAAGGATCGCACACCTCTCGCCCGCTCGTACGCTCGATGTTCCTTTGCAGCCTTGTTTTTTTTTGCTTTTTTTGTGCTGCAAACCAATTTGATGCGGTCGGTAGCGGCAGAAACTGTTGCTTACTGTCAGTAAAACGATCTCTTTCGAGACATATCTTCGCATATTCGCATTTGCGTCAACATTGATTTTCGCTCAAAACAACACGACAGCTAACTTGCCACATGCTGTTGTAAGGTACAACAACAACAACAACAACAACACTCACGTACAGTTGCATTGCATTGCATTGCATTGTTGTTTTTGTATTTTTTGTTTTCCTTTCCTCAAAGTCGGTCCGGTTGAAAATCTGTCGCTCGCAGGTATTGTTGCAATGCTTGCTGCTTGAGCTTCTTCACTCAGCTTCTGCTGCGGCTGCGGCTGCGGCTTCTGTTGGCTCTGTTGCTCTAGTGTTGCTGCAGTTGCAATAGCTACCGCAAAACCGTCGAAAAGTTGCGTGCCCATAGGTATTCTGTGTAATTGCGCACCAATTGCCCTTACACAAACACACAAACACACACACTCATACACACTCATACACTCCCATAGCACAACGCAGAGATTACACAAAACTACTCACTCGTCGTGTATGCCTGCTCCATGCTCCACAATTCCTCTGCTCCTGCGGTCTTTTTTTGGTTTTTTTTTGTTTTTTTTTTGGTTTTTTGCGTCCGTTGGAAATTTCTGAAATCTACGGAAACATGAAATTGTTTAGAAATGCATTTTACGTCAATCTGAACGAATTCTGATTTTTAAATTATTAGCAACATGCAATCGTTAAATTGTTTTTTTTTTTGTTATTTTCTTCTTATTCTTCTTCCTCTTCTTCATCATCCACTTTTTGTGCCCAGCAAATCCTGCACGCAAAGTCAAAGTCAAAGTGGTAAAGCGACTCAAAGGCGGTTCACACTGCAGACAGTAGATCCACGTGTGTCTATGTGTGTCTGTGTTTGTGCGTGTGTGTGTGTTAGGTGTGACACACTGTAATAAAAGCTAAAGACCTATTTTGTGTGAATCGATCAAGCAACATTCAAAAGAAAAAAGAATCGCAAGGAAATAATATAATGATTTGGTTGAGGTTTTCCGTCGTCTAATCTCAGTTTTGCGAAGTAATTCTGCTTCTCGGTATACTGTAACGAAACTCAATTCCAAGTCCCTTGGAAACCCTGGTAATCAACCCCTGTGGAGTCTTGGATCATAGTTATGAAGAGAAGTAGCTTTAGAGGAGCCACTCCGACATATTCGGTTGTTTCTTCACTAGAGTTGCAGATGCGAGCAGACGGATCGATACATAAATGTGTTTAAAATCCAAACATAATCGCATAGCGAGTCACTGTGCTGGGTTTGAGACTCACCACTTGAAAAATCGCTTCAATGAGGGAGATATTATTAAAGCCTCAGATGAGAGATCTCACTTTTGATGATGTCCACCATTTGAGCGCATGCACCTGGAATGTCCGATCCCTTAATTGGGAAGGTGCCGCTGCTCTTTAAGGTCCTCGTGAGACTGACATTACCGCCGTACAAGAATTGTAATGAACGGAACCATTTCGTGTGTCTTACAAAAGCAACTAGATTTGCAATCTTTGCTGAAGCTAGCTCAGCGAGACAGTTGAAGAAGTTTCCCGACGAATTTTTGTGGTAGTATTCAATAGAATCCTCCTCTACTTCTTCGTCCCTACAGCTGGCGTAAAGATCATTAGAGGGGTAGCCTAGTCTTTTCCCGTGAAGACCCATTAAACAGTAGCCTGTTATTATGCCTGATTTTTTGGCGTCCAGCTTTCGCCATAGCTGTCTGGTCACATTGCACGTGATCTCATTCAGCCATCTTGAGTCTGCTTTCCTGGCAAAGGCCAGTTTAAGCATCTACTACGCCGTGGACAAATGTAAATCTGTATATTGTGTGCATGATATACATAGAAGAGTTCCTTCTCACGCTAGTTCGTCAATTACCTGGGATGTCACTGTGTCCAGGTACCTCGACCACGGGAGTGTTGCATTAAGTCGGAAGCTCGTTCAGAGAGAGAGTTTGTAGAGATATGTTGGCAGCTTTACCGTGGGAGTATATCGTAATCGATTGTCCTGCGACCGTAGATTTGGACAGCCACTTGGCGACTTCTTTCATTACAAAGAGTTCTGCTTGGAAGACGCTGCAGTAGTCTGGTAGCCTTATGCTCATATTTATTAAGAGCATCGGAATAGATTTCGCAGCCCACTTTACCATTGAGCTTTGAGCCATCTGTAAAGATCGCTATGGCTCCCTGATCGAAGGCATTGATGGCTTCCCGCTCACATTTGTTTGGAATTCTCGTGAAGACAATATTTTAGAGGCACATACTGGGCTACACCAGCTCCATCGGCACTTCTTCGAGAGATAGTATTTTAGTATGTCCAATACCTCAATTCTTCCAAGGTTTCATTCAATCCAATTGCGTTACAACCCGCTATTCCAATTTGTGGTGTGGGTTTTTAAGCTAAAAACAAGTGGAGCAACTTAGAGTCTCTTTCTAATATGCCTCCGCATGGGTGATAGATTTTTATGAGGAGCTTTTGTTAATCCACTGAAATACGAGTCAGAAATACACTCGGAGGGTGTGACGTAGCCAGCCGATAGCTCGGTACTTTCGCAAAAACCTCGGTCCTCCCTAAATACAGCGAATGCTAGATTAAAAAGAGATCTAGTGCAAAATATAAGACTAATTCTCAACAATCAAGTTATAATTCAGCTCCTCTCCATCTCCAACTTTCTTCCATTGTGTTTCCAAGATTTTATAGCAACATAAATCTAATGTTTCTTACTTTTTCCTAAAGCGCTCTTCGGTGCATTTGTGCGCTGACCGCAACATATAATTTACCCACCATTCAAGCCTCACCTTTCCTGCTTTCTTTACTTTTCGCACAACTGCAACCGTTAACACTGTTATCTGCTAAATGATGCAGTCACGGTAACTCGCGTATACTACTTAGCGAACCGTTATAAGGTTAATTAAATGCAACAAAAAAAAAAAGAAACGGTAAAAGACGAAACTACAGCGCAACATTTGAGTTGAGATTACTCATTACGAGAGTTGGGCGTAGAGCAAGGAGTGAGGCGACGGCAGTTAGCGAGCGAAAATTATTAGCCTCTACGAGCGCGAGTTGGAGTTAAGAAAAAGTCAATTGGGTGTATGCGTGTGTGTGTGTGTGCTGAGTGTGGGTAGCAGGTGGGAGTTGGCTTTTCGCCAAAAACGAATGGCTAAACGTCGTAAACTCCAATGAACGCGCAGGAAATGTTGCAGGGCGTTGATGATGGCGATGGCGACGGCGACGATGACGATGACGACGCCAAGCTTGCCTTGTCGGCGAAATGGAGTTTTTGCATTTGTTGCTATGATTTTTTTTGTTTTTTTTGTTTTTTCTTTCTTTTGGTTTCTAGTTGTTTTTGTGCAGTAAAATTTCATGTTGATTTCATGAGCTCATGCAGGTCAATAGACAGCCGTAACGTGCGACGTCAAAGCGACGACGTGTAGTCAAAGAGCGAGTGCAGCATTGCGCAGCTCATAGTCCGCAACGAAATTGCTTACCTTTTAGCCGGGCAGCAGGCAGGAAGGGCGGAGTGGCAAAGCACAGACGCGCTGAATGACTTTTACATTGTGAATACACACAAAAACACACACATGCAATGTTGTTGCTTTACACTGCGCCAAAGCACAGCACAACAAAATGGCGTTAAGTGTGGTTTTTTCGCAAGTAAGGGAAGGGGTGAGGGCGGGAGGGAGCGCGCTTCAACGTCATTTGCATATAAATGAATGGTGTTTGTTTGTAGACTTCTTTAGTCACCCGAATCTTTTCCTTGAGCAAACCATGATGAGGAACGCGTTAAACATACATACATACATCTTCTTCTTCTTCTTCTTTTGCATGTGTACATACATATATTGTGCGATTAACATTGCTGCTCTCATTTACAGAAATTTTTTTTTCCATTTGCTTATGACATTACAAGTATTGTAAATATGTATGTATGTATGCAAATATGTCGGTATGTCTGGTAATTACATTATTCTGGTTTTTGTTGTACTTTGTTTTAATGTAATGTTTTTGCAAGTTGTTAAAATATTTCGGTTTTTTTTTCATTTTTTCGGCATGGAGCCAGCCAACCAACCAACCAACCTGCTTGACCGAGCAACTGCCTGTTTAATGTTTTCTTGTGAGTGTATGAGTGTGAGTGTATGTGCTTTTGCAATTATCATGCAGCTAAGCTCCTCAACCGACCGTGCTAATTACATTGGGTTGAGCTCAATTACAAAATTTAAATCTTTTTTTGAGCTTGCGACTGATTTCAAAATCCACCAACATGACTGGGTTGATGAAATTGCTTCGGACTTGGCTTGAAAAAGTCGAAAGGAGAGTTCTTCAATCTCCTTCTCTGGAATTGTCGAGCCTAGGAGTCGCAATATTATTCTCAAATCTTCCTCATTTGTCCTGGTCCACCGGAAGCGTGAGTAACCTTTAAACGATGTGGTAAACAGTGGAAGCTTTGATGGACACATTACACCGCATTCGCTTCACTGAAATTTCTCTTATTGCTGCGTCTGCTCACCAGAGGTGCGGCTGTGAGCTAATGCCGGTCCTAAAGTTGGCGGCACGTGATCTGGGAGATCTAATAAAAAGGTTTACTGAAGCTTCGGATAAGAACTTTGTTCCTGATCACGGCTCGGCATAACGATAAGGAACAGCGCCTGCGCTGGTTAGGTCATATTATCCGGTTTGATGGAAGCACGCCAATTCGACGCAGTAGCCGAGAGTGTAAGCTGAGAAGGATGACCACCTCCACCTTGCTTGAGAAATGCCTGGCATAGCTTGGTGTCTCCAGTATTAAGAATACTGCAACATTATACTTGCCAACGAGATGCCAACTTCATTATACCCCTCCTGTAGAAGGCTGCGTTCCTATTGGCATAAAACTCGGAGAGCCAATTTTCACAGGCCTCTCTTGAGGCCAACTTCTCACCATTAAGCGCGTTCGCCATGGACAGGAAAAGATGGTAATCACTTGGTGCCAGGTCCGAACTATAAGGTGGGTGCATTAGGACCTCCCATCCGAGCTCCTGGAGCTTCTGGCGCGTCACGTGTGTGGCCTGGTGTTGTCCTGATGGAACACAATTCGGCCTCTGTTGATCAAAGATGGCCTCTTCTGGATGAGTGCTGCCTACAAGCGGTCCAGTTGTTGGCACTAGAGGGCCGAATTGAGCGTTTGGCCATAGGGGAGCAGCTCGTAGTAAATGATTGCTTGTCATTCCTACCAAGCACACAGCAAAACCTTCCTGGCCGTCAATCTATGTCTTGGCCACCGTTTCTGCCGGCTCACCGCGTTTCGACCACGACCGATTTCGGTTGACGTTTTCCTAAGTGATCCACTTTTCATCGCCAGTCATCAAACGCTTCAGAAATGGGTCGATTTTGTTGCGATTCAGCAGCGATTCACAGATGGAAATTCGGTCCATCATGTTTTTTTGCGTTAGTTGGTGTGGCACCCAAACATCGAGCTTCTTTTTGAATCCAAGGTTATGCAAATGGTTCCAAACGGTGTTCTGGCTTATCTTTAGTTCCTCAGCAATTAACTAAGTGCTCTCGTGACGGTCTGTTTCCAATATTTCCATGATTTTTATCGCAAAGTTCGACGACAGGCCTCCCGACGCATGGTGCAGTTTTGACATCTTTGACATCGAAGTTACCGGAACGGAACCTAGCAAACGACTTTTGTGCTACACGTTCGTTTACAGTATCGGGCTTATAAACTAAATTAATTTTTACAGCCGTTTTGGCTGCTTTTTCGCTTTGATCGAAGAAAAATTGTAAAATACTGCGAATTTTCTCTTTGCTGGTGTCCATCTTTGACGAGCGCTCACAACGTACTGAGTCAATCAATCGAAAAACTGTCAAAGACAAACTTTTAGCGCGAATAAACACGTTTTCAGCGCCGTATAGTATGACATGATGCGACACGTAACACTAGTACTATGGACAATAACGCCATCTCTTAGATAAAAACTGAACGAATTTTTTACTTTACCTAATATTTACTACATTTACAACAACAGCAATAATAATAATAATAACAATAACTAACTACCATAAAGTGGCGAAAATGCTTCATTTGCATTTGGATGTCTGTAATTAGGCATCAAATGCGGGTGTGAGTGGTAAGCCAATGCATACTCACATATGTATATACCTACATATATAATTACTTACATAGATTTATAGGTATATACATTCACATGCATTACATGCGAGAAATAGGCGCGCACATGTGTAAGGTTTTCATTATTTAGTAACAAAAAGCGCCAACATTAAGTGGCTCCCATTGTTGTATGAATGTTGTTGCTGCTTTTTTTTGTTGTACGCCTTAGTTACGCCATTAATAACGCAATGCCAATTACATACACACATACATATATACACGAACATATGTACGTACGTACATACAATGCGAACAATTGCTCTGATACCGTCATTGCCGCAATCCTGCCTCCACCGCCGCTGCCCGCTGCTACACGCTTTGACTCCGGCTGTTATTATAAATGTATGCAAATTCCCGCTAAATTACATTGCAGTCCGTTATAATTGCCCCGGTGCAGCGTTAGCGAATGCAAATCACGATTGTATTATATGTATGTATGTATGTATGTAAGTAAAATCGGCGGAGAGGTCTTTGTGGTAGCATCCAAATCGGTGGTTGGGAGAAAGAGGGGGTGTGTGCCTGTGAGCGAAGAGGTGTTAGGAGGTGGTATTTGTTTGCACATACTCATATATGTACATATGTATGTGTGTATAAATATATATATACATAACTGCCACTTTTCTATGAAACGCCGAACAATTGAAGCGATCTCTATCGTGACTGGGCTGCCGGCAGTTAGCATTTTGATGGATTTATAAGTGAATTTGAAAAGCATCTACTCGTATCTACGAGTAAATACATGGAAAATGATGCTAATGAAACACGCATATTTATGTAAACATAAGTATGTAGTTATTAGATAGTGCCCTGAACTGAAGTCGACCCAAATGTTATTGCTTGGTAGCTCATGTCGGTGAGTTTTTAAGACCATTTCTCAGACTAACATGAAATTGAAGGGATTGTAGTCCTGCCTGTGGCTTGTAAAGTTTTTTCAATGTTGTTGTTGTTGTAGCGGTTCACTAGCCCCGCTTAGGGATAGGTTTAATTAATCTAAGTCGCCGAGGTCATCTAATAGGAGGTCCAGGAAACGTGCTGTTTCGTCGGGATCGGACCAGAGGGAGAGGGGGTTTAGATGTGTCGGCTTAAGGGGGCATGTGAAGAGGTGGTTTGTGTCGTGCAGGGCATACGTTGGATATGCTAAGGTCGAGTCTGGATAGGTAGGAGTTTAATCTGCTACAGTATCCAGACCTAAGTTGTGGCAGAATCACGCGTATCTCTTGAGGCAGTTCGAGCTTGTTGCCTGCAATGGGTGGTGCTTTTGCTCCGAGTACGCCATTCACGGGACGGGAGCCTTTGAAGGTGTTGACTGACTGCTGGTGAATGGCGTTCAGTGCTTCTCTGTACGCTGTCCTGTCCAGAGGTTGTTGCACGTGCCAAGTACTCCCTTTCTGATGTGCCTAGGTGGAGGTTCAGCTTCAATAAGATGTCTGTTGGGGTGTTCCCTACTCGCAGCATGGATGCTTCGCTGTGCTAATAATGCTCCGGCGACATCAGGGGGTTTCCTGTCGCGGTCCCGAGGGCGATGTTTTGGCAAGCCTGTAACTTCTTCATCTGCGTCTCGATCGTCCCTGGCGCACAGGTTGGGGCAGCATAGCTTACTACCGGCCGGCCAATTGCGTTGTAAGTTGCCAGCAAGGCTTCTTTGTCTTTACCCCCAGTTTCGATGTTTCCCATGACCCATCTCTGCAACCCCGTGGGTCATGTCCGTGAGCAGCACTAAATGGTTTATTCAATACTTACCCTTGCTTTCAAGTCGCGCACCCTGGAAACGTGAGAAACCCTTGGGCTAGATGTGGGTCACGATTAAAGGAGTTAAGGAAGAGTAGTACGACGTTACCAAATATGGCTCTAATGGGAGCTTGGAGCATTCCCATAAGCCCTGACGGGCGTACGTTCCGAGGACCTAGCATCGACTCGGATCACTATCTTCCAGCAGCAAAGATACGTAACCACTTCTGCATAGCAAAAAACACCCGTCAATAAATATGAACATGGTTCGTTATCGTTCGAAAAGGCCCCACCACAACAGCTAGCTGAACGGTTTTCCACTCGACTTGTACTGCTGATCTCTGAGTACACTTAATAGCGACTCGGTATATGGGAACTGAAAGACGGAATTTCAAGCTCCCAATGTATAGCGGCAAACGAAACTATTGGTTTTCGACCAGTCCCAAAGATGAGTTGGTATGCTCCAAATTGCCATACGGCAGTAGACACAAAACAGACTGATTACGGAGAACAACGTGGCAGTCGACTCCAACGGCGAGCGGTATGAGGGTTGATGAGGGAAATGAGTCGCATTTGCTTGAAAACTCTATGAAAATTACGATAATTTATAGGTGTAAGATTCCAATAGTTGGCGCTTTGTAAACGCTGAAACGATTGTCGACCAGGCTCCTCCTCCAACTTGTGATTTTGCGTCTTGATGTTTTTCCAACAAATGGAGGGACCTACAGCTTATACTAAGTCGCCTCCGAATGGCTGATTGTTTTTTTATTATGCGGAGCCTTTATTTCACTTGCGAAATACCATACACTCGGAGGAATGGACATTCCCTGCCGAGGGGCGATCGCAATTAGAAAATGTAACTTAATTTTTTCTTTAAATTAATTTTCCACAACTTTTGGATGTTGGTGTCACCGGGATTTGAGCCCGAGCCTCTCGAATGTCAGTACGCAAGGCCGTATTAGCGTTGAAATTCAACACAGAAAATAAATGTCCTCTCCTCCCTTGGCGAACAAGAACCCCGTCTTGCTCTCGTCTTGTCAAATGAGGTAGAGGCTTGTACGACCGGATCTGAGGAGTCGGTGTGAGAAAAAGCAGGTTTTGCTAACTATTTGTGGACAATTACCCAATGGAAACGTCGAACACCGCAGAGAATGAGCATGTGCACATATGATCGGCCATTAACTTGATTACCTATTAAGAGTATGTATGTAGGTATGTTCTATTATTCCCCATTCAAGCATAATCAAAAACAATAATTAAGATTCACTTTTATTGGAATCTCACACCTCGCGCCTAAAGCTCAATACAACAGTCTTTCAGAGCCTTTACATACTCGTACAAACGACATTGTGCCCTTCACGCATAACAAATACAACATTGTATGGCCAATAATTTGCATATAAGTATGAGTACATATATTGTATGTGTGAGCATGTGTATGAAGAGTTATTTGTATGTGTTTAAATAGTGATTTTCAATTTGTTTTTGTGCGCTTAAAAGCTGCCTTTAGGTGCCCACTTTTTTTGAGCGCCTTATCAGTGAACAACGCTTCATGGCCTACGCGCGGTGTGCACGTCACTGAGGGGTGGTGTAGAGTTGCATTGAATGCCAGTGACCACTAAACAAGTGAATACATTTAAATAAAATTGTTGCGAATTGCCAACAACAAGCTCCACACACACACACATACAAACACAGGAGTTAACAAGCCGAAAGGCACAAAGTCATCATCATCATCATCATCTTCATCACCACCGTCCGTGGTCCTCATTATTGGAGAGTAAACTAAGGCGACTGCGTTACACTTTAGAAGTGAACCGAAGTGTTTGGTCGGTGGAAGCGTGAACCAGTGAGCAACGCTTCAACTGGTGGCAACACAAACTAAACAAAACGCACACACGCACGCATGCGCCACTGTGTATCGAATCGTGGAACAACACTGTTGTTGCTTTTGTTGTTTATTTTGTTGGTTGGCGGTGACGGTGGCGATACCACTTTAGCCGCTGCCGCAATGGTCAGATAATTTTGATTTATGTGGGGAAATCATAAAAGAGGCTCGAGATTTCATTCCAAGATTTACGACAGATCAACCGGAGATTTATTACTTTCTGATACGATACGCAAATGGAACTACAAAAGGAGCTGGGTAAAAGCGCGCGGTAGTAAAGCTCTGCCCGAGGTAGTCAAAAAGGTAAGTTAGCATGTGTGTGTAGAGTGTGTGTGTGTGTGTGTGTGTGCGCGGTTGAAGAGGTAAGTAAACAGAGCATACTATGTATGCATTAGTCAAAGGTTAAGATAAGCATTGCGGAGAGCCATAAGTTCGTAAGGTAGTAAGTGAGTAAGCAAGCAGCAGGTAAATTAAAGAAAAATAAAAACAAAAACAAAAACAACAACAACAACTGCAAAGGCACAAATGAAGGACAACCTTCGGGCTCAACTGAGTTATCTGAGGAGAATTCACGCGCGCAAATGTCACTCGCTGCCCAACAGGAAGGGTTTGGTGTGAAATTTGTCACGAGAAGTTAACACCAAAATCAAGAAGAAAAAGAGAAAATTGTGTCCAATTTGGCATAAAAGCAAGATAATTAAGACATACACATATGCATACGTAGTCATATATGTATGTATGTACTCGTATATATATAATTAATTGGACATTTAATCGCAGTAAAATTGCCATTTGCCATTTTCAGACTGATTCGTGCTAATTTAGAATTTAGTAGAATCATAGGCGGTCTTCTTTTTCTTCAGTGTCGTAGTCAACGTGACCTCTTTACCTTTCTCTTGCTGTCCTTCCCCCTAGCGAATTTTCTTCTTCCCAAGTGGCTAAGACACCGCTGCCACTTCCATTACAGCTTTGTTTCTCTGGTTTAGCGCCAATGGAATATCCCAACCTAAGCCAGGTTTCTCTACTCCAGCTGCAGGTTTCCTCTTGCTTTGCTTGCACCAGCCAGTGAGCACAGCATCGATAATTTCGTCCATTCGGATGGCATATCCTAGTCAGTTAGTCGCTAGCTCTTAATGTGGTCCTTGGTCCGTCCGTCTCTCATGAATCTTCTGCAAAACATTTCTCCCAAAGGCGACTCATCAACGTCCGCGCCTCTACAGCATAAAAAGGTTTAGAAGTTATGAGCTTGGGAGCCAAGACAACAGATATTTAGTCTTCCCCTCATTCACCACCAGACCCAACACGCCTCTCTTCCTTATCATCTAGTCTTGGAGGAAAAGCAAAACTAACGACGCAGTTGGTTAGGTCGATGTTATCAACATTATCGTAAAACAGCAGTTTCTCTCTGCATTAGTATTCGATTAAAGAGGTCACAGGATAAAGAGTCACCCAGTCTGTAGCCTAGTTGCAACGGAGGTACCTTCTTTGCCCACATAGGCGTAAAAGTCGCCAAGCACAGTTTTGACATCGTGACGAGGAAGCGCTCATAAGTGCTCTCTAGTTGCTTATAGAAAGCATATTTGGTTAAATCGTACTTTTGTCTGTCGAACTGTGGGCGCAATTCAGTGTTATGTTGACGCGGTTTGTGGCGAGACGTTCAACTATCTGTATCTCAACCAATCTGGAAAGCCATCCAAGAGTGAAACACTTGAGACTGAATTTGAAATAAGACCGCCTGGCAGGAAACTCTACCGTCTTCCTTTCCATTTTTCGTTGATCCAACTTTGCTGACTGCTCCAAGGTCAGAAAGGATTATGCTCAGAAAGTCTCTCAATTTTAAATAGTAGGTTATTATTGACCAATATTAGAACACTTAATCATATGTAAACAATAAAATATTGCTGAACATGGAATGTCTCTAAGCAATAAATTGCTAAAAAATAAATTAAAATTTTTATTCGTAAGGAAAAACTTCGGCAGGGAATGTCCACCCCTCCGAGTGTATTTCGGACATAAAATAAAAGGCTCCTCGTAAAAAACCATCAGCCGTTCGGAGGTGGCTTAGTATAAACTGTAGGTCCCTCCATTTGTTGGAAAAACATCAAGACGCAAAACCACAAATTGGAGGAGGAGCTCGGCCGAAAATCGCTTCAGCGGTTACAAAGTGCCAATTATATATATAAGGAAAAACTTAGTAAACGTTTGAATTGGATAAAACGTAAAATACAGCTTAATATAAAATATGGCTAAACATAAAATATGGAGTAACATAATATATGGCGAAACATAAAATATGGCTTAACATACAATTTCGTAAAGTAATAATATTGATAAAACGATAATTTTATTACCAAAAAATATTTTCCTCCTTTCCATTCGTTGTTGTTCCAACTTTGTTGCTTAGAGTAGGCATCCGATTTCCTAAAAGAAGCTCCATAATGCCTGCAGCTGGTAATATTTTTAAACGAACATACATGCCTACATACATAAACGTATATTATATAATAAATAATTTAAAATATAAATAATATTTAACACCATTGTCGCCGTGGCAATAATTCAGAAGTGTAAATTAAATTTGAGCCACTTCCTGTCAACTGACTCTCTTTTTACCACACATAATTATGTACACGTACATGTCTAATATTATAATGCATTGCTGTTGTTTTTGTGGACTCCACGCACATCCAGTCATGTTTCGTGCACGTACATATGCATAGATATGTAAATATATGCTAACAAAATCACAGTAGCGACTTACAACTGGCAGGGAATCAAAATCAAAAACCTGCATTTAACCGCACAACTGACAGTCCCCCGAGTTCCGCCTCAAACGGCTGTGCTGTGGCACCTAAATAGATATTTACAGTGTCGCTGCTGCTTCTGCTGCCTTGACAGTTATCATAGGCATGCTATGCCAAAACCAAGACAACCTGTAAGCGAGTTGGCCAACCGCTCAGCCATTCAGCGATTCATTCGTCGAACCAAGCAACTACTACACCCAGCTTGCTAGCCAGTTAGCCGACAGTCACATCATCATGCAACATGTGTCTAATCAAATTTGCCATTTGCGATGAGCGGGAAGCGTAAAAAAGTGTGTTCTGTAGTTTTTTCTTTTGTATTGCACATGTGTGTGTGTGTGTGTGTGCGTGAGTGCATATCTTTTTGGCTGCGTGCGAATGACCAAGCAACCCCAAGCTAAGACCGTTGAGGCTTCTTTTGTCTTGTCCTTCTTTTGCTGCTTTCTATCAGCACTCTTGTCGCAGCTCAGCCGTTAAGCGTTTCGTGAAAAGTAACTGCTAATTGTTCACCTTTCTGCGCCGATGCGTGAGCGTTTTTAACCGAATTTCTTGAAAACAAAAAAGTGAAGAGACAGGAAATAATTCAAGAAAATTTTTGGGAACAATACATGAAGGTGTTTTAAAGTAAATGATAGCATGTACGAGGGCAGGTCGGGTAGTTAGAGTCTCGGCACAAGGGTCGGCTAAAGGCTCAATGCATCGTTTGTTCTCCAAAGCAATAAATTGCTAAAAATTAAATAAAAAATCTTATTCATAAAAAAAAACTTAGAAAATATTAGAGTTGGCTAAGCATAAAATATAGCTTAAAATAAAATATGGCATAACATAATATATGGTTAAACAAAAAATATGGCTTAACAGAAAATTTAGCTAAGCATTAAATAATGACAAAAAATTAAATTTTATTAATAAAAAAATATTTTCCAAAAATGTAAATGTTGCAAACACTAAAATATGGCCAAACATATAATCTGGTTAATTTAAATTATAAAAAATAATAATAAAAAAAAAATAATAAGAAAATAAATAATAAAAGATACTAAAAAAAACAAATTTTTGCTGAGCAAAAAAAAAATTCTATAATTTTATACATTATACAATTTTATGCATTATACATTTTTTTTGTCTAATTCTAAGGATTGCTTCTTAGCGTAAAATATGGCTAGATATTGAGAGTTTCTAAATCAAAAAAATTTAGTATCAAAAGTTGCTGAACATGGAACTTGTCTAAAAATATTAATAAAATTTTGATAAAATAAAAGTATCTCGAATATATGTCTGCTCACAAAAAATATGGCTAAACATAAATTATTGCTAAACATAAAAATGGGTTTGATATGAAATTTTGCTTGAAATGAAATTTTGTTAAAATTAAAAGTTTCTAAACATAGCATTTGGTGTAATTGTCTTAACATGAAATATGGCGTAACTTAAAACTTTCATTATAAAAATTTTGCAGCATGTGTTTAAAAGTTGCTTGAGCTAAGAATGTACTAAACATCAAATATTTCTAAATATAAAATATTGCTAAACATAAAAATTAGCTGGATATTAAATGTTTGCTTAACAAACAAATTTGGTAAAATAAAAGTTTCACGAAAAAAACATAAATATCCTTTAAATATTGCTTAAATGAAAAATTTTCCAAACACAAAATATTGCAAAAGCATTTAATAAAGTAAAACCTTTACGGAAAAAATAGTGTTTACCATAAAATATTGCTAAACATAAAATATTGCTAAGCATAAAATATGGCATAACAAAAAATTTGGTTAATAAAATAGTGCTTAACATAAAATGTAAATTTTGCTCATCTTAAAAAATGGCATAACAAAAAATATTGCTAAACATAAAATATGGCGTAACATAAAATATAAATTTTGCTTATTTTAAAATATTGCATAACAAAAAAAAATTACTAAAAAATTTTCATCAACTGCCCTCGTAGGCAGGTCATTTTTAATTTTGAACCAATTTTTTTTTTTTATTTTTGGGAAACGTTTTCACTGCGCTGTCACAACACGAAAGCGACTTAAAAAGAGAGTTCCAAGCATTTTGCATTCGCTCAAGTTGTTTTGCATTTTGTTGTTGTCTCTTGTGGTAAGTCAAATTTGTGACAGCAATTATCAACTTCGTTCACCCTTGGAGAAATGCTTTCCAGCACAGTTTGTGGTGAAATAATTTTTTTTTTCAATTTTTTTTTTTTTTTTTAGGCAAGTGAAAATTGCTGGTCAAATGGGAAAGCGGTGCAGCAAAAAATGAAATGGATGTTTCTATGTATGTACATACATATGTATGTATAAGTAGTGAGTTTCGTGACCCGAACAAATTATTAATTATTAAATGAGTAAAAATATAAAATAATTGTGGCTGTGGTTCGTATTAATTTTTGGGACAAAAACCTAAATTAAATGAAATTAGCCACAAAAACAATTTCAGCATAGAGACACATATACACATTTACATATACATAACTACGTTTCCTTGCCAGCACATAATATGATTTCATATTCATATCTCATCTAACTGTAGGTTTGTATATGCATCTGTCAATACATATGCATGTATGTGTGTATGTATGTCTGCGTATCTCGTGAGTGCGCTCACCCGTTTGATTGATCTGGCAGTTGGTAATTTGTATATGTACTTACATATGCACATAATATATTTACATACAAACAGTTGCTTCCACGCACGCCAAATATTCACTTGAGATTTCCGCAGTCGACTTGCGTATGTAAGCAAACAAAAAAGAAATAAAAAAAAAATAAAAATAAAATTGAAAAAATTTTGTTAAAAACTAGCATTTTGTTGCCTAAAAAACTAGCCGAGCGGGAGATGAAAGCTATTGCTACGCATAATTAGCACGCACAGCCAGTCAGCCAGTCAGTCATTCAGCCGAGTCGTTGTTCAAAACGATCTGATAGGCGTGCCGCACCATTAATGTCTTCCTACATGCACAACGATCTGCCCATACATGACATGTGTGCGATTTTGAAATTTCCAATTTGGCGCTATTAACGGTCGCAGAGATAATACCTAATAATATCAATAAACATAGTTAACAGTCTTTTCATTTATGGTATACATACATACATATGTATGGTAGATGTGAATATTTCTGGAAAGACAACTTTTGTAGAAAACAATTCAAGTTTGCCGCAAGGAAGTATTCATACATAGATACATGCCTACATACATATTTACATATGTAGAGCTGTAAACTAGTACGTTGAATTGAGCTTAGCATCCGACTGCTGATTTCCTAAAATATACTTTCACGCTTTATAGCAGCTTTAGCGATATTTCAGTCGAGCTTCTTCTTCAATTACGAGAATCTATGATTTTTATGTCCGAAATACACTCTGAGGTATTGACATTCCTTACTGATCCATAGAAAAAAAATACTTTTCCGTTAATTTTCATTGGTTGGGACTGAGCTCAAACTCTCAATCCTCCGAAAAGTAGCGCAGACTGCTATATATGCGGCTAGAATAGCCACCAACAGCCCAAAAAACAGTTTCTTCTATTTTAATTGTTACATGAACCGACTATGCTCGAGTCCGTACCCACTTAGACTGGAAATTCCCGTCGTCTTTCACTGCCACCAAGAGATGCCACATGGAAATCTTTCAAAAATGGACTCTACATCGGCGAGGTGGTTCCTTTTATCCTTTAAGATGATGCGAATTCGAAAGCCTTCAACCCTGCAGTGCGAGTCCGAGTCCTTTTACATAATCTCTATGCTTACTTTTCGTTCTTTACTACTATCGGATACCGCACGCCCGGAAAGCACTCTAAATTGGAGTGTGTGTCCGAGTGCCCTCCACATATGGACCCTATCGGAGTGGAGGTTTCTTTTGTTCGGAAGTTCTCAGAATTGTAGTGCGAGTCCGATCCGCTCTACATCGGAATGGAAGTTTTTTTTCGAAATTTCCTACCACCAAGAGTTGCCACATCGAGAGCTCTCAAAACTAAAGTGCGGGTCCAAGCTCCTCTGCTTGGTCTCTACTCTTTTAACGCCCTTTTCTACCACCAAGAGCTACCACAACGAAAGCCCTCAAAACTTGAGTGCCAGTTTAAGCCCCTCTACGGGATTTCTATATCGGAATGGAAGTTTCTTTCATTATTTACTATCAACAAGGGAGACGACATCGAAAGTCTTGAAAACTTGACTGCGAGTTTTGATCGCATCTTTATGATTTCTACATCGGTGTGGAAGTTTTTTCGTCCTTTATGCGACCAAGAGGTTTTGCATCCGCTGCCTTTAAAACTGGAGTGGGAGTCCGATCGCCAAAAGTGGAGTGCGAGTCCTTTTCCGTCTATTTGACCTTTGCATGGGAGTGGACGTCCTTTACTACCACCAAGAGTTATCACATTGAAAGCCTTCGAGTCTCTGCATGGTCTCTACTTCGGAGTGGAAAGTTTTTTCATCCTTAACTGCTACGAAGGGTTACCACATCGAAAGCCTCATAATCTGAAGCGCGAACTATACCTGCCCACATCAACTCTAGCTTACACAGCGGTTATTCTGCAGTATTTTCCAAATGAACCTGACGATACAGGTTTAATGGTACTCTCGGTGTATTCCTAAGAGCCCTAGAAACTGTTTCAATAAAATCAGAAATGATGCAGAATTGTCGGTAATCTCTCAAAGTATTGGCTAAGCAGTTATCCCTCTGAGCCTTCCATAGGTTCCAGGGCGAGAAATATATACTAAATAATAGCTGCTCGTCTGCCAAGCTTACCAAAAAGGCACTTGTTTGCCATTTTCGACATCTTGGAAGAGTTTGAGCCTGCCGCTCTCCGATTGTAAGCTCTCAATTAGAGAGTTACTCAACGCAGATACAAACTGAAGATGGAAATGTCTCAATTGTTGCAATGTGAGTTAAGTTGTGCGACCATCCAAGGAATAAAAGAAGGTCAAGAGAGTTCATCTTGCTAAAAAAGAAAGGAGATAACTACAGCGATGGGTTTCTTACGTTGCAGCGTCGATTAGACCGGGACGCAGGTAGTCTAAGCATAGAAGAAGTTGTAGAGAGGAGGAAGTACCTAAAACCTTAAGGCAATTCCCTGGTGAATGTCCCACAATTGGGAAGAGTAGTTTCATGTCTTTAGGGGTGAAAAACTATAGAGACCTCAACGAATTAGTGGGTGCAGAGCCAGCTGCCAATGGTTCTGTTTTGTTAAAGAAACACATTGCTTTATCTAGGGGTGGTTGATATTTGGGTCCTCAGTGGTATGATAATGGGCAGTGCAGTCACTCGAAGGTCTGTTTAGGTCTTAGAACTCTGCTGAGGGAGGATACCAGAGTACTAAAGTGGGATGTGCGATGATGCCTGAAGCTCATATTTCGCAAATGGAGATAAGTCTTTACCAATATAGAGCTCTTTTGTTTCGTTCCACTCTTCACTATAACCAGACTTATGAGCAAAACTTTGTCATCAGTGTTTTTTTACTTCGTTTAGAAGAATTTATCATACCCATCGCCCTAAACTATCTTCCAACAGCACAAACGTCTCATATTCTCAGACCGAGCTGTGTGAATCTCGGTTCAGAAGTCCACAGTTTAGACGACCGTAAGTCCAAAAGTCCTTAGTGAAGCGTAGTTTTTTTCAGGATTCAGGAAAATTCGGAAGAGACCCTTCAACCTCTGCCTAAAAACCGATGGCAAGCTAATAGAATTTTAGGTAATCATCTACTGTGGGCAATCCCAGTGTGATTATAAGGGTTATACGGTCTGCCAGCGCTCGTTGGTGATCCACTCTCGCCACCAAATAACAACAACTAGTTTTTCTCATTTTTAAACCACTTCGCCACTTCATTAATACATTTGTTTGCTGCTCCGCATTTACACAACTTCTCCATTCACACTCGCGAGAACTCGTACTACGCCTCAGTCGACTCGCATGCGATATGCGACAATGGTAACGAAGCCTATTAGATTACTATCAATATTTGTAGTGTAAATTATTTTTACACTTAAGCGAGAAAATCGATTGAAGCTCATTACATTCTTAAGCTGACGACATTAAGTTTACGCATGCGCAGTGCTATTAGTGCATCCCGTCGACGCAAGCCGAAATGAGGATGTGCGAAATAAAAGGGGGACCAGCAGCAGCAAATGCAGGAATCGAGTTTTCGAGCTGGCAACAAAAAATAAGGCGAAATGAAAATGAAAGAAGTGATGACGGTCAACAAACTACAACCAGCAGATAAATACTGAATTTATGACTTAATTTAACTCGAACGACGATGACAACGAGGACAGACTTGAAAGCGAAGCGGACTACCAGAAAATAAGTAAAAGCAAAGCTGAAGCCGGCAAGCTGCGACAGCAACGAGCGGCGGTATTGAACGCGAACGAAGCCAATGAACGAGCAAATGAAAGAAGATTTCCAGAACAGCAAACGGAGTAAGCCGCAGGAGCCTAACCGGCGCTGCAATGCGTAGCGACAAAAAGTTATCAAAACCCAAGGAAGTCACAGACGTGAGCGACGGAGTGGACTGGTATGTGGGAAAGAGATATGTGGACACAAATGTATTTGTATATACCATAAGCTAGTGTATGGAACGCTGAACGGGTGGCAGCACGTACATTACATTGGGTGCAAGCTCCACGCGCGTTTGTTACGTTGAGTGTGCGCGTATAATTCACGATATGGACGCGTGTCCATTCATATATTTGCGACACTCACAACAAGCCTTGAGCCACTCACTCACATCAACAACGTGCGCGCGGAGGAAGCCGTCAGAGCTTGAGAGGATGAACGAAAGGAATAATCAATTGAGGGAGAGAAGAACGTAACGGCGGCGCGCAACTCTAAGAGCAGTCAGCTCGGCCGTCGAATGTGAAGACTCTTTGTGTGATGTCTCTATTTGGTGAAATTGCAAACCTTGTTGCCAACCAATTGTTCAACAACACTGTGACACTCACTTTAAGCGCATATCTATGCACTCACACACACGCTCACGTACAAGCGCGCACATTATTGGGACTCATGGACTCGCTCCAGATGCTCGCAGCTAAAGTGTGAATGCGAGTGCGAATTAATTTATCGGTTAATTTTGTTCACAAATTGCACATGGGCGGCGCGGATAGCCCACAATAACTATCTATCTTCTCTGGCTTCAGTTAGCCGTTGGCCGTTGGCGGTTTGGCCATTGTCAGTCCCATTACAAACACCAGCTGGGCTGGTATGCGCATTCGCACATTCCATAAGCACAACAACACTTTCGGTGCTCTGCGCCTCAGTTGAGACGTTGAATTGAGTTCGCGGTGGGGTTCGGGTGTTGTTGGCTTTTCTACCAAATGGTGAATTTATGTGCTTCATGTGTATGAAATAAATTTTCCAGCAAATTACTGTTGCATTGCAGTATAACAACAACAGCAACAAATTGTAACGACAACAATCAACGCAGTTGGAGCGATTCTTTCATGCAATGAGTGAATGGAAGGGGTTTACATGCATACCTACATACATATATGGGTGTGCGTCTGCGCCTGCGTTTCATCACCAAGAAAGCTGACGGCATTTGCTCCACATTCAAGTGGTGATCCTTTCGTCGGTGGCTTATTAAAATGCATTTCGCGCACTCTTTTACACTATTATCGCTTCCGGCTGTTGCGTTACTGAAATCATAAAAACAAATAATTCTCATTTTTTTAATTTTCTTGTTGGCGAGCTTATGAAGGGGAGATAATTTCGGAAAGGTTTGTCTGTTTTCTCAGCTTCATAAAAAATAAAGCAAAATTAAATAAAAAAAAATGAAATAAAACTAAACAAATGAAAATTAAACTAAATAAAATAAAATAAAATAAAATAAAATAAAATATATAAATAACAAATAAAATACTATAATTTACAAAATTTAAAATAAAAGATACAATAAAGTAAATTGAATAAAATTACAAAATAAAAGAATTTAAAGCAAAATAAAATAAAATGAAATGAAATAAAATGAAATAAATAAATAAATTAAATTAAATAAAATGGAATAAAATTAAAGAAAATAAAATAATTAATATAAAATAAATTAAAATAAAATAAAATAAAATAAAATAAAATAAAATAAAATAAAATAAAATAAAATAAAATAAAATAAAATAAAATAAAATAAAATAAAATAAAATAAAATAAAATAAAATAAAATAAAATAAAATAAAATAAAATAATATAAAATAAAATAAAATAAAATAAAATAAAATAAAATAAAATAAAATAAAATAAAATAAAATAAAATAAAATAAAATAAAATAAAATAAAATAAAATAAAATAAAATAAAATAAAATAAAATAAAATAAAATAAAATAAAATAAAATAAAATAAAATAAAATAAAATAAAATAAAATAAAATAAAATAAAATAAAATAAAATAAAATAAAATAAAATAAAATAAAATAAAATAAAATAAAATAAAATAAAATAAAATAAAATAAAATAAAATAAAATAAAATAAAATAAAATAAAATAAAATAAAATAAAATAAAATAAAATAAAATAAAATAAAATAAAATAAAATAAAATAAAATAAAATAAAATAAAATAAAATAAAATAAAATAAAATAAAATAAAATAAAATAAAATAAAATAAAATAAAATAAAATAAAACGAAAGAAAATAAAATAAAATAAAGTAAAATAACATGAAAGAAAAAAATAAATAAATTTAATTAATAAGAGATAACATAAATTAAAATAAAATAAAATAAAATAAAACGAAAGAAAATAAAATAAAATAAAGTATAAGTATAATTAATAAGAGATAACATAAATTAAAATAAAATAAAATAAAATAGAATAAGACAATATAAAAAATGAAATAAATAAAATAAAGGTAAACAAAATAAAAAAATAAGTAATTTAAATAAAATTTAAAGGAAATAACATAAAATGAGCAAAATAAAATAAAATAAAATAGAATAAAAAAACAAAACAAAATTAAATCAAATACAATTAAAAAGAAAAATAAAATAAATTAATATAAAATTTAAAAAATATAAAGATTAAAACCAAAAAGTTAAAGTTGAATGAAATTGGATAAAGTAAAATAAAATAAAATAAAAAAGAAAATTAAAGTAAAATTTAACAAAAAGAATGAAGCAGATAAAAAATTAAATTAAAAGGAATTAAATTAATTGAAATTAAAAAATAACAAATAAAATGCAATAAATAAAAAAAAAATGAATATAAAATTAAAGAAAAGAAAAAAGCAATATTAATAAAATTGCAACATAAAAAAATGTATTAAAATAAAATTAATAAATAAAATAAAACAAAATCAAATCAAATACAATAACAAAGAAAAATAAAATAAAACAAAAATATATATTTGTACATACACGTGTATGTACATGATAAATATATGGTAAATATGTTGAATGAACTTAGTTATTTAAAATTTAATAAAAAATCAATATTTATTTAACATTGAAACTTTTCTATTTCCATTACATTTGAAGAAGGGCGAAAAGTAAGAAACAGGCTATTAACCAATCTCATATTTCACTTGATTTGACACATATACTCGTACATAAGTATGCTTTTCACCTTTCATCAGCGCATGCTTTGTATTAGTTTATGAAAATTCTCATGTGTCTTAAACAAATATCTTTTCTATTTTGTAATAAATTCAAGGTCCCTTGGCACCTGCAACAATATTTAAATAGCTGAATTATTAATCTGTCAATTTTATTTTATTTTATTTTTTTTCAGTAAATTTCCCCTGAAAATCATTGATCAAAGAAGCATTGGCAGACAAATTGACGCCCGAAAGCGATGCTCAAGGATTTCATACAAACAACAGACACCGAATGTATGTACGAAGCGTGTGAATTTGGGGTTGTGCAAGTGAGCTGTGCTGTGACTTATCACAACTTTAATGAGCATACTAATGGATCACGTAGCTAATGCATACTGCATACATACTTTCGTACATACATATATATTGTATCTGCTCTGCGATGAGGTGAAAAATTACCAGCCATTTATCTCACGCGCCTAATACGCTCAGCAGCAGCAGCAGCAGCAGCGGCGGTGGCGGTGGTGGCATTGCAGGCAGGCAGGCAAGCAAGTCAATCAATGTTTGCATAATATCACACGGTGAATGCCAATGCAGTGAGAAAGGATACATATTTGTATAGATGTGTGCGCGCGTGTGTGTCCTGAGAAAAATGAAGGAAGACATGTGAAATAATGACAAAAAAAAAATATGTATGTTATGAGGTCGCGCACATGGATTATAAGCGGCTAATAGCATGTTAACACATACAGTTATATGAAAATTTTGTATGTATATATGTACATATGTATATGTACGCGACAAGTGCATGACTTATGAGTGTCATACGCTGCAGCTTCTGCTGCTGTTACCGCTGGGAACTGGCACAAAGACCTGCTACATGACATACCTATATGCATATGCACATACATTTATACATGTATAAGTGCCAAAAAGGTGTTCAAACGTAAGCACCGCCATGACAACGTGCAATGGACGCGGTAGCAACTCGGTTGGCAGGCTGGCAGGTTGGCAGTCAGCATCATCTTAATCGCTTTTATCGCCATACAGCATCGCTTACAAGCGAAACGTGCTTGAGGCTTCGCGGTTGCTTAACTTACTGCTTCTTCTTGCAACATTATCATCAACATCGTCATTATCGTCAGCAATATCAACGTCATCTCGCTATGGGCATCATCGGGTTTGGTGCAGTTTCATCATTTTTATTTCTTTATGTGTGTGTATGTAAAGTACGCTGGAGAACATATTATTATTATTATTTAGCTTCGGGGGACGGTAAAAAATTCAGTTGTGTCTTCGCTCTTATATACCCATCGAGTGCTCGCACTTCCTTCAGAACTTCAGGCGCCAGTCTTTTAGCAGTAATGCACTCCTTATTCCAGGTCCTAATACCTCTAATGCCTAGGAACCCTTCACAAGAATCGTCGTGAATGTCTTTGAGAACGCCAGGAACTCTGAGGCGTTCGCTCGAAGGGTTTAAGGCAAAACTTATTTGAAAATGTCATATTTCCGATTTCGCTACTCACATTACTTCTTTTACCTACCTGCTCTTAACCTCCGGACCCGGATTTACCTACTTAGAGGCCAAATGAGTTCGAATGTTAGAATGTGATGAGCTCATATCAACGGTAAACACTCGCTTTATCCAATCGCCATACCCGATTCGAGAGATGAAGATTGTGAGGCATTCAATAGCGGGTGACAGCAAGCATCCCTTTCGGATGGCTTGTTTTAAAGATTGTATAGTATATGCTTCATCTTTCCCAATCTAGTACTTTCGCCCTGATTCTACCCTTATAGCACTTTCAGGCACTGATCTTTTTGTCATTTGAGTTTTATTCTCGATGAGTTTCAGTGTTTTAAGAATCTCTGTCGTCATATCTGGGCTTCAAACCCACGGAGCGGCCGTGAGTTTAGGCATAGGAGACGGTTTCAGCAAAATGTAACTTTCGATTACAGTCTGTAGTTCGCTTCATATTTATGTATGTCGCGTATTCCGTTCGAAATCTCTGAATCTTTAGCCTTTAGGGTTGTGCTCAAGAAGTTCATTCTCAAGCCAAATGAGGCAGCCGCTCTAACAGCGGTTACCTAGTTCCATCTGGCATATTTGTGTCCCCTATGCTCGCTACCTCAACGCTTTCCCTCATAATTATATCTTATATTAGCTTGTTCGTGGTTGCCGTTTGACAACTTTGGAAGATGTCATCAGAGAATAGTGCTTTGACACTGGGAATGTTAGCTTAGCGATTCAGAGGGAGCTTGCTGAGGAGCTCTGCTATCTCGTTCCCTTCGTCCTGAGTTCATATTACATTATTTCGGGCTTAGTTGGTTTTTTCTCGATTTTTTTTTTCGGTCCCGCTTTTTTTTATAAATATTATAGAAAGAACTCCGTTGCGTTCCCCAGTGTATTATGTATGTATGTATTTGTCTCATCAACATTTCAACCTCAGCGGCATTTCACATTTTATCGAATTTCAACTGTTTTTTGATACGATTTTGATAAAATGTTTGCGATTTGTCAATGTTATTTATTTGATTGTTCTTGTGCGTTGTCAACTAAGACTTTTTGTTTTTGGTATTTTTGTTTTTTTTTTTTGATGGATTTTCGCAGCAACACTTCTAACATTCTCTCCATGCACTCTATTGTTTCACATTTCGTTTCAGTTAAAAAGCGTACAAATGTTCGAAAATGCTACACAAAGACGAGGAGGGAGAGGTGAGGAAAACACCTTTAAAGCAACATTTCGACACTTCGCCGAAGGCAATCTTTATTAATCTGCTACCTGCTTGTTGTTGGCTCTTTGGCAGTGGCGACAATAACCTGCAACACATCCTCACTGAGTGCGCGTTTGTTGGCTCCGACGTAATCAACTACTCCACTTGCCGCTCACCAGGCACCACGCACCACTCACCACTCACCACTGACCCTTCAATTGCTGTCACTTATGAATGTCATTCGTTACGAAATATGTTTAATAAACGTTTACAATGCGATAATATGTTCCTTTTGCTGACACTTTTCCGATAATAAAACATATTCATTTCTTCATTTCATTTCACTTCACTTCACGACGTGGCTTGACTTGGCTTGGCTTGGTTTGGCTTGGTGTGGTGTACCTGGCAATTCATACGTTGGTTGGATTATTAATGTGCGGCAATTTGTGAAAGCATTTGTTAGCTGTCACAGTAAGGACATTTACTTTATGCAAACATACACACACACACACACACATACAGACATACACCAATTCAATAATACTTCTAGTTGAAGAATATATAATATTTTCACATTGTTTTCTACTTGTTGGCTACAATTGATAGCAAAGTTTGAATTATTGCGCATTTAAAAATAAATATATTGAGTTATCAAATGCTTTTCTTTGTTGCTTTTTTGTGAAACAATTCACTCTGCGATATTGACAAATGCGCGAATCAAATGTGCATCTCAACCTTGTTTAGTCTATTTTCTAGAAATAACAGTCTAAAGACATGATACTTATTCACGTATTTATAACCTATTTATTTTAACATAATTTGATCCTTGAAAATTCATAGGGAGGTCCGGGAAACTTGCTCTTTCGACGGGTTTGGACCAAAGGGAGAGGGGGGTCAGATGAGATGGCTTAAGGGGGTATGTGAAGAGGTGGTTAGTGTCGTGCGGACATACGTTGGGTATGCTGGGGTCGAGTCTGGATAAGTAGGAGTTTAACCTGCTACAATATCCAGACTTAAGTTGTGCCAGAGTCACTCGGGTCTCTTGAGGCGGCTCGAGCTCGTTGTCTGCAATATGCGGTGGTTTTACTCCGAGCACGCCATTCACTGGAAGGGAGTCTTTGAAGGTGTTGACTGACTCCTGGTAAATGGCGTTCAGTGCTTGTCTGCAAGCCGTCCTATCCAGCGGTTGTTGCACGTGTTACTGGATGGTGCTCTTCATATCAAGTACTCCCTTTCTGATGTGCCTAGGTGGAAGTTCGGCTTCAATACGATACCTATTGTGTGCTCCCTACGGTAGCATCCCAATATAAACTTCTTTATGCTCCGGCGACATCAGTGGGTTTCCTGTCGCTGTCCTTAGGGCAGTGTTTTGGCAAGCCTGTAGCTACTTCATCTGCGTCTCGTTCGTCCCCGGCGCCCAGATCGATGCAACATAGTTTACGACCGGCCGGCCAATTGCTTTGTAGGTTGCCAGCAAAGTTTCTTTGGCTTTACCCCAAGTGCTGCCGGCTAGCGCTTTAAGTATTTTGTTGCGGCCCTGGAGTTTTGCGGCAATTGCGGTCCTACGCGGAGTGAAGGAGTGCAGGCTATCGAGTGAGACTCCCAATATCTTTGTGTTGTTTGTAGTTGGAATTTTTACGTCATCCACCTTCATATCTAATTCAAGCCTGTACTCCTTTGTCCAGCTGGTAAAGAGGGTAGCCAAGGATTTAGTCGGTTGTATTCTAGCCAGACGCCAATATCGTGCAATCATCGGCATACGAGGTTAAGGAAACTTCTTCTGGTGGAGGAGGGACTTTCGATACGTAGAAATTAAACAGTAGTGGGGAGAGGACACTACCCTGCGGAATCCCCTGTTTAATTTTCTTTAGTTTCGATGTTTCGCCTCGGAATATTGCCGATGATTGTCGACCACTCGGGTAGCCCATGACCCATTTCTGCAACCCCGGCGGTAATGAGAATTCCTCAATGTCCGTGAGCAGCACTGAATGGTTTACGGTGTCAAAAGCTTTTGACAAATCCAGTGCTACCAGGACAGTTCGCGCGCAGGGTCGGTTTTGGTTTAGGCCTTTGACGATCTGAGTGCTTATGGCGTTTAGTGTTGTTGTGGTACTATGCACTTTCCGGAAGCCATGCTGATGTGCTGCTGGACGCAGATGGTGGCTTAAAGTCGGGAGCAGCAAGGCCTTTAGTGTCTTCGCTACTGGGGAGAGGAGTTATCGGCCGATAAGACTCTCCTTTGTTAGCTAGATTCCTTGACTTAAGTAGCGGGATCACCCTGCCTGTTTTCCACACGTCAGGTATCATTAGGGTGGTCAAAGACAAGTTGAGGACCTTGGTGAGGAAGTCTGCTCCCACTGATCCAAGATGTTTTAGCATCAGTATGCTTATTCCCTCGGGGCCGATGGATTTGGACGCTTTCGCCTTACCGATTACCCCCTGAACCTCTTCCCTGGAGAAATCAAATGTAAGAGTAAAGAGTGGGCTGAAGGAGTTCGGGCATCTCTTCGGGTCCGACGAGGCGAGGTCACCGAATGAAATTTCCACTCGGTCATCGCGTCTCGTCGAGTTAGACAACGACTTGACTGTAGCCCAGAGCTTGGTTGCCCCTGAGGAGAGATTACAGGACCGTAAGTGCTCCTCCTACTTTTTCCGCTTGTGGTTGTTCACTACAGTACGAATATCCGCGTTTAAATCCCTGATTAGGGGATTCCCGGGATCGGAGTTACGAAGGATGATGCTAGATGCTAAAACTGCCGCTTCTCGCAATTCGGCCTGCGGAAGGAACGTTCACCAGAGGTGACAACCGGTTCTATGCACCTGAGTTGACCCGATCTAACCCCATTTATATCAATAGGTAAAATTAATCTAAGTTGAGTTTATCGGTCATATCGGATATATATGACCGATTTTTCAGATTCTTTGATACATTTATGCAGTTATCTTGAGGAAATAGCGGATACCCCAAGTCTAAAGGTCAGTTGGATTACTCTTTAAAGCAGGACAGTACCTGGACTATAACGAAAAGAAAACTATGGAATGACTTATATACTTCCTTCAACAACATCTATATCTGCATTGGTATGCCTAGGTGACGATACTGCATTAATGGATTTGATCCAGCAAACCATTTAAGCAGGGTTATAACCGCGAGCTGGGAAGGGTATAAAATATTCCGATATGAAAGTAGAGACCCTTCACATGGCGGATCAAAGCTTGAGGGTTGGTGGATGTGTTTTCTCAGAGAGCCCTCCGATGGAACTCTCTTTCCGGCTACCTGACCATTGCAGTGTTTTCCAGGCGAAGATATCAGATCGGAATCAGCTTTAAAGATGGATAAACTTGCTAGGCATCCAATGAGGTTCATTAGAGAATCAAAATGGGTGGATAATGAGGTTGATGGTCAAGGCTTTTGGTTTGACTTGGGAAAATCCTTTGTGCCTTCTATTCATTATCAGCTCTAAATATTTTGGCAAATAGTAACAGCACTCATTCTTCGAGATATTTACTAATATAACCATTAAGAAAATATGTTTTAAGGAATTTCTGTACTCGTTTACATCTACAACTTTCCCTAACAATCAAAGGATGTTACACATTTTGGCTCCTACACTAAAATATGTCCCTCAAACATCTGCGTGTAAATGCATAAGTGTAAGTATGTATGCATAAAGATATGTTAATATTTAATGCATATTACTTTTTATTAACCCGAAAAAGGGTTTTCACGCTCAATTCATTAATATTATGTAAATGGCAGTGGTGAAGAAAAAAAAAACACAAAGAAACATTTCAAATATTCAACACCAAACCCATCATTATCAGACAACAACAAACAAAACAATGTAGAACAATTACAAAGCGTTTTTGTTTGACATACCGGTCAAAAGGTTAGACATTTTAACATTTTTAGTTTTTGTTTTTGTTTTTGCTTTTGCTTTTGCGTCAACTGATTAATGAATTCAACAGTAGCCCAGGACAGTGTGATGGCTTGGAAGGCAACAAGCTAGGCATTGGTAAGTAAGTACTCGTCAATGACTTGCTTGAGAAGAGTTACGAATATTCACAGTTCCAATTATTTATAAAAAAAAAAAACAAAAACAAAATTAATGAAAAAAGTAAGGAAAGCGCAATAGTAAAGAGAAAAAGTGGGCGCTGCAAAGTTTTTATCTACAAATTTTGATGTTCAGCTAATTTATGCATTAGCAGGTGTTTGCTCGCATTCAGCCAGCAGACAGCGTTCAAACTAATCATGCCAATGGCTAGTGGTGGTCAGTCAGTTCAGAAAAGGCAATGCGTCAGCGCGCGTTCAGTGCTGTCTGACAAGGTAAGCGGACTTATGTACATATGTACATATGGACATATATAGAGCATGTCATCCTGCAGCACAAATGGGGAAAGGTGGTACTCACCACTTTGGATTTAAATACATTCAACATTTCAGTAAAAATTTTGTGCGTTTAAAACAAAACACTTTATTTTGTACATTTCACTTTTAAAGTTATTTTTTATTATTTCTTAATTGTTTTTATTAGGTTTTCTTTTTTATTTAATTTATTTTTTATTTTTTTTAATTTTTAAATTATTTTTCTTTAACTCTTTTTTAATTTTCTATTTTTTGTTTTATTTAAATAATTTTATTATTTTTCTTCTTTTTTATTTTACTTTTTTTACATTTTTTATTTTATAATTTTTTTTCTTATTATTTAACTTATTTTTAAATTTTTATTATTTTGAAATCTTTTAAATTAATTTATTTAAATAACTCTAATATTAAAAAAATTTTATTTTTAAATTTTTTTACTTTTTATTTTATTTGTTTTTAAATATTTTATATTTTAATAGTTATTAATTTTTATATTTTTTTCATTAATTTAAAATTTTTTCTTTTTTATTTAATTTTTTTTATATTTTTTTAAAATTATTTTTTAATAGTTATTAAATTATCGAATTTTAATTTTTTTCTTTCTGATTCAAGTTATTTTTCCCTATTTTTTCAACTTTTCTTTTTTATACTTTCATAATTTCTTTATTGTTATTACTATTTTTATTTCTATTTTTTTTTTTGTATTTTTGTCCTTTTCATTTTTTCCATTTTTGTTTAACTTATTTTATATTTTATTTTTTTATTTTTTTCCTTTTTCTATTTGTCTTTAATTTTTTTCCTCTTTATTTAACTTATTTTTACACATTTTTATTTATTTTTTAATTTATCTATTTTATTTAACGTATTTTTTAATATTTTTAAATTTTTTTTTAACTTTTATTAATATATTTATTTTTTTATGCTTTTTATCTATTATTATTTTATTATTTATTTTTTAATTTATTTTAATGATTTTTTATTAATTATTTTCTTATTAGTTTTAATTTTTTTTATTTAATTTTTTAATTTTTTTTAAATTATGATTTATTTTTTTTAGATAAACTTTTCATAATTTTTTTTATTTTTTATTTTTCATATATTTATATTTTTCACTACATATAAATTTTTTTATTTTTATTTTTTACAGTTTCTAATTTTTATATACATACGTATATATTTTTGTTTATTGTTTTTGTATATTTTTATTGTATTTTATATTTTCCCTTTTTATTAATTTATTTCAATTTTTTCTTATCATTATTAATACACTTCTCGTTTGCTGCCGAAGGGTGCTTTGCTGCCACACGAAAGGGTTGTGGCGCAAACAGTTTGATCCTTTCATATCCTTTGATGTATATTTTTTTCTCAGCGCTTGCGCCGACTCAAACTAAAAGCCGTGCAGCTGTGTTGTTGTTATTACTTTTTAGTAGCGTATCCCATCATTAATTCATCAAAAATGCGTTTTATCTGAACGAAAAGAAAAAGTCCGGAAGGCGATGTCGGGAACAAAAATGTGATCCAAAAAAGTAGTAGAAAAAAAGCAAGTAAGTCAAAGGAGCCTAAAAAAAGTATGCATTCCTGTCCTCTGCTGCTCCAATTGATGCACCTTGTTGTGGCATTCCCGTGTGTTGCATAAGCAAGCGTGCATCTAACGGTCGCACACGCATGCGCTACTACGAGTAAGTGCTCTTGCTGGCGTGGCGCACAAACAAATTAGAGCTAAAAAAAGGCAATATGTAGTGTTTATAGAAAATTTATTCAAAATTTAACAACAACAACAACACCAGCAAATTGAGAGTCACTAACATTTTAATAATAACCCTCAGCAGCCCAGCGGAAATGCAGCCACTCTGCGCGGCAGGTGAGTTTTTGACGAGCAGCGAATGAATGCTTGCGCAAGATGCATGTTTTGAAATCTTTGGAGATAAAAAACATCAAATTTGTCGAAAAAAAATTAGTCTAATTTAATATGCGCGCACCTATGAAAATTAGCGCGTAAGTATGGGCTTTAATCGATCGCGTGCCACAAGCGGCTAACCGACAATGTGTGGCATGTCCAAAATGTAAAGGCATGGAAAAGGAGTTTCACAAGATGTAAAAAGAAAAAAATTATAAAAAAAAAAATTGAATTAACTAATTTTAATCGGTGCTGGATTTTCGAAGCGGCAGTCAAGTCATACACCTGTCAAGCGCTTTATTGAAACGGGGCGGCAGTCAGTTGTTTAGTACGAGCGCTGTGCATATACGTAAATATATATAAGTATATAAATATATAATGAAATAAATGAAAATATGTAATATTCTATAACTTTTACACCAATATTTTTAATAGAAAAAAAATCTATTTTTAATGGGGAAGAATTAAAAAAGAAATAAATAAAACATAAGAGAAATAGTAATAAATTATTCAAATAATAAATAAAAAAACAAAATTAAAAAATTTTAAATAAAAAATTTTATAAAATAAAAACTTAATAAAAACAATTTTAAAAAAAATTATATTTTAAATAATATATATTTTAAAAATGTATATCTTCATTTATCTCTCCGAGAAAATTCAACAGAAATTTTAGTATTAAAAAAAACAATACATTAATTACTTACACGACTATTTAAAAACAAAACAAAAACATAAATAAGAAATGATTAAAAAAATATTTATATATATGGTAAACAAAATAATAAAAATAAGGAAGGAAAAAGCAAAAAGTAAAAAAAGAAATGAAATAAAAAAAAACCAAAAAAATAATAACAACAAAAATAAAAATAAATAAGAATATACATACATCCGTATTAATCATTTTGAGAATTCTCACCTGTTTTATTATTAATTTAAATGAATTATATAATTTTTTAAAAATATACGAAAAAAAGAATTAAATAAAATAACTAAATATAAAAACTCAACAATATAAATTAAAAACAAAAAAAAAATATAATGAGACAACCAAATTGAGAAAATTAAATTAAACTAAAACACAAAAAAAAAACTTAAAATAAAATAAATAATTAATAAATAAAAATATTTAACTATATTTTTCATTTTTGGGATTCTCACAATTTTATTATAAAAAACAACTAATAAATTAAATAATTATTGAACAAATAAACAAACAAAAAAAATAAATATAATAAACAAAAACTTAAAGAAAAATTAACAATTAACAAACAAAAAATTATTATATCAATATTAGTCTCCTCGAAATTTCTCAGTAAATTTATTCAAAAAAAAAATTATATATATAGAACATATGTATGTATATAGAAATAATTAAAGAAAATAAGCAAATAAAAATTCTGAAATCAAAGAAAAACATAATGGAAAAATAAAAAATAATTTATAACTATTCATATATTCCCCATTTTGAGATTTTTTACCAATTTCATTTAAAAAAATATATATTTTATATTAAGTAAGAAACTAATTAACATATAAAAATTTTGAAACCAATACTTTTAATTATCTAAAAATTAATAAACAAATAACTATTGAAATAAATAAAAATAAGAAAGTACAACAAAACTAAAAAAAATTAAAAAAAATTAAACTTAAAAGAAAATAAAAGCATGTATGTCTTTATTTAGAAGAAAGAATGTCCAAATTTATTTTTTATTAAAAATATTGAAATATTGAAAAAATAAAAAAAAATAAATATATTTAAATATAAAGCAAACAAAATATATAAAGAAATTATAAAAAGGAAAGAAAAACAGTGATTAATATAAAAAATTAAAAATTAACTAATTAACTTAATTAAAAATTTAATTATAAAATTTAAAATTTAAAAAAAAAATTATACCTATATCTTTATTTATCATTTCCAAAATTTTTTTACAGCAATTTTAATATTAAAAAATAAATAAATTAACTAAATAATTATCGAACAAAAATAAAAAATTTAGGAATAAATAAATACAATAATATGGAAATCAAATAATATATAAAAAAAATTTTATCAGAAAAATTAAAAATAAAAAATTTATTTCAAAAATAATAATATAAAATTAAATATAGCAAATCTAAATAAGAAAGAACTGTCTTCGCCTAGTATTTATACCTTTCGAGACCATATTAAATTTATGGTATTGCATTTTAGGTTTAAATATTATTTCTCATTTCTAAAAATTGTTATGACGAAGTTTTCCGTTTTCGCTGATTTTCGGGGACCCAAAACCTCATATCTCAGCAAATCGGTTGTAGGCGGCTGTATGATATAGTCCACCAAAATGTTCGGTTTCGAAAAATTTCAATGAAATAATTCAGTATAAAAATACATCTGCTTACCTATTTTGACTGAAATATCTCGAAAACAGAGGGGCTAGTATGCGTACAAAGAGACGTACAGTTTTACATGGCTAAATCAAGTCAACTCCTCAAGCTGACTAGATCGGTATAAATTTTCATGGGTCTATCTCTTCTTTTTCTGGTACTTATGTACATACTACGATACAAAGTTATTATTCTACTTCATGCTCATGAAAATAAATAAACATAAGAATTATTAAAAAATGGTAAAAATCCAGAAATAAATAGAAAATAAAAAATTATAAAAAGTAGAAAAAAAAAGAATATTTCATGCCGTTAATTTTGTTGCGCAAACGGAATCGTCTGATCAGCGCATTCAATCGTATCCGTTTTTATAATTTATTTTATATATATCTACATACATATGTACAAATATATATATATACATACATGTAGGTATATGTGTAATTCATTCAAATATTATTTTCAATTGCGTGATTGCAACATTTGTTTCGTGTTGCGTTGCGTTTGCGCGCGTTGCAATTAGTTTGGGTTTTGTTTTAATTTTTTTTATTTTTTCTACTTTCGATGTAGAGAAATGCCAAATTGCAGCTTTCATGTCAGTCCGTCTATCATTTAGATAACGCAATCGACGATAATCACACGTATGTATATATGTATATAACCATTTAAATGTCAAATGTTTTATTCCTACATACATATGTACATACATATATTGTATAATAGACAGCGGATCGGATACATACGTGTATGTATATGTGTCCAAAGAAACTTGTTCCATATTATTTTTTGATCGACAATATTTAAGGGGTAAAGCCACTCTAGCGGTTGAAAAATACGTACGGATTCATTTTTTTTTTAACTGATTTTTGTGAAAGCGGCACACTTTTTTTTAAAAAAGATTGATTTTGGACTAAAAAATACGCATTAAATTATTAATTATTTTGGCACGGTTAATAACCTTAGTTGTCACACTGAGTTCAAGTTTCAATCTAGTCAGTCGTAAGTGCTTCCACCGAAGTTTACTCTCTTTTAGTTGTAATCCAAAACTCCACAGGGGTCGGTTATCACACTTTGCATCTTGGGTTTCTCACATTTTTGGGGTACGTGAGGTGGACACACAAATTGGGAATTGAGTATAGCACTGTGACTTGAACTGCCTACCCAGAAGCACGACTAGAACTCACTAAGAAAGAAGATCACTAGTCGTACCAACCAAACGATCTTCTTATACTCCTAAAATGCTTTACTTCTGCAAGTAGTGGGGTTTCAGAAAAATTGTGAGAAAAGAAAATTTATTTAGTTGCTTCCAAATTTACAAAAAGCGTATTAAATTTCAAATATTCTTCTGTTGAGCTAACATATATTAGAAAACCGTCAAAAGTGTAGAACTTCCAGAGAAAAAAAAAACAAAATGTCCACACCCACATCCTGCCGTGCATATGTAGAACATTCCACAACTAGCCCTTTTATGAGTAAATATTCAATGCGCGTATGTGTGTCAAAACAAATACATACATACATATGCATAAATGTATGTCTACCCGTACAATATATACGATAATGGCGTCCGTGAAGCGGTCAAGCCCATATTGCAACGCTCACATTCATATTGTTGCGGTTAGCCAGTTTTTCTACGCTTCGCTATTACCAAGCGGTTTTTCTCTACTTCGACAAATATTATGTCTAGCCGTTATGATGGTGTCCTTAATTGAATTACCCCACAGAGTCGTGGGCATAAGCTCATGCGGACTCAACGGGAACAAAGTCACCCTTCAAGCTTCAACTGTTTTTATTGGTCACCCATTGTAGATATGGCTATGCAGATAGGATACTCGTTGAAGGTACAGACATTATTTTGTGTTAGCTGAAAAAGTCGTAATACGAGTAGTAACACAGTACAATCGAGGGATCGATATTTAGAGCACTGCAAGAAAATTTGTTGATTTAAGGAAATAATAAGGATCATACAAATTGATGAAATAAAAGGCTTAAAATGATGACAATCAGTGAATAGAGATCACTAAATCCGTTTGGAACCATTTGCATAACCTTGGATTCAAAAAGAAGCTCGATGTTTGGGTGCCACACGAACTAACGCAAAAAAACATGGTGAACCGAATTTTCATCTGCGAATCGCTGCTGAATCGCAACAAAATCGACCCATTTCTGAAGCGTTTGGTGACTGGCGATGAAAAGCGAATCACTTACGACAACGTCAAGCGAAATCGATCGTAGTCGAAACGCGGTGAGTCGGCTGAAACGGTGGCCAAGCCAGGATTGACGGCCAGGAAGGTTTTGCTGTGTGTATGTTTTGTGGGATTGGCAAGGAATCATCTACTAAGAGCTGCTCCATATGGTCAAACAACTGGGCCGCTTGAAGGCAGCACTCATCCAGAACAGGCCATCTTTGATCAACAGAGGCCGAATTGTGTTCCATCAGGACAACGCCAGCCCATACACGTCTTTGGTGATGCGCCAGAAGCTCCAGGAGCTTGGATGGGAGGTCCTAATACACCCACCTTATAGTCCGGACCTGACATCAAGTGATTACCATCTTTTCCTGTCCATGGCGAACGCGCTTAACGGTGAGAAGTTGGCCTCAAGAGAGGCCTGTGAAAATTGGCTCTCCGAGTTTTTTGCCAATAGGGACACAGTCTTCAGCGAGTGGGGTATATTGAAGTTGACATCTCGTTGGCAACAAGTTTACGAACAAAAACGGCGCATATTTGACTTAAATCGGACAAATGTCCACAAAGTTAACATATTTTGAAAAATCAATAAAAAAAACCGAACGAACTTTTTACTTGACCAATATAAATTGGAAAAACTGAATATTCGAAAGTTTTCGAGAAAATTATAATTGGAAAACTCAAAATTTAAAATGATTAATATTCAAAAACTTTTTCTCTCCGTGTATTCAAAATGCAAATGGACATTGACTGCATTCCTACAACAAAGAATAACAAAACCGATTATATTTGCGGCTACACAAAAATAAGACAGAAAAACTTTTTAGAATGGCGCAATGACATTTGGAAACGGTATTTTAGCTACACTTACTTTGCGACAGTTCTTTGGAATATTTTAACTCGAAAGAGAGAAACAAAAAAAACAAGAAAAAAATAACAAAAAATACAAGCATAACATAACGTCTTATTAGAAATGCAAATTTGTTTGATGGCTGCAAAAAGAGCACAATTTTTTTTGTTGTTGTAGTTGTACGAATGACTGCATAAGCACACACATGTAGATATGCACATACATATATACATACATACATATTTAGCAAATGACAAACGGAAGGTGAAACGCATGAAGAAAGTAAACCCATCGTACGATACCTTTCAACAATAATTGGCGAAACCTCAGTATGTCCTTACGAATACTTATTGTCCTTTACCGTTACTACTCCACCACCACCTACTCCTCGTGCCTCGTGTGTGCTTGTTATGCATATGAAATGAGCAATTTAGTGGCAAATAAGCATGTGTGTGTGTGTATATTTGTAGGTATATGTGGAAGTTTATATGAATGGCTGTGTGAATAAGTGTAGCTAAGCTTACTTTGCGCGCCGCAGGGTCATTTGATACGCCATAACAACGACAAATTTAATGGCATTGCAAAGTTTTTCCTTAACTTTTCGCTGCAATTCAACAAAACTGAAAATCCAAATGGAAATTTCTTCAAGCAATTATTTAATTTTAGCAATTACGTGTACACAAGTGATATATTATATGTACATATGTACATAAATACGTGTACATATGTTTTGTAGGTATTTGAAATGATTGCAGCTCACTTTACTTTCGAATTTTATATATGTATATATATTAGGGAGTATTAAAGACATTTGATCGATTTTTCACATTTTTTTAATCCTTAAACATTACTTTACTCACACATATGTACAAACATGCATATGCACATAGAAATATGCATATAAATATACTTTTATTTGCACTTATGTATGTAAGACAGAGTCACACATGACAACGATTAATCGCCCGTAATTAATCTTCAAATCAATGTCAATTAATCCAACATATAAATTTCTAGATCTCCGTGCGTGACTTTATAGACAATATGTAAATATGTATGTATTTAAATAATATAAATACATATAGGGTTTTCCAATCAGAGGTGTTATTTTTATATTCAAAGAAAAGGCGAAGATATGCCATTAATAATGGAAAACAATATCAAGCAAATGTCCGCCACGGCTACGCTTACAGGACTGTATTCTTTTTATGAAATTTTCCATCAGTAAATCGCCAATTGGCTGCTGTATGCCCTCAATAGCTTCACCAATGTCATCTTCAAGGTCTTAAATTGATAGATACCTTATATTTAACGCGGACCCAAAGGAAGGAGTCGCAAGGTGTTAAATCACAAGATCTCGTTAGCCAATTACGATCACCTCTTAGAGAGTTAGCACAGTCTGGAAACTTGTCGCTTAAAAGTTCAATTGTTTCGTTGCTTGTTCGTCACTTAGCGCCATCTTGTTGAAAGTAAACATTGTCCAAATCAATACCAATCAATTCTGGACATAAAAAGTCATTAATCATCTCTCGATAGCGCTGGAAACCATTCGCTGTAACTGTTGCTCCAGCCTCATTTTCGAAAAAGTAAGGTCCAATGACACCGCCGGAACATAAAATCCCGCCAAAAAGTTACACGTTGAGAATGGAGAGGTTTTTCAACAATAAATCTTGGGTTTTCCGAACCTCAAATGCAACTGTTTTGCTTAATGACATAGCCATCGAGAGTTGGAAATGGGCCTCATCAGTCAAGATGAATTTTTAATGAAATTCCTGATCATTTTTATACATTTAAAGAACCCAATCTACAAGGACACGATGTTTTTGATGATCGGTCGGCTTGAGTTTTTGTGTTGACTGAATTTTATAAGCCTTAAGGACGGAGACTTTCTACAAAATACGATGTAATCGCGTTTGTGGAATGCCAAAGAAGGACGAGGAATGGGCAAAACTGGGTGTTCTTCAACACTTTGGGCTCCAGCTAGTAGCAGTCTTTCATAATATATTCTGACAGCCAAACAGCCATTAAATCTTTTCATTGTAATCACATCACCTCAAAAGTGACAATGAGATGTAAAGAAATCTTGTACAAACTCTCGGCTGTATACAAAATGACCGCCCGGACCTAGTGACAACCCAGTAAATCCTAACCACGTAAACTCTGCACACGTTGCGGACACACCTTTTTTTCTGCAACATATTTGCTAAGATCGGCCTTCATCAGCAAAGCCCATAACAGATGGCAGGGTGAAACCACGTATGGTTATTGATCTATGGAAGAAGTACAAAGTCTCTACTTCTTCTAAACAGCACTCTTGATGAGCATAACAACCGGACATGTTAGATGGAGACTGATGGTAGAAGAATGTGTGCTGCTTCTCAAATGACTTCTGTCGCAGCTGAAGATATATAGACGAGCAGGAGTCGGGAGAGTGCTAACTCCGCCACTGTTCCGCCCGAAGTGCAGCCCGAGTACTTTCTATTTTGACTTCCTTTGCAGATATTGCGTCAACAAGTTTAAATATTCTCGTGTACTGCATTAAATAAACCAAGCATCTAGAAAGGTAGAAGGAAACTCTACTAAAGATCACATCCCAGGTATCACAACGGGCGAACACGCCTAAGTGCGCTCGATCAAAGGACTAATAAACTCGTAGCGACGAGTCCAATACTCGATCGACATAATTGCCCAGCAGAGCCGGTAATTCGGACAAGCATGGACCCACTTCGCAGCACATTTACTCTAGTGGATAATGCGAATCTTCCCAGACGCCTTACAGTGCGCATCGAAGGCGCTAATGCAACTGCTGCGGAGCAGAGTAGACACGAATAAATCCATTCGACATTGTGCGCCACAATTTGAGCTGTGTCCATTCACTTTAGGGAAGATTTTGGGGAATGAACCTGGTTTGTGAGCTTACAAAATCCAACTTGTGCAAGAATTGAAGTCGAACCACCATCTCTAGCCCGAAACGATCCCGGTTTTCATAGGAAAATTTTGTTTAGCGATGAAACTCACACTTTTGGTTGAATGGCTACGTCAAATAAAGGAAAGTTGGATCGCATTGGATCAATGAGGATCCAAAAGCCACTTGAGACGCCATTTATATGCTCAAAAATTCATTGCTTGGTGTGCTCTATGAGCTCTATTGGTATTATTGCTCCATATTTTTTCAAAAATAAAACTGTTTATAATATTACGGACAATGTGGAACGCTTTCGAGAGCTGATTAGTGGTTCTTTCGTGCCTGAAGTAGAGGCAATCGATGTGGACTACTTTTGGTTCCAACAAGATGCCGCCGCTACATGTCATACAGCCAACGAAACTTTTAATTTTTTGAAAGAAACTTTTGGTGAGCGCAATAACTCGCGTCGGGAGCCAGTAGTGTGGCCTACAAGATCGTATGACTTAACAGCGCTGAACCACTTTTTGTAAGGTTATGTGAATTGGCTTGTCTAAGCAGATAAGTTCGAGGCGATTAACAGTCTTGGAAGCGTACACGTATATAGGGCGAGTTAATGCTGAAAAGTGCTCGAAAATTGTGCCTCTCAGCTGAAATTTATACGAGCCAGCCGTGGAGGTCACTTGCCAGAGTTCATTTTTAGAATTTAATGGCAAACTTTTATCTTTATAATAGAGTTTTATTTCATCTTGAAAACGACATGTCTAAAAAAAGACACCCTTTACATATGTACATATCTGCGCTATCTTGAAAATTAAAAACATAAGAAAAAAATTAAAAAAAAATATTTCAAAAAAAATCTTCAAAAGTCGCTTCGTCAAAAATTTTTCGGTTGCAGTTTAAAGAGTACGCCGCTCATTATTTGTCTTCGCTAATGAGATCACGTACGCGACAGGTACATAATTCTTTGAAAAGTTTTAATACAACAAAAAAAATAAAGAAACAAACAAAAAATGAAAAAAAAAAATATTGAAAAACCTTAAATTAATGAGCTCACAATTTAGTCATCTATGTGAACACATCTATGTGTCAGTGTTGTATTTTACAGAGGGTGTATGACAAATAGTAAGTAAACACTTTATGAATGATATACGCAGATAAAGACTCATCGAGTGTTGCTTGGAGCAGAGATGAAGTTCATACAAGTGTACATATACAGATAGTTTTCAACTGGTATTTCGCTGCGAGTGGCCACGAAGAATAATTTTTTTTTTTTAATTTTTTTTCAAATAAGATTTGTTTAAAGTTAGCGTGGATTTTGTGTTTTTTTCAAAAACAAAATCTTTTCTGCACTAAATTGTATTATTCATTCCTTCCTTCCAGATAATTAACATATTTTTCTAGTCCTCAAGCGCTTAAAGTAACCATTTCTGCCACTTTTTTAGCTCCTCCTGCGATAACGTTTTTACAGTCTTTTTGTTCTTCCACCAATTCGGCGGCTGCTGGTAGTTTATTTTCAGCCAATTGCCCATTACTTGCTCTGTTGACCGTTTTACCCTCTTTTGTAAGGCCTCACAAGGTACCACGGGCTCACAACCGAAGAAAGTCTTCAAGTTAGACGGCACTTAATGCGCTATTTTCGGCTGAGCTCCTCCTCCAATTTATGGTTTTGCGTCTTGATGTTTTTCCAACAAATGGAGGGACCTACAGTTTATACTAAGCCGCCTCCGAACGCCTGATGATTTTTTTAAGAGGAGCCTTTATGTCATGTCCGAAATACACTCGGAGGAATTTTTGGATATTTTTCGGACCAGGCTTCCGAATGTCAGTACGCAATGTTAACCACTCGGCTACCGCGAGTGCGAGGAGGGTAGGAAAAACCAAGGCTTTAAGGTCATTCTACTAATGTTTCTCAGACATTTTCTACTTAAGTTTCTTTTGGACATCAACATCTCCTTTAAAGACTGATCCAGTATTCTATAACTTGGAGCCTTCGCGAATTTGCACTACCTTTGTAAGTAGCAGCCACATTGCCCAATAATAATAACGAACCGCTAACAACTCACCACATAAATAAATAACTAAATAAAATATGTTTATTCGGTGGCCAATTTTGGCATTATCGCCATGTTGCGTAATATTTTGCACTTCCAACTTCCACAATAATTTGGTGCACAGCAGCCGACAAGATGTCAGTCGGTAAGGCCTAAGCAGCGGTGTGCTCGGCGCATAAAGGCAATGCGTGGTTGCAAGGAGTTGCTGGGAATACATACATACATATACTCATATATAGGTACATGATGAGAGTGTATGCGTGCCCCAATAAAATCAACAACACGTGCGCCAACGGTACAAAACACCACTCACAAACAGACATACCATACACACATACATATATTTAGCATCTCGTATATTATTGGCTAGCAAAGGCTTATCCAAGCCACCAGCGTCTATTTGACTTACCACAAAGCCATCAGTTATGCGCTACAACTGACAGTTGCGCAGAAAAATTACCACTCAATCGACAAACAAAAGCCAAAACCGCCAAACACTCACTGCCGTCCATAATCTCCTGCAGCTCTGCGCCTGGCCGTTGTACTGTGGTGTCGGGAGGTACGGTGCGATGTGGTGCGGTGCGGCGCGGTGCGTTTGAGTGGTGATGAAGTTATGAAGCTCGATAATTTCGATACGCAATGATCGTCGAGCTCCTGCAGGAAACCATTTGTGTACGAGTATGGAAGGAGTGTTGTTGCAGAGACCCACTTACTGGAAATTACTAGGTAGCTGCATTTGCGGAAACTATAGCTAAGATAAGGCGCCCCGGCCAAGGCATAATCGTACATATGTAGGTGAGCAGACATGTATGTATGTATGACTGTGTTGCGTTGTGTTTGGAAAGCACGAAAAACCAATTTTTACAAGGAGTCTCTGAGCGTCTCAGCGCGCCGGCACTGCTTTGGCCTCCAACGCTTTAACCACCATGTTTACATTGTGCGCGTCGCTGCTGTTGGGTGACTAACAAGGCGCTACCAGACGCGCACAGTTTACGGCGGGCGTACAGGCAGACATACACGTACATACTAAAATACTCGCAAATAAAATATTTTTCGCCGAACTCTGTTGTACATACGAGTACAATTGCGCTGCTTGCAATTATCTCATAAATTTGTCAAAATTCGATATCGACTAATGTGTGTAATCTACCGCTCAACACCCTTCACAACAAGCCGCACATGTTCATATATATGCTCGTATATGGATGTTGGCTGTTGTAACAATAAAGATCAATGAGGTGGTTTCCCAATAAACACTGAGCTTTGAGTCAGACTACAGTTCAAGTTGAAAGCTAGCAATTCTCAAAGCTTCTCTCAATAGTATCTCTCAAACACCCTTTGTATGGTTTCGTTGTTCCACAAGCTCACAAAAAATTAGTTCTCAATTTGAATTCAAATGGATTACAACTGGAGAGCTATAAATTCTACAAAATTTCTGAAAGGACGAGATCTAATGGTCGCATGAGAACAATAAATCTCTTTAAGGTTGGCAAAAACCACAACCAACCTCAAGTAGGATAAGCGAGTATACATATGTATATCGGATATCAGCAGCATTGTATATCGCAGAAGGGTGGTGTAGGCTCAAAAATCATTACAAACTTATAAATCCCGGGAATCTATGTGGCACTTTCACCACATTTCTATGTAAAATCTATAAAGCTAAGGCAACATACTATTCCGGGTATGGACTAAGGCTAAAGTAATATTTCTTCCAAAAGGAGGTAGGGACAATCACGATAGTCCAAGACTATTGGCCCAACAGTCGCACCTCATTTTTCTTAAAGTCTGCTTGACAGCCGCAAGTGCGACTTGAACAGCCTCTCGAGGAAGTTACACGCCTACTCTAAGGGCGAGTCCGTCGTTGCGGCACAACATGTTATAGTTTCCAACAACCTTCTTTCTGGATCTATGATTGGAGCTCTTCAATATATGTGCCTCGAGCAGGCCATACGTATTGGAATACAGGAGCAAGGACAGTGTAGTAGATGTCAACCCAGCAAAAACCGAGATTATGGTCCTTTTTTTGTCAGAAGGTACAAGCCAACTATGTACTTGTAAGTTAATAAACATGGAAACCGATCTCTTTACCAAAGTCTCGGGATAATATTAGATAGCAAGCTCAACTGGAGCCGTAACAAGGGAGATAGGTCGCCGTATGCTCAAAGAAGCACTCTCAACAAGCTCTCTCATAAATATAACACAGCCGTGTTCTGGTTGCCCAGACATAGGGACATCCCAATCTACTATACCGTATACACGATGGAGGTGTACCCTCAAAACTTTAGCAAATGCGGGATCTTTGTGAAAAAAAAAACTAACATTAATGTCTTGATATTTTTCTACAAATGACGCAGTCTACAATTTATTCTAGGCCGACTCCGAATGGCCGTTGAATTTTTATGAGAAGTTTCTTCATTCCATGCCTGAAACACACTGTCAAGCCCATTCCCTGTCGAGGGGCGACCGCAACTAGAAAAATTGATTTTCCAGGTCTCGAACTCAGATCTCAGAATGGCTTTCGGCTACTTGGGGCTCGCATTGCTCGTTGGGTTACGTGTTGCCCACACTCAATAACAACAACATATGTGAATTTATTGTAAATTGGAAAGCTTTTGGCATGAAATAAAATATTGCCAAAATATAAACAATTAAAAGGCGAGCGAAAATATGGATCGAAAATTGAGACGTTAACTTATTTTGAAATGAGTAAGTGGGCAAATATTTATTTTTAGGTGGCAACGAAATTCGGTTGGCCAGTTGTATAATAAGAGGTTTTCAAAGACGATTTAAATGGAAAATTAATCGAGGCGAAAGATTTGAAACAAAATCAATAATTTTGTGATGGAAGGTAGTCAGATGTGCTTGTTGCTAGTGTAATTCGAAGAACTAACAACTGAATAGCCGTCCGTGGAGAGGGAGAGAGAGTGAGGGAGGGAGAGAGAGTGAGAGAGAGAGAGAGAGTGAGAGGGAGTGAGAGTGAGAGAGAGTGAGAGGGAGAGAGAGAGTGACAGGGAGAGAGAGAGAGAGAGGGGAGAGAGAGAGAGAGGGTGAGAGTGATAGTGAGAGGGAGAGAGAGAGAGAGGGAGAGAGTGAGAGTGAGAGAGAGAGAGAGAATGCCATGAATACGAAGCGTTGACATCGTGATGTTAGAGGGCGGAGGCGTAGGCGATGGCAACTTGTGATGAGTCCTTTGCACGTTAGCTGAATTGCAGAGATCTAATGCCAGCTTGTCTGCCAGAATATTCGGCGGTTTCCATGATGGCAATGAGTTCTGTTTGAAAGACGATATCATTTGTAGTATCATATTAATTGAGAGCATTGGAGAGTGGAGTTGTTAACACCATAGAATGGGATGGGCTAACTATTGCTACCTAAATCTAGTAGACAATATTCGGATTTAAGCTCCATCTCTTATAGATTATTTCATGTTAATGTTGGTCACAGCTGCGCTTTAAAAGGTCTATTCGACGGGTTCGGGTTTGGTCGGTATCTCGCAAATAAATTATTTCTTACTTTCTGAGAGCACTCATCCACAGCTCAGTATTGGGGAACTGTGGAACGTCATTTCGAAAGTATTGGTTCTAGAAAAGTTCGCAAAACGAGGTGGTACGATGAGGATTCTGTGGTCAATTTTAAAGCAGCCTTTGATAGCACGAATTGAATTCGGTATCCCAGCAAAACTTATACGGCTGTGTAATACTAAAAGTCTCCGTCAGGATAGGAATGGATCTCTCCGAGTCGTTCGTAAAACAAACAGAAATCGCATTCGTCACTGTTGACAGTCATAACTTTGAAGTCGTAGACGATTTCTTCTAACTTGGAACCAGTATTAATACCACTAAGAATGTCAGACATGAAATCCAACGCAGAACCATTCCTACCAACTGGTGCTACTTTGGACTGAGTAGGCAATTGAAAAGAAAAGTTCTCTCTCGACGAACAAACACCAAACTCCGCAAGTCGCTAATCGTTTCCGTCCTTCCACATGGTGTAGGGGTGACGGCAACGTCTGATGAGCCGAATGAGGAGACAGCGTCTACGGTGGTTAGGTCATGTCGTCGGAATGGATGAAAGCTCTCCAGCTTTGAAAGTATTCAATGTAGTATCCGCTGGCGGAAGCTGAGGAAAATGAAGAACCCCACACCGTTGGAAGGATCAGGCGCGGTTGTTGCTTCGGCTTTTATCGTGTAAGTGATGCCCATGCCAGTGAAGAGGAAGAAGAAGAAGAAGAATATTTCAATATTTTGTTAACAAATGCTGATGAATTTTTGGACTATTTGCCAAAGCAAAAACATTCAAACTGTTTTCACACAGTTCAAGCTACCATCTACTGAAGTCAGCGCTCTTTTGCGCAGAAGCCAGTCGCAATTCATATGGAATGGTTACTCGAATATAAAATCGAACGATTGGAATCTTTAGTGCGACTAGAAACCTCTGATTGTTTATATTCATAAATCAAGGGCTGATAAGTATTAAATACAGATACGTGTGTCTGTCCGTATATATGTAAATAAGATGCGTACAATTGTCTCTACGGGCAATTCATGCTCACATTTGAGGCAGGCAAAATTAAAATCGAATTTCATTTTAATGGCCGATAAAACTTGATGAGAATGAGAAAAACGTAATGGGGTTTCGCCAATTCATTTTCAGTTTTGTTGTTTGTTTGTTTTTTTTTTTTGTTTTTTTGTTGCTTTTTGCTGTTTTACTCATTTCATTGCGCTACGCAAGGCAACACACATTGACATACAAACGCACTTTCGGTACATTTATGGCCCGACACCCAAGCGACGGAATTTGGCACTGTTGGCGATGGTAACGGTGACACTAGCAACAACAACAACAACTACTTTTGATGGTGGCAATTCGAAATTAAGCGCTGAAACAACGACGAATACCAAACGCGCCTGCGACTGCGGGAGCTGAGTTCCGTTGAGTTAAGCCAAATCGAGCCGAGCCGAGTTGGGCCCAATGTCAGAAATGTTGCGATACAAAAGCATTTCTTAGACGCTCCGAGCTGCTAAAAACGATGGACTCACCTTGTCGGCGGCGGCAAACAATACTCAACACAGTTCGATGAGAAGGCGGGAAGAGACGAGAGGCGAGTGGCAAGTGGCGAGAGACGACAGATACGCACAAATAATTAACAATACTCGTACAATAACAATAACAGAAATGTTTGTATTGAGAAAGAATAAAAGACGCTTTTTACGAGGCAGTTCGCAATTGGATTTCTGCAACACTGTTGCAGGCGTGCACAAAATTAATTGTTGATGAATGTCAATACTCGAATACTCGTCGGAATGGTGTTCGCGTATGGAAGAGCATATTCCAACAGTGCGATAGCATACAATGAAATCAGCAACAGCAGCAACAACAACAACTGTGTAGTATGAATACCAAAGTGGTTATATTCGAAACACGGGCGCACGCATACATATACTCGTATTTACCTATTAACACAGACAGTAGTCAGTCAGCGCTTACACTTGAGATACTTTGTTGTGCCGCCGCGTATACTACACAAGTGGGTCATTTCAGACGGTAGGTTAGCTTCGGTGAAATAGACTAATACCGTTACGTACTCCAGCTGATCACATTAGGAAGCTTCCTTCAACAAGGTAAGTTAGGTTAATCGAAGCTGAGTGATGCCTCAGAGATCCCACACTAAGAAAACTTAGAGATCCCACATAACGAGTCTCGAAAACTTGGGATTTCAGTAAAGTTCATTGAAATTAACTGGTCCTAGAAAGAGTCTCAACTAGAAAATTTCGAAAATATGTGGTTCGACTTGTTAGGTTAGGTTAGGTGAGGTTAGGTAGGGTTGATTGATCCCATTAGGGATCGCAGTTTCGAAAGTGGGGTTTCGATTCGGAAAGTTAGGTTAGGTTAGTTGAACTTGTCTACTCTCACTAGGGATCTCATATGGGTAATTTCGAAAATTTGGAACTGGATTTCGTAGGTTGGGTTAGGTGACCCCTCACAAGGATTGAGGTTTCGATTCGGAAGAGTAGTGGAAGTTGACTGCTCTCGCTAGGGATCTCACATAGGTAATTTCGAAATTTATGGGTTCAGCTTACAGGCTAGGTAGAGTTCGTCGATCTCATTAGGGCACCACATGTGAAATTGGAAGAAATGAGGTTACGAAACGTAAGGTTAGGTTCAACCGCTCTAACTGGAGATCTTATAGGCAATTTTTGGGTTCGACTTGATAGGTTAGGTTAAGTGAAATTGATTGCGTTAGGTTGAAGTTGGCTGATCTTCCTAGGCATTTCACATAGGCGATTGCGAAAATTTGGAACTGGACTTCGTAGGTTGGGTTAGGTGAAATTGATTGATCCCAACAAGGATCTCACATTCGCAATTGGAAAAATTGAGGTTTCGATTCGGAAGATTAGTGGAATTTGATTAGGGATCTCACATATGGTGTTCGACTTAATGAGTTAGGTCCCATTGATGGTTAGATTGATCCCATTGGCATCTCAAGTCGCCAATATTGAAAGTTGTAGACGTCGCCGCACTTGAAATTATATTTGGTTGAGGACACAAGTCCGGAAAATATAAGGAATGCGCAAAAACAGTAGATGGATATTTGGTACCTTCAAATAACCACAAGATACAGTATAATCTCGGAAGTGCAAGACACCATAGAACCTCCCAGGACGTCTTGTTGCTCACTTGGTCAAGGAAAGAAGAACTGCTAACCACAAGATATACCTCAACATGAAAGCAAGATCTTTAAGGGCGTCAAGGGCTCACGTAATCTGGTCACCAATGGAATTTTTGGGAATAAAACAAATAATCCGAGGGAAAAAACAAATATCGCGAAAATATTTCTCTGGTCCCATGGCTCCTTTTCCATCCACTTAGACACCCTGTCAAATTTTACTGTGTTGCACACTTTTATGTCTGCCACACGGCAAAAACTATCCACAAAAGAAGCTCTAAAGGTCTAAAGTCTTATAGCAAGGCAACCGCATAACAAGTGGAAGATCAGCTTTTCCTAATATGAAAGGGGCTCCTAGTAGTCCTATAGGTCAATGTTCCGTCGGCATTCCAATCGCCTTTGAAATGTCGTTCTTTTCTAGTACCATTCCGGCCGATTTTGCATCAACTTCCGATGTGTGAAGTTTTCTTTCCGCCTTAATGCGGCCTGTCTTTGAATGTAATCTTTTGGCAGCAGCTTGCATATGAAGCATGGCTATGCCAATGTGTTCTTCATTTGGAAGCATCTGGCTAATCGTACCTTGCCCAGCAAATTCATCTGGTCTGTCTCTTATAAGAATTCGCTGAAATCTAAGTACAGCATCTGCTCACCAGAGGCCAGGGCTGCGGGCGGGCGTTGGTCTAGAAGAGAGCGGTTTGCTATATAAATGTCTTTAAATCTAAACCCACTTCTTTCAAGCATTACATGGAATACCCCATTTGGAAGCATTGCAATTTCAGCCCAGAAGACCAACGAGCCGTCAGGGGCCGCACCAATACGTTCATAACAGCCATTTATTTGTTTTGATTCATTTCAATCCATTTCCAACATTTTAAGCTTCAATTGGCCTAAAACAACAACAACAAAAAGAACGGAAAAAGTAGAACTATAAAGAGAACAAAACAAAGGAGAACAACAATAAGTCGAGATCACTCGTCTCTAAGCAATTCAAAGTCATTGACAAAGTGCATGTATAAAAAGTAGAAGAAGACGTAAAGAAGGCAAAATGTCACTATGTGCGCGTGTGTGTGTGTGAATTTGTATATACATATGTAAGAGCTCTTTATTGGCTTCCGCTGTGCCATCTTCTCCCCAATCGACACCTTACCTACCACCTTCCTCGCCTTACCTGCGCAGTGTGTAAGCATTAATGAGACGTAACAAAAGCGCGCAGCCCGCAATCCGCAATCCGGAATCCACAAACTACACACCCGCCCCGAAACCGACCGACCGACCGACTGACCACCCCCAACAGGGAGGGGTGCTTATGTAGATGAGCGCATATTTATGAGTGGATGTTTGTATGTTTGTATGCACATATGTACGTATGTTTCTGTATGTCTGTATATCTGTGCTCGTAAGTCGTAAACTTAAAATGTTGCACACAACGAGGTGCTCATTAAAAACGCCATAAATGCAATAAACCGAAGAGCAAACATCGATTAAACATTATTTATGGGGCTTCACTTAGTTGGGCAGCAGCAGTAACAGCAGCAGCAGCAGTAATTGTTGTTGTTGTTGTTGTTGTTGTCGCTGTTCTCCCTGTTGTTTGTAGTTCTCCCTCTGCATTATTAGCAACTCAACGACGCGCTGCATCGTACTCATATTGTGGCCGCCTTCCCACCGCTGACCACCCAAGCGCCCCACTGCGCACAGTCCGCAGGGTTGAGGTGGTGAGGAGGACTTAAGCATAAGCGAACACAGCAAAAAGCGCGCTTAGACGAACAATTTTGCTCAAGCACTTGCTTTGACTGTAGCAAAATTTTGAAACTGTATGCAGTGTGCTGTGTAGAGCCAGCTCCGCGCGCCTGTCTGCTCGGACACCTTACGACATTTGCATTTTCTAATTCTTTTTTTTTTTGTTTTTCTGCCCATTTCTAGACCTAATCAAGTGCACATTTTGCTTGTAGTTTGTGGTTAAGTTTTGACTCGGTCCGTTGCATTTGTTGCGCCTTGCCTCTAGCCCCTTGCAGCTCTACTCAGCTTGTCTTGTTGTTGGCTTCTGTTGATGTTCTGTGTGCGACGTTGAGCTTTTAAGCCGCATTACAACGGTCAACAAGACAAACAAGACAAGCGAGCAGTTTCTGCTGCCAACTCAACGGCTTGTAAGAGCGGTGGGCTGGGCGACCGACCAACCGACCGACCGACCGACCACCGACCTCTAAATGCAAAACGTTTGCTGAGTGATCAACACCTTGTTGCATATTAAGTTCAGCGCAAACACACACACACACTTGCCTGCTTGTGAATTTAACTAAATATGTATATGTATGTACACGTATGTATGCATGTTTGACTGTCTGTGTATTTATCTAAGTGCCACTCAAAACCGCTAACCGTTGATTATTTCATTACGAACGAATTGATTTTCTAAATTGATTTCTTAACTGACACGATTTTTTTTGTTGTTGTTGTTTTGTTGCAGTTGTTATGGTTGTTATGATTGTTGTTGTTATTGTTTGCCAATATAGACATTAATCTGTATCTGCATTTAATTACAGTTGCAACGCGTTGTTGCAGAAAGTCATGTTGTAATGTGGATCGATATGACAACAACAACAATTACTACTACTTATACATGCCTACACACATATCTAACTACATACATCTCTACACGCGTACGTTGCAAAAACATATGCACATTGGTCTCCTCAACTGGTAGGCGTTGCTGTGGGCTTTAGTTGTTACTCTGGGTAAGCAGTTAGATTTTGTTTACCAAATACGCCCACCTTATGGAATTTCGGCTCCCCTAGCAATCTAATGCAGTGCGGTGCGCGGTAAGACTAATTTTATGTGGAGTCAAATAATGAATATTTTTATTTTTATCTGTCTGTTACTCCAAAGAAAGCTGGAAACCCTAATGAGTATCTGATCACTCCAACCGAACGGGCCTTCGGTACCTTCGTTCCACTTCTTCTGCTTTTAGCGTTGATTACTGCATCGCATAGTTTCGGAGCTGGGGAGGTTTCGTCCATCTGAATGATATGACCTATCCAGCGAAGCCGCAGTTTCTTTATTGGCTGAGCTGTGTCAAAGTCCGCTGTAGAATTTGATAGACTAACATTCGAATCCCTGCTATCAGCTTCTTTGCAAAATATGCCCGGATGAAAGCATACCCGACGATGAGAACCTAGGTGTGCTCAGCCCAATTACCGTGGGATAAGTCTCCTTAACATCGCATCTAAGGTAATATCTAGCGTATTGTGTGAAAGACTAAAGCCCACAGTCAACAAACTGATTGAACCTTATCAGAGTGACTTTAGACCTGGTAAATCAAGCATTGACCAGATTCACCATGCGGAAAATCTTGGAAAAGACGAGTGAAAGGAGCATCGGCACACACCACCTCTTCGTCGACTTTAAAGAAGCCTTCAACAGCACGAAAAGGAGCAGCTATATCTGAATTTTGTCTCCCCGCAAAACTTATACGGCTGTGTAAACTGACGTTAAGCAACATCAAAAGCTCCGTCAGGATTGGGAAGGACCTCTCCAAGCCGTTCGATGCCAATCGAGCTTACAGTCAGGGTGATTCTTTATCGTGTGACTTCGTTAATTTGTTGTTGAAGAAAATAATACGAGCTGCAGAGCTAAATCTGGTGAGTCGATGTTAGGAGATTTATGGTCCTCTACGAGTTGAGAACTGCGATTACCGCTTTCTTTTGGTAAGAGAACCTGAGGTAGAACCAAAAAATTAATTTCCTTGAAATTTGGTACTCGAATATACTATAATTGGGAAGCGGATCAGGGGTCGCCTGTATGATTCAATTTGCTTGAAATTTGGGGCACAGTGCCAAAATTGAAATAAGGACTACTTTTTCTCTCGTTAAATGGACCTGGCAACGATCTATTCAAATTTCATGAAGTTGACCAGACTCCCATCTTATTGAGAGAAATATTATTAGGGTTCTAGGAGTATTATGATGAATTTTTTACGAAGGAAGGCGACCACAATAGCCGAATGGTTAACATTGCGTACTTCAGGGCATATTCTATTAAGTAGGTACACAGAGAGGTTGAGCGTACCATCTAACGGTTTCAGCAGGCAATAAGGCCTGAGCGAGTTTGCGGCAGCGAAGATGCGGCGACTGCTTAGTTTTGCAAATTCGATACATTGGTTCGATTAGGGGTCATTAGGATTCTCAGTGGTATAGGGCCACTTGGGGCCTAAGTGAACTAATGCCCTGCAGCCACTTCAAGGAGGCGGCTTAGAGTAAAGGGTCATCCTTTATACATATATAATATGCAATAGATGGTTAGATGGACGGCCGATTGTTGATAAAATAATTGAAATCGACGAGTCTAACCAAAATGTAAGCACTGTTTCGATTGCCTAGGTGCAAAACAAAACGTAAAAAAATCGACTCATTTCTGAAGCGAAAGCTGAGTGGTGTTAAAAAGTGGATCACTTACAGCAACGTCAAACGAAAGTAGTTGTGGTCGAAGGGCAGTGAGCTGGCACAAGGGATATCCAAGCCGGCATTCACGGGCAGGAAAGTTTTCTTGTGTATTTTGGTGGCACTATGGGCTGCTACCCAACAATCAAACTCTTAATTTGGACTTGTATAGTCACCAATTGCACCGAATAAAGGAAACAATCGCCTAGCAGTGCACAACCTTGGCCAACAGAAGGAGGAATTGTGTTTTATCAGTATAAAACCAGAACACACATATCGATAGCGACTCGCTAGAAGCTTCGAGAGTTTGGTTGGTAGATCCTTATCTATTCATCTTATAGTCTGGAACTCACACCAAGCGATTAACATCTCTGACTGTCTATGGCGAATGATTTTGATGGTGTGGTATTGGCCTCCAGAGCAGCTTGGGAAAATCGATTGTTCAAATTGTTTGCCAGTAAGAGCAAGGGACAAAAGGTTGCCGAGCAAAATCGTACATATTTGACATAAATCTTATAAATAATGGTTGACTTTTACTTGAATTTACATACAATATTTTATAGGACCTTCTAGTCCCAGTAGAGCTTACAGAACATAATCTCGGGGGCAAGTGGCTGTCTTTATCTTAAATTTTTATAATAGAGTTTTTTATAGAAATATTATTTTTTGCGGTTTTCTTAATTTCGAACAATTTAAAGAGCACAAGAGGATACGCAAAAATATGAACACTTCCTCAAAAAAAAAAAAAAAAACAAAAAAAAAACACAAATAATAATGATACAATTTTGTAATGCCATAAAATGCACTAAAATGCTAAGTAAACCGTAAACAATGTGAAAATGGGCCGACAATTACGCTTTTAATCTACAAAAATTATAACCTTCTTCTGCTGCATTTTGTGGTTTCGCCAATTTCACTATTCAGTTGATGCACTCATTGTTTTGGCTGGTTGGCTGGCTGCCTGAGTGGTACCAACAGTCGTCACACAGCCAGCCAGCCAACCACATGAGTTGACGCCACATGCAACACCAACGAATAAATGGCAACAACAACAACAACAGCAGCAGCAATTATGGAAACAAAGTGCTATAAATTCATTTTTTATTTCATAAACGTCTTTAAACGGCTGGAGGTTTTTTATTCCATTTTATACCATTTTTTTTTGTTAGTTACGTCTTCTTCTTCATCTTTTTCCCTTATTAAATATTTATTTTATTTATTTGTAGGTAATTTTTTTTTATTTCATTATTATTGCACAGAGCATTTTGTGAAAAGCGGAAGCATAAGAACGAACGAACAGACACAATGGCTGGCAGGAGTGCGTCCGACAGATGACGTTTAAATGATATGGCAAGGAATGGAATGGGTTGGATTGGGTTGAATTGGTTAGGGGCGAATGCAATGTACTCTCACATACATATATGTACAATGAAGGTGAGTACACACTTATATAAATATGTATGCATGTATGTATGTATAATAAGTGCATTTTCTGTGGTTAAAAAATTGATTGTAGTCTCTATGCATATTTAATTTCACTATATTGACGCTATTATAACATTAAGTATATACATAAATATATATACATACACATATGTATATATAGGTATATATTTATATACCTAATATACTATACCATGTATTGAAGTGTTGTTTATGCGAGCAATTTGGTAAAACCGCGATTACCGTCACCCCGTGCGCCGTAAAGACAGGCCACATGTGTCAGGAAGTTAGTGTCGGAGCAGCCCAACCAGTGGGCAAGTAGCCAAGCAGAAAACCACATTTTGCACACTCGCATTCGTTTACGCAGTTCCGCTGCAGTTAATATATATTTATATATATTTAAGTAAATGAAAGTAGGTATGTAAGTATGTATGGAATTATTTATATACATATGTATATAATAAAATACCAAAAAAAATATTTTTGACTTTCTGAAAGTGCTTTCATTTACAGTGATGGTCAAAAGAAGCACAACATGTAAGGACATATATTGACTCTGCATTTTTGAAATACGGATTTTTCAAAAAAAAATTAATATTTTGAGATTCAAAGAAAAATTGAATTTTTTTTAATAAATGATCGGATGTTTATTTCCATGTAAAGAGGAAGATATGTCATTAATTATGGAAAACAATATCAGCCAAATATCCGCTACGGCTACGCTTACAGAACCGTATGCTTTTTATTAAAGTTTCCATCACCAAATTGTAAAATGGCTGGTGTACGAGGGGATTAACAATAGTTCGGCAGGTTGACCAGAAAAAAAACATATAAAAGTCTTTTTGTATTTATTCGTAACCGTGGTCCTTTTTTAACTTCTCTATTTCTTAAGCCTATAGATCCACTTCTGAAACTAGTCTTGAAAATCTTGCTTTTTAAGCTTATGAAGCTCAGCACTAATCGCATTAATTATCTTCTCATTGCTATTAAACACCTTTCCTTTTAAATTTTTTTTAATTTTTGGAAAGAACTAGAACTCACAAAGTTCTATAACCGGGGAAAATGGTGCTGGACGTATTTCTTCGCAATAAAATCACTCGTTATTTCAGCGGTGTGGCAAGGCGCATTGTCATAATGGTAAAAAGTAGCTCCTCAAATCCTCTTACTTCCTATTTTCGAACAAATTTTTGAAAACTTTTGGTAAGCACTCTTCGGTGTACTATTTTGCAGTTATCGTCTGACCCCTTTCCAGTGGAAAAGCAGCTACGATTTTAGATGGGGTGAAGTAAATAATATAATGATGTATGCTGCTGATTTTTGTTGCTTAGATCTTACGAGTGGGTTTGCTCCTGTTGGTTTTTAAACCATGGACTGCTGTTTGGTTTCTGGATCCTACTTATAGAACCAAGATTCATCACCTGTAACGACTTTACTAAAGTTGCTAGACTGACCATTTTCGAATTTGTTTAGGAAAAATTGAGCAAAATACACTCGAGTCTCTTTTTGGGTCTCATTTAAAATTCGTGCTACCCATTGAGCAGATTACTTCGTGTATACCAGTTGTTTTCCTAATATTCGCGTTAGAGTCATGGCATTCAAGCCCAAATCATTGGCAAGTATTTCTTGTGTCAATCGCGGGTCTTCGTCTAGACTTCACCAGAGCTACAGTGACGTCTTCAGTTCAAGATTTTGGTCGGCCTCCACTTAGAAATATATATACTGTTGCTTCAGTTTTATTTTCGAATAAGTAAGATCCAATGACTCCATCGAACTATAAAACGCACCAAACAGTTACACGTCGAATAAGCTTTTCAACAATAAATCTTGGGTTTTCCGTGTCCTAGATGTGACAGTTTTGCTTATTGATCGATGAAATCGACAACCACAAGCTTTCCATTAGTAAACATTTTGACACAGTAACGCTTGAAAGACGCTGCAGTGGTAGAGAAAATTTACTCGCAAAAAGCCAAGAATGTCGTAAAAAGTGACTCAAGCCAAGTTAGATGCATATACCGGACCAACACGCATTTTTATCCCAAAAACAAAACCTAAGTCAAATTTTAGAAAAGTATTAAGGAGAGTTTGGTTCAGCTGGGTTAACAGAACCTGGTTTCGGAACTTCTATCTCAATCTAACGAAACCATACAAGAAGCGGAGCGATTGCTTTTACTCTTTTATATAAATGACGTTCAATTTCTCAGATTTTCTTGTATTTGACAGTTGATAGCAAACTTTTCACCTACGGGTCGAGTGGTTCGCAGTTTGTGCTACGAGCTGGCGACCATTACTTCAAGCCTAAGCCAAATAAACATTTTAAAAGATGATAAAAAGTTATTTTCCAAAGGCGCCAACCTTTCCGAGCCGTCTTAAATAGCGATCGGTCACTTTAGCCTAGTGAATTGCTACATTGCAGGAGGTCCTGTGCTCAAATTTTAGTCAGACCAGCATTAATAATAATTACAAATGAATTTTCTAAATTCACTTGCCACTCGGCAGGGAATGTGAGCCGCGCTACTGAACCAAATTCCTCAGCCGTACACACCACAAACTAAGTGGTCCATCCACTCAGACAATTGAAACACTGCTCTAGGTATTAATTACCGAGAGAAGATACCGCCACGGACCATACGTGGAACAATCATCTCCTCCAGAAATCCTCTACCCTCCAAAGGTCATGGAAAGGAAAATGTGGAAATGTTTAAAGCTGCTAGATTGAGGGCTCAAGGGGCGCATAATCAGATATGGAGTGAAGACCAAGTAAGGCAGACTAAAACTAAATATTCTCCTAACTGTTACTTAAGCATATATACTCATATGTACATATATATATAGAAGTTATGTATCAAAACCAGCGCACATTGACTTTTGGTGCGCCAAAAAGCACATTTAAAGTCAAATTGAAAAAAAAAACTCTCTCTCCCTTTCTCTCAAACTCTCTCTCTACCCTTGTGTGTAAGTGTACTCCTGTGTAAAAAAGCAAATAACTGCAGTAGCCAGTAGTCAGCCACTGTAATATTGCATTTAGTAGCAAAAACAACAGGAAGGCAGGTAAGCAGAGGCAGGCAGTCAGTTGATGTCCGCAACGTCACTTAATGTGCAGCACACATACACACACACAGGCTGAAACACACTTTCATATAGTTTGTTATGCACCTTGAGTCGTGACTCCTTACCAGATACGTGTGTTTTTGCTACCTTTATCGTCCTCCTCGATTATGACAGTTCGCAAGTGTTTATTTGATTATTTATTACCGTATTTTGGATTCATAAATAACACAGCAAATTACCGCAGCAGTTTCTTTTCATACGCTTCATCCGTTCTTCTGTCCCTGACTTCTGCAACTACTGCTGGACGGTGGACGGTGGACGGTTATAATGAGCGTCACATCAGCGGCGGCTCAGTTAGCGGAACAGCAGCGAATTCAGGAACTGTTTACCTTTGTAATATTAACCCTAATTTTGGTAGGTGAGATGTAGTAATTTTTAGTATTACTCATTTGGGAAGCGATTATTTGGAGGCGTGCATTTAACTTAAACTTCTTTTATTTTGGGATTTTATGGTGAGAGAAATACATATACGAGTATGTGAGGTTCTGTGCAGACACATATGTATGCTTTATTTTAGGTTATGAATTAAATTTGTAATAATTATAATACTGTCGAATGGTTAGCATTGCTTGTCAACATTCGAAAGGCCAGGGTTCGAATCCTGGTTTGACCAACAGCCGAAATTATAGAAAATTATTATTTCTAATTGCGGTCGCCTCTCGATAGGGAATGCCAAGCTCTCTGTGAGCATTTTTCTGACATGAAATGTAAACTCCTCATTAAACACAACCGGCTGTTCGGAGGCGGCTTGGAATAAACTGTGGGTCCTTACATTTGTGGGGGAAAATACCAAGACGCACACGACGAATTGGAAGAGGAGATCGGCCAATGAACGGCCCAAAATTGCTTTAGTGGTTATAAAGCTATATTCAAAAAGACATAAAACGTATCTAATTTCCTTTTATGACTTAAACTTTAGCTCAGTCAAGTGACTACCGCGGAAAGATCCACCACTTTCGACCACTTTTGTTAGCAATCTCGCGCCGTATAGTACTCTCTGCGACTTGTATCATTTCGGTTTTGTGTGAGTAGGCAAGTGACTTCACATAACCTCACAAAAAATAGTCTAGCGATGTGAAATCGCACGACCTTAGAGATCACGCTACAGGTCCACGACGCAAGATAATCCGCTCACCAAAAGTTTCCTTCAATAAATTGCAATTGTTTCGTGGGCTGTATGGCATTTAACGCCATCCTGTTAGAGCCAAAGATCGTACACATCAAAATCCTCTCAAACAGCCACGAGAAAGTCATTAATCCTGGCTCCAGATGGTTCCCCTTTGACCACAATATTATGGCTAGCTTCATTTTTGATGCAATTTGTACTAATGGGTATGTTGTTGTAACCGCAAAAATATTCCTTAAAGTAATTTTTGGGGAATGTTGCGGGAGTGACAGTCCTTGGCCGGATAAAAAATCCGAGTCGTTCCGGTATAAAGACCCGACTGTCGCGGGAATAATTGGATTTTAGGCGCCTCTTACGACAGGCATGCCTTACCGCGGGTAAATTCTTGAACCCCTAACCCGCAGGGGAGGTACTAATGGGTATCATTAGAGCTCATTTGGTACACCATACGTTAACTTCTGGAGGTTGTAATGCCGTCTCGGTAATGGCTAGGGGATTCTCAACGCTCCAAAGGCGACATTTACGCATCCAAAATTTTGTTATGAAAATCGGGCCCGGGAGCCATCTCGTTTTACACCCATTCGCCGAACATGTAATGAAGGTGGTTCGACTTCATTTCTTGAACGATTTGGATTTTGTAAGCCTGCAATCAAGATCCTTCCACAAAATCTTCCATAAAGTGGATGGTCACAGCTCCAATCGTTGCCCACGATTGCTGATGAACTCATTCGGATCTACTTCGATACTCAGCTCCCCAGCAGCAATATTGTCTTCGGTGTACACTGAGGTTGCGCATTTTCCTCTACAGTAAACGTGGTGCATAATCGATCCGTGGTTGCAAGAATTATCAACTCTGCTGGGCGAATATGTCGACCAAATATATATTAATAATTTATTCCACATACAAATCCTCTCATAAATTCATTCCAAAATCCAACAGTGATTCACTCCTAACCAACTTTCCAGATATTTATTGCCCCTTTCAGCTGCGTTACTCATAAATATTTACCAAATAGATTTCTCACATTCAATTATAATTTAATTATTTAATTTATGTAATTTAGTTTATAGGAATGCTTACTATAATTTTCGTTGAGATTAGAAAAAAAAGTTTCACACGTGTCCTTTTCAGTGCTGAAAAATGAAAACTTCATGGAAAAATCAATGTAAATATTTTCAACACACAATTGAGGTGTTCACATGTTTAGAAATGTATAGCAGACACGCCTGTTATTATTTGTTAAACACTACATGCCATTAATATGGAACAACAAAACAAACTATAATAATAATAAAGTGCTTACCAAAAAGGACTTACTCATTTACGCGATTATAGCCGAGTTAACTCTCGCGCGACATTCGTTTTTTCGTTTAAAGCGATGTCTAGTGCTTCTGCATCAAAACTCCCCATCGGAGTGGAGGCTCTCCTCATGCTCTGTTTCTACCTGTTTCCACGGCTACCATGTCGAAAACATACAAAACTGGAGAATTGCCGCCTATACGGACGAGATGTCCTAGCCAGCATAGTTACTGTCTCTTAATACGCTGAATTTTGTTGATGTCTTCATAAATCTCCTACAGCTTAACGCTTCATCGTCTATCCATAAACTTGTTCTCTAAAAAATTCCAGCACCGATCCATCGCAAGCCGTCATTGTCCATGTCTCCGCACCATATAGTAGAACAGGGTTTTTAGTTGCCTGCTGGGTCCAGAGTAGCACCTGTTGGCAAGATTGATTCTGCATTGGATTTCAAGGCTGACATTATTATTGATCTTTAAGTTGGGTTCTAAATAGATGAAATCTTCTACAAATTTAATGTTATGACGGGCAAACAGTGACTTGGAAGCCCAGAGACAAATGCGCTGACTCTTTGTTTGATGACAGGAGATATATCACTACGAGACCCATTCGCTTCCCTTCCTGGTCAAATTTGGTGAAAGCAGTCATCTACTATAAGACATTAACCATTCAGAAAGCATCTCTAAGTTTTCGAAGTCTTCTTCTATTCAACGCAAGGAGATGGATGTGAGATCCTCTCCTTTTGGCGCGTTATTATTGATTTGGATATAAGCGTGTAAGCGGTACCCACGCCAATGCAGATGAAGAAGCAAAATCTCTTAAGCTTACATTTAAATTTCAAGCTTTTTTTCTAAATTTCTATTTCGCCAATCGAAAAAGAAGAAGGCATGATTTTCGTAAAATCTACTCAAATTCACGCCTGACTGAATGTACATTCAACTTTCCAAAAAAAAAAAATCGTTTTCGATAAATTTAAATATTTTGACTCTCGTTTTGTTATTCCCCATTTGAGATTTCAAAGCAATTTTTTACGCCAAACCATGATTATCACTTAAAGTTCTACAAACTGGGTATAATAATAGTCTTTTGGCCGAATAGAAAGAAAGCAGAAGTAGCTCGATCGAGTGGCGAGTGAATTTCGAAAAATAACAAAAATAAAAAAAATTCGGTTGTACAAATATAACCAAATACGAGTATGTAAATATGTGGTCATCATCTAAGTGTTTTTTGACAGCACCACAAAGTCACTTGAGTAGAACCCTCAAAGGGTTAAACTAATAATTTACTTAATTTACCACAAAATTCGGCGTGTACGAGCGCAGGTAATGCATGTAAGATGTGGGTTGGACCAAAGTGCTTACTTTTGTATGAATATACATATGTATCAGCTCGTATGTATGTATGTAGAGTTGGACAAATGTAATTTTGATAGATATTTGTATGATATTTCGATAAAAATTAATAGAAATTGATAGATAATTGCAGCACAACTGTTGACATATTTCAATACATTTACATATCTCTACAATAACAAAATTCCCTTCAAACACAAATGTCCAAACAGTAAAAAATTTTGATGAAAAAAAATTATTAAATTTATACCTTTCAATATTTCAATTGTCTGGGAGTTAAATGCAAATGATATACGCCCCCCAAAAGTACGAGTACACACACACACATACACGTACTTACTTTACTCTTTTGCTTAAATATGCACATGCTTGCATTATTATGCTTAAATTTTGATCGTGTAAAGGCATGCAACATATTATATGCACGTACGAGGGTTGCCTTTCATTTTTCGGGATTTGGCAACACTACTATGGAACTAGTGGAAAACATCCAAGCGACGGGCGCCAATGGCTTACCGGCAGGACGGTTAAAATATAGCGGTGAAGCACTGCGAAGGTGCATACCCAATCCATAAAAAAGTCGCGATCCCACAGCCTACGTCAATTACTGTGGATTAAGCCTCCTTCATATCGCATATGTATTTGGTCCTATCGAGAGTATTGTGTAAAAAGCAAAAGCTCACCGTCAACAAACTGATTGGACCTTATCAGTGTGGTTTTTGACTTGGTAAATCATCGACCAAACAGTCGGATAACTTGCTTCTTGGCTCTCACATCACTGTTGTCCGTTATAACTTAGAAGTCGTAGACGATTTCCTCTATCTTGGAAACAGTATTCATAACAACAACAATCTGACAATAACTGATGAGTCGGCGTTAGAGGTTTTTGAGGAAGAGATTTTGCGTTAGATTTATAGTCCTCTACGAGTTGGTAACAACGAATACCACAGCCGATGGAACGATGAGCTGTACGCTTCGGAGCAGGCTACACACGAGATCATCTAACGGCAGGTTCAAGAAACGAGCTGTTTCGACAGGCTCGGACCAGAAGGAAAGGGGATTAGATGAGTTGGTTTTAGGGAACATGCAAAAAGGAAGCTAGGAGCTAGGGAGAAAGACATACATTGTATATGTCAGAGTCAAGTCTGGAGAGGTAGGAGTTTAGTCTACTACAATAACCAAATTTAAGTTGCACCAGTATTACGTGGGACTCTCGAGGCAGTCCGAACTTTTCATCTGCAATAGATGGTGGTTTGACTCCGAGAATGTCATTCACTGGAAGGGACTTCATGAAGGTGTTGACGTACTGAATGCAGTTCTTAAAGTCGAGTACTCCTTTTCTGAGGTTCAGCTTCTAATTTGTGTGTTTAGGGTGCTCCCTATGGTAGCATCCCATCAGAATTTTCTTGTACAGCAGAACATTATGCTGCTTAACTCGTACTATAGATGCTTTGCTATGCAAATGATGCTCTCGCGACATCAAAAGGTTTCCTGTCACGGTTCTGACGGCGGTATTTTGGCAGCGTCTTCACCTGTGTCTCGTCAGTGCCCGACGATCGGACCGGAGCAGCATAGTTTACGACCAGCCGGCCAATTACCTTGTAAATTGCCAGCAACGTTTCTTTGGATTCTTCCCAGTTGCTAGCGGCGTGCGCTTTGATGATTTTGTTGCGACCCTGAAGTTTTCTGACGTATGCGGAGTGTCGGAGTGCTGGCTGTTGAATGTGATGTCCAATAACTTCGAGTTGTTTATAGTTGTAAATTTTACGCAAATGGCTTTCACGCCTAGTTTGAAGCGGTACTCGTTCACTCAGTTGGTGTAGAGGGTAACAGAGGATTTTGCTAGTTGTAGTTGTAATTATCTTGCCATGAAGAAGTGGAAGATGTCGTCGAGATAATAGTTCACTTGAGAACATAAGTCATCTATGTACCGACCAGACGGCAATATTGAACAAACATCGGCATATGAGACCAGTGAAACCTCTTCCGGTGGAGGAGGAACCTATGACATCGTGACGGTGATGAATTATGGATTTGCTCGTGTCACCTCGAAACTGAATAGCAGTCGATAATATGGGTGTTTAAAGATGAATCGAATCCAACGTGCACGAAGCAGTCCCAAGCCAATGGTTGCCTTTTTTTTGAAAAACTGGGCATGTCGCAGTTGTACCACTAGCACAACAGTAGATTCTGAGTGGTACAAACCACTGGCTTGCCAGCTGTCTTTCAAAAAATCAGCAGAACCAACCGATCAAGATGAAGTACTCTTCACCACGACTATGCGAGCTCTCACATATCAACAACTGAAGCAATTACATATTGAGCACTCAAAACATCGATTCGATGAGTCATCCAATGTGGCAAATAGTCCTTCGATAATTTTTTCAAACGCATGCAAAAGTATCTAGATATTAATGGAGAATATTTTGAGAAACATTAAACCGATTTTCGACTATTAATATTTGTTTTTGTTCTCTAATACCGATAAATAAATGTAAAAGGCAACCCTCGTACATACTCGTATGCATAAACAATTTGTATTATCCAAATACAAATAATAATTAGTTCAAGTCGAAAAAGGCATAAGAATATAATTTCAGGGTGTCTGCTCTCTTTAAATGGCATGAAATTAAGCCACACAATGGTATATGAGTATATACATACATACATACAAACATACATACAAAGAACCAATTATTTGTGGTTTAGCTTTTATTAGCTCGTCTTTAATACATATAAACAAATAAATAAACAAATAAATAAACACAAACAAACAATAATAAGTTTTATTTCAATATGTACTCAAATTTTTTCGGGAATTACGCACATACTTAAGTTATGCAATGAAGCTATAATCAAGCCAAATAAAATTATTGTCTTAACCTACACGTGTCTATTGACATTTGTGCATACGTGTACGCTTCAATATACCTGTTATTGTTCTAAAATTATTTCAAAAACACTACCTACATACCTATGTTTATGTTTATGTTTGGTTTGTTTTATTAAATAAATAAATAAAAAAAATTTCACTTTTTAGCTTCATCCAATCAAATAAATAAATACATAATATATTTATATATTAGGTCAAGTAAAAAGTTCGTTCGGTTTTTGGAAATATTGGAAACAAACCGTCACGTGAGCACTTATTTAATTGCTGAGGAACTGAAGATAAGCCAGAAAACCGTTTGGAACCATTTGCATAACCTTGGATTCAAAAAGAAGCTCGATGTTTGGGTGCCACACGAACTAACGCAAAAAACATTATGGACCGAATTTCCATCTGCGAATCGCTGCTGAATCGCAATAAAATCGACCCATTTCTGAAGCGTTTGGTGGCTGGCGATGAAAAGTGGATCACTTACGACAATGTCAAGCGAAATCGGTCGTGGTCGAAACTCGGCGAGCCGGCGGAAACGGTGGCCAAGCCAGGATTGACGGCCAGGAAGGTTTTGCTGTGCGTGTATTTGGTGGGATTGGCAAGGAATCATCTACTACAAGCTGCTCCCCTATGGCCAAACACTCAATTCGGTCCTCTACTGCCAACAACTGGACCGCCTGAAGGCAGCACTCATCCAGCAGAGGCCATCTTTGATCAATAGAGGCCGAATTGTGTTCCATCAGGACAACGCCAGGCCGCACACGTCTTTAGTGACGCGTCAGAAGCACCAGGAGTTCAGATGGGAGGTCCTAATGCACCCACCTTATAGTCCCGACCTGGCACCAAGTGATTACCATCTTTTCCTGTCCATGGCGAACGCGCTTAATGGCGAGAAGTTGGCCTCAAGAGAAGCCTATGAAAATCGATTGTCCAAATTTTTTGCCAATTTTCACAGGCCTCTCTTGAGATCAATTCTTCACTAGTCAAATTATTCGCCATAGACATAAAGAGATGGTAATCACTTTGCTCGCGGTCCGAACTATAAAATGGATGCATAAGAACCTTCTAACTTAACTCTCAGAGCCTCTTTGGTCACTTTTGATTTTTGTGGCCTAGCGTTGTTCTGATGTAAGACATTACAGGTACGAATTAAGAGTTCGGCTCTAGGGAAGCAGCTTATATTGGATGATTCCTTGCCAATCCCAACAAACACACAACAAAAATCTTGCTGGTCATCGATCCTGGTTAGAGACCATTTGTGCCGACGCAATGACATTCGACTAGGACCATTTTCGTTTGACGTTGCTGTAAGTGATTCACTTTTCTGCAGAAGTGAGTAGATTTTTATACGATTCAGCGGCGATTCGCAGTGGAAAATTCGGTCCATGAGGTTAACTCATGTGACACCCATACATCGAGCTTCTTTTAGGTGAAATTTTTAGCTCCCGACGAAAGAATTCATCCACTACACAGCAATGGGCTCGTCTGAAGAAAGCAATCGCCTAGAAGCACCTAGCTTTGACCAACAGGTGAAGAATTCCGACAAGCCTGACTATTACCTTATACGGATTTTCTGCTCGATTTATCACTTTTCAAGTGTCGGCAAATCGAAGTCGTCATCCATGGTTCCCTTTTAAGTTGTCCGCTAATCTAATCTTAGAGATTTCAGTAAAAAGAATAGAGGTTTCGTTGCTTGTGTGGCACGTAGGGGACGTCTTGTTGAAAGTTAACATTTTCGAGATCCATGCCATCCAATTCAATCCATTCACCACAACCCAGTCTCATTTTCGAAAAAGTATGGTCCAATGACGCCGATGGATCATAAACCATATCAAACAGTTACACGTTGAGGATGGAGAGGCTTTTCAACAAAGGCTTTGCTAAAATTATATGGAGTCGAAACTACAAAATATTTTCCGCCTATGCATCTATATGTATACAAATAAGTGTACATCTGTTAACAGTATATTTATACACTTCAAAATTTGCACTTAAAATATATAGTTTCAATCTTTCTGCAATACAACAACAACAACAACAATATTATCACAATTTATGCAAAATATAGCTGTCAGTACACGTGTACCGACAACCTTATACGAGAACTCGCGCCGGGTCGGCAGGCTCGATGGGTCACTTGAAAATGCAAATTGTGATAAAGATCGTTGTTGACATGTCATGTTGACAATGCATTTCATTTCGTATTTGCTCGACAAAAGTAGTTACACAAACGAAGGAAACTCTGCACAAAGACCTACAAACACATCCATAAACAAATATGCCAAACATTACAAAGGAACTACTTACTACTACTACTGCTCTGCTTATCCTACACAAAACGCACTACGTACCCGTACATACTTTGCATTCAATTCCGTTTTTCTTCGGCTAAGACACACAAAAAATGCACGGCATTCAACGGTCAAGTGGCGTTTGCATGCCATTATCCTTTGCGGAATTTCCACAAGTCTTCTACGCGGCCGCGGACACAGGTGGTCTGTGCTAACGAGCGTTTGGCGATCTGGCGACCGATCGGCTACACTGAGCCGGTGAGCCAGCGAACGAGCGATTATGCACGCGCGTAATTTATGCAAAACGAATTCAATTAACACCTCAACCTCATGCAGTGCGGCGCGTAGCGCAGTGCGGTATAGAATGCAGAGAGCAAGTCAGCAAAGGCTGACAGGCAGGAAATAAAAGAAGTGAGTAAACGAGCTTGTCTGGGGAGGGGGGGAAGGGGGGAGGGAGGGTTTTGATAGAAACTCAGGTGGCAAGCGAGCTTTCATCACCCTTGTTCATTTTAACAGTTATTACTTCTTGCCAAACAAATGTCATTGTAACAATATCATAAGAGTAGGAGAGCGCGTGAGTGCGGAGGCTTTAGAAAAACAAAGTTTCGCTGATGAGCACCCGTCTTCTTCTACGTGCTCTTAACAAACCAAACGGCTACCGTTTGCCGCTCGATGTGGTGGCGCAGTTCGTCATCGTTGTGGCGGACAGGTGAAACGATGAAATGCTCGTAAGTAAAGTGTGACGTATACAAGTGGCTGTCATGTTGACCCTTCCACCGCATAACCAGCAGGCGGCACTCATTCGACTTCTCCTCGCCAACGCGCTGCACTACACAGTCATTCATTCATTCATTCATTCATTCATGCATAGCTTCAGCCGCTCACTCAATCTGCTAGGCCGTCGTCGTCGACCTCGTCGTTGTCCTCGTAGTTATTTATGTGACAAAATTTCGCAAATAATTGGTTTGACTGATCAAAGATATGCAGCAATACGCATGGCAAAATAAGCGCAACGGGGTTCAACGGTAACCTAGTACATACATACATATGTACACGTATGTATGTACTAGGGTGTATGTGTCTCACACGGAGAAAAACATTTTAATTCAATTAAATGCGCACCATACGTTTCTGCAATTCCCAAACAATCAACTGAATGAGGCACCAACAACATATACCTATATACATAGGTATATATGGTACATACATACATAAATAAGTTTATAGCGCGGTTATTCCTCAAATCGATTCGCATGCGCTCTGACATTTTTCTGCTTAATGTCATTATAAATTTTATAGCTTGTTCACGTTCTCGCGGTCAGCTCATGCATACATATATATATACATATGTGTATGTATGTATTTTTCACTTCCTGCTGCGCTTTGTCATAGTCTTCTCTGTCGTAGTGCGGTTCGTGCATGTCCTTGTTTTGCTAACTTTCGCAACGCTCGTCGTGAGAGTATATATGTATATACGAGTATGTACGCTTATACCATTGTCTGCTCTATTTTCTGTTGTGTTTTGACATCTTTATAAATGTTTATTACGCGTATTATGGTTGAACATGGTTAGGCGTACAATGAGTTGTTGCCTTCGTTGCGGTGTCTTCGCGGTGATAATAACTCAAAAATGAGGGACAACAAAAGTTTAACCATGAGCACATGCGTCTGTATATCGTATATATACATATATACATACGTATACATACTTAATATTATACTAACGACCTCAGTGCCAGGCATAAAATCGTCTAAGCTCAATAGATCTGTCAGAAGATCAGTCAATGAACGCGTATTCGCCGCTAAAATTTATTGCACATCCGTTTATATTAAATCAGTTGGTGGATTAAGGCTTAAAATAAATAGCAATAAACTAAATCAGATAATTAATTTTGGTTTATCTTCGCCTTCTTTACTGAAGCATCGCAGTTTGGCGCCAATTGGAAATAACATGTACAGCCAGATCCTTCTCCACCTGGTTTTTACCTTCCTCTGCTTCCACCGGCGGGTACTGCATTGAAAACTTTATACTTAACCATCCCGATCACATGGCCTAGCCAGCGTAGCCGCTGTTGTTGTATATCTCGTACAGCTCATCATTCCATCGGCTACGGTATTCCGAACTCGTAGTGAAACATAAAAGTTACGCAAAACCTTTCCCCCGAAAACTCCTAACGCCGACTCCTCAGGTGTTGTCATCGTCCATGCTTCCGCACCATACAGCAGGACGGGAACGATGAGCGTCTTGTAGAGTTTGATCTTCGTTCATCGAGAGAGGACTTTACTTTTAAATTGCCTACTCAGTCCAAAGTAGCACATGTTGGCAAGAGGGATTCTGCGTTGATGCTGGTTCCTAGATAGACGAAATTATCTACGACCTCGAAGATATGACTGTCAACAGTGACGTGAGAGCCAAGTCGTGTATACGTTGACTCTTTGTTTTATGCAAGGAGATATTTCATCTTGCCACTACGGGACCCATTGGCTTCGCTTCTTTATCGAGTCTGAAGAAAGCAGAACTCACGGTTATAAAAGATTGTACCTTCTCTATTCAGTTCTGCGGCTCGTATTATTTTCTCCAGCAACAGATAAAAAAAGTCACACGATAAGAAATCACCCCGTGAGAGGTTTGTTGGGCGTCGAACGGCTCGCAGAAGTTCTTCCCAATCCTGACAGATCTTTTGTTGCTGCTTAACGTCAATTTGCATAGCAGAATTCAGACATTGTGGAGTCGTAGAGGCAGCTCCTTTTCGTGCTGTTGAAGGCTGCTTTAAAATCGACGAAGAGATGATGTGTTTCGATCCACTTTTCACGGGTCTTTTCCATGGTGTATATCTGGTCAATGTTTGATTCACCAGGCCTAAACCCTACATTTCATTTCACATAATACCCTACATAGGACTATATAGACATGCGATATTAAGGAGGCTTATTCCACGGTAATTGGGCTGAGTAGAGATGAGCCGAATCGCGCACGAAGCGCTTCTAAGGGATTGGTTGCTTGTTTTTTGGAAAACCCGTACCACCACAACAACGCAGAACAGTAAATACTGAGTGCTATACTACCATTTGGTTGCCAATTGTGCTTTAAGAACTCCGGAAAACCAACTCAGGAAGGATAACTCTTCACTACGACAATGCGAGCTCTAACCCAATAAAAACATCGAGTTGAGGAATCATCCACATTAGAGTACTGGCTTTGCAACGTATGACTTAATTTGATTTCCATGCGTAAAAAGAGAAATTGAGAGATCAAAGATTTTCGTCCGTCACCCGAAGAGGCGGTTGATACGTTCAACATGCATTTCTAGGAGATATCTCACTCAGAGTGACAAAAGTGCTTCCACAAATTAATATTTGTTTTTATTTTCTAATCCTGAATTATAACAGTCAACCATCGTATTTACCGATATAGAGACCTTAGTGTCGTGCCGGCAACTATTGCATTTTGATCGCCTCCTCCGACAGTTATTTAGGCGGGTATAGTTATTCGTGAATAACTAACCAGCTGAGGGAGATCGTCGAAGGGACCTTATCGATATGCAAACTAGCTCCGAAATTCAGACGACAGTAAGCAGTTACTTTGAAAAACGTTCAGAGACGGCAGTAATTCAAAATGTCTTTTCACAGCGCCAAGAGGACTCTTTCTTTACCCCTATCCGTTTCTTTATACCATTTAATAATCTTTCATGAATAAACTTATCCCTGCACATTAATTGTAACATTTGCTAAATTTGCTTTGCCAAATTTTCTCACACTTTCGACTACAGGTAGCATTAAAAAATTAAAAAAAATGAAAAATAGAACAAAAAAGAAAAATAGAAAATCAAAAAAAAAAGAAATCAAATTTCACAAACAGAAAAGTAAATATGAAAACCAACAGAAGGACCGTAAAATCTCCCAGCAACGAATCCCATTAAATGGACCGTGAACTGTGTGACAGACTGTCGATTTGGGTAGCCTCACTGGGGTCCGCTTTATCGTAAAACAAAAAAAAACAAAAAAATAAATAAATAAATACGATTTTAGCCTTAAATCTAGCTTAATTGGATTACTGCTACGATACAATGAGCGCGATCACCAAATAACGTATCACTGTGACAGCTTTCATAGCCCAAGGTGCACGCAGTAAATGAAGAAGAATAATAAAAGAAACTTTAACAACAACAACAAAAACATAACATATGAAATTTTGTATCTTCATTCACCCACAAATGTCAATGAAAGAGAAGATGAGTTGTGTGAATTGTTTCGGCTTTGCAGCTTTCAGCTTTTCGTAGCTAAAACCATATAAATGAAATTAAATAGGCTGCTAATAGAGCGTTAAGACTGAATGACGCCGGTCAGCAATTGTTCAGTTAAATCAATACTCATGAGAAACTTTATTTCATACACACACACACACACACACACAGTTAAAAAGTGTTCAAAAAGATGATATGTATTGTAGAAAAATAGTGGAAGCTTATCGCCAAAGTTTAGAGTAAATGCAGAACGATTGTTGTCATCCCATTGATTTCAAAGAGATTATTGCGTTATTGAGCTGTAGCTGAGCTCACTGCCGGGGTCTATGCTTTGTAGCTATATATATGTCTATAATTTTTTTTTTTTGTGAAATCACCAACGAGTGTGCATGAATATTTAAAGGGATGAGAAATCTATTTATATTAAAAGATCATGTCAAGTAAATTTTTGGAAAAGTTTTGAAAAAGTTGACATATGTTTGCATGAGAGCGATTAATTCTAGTTAATTTTTTTTATTTTTTTATTTATCTGTTATGAGTTTTTGTTGACACTTTTCAACTTCTGAATGAAGCTAGAGTCAGCTTAGTGTGCGAATGAAATACTTAAAAGGCGCCGGGCAAGTGATATCCCCTGTTCAAATGGCATTTAATGAGAGGTTGAATGTCACTGCTCGTCAGTGAACAGAGAAAGTTTTTACGAAAAATTGGAAATCCTCTTCGTCAGATTTTTTTTTTATCTAGAGGCAGTTCCAGCAGGAGAAAAAAGATAGATATACCAAAATGTATGAATATACATTAGGTAAAGTAAGAAGTTCGTTCGGTTTTTATCTAAGAGATGTCGTTATTGTCCATAGCACTAGTGTTACGTGTCGCATCATGTCATACTCTGCGGCGCTGAAAACGTGTTTATTCGCGCTAAAAGTTTGTCTTTGACAGTTTTTCGATTGATTGACTCAGTACGTTGTGAGCGCTCTTCAAAGATGAATACCAGCAAAGAGAAAATTCGCTATATTTTACAAATTTTCTTCGATCAAAGCGAAAAAGCAGCCAAAGAGGCCGAAAAAAATAATTTAGTTTATGGGCCCGATACTGTAAACGAATGTGTGGCACAAAAGTGGTTTGCTAGGTTCCGTTCCGGTAATTTTCAATGTCAAAGATGTCAAAGCTGCACCACGCGTCGGGAGGCCTGTCGTCGAAAATTGCGATAAAATCATGGAAATAGTGGAAACAGACCGTCACGTGAGCACTTATTTAATTACTGGAACCATTTGCATGAAAAAACCGAACGAACTTTTTACTTTACCTAATACATATGAAAAATGAGCTGTAACGACTTTTTGACGTCCTTCTTAAGATGATTACAAAACATACCCGAAATTTGGAAATCCAAAACTGCTCAAAAGCTTAGATTTGAATGACTCGATTGGCTTACTTCAAGGCATTATTATTGACATTTTCGTGAAGAACTTTGAGTAGCGAAATATGTAACATAGATTAACCTATATATATGAAAATATTGCCTGCGACACTATTCAGAACAAAATTGAAAGCGAATCCGTCACATATAAGTCAATTATCCACCAGAATTTTTGAATTTTTTGGACTTAGCGGAGAATCCGCCGCATGTGTTAAATGCTACGTAATATTAACCAGCCGAAACACTACAACGGCCCACGACTTGCAATCAAAAAAAAAAATTACAGAACAACGTAATGGAAGCAACAGTCCTGACCTGACCTTTCAAAGGCCCAAACATTCTCGTTTCTCGAATCTCGAATCATTCCTTCCGATACTCTCTTTCACTTCAAGCAACTACAGTTTCCTGTTCGACTCACTATCAGCAAAGCTCAGGGTCAATCTTTGAAATTGTGTGGTCTCCAGTGTATTTCTGGTAGGAAATAAAAAATGCTCATAGAAATCTAGCCTGATATTCCGGTAGATGTCACTTATGAGGTGATCGCAATTGGCTTCCGAGATCTTGTGGTTTAACACCTTGCGACTTCTTCCTTTTGGGACACGTGAAAGATAAGGTCGCCGCCAAGAGACCAACGTCGATTCAAGACATCAAAGATAGAGTTCGTGTAGCTATTGAGGGCAATCCGCAGCCACTTTGATATTTGGAGATGGAAAATTTCATAAAAAGAATACGGTACTGTAAGCGTCATTTGGCTGATATTAATTATCATAATTCATGGCATATCATCCTCATTATATCCGATTATTTATTTAAAAAAATGTCATATTTCTTTGAATATCAAAATAACACCTCTTATTGGAAAACCCTGTATATATTGGATATGTTGGATATATGGTAAATATGAATGTAAACACGTGATTGTTTTTAATTTATTTCGTTGACATTAATTTATAATTTAATTTTTTTTTTTCAAAAAACAAAAAATTTATTGAGAATTTCTAAAACTCATCAGTCAAATAAACGCTTTCCAAGAATAAAAATCCATACAAATTAATCGAAAGTTAATTTCACTTTATTTATTTTTCGTTGCACAACAATTAATAATTTGTGTAAATACAATTTTTGCCCAACAAATACAAATACAAATACAAAGGTTGTTAATTCATCAAAAAGTGCCGATTAAATGGCAAACAAAAACAATAAACAAAATAAATAATTATGTTAAATAAATAATAATTACAAACATGCAAAACGATAATTTCATCAGCAACAATAACAAGTGAAAATGAAAAAATGACAAAAAAACAAAAACAAAATACTGCAAATTGAAGCGTTGGCGGCATGAAGAGCACTGAAATTGGGCATCATTAAAAGCGGATTGTGCAATTGCCAGGTCTCATAATTGCGCCAACAGTAGCTAACTTAATTAAGAATTTCTACAATAACCGCTAATTTAACACGCGTCAGCGGGCAATCGTTCAATTCGTTTGTTTTTTTTTTTAATTTAATTTTTTTTAATGTTTTTTTTTCGACGCCAATCGAACGTTCGCTTCCTCGCACACATCATTTAACGCCGCTTCAACTCTTTTCACTTCTTCATGTACACTTCGCACTCTCTTTCTCCCTCTCTCTCTCTGAATAAACAATCACCTCACCAAACTCCTGCCTCCTGCCAGCTTTACGCTCGCATATTAAACAACAAAATGAATTAACCGTAATTAATCAAATGCAAATTAAAGTTGATGACAATAAAGAAATACCTGAGAAACGTTGAGACAATAGCAAGTAAGCTTTCTAGGCCCCTCACTGTGCGACGTTAATCGATACGAAATAACGAAATTCAGTTGCTTTTAGTGGGATTTGTTTGAAAGCGAAAAACATACGAGTATCGTCTTAGAGAGGGATTTCTTAATCTTCAATAGTGGATTAACATTTTTCAATTGTCTCTTTATTAACTGCAAGATTCGAGGTTAGCGCTACTGTCTATAAGTATATAGTTATTGAGCTGTTGAACATACCCATGCCCACGTCGATTTATCGTGGCCTAACTATTGGCTAGTTAATCATTTTCTTTACGTTGCATATTAGTACACTAACGGTCAGAAAAGCAGTGTTAAGGTAATGGGAAATTAAAATAATTGGAGTTTGAAGTCGTATGTACCGCAAGCGCTGATTCTTCTTCTTTTTTTAACTTTTTCTTTTTTACTGGCGTGGACGCATACCTACTACCTTCAGCCGATTCTGAGTTTAAGATTAACAGAATACTATTGAATTAAATAATTAAATTGTATAATCGAATTTGGTGTTCACACACATTCAATTAAGTTGAAAATGAGTCGAAAGTAATCAAGTTCGCGTACAGATAAGGTTTTTATTAAAGGAATCGGTATAAGCAAATGATATTCCAAACCTGAGGAGCTTGGTTAGGTTGAAATCCAGTTCAGTTGCTTTCTTTTGGATTTGGCTATTTTTTCATTGAAACTTTTTTCAGTGGAAAATTCTTTTAAATTTACTCTTTATTATTCTGCAGCTTTGTTGTTCGTATTTTTTCTATTCTATTGCCGATATTTTGTTTTCCTGACATTAATTTTCTGATTAAACTCTCTTTCTCTTTTCTTAAACATACTTCACAGGGTTTCATAACAAACTTTGCGTTAATTTATAGACAATTAATTACTAGTTAGGCTAATTTTATTGCAATTAAGGGTAGATTTGTTATATTGAGGGCCTAAAATGATCCCAATTACCTAATTGAGGATGTGTGTGAACAAAATTTAGCTCAAAATTTTGTATTGAAAATAAAGAGCTCAGCTAAGAAAATAAGGTGATGAAAAAAACACTCTCAGAGAAACTTGTTTGATAGCTGGGGCACTTAAGTCCAAAATCCTTCCGAAAAAATGTTGTAGGCGCTAGTTAATTATGCTTAATAGACAATTGATTAGGATTTGAAAGATAAGATAATGTAGATACCCAGTTCAATTTCAATCTTCAACTATTTCGTCATCTTTATACACGATCGCTAGTGTACCCACCTGATATATATCGAGAACTTGTATTACTATCTAACTCTTTCACAGCGAAACGAGTCGCATAAAGTTGCTCCCTAATTTTCGGTATAACCAGAGAATGGCTACCTAATGAAGTCGACTTTTCATCGCTATCAACACCTCATTTCTCTTCCGATCGCATGCTTTAATGGAGCCATCATACGTGGGCTTAAGATTAAATTATAGAAAAAAAGTGGCGTTTGAAATTTGAATTTTCGTTCAAAAAAAAAAAACCTTCAAATGGCGACTTAAAACACAAACGAAGCATTCACGGTGACAAAAAAATTATTAACTAACCGAAATGAAATAGTCAAACTACCGACAAAGTAACAATTCAATTTAGTGAATTAACAAAAAAAAAAAACAAACACCAACAATAAATACAAGCTTGTTTGTCTGCTTAAAAGTAGATATTTGTGCCCAAAATCACTGGTTTCTCGGCTGGCAGACAAATTATGTTGATTTAGAAGATTTTGAAGTAGCCAATTCAAAGCCGCGGCGCGCACTACTGATTTTCGTGTTTTTGCTTTTTTTCTTGCTTTCTTCTTTTGTCTTCGTTACCATATTTAATTTAATCATAAGAACACAAACCGAAAAAAGATATGAAAATAAAACAAATTTGTCTTATTTCAAAGTTCCTAATGAGATGACAAGAGACAAAGCCATTTCTCGCTAATAACTAACTAGTTGGGAAGAGTAGAGTAGCGGTTGGAGGAGAGGAATCAAATGCAGGGGATTTTTTGAAAAAAATCTTAAAGAACAAAACAAACTGACAAAGCAAGCGACTGCGCTGCATCCAAAGCGCATGGCGGCGCAGCACATTTAAGGAAAGTGAGAGAACGACATGTACAAATGAACGCATTTAATCATTTTGCATTAACGATCACTAACACTAAATGCACACTTATATACAATGCAAATCCCCAAAGCAATCAACTAAATAAATCAATTAAAAAATCAATAAAAAAAACATAAAATAAAACACGGTTGAGCATAAAAAAGGTTGAAAACAAAGGCAAAATGCATCACAAGAAAGAAGGAGAAACATGAAAAATAAAAAAATAAATAAAATGAAATAAAATAAAATTAAATAAAATAAAATTAAATAAATTAAAATAAAATGAAATAAAATATAATAAAATTAAATAAAATAAAATAAACTAAAAAAAAACAAAATTAAAAAAAACAAATAAAATGAAATGAAGTAAAATTAAATTAAATTGAATTAAATAAAATGAAATAAAATAAAATAAAATAAAATAAAATAAAATAAGATTAATTAAAATTAATTAAAATAATATATAATAATATAAAATAAAAAAATAATATAAAATAATTAAAAAAAATTTATAATAAAAATAAAATAAAAAAAATAAAATAAAATAAAATAAAATAAAATAAAATAAAATAAAATAAAATAAAATAAAATAAAATTAATTAAAATTAATTAAAATAATATATAATAATATAAAATAAAAAAATAATAATATAAAATAATTAAAAAAAATATATAATAAAAATAAAATAAAACAAAATAAAATAAAATAAAATAAAAGTAAAATAAAATAACATGAATTTAAATAATATAAAAAACTCAAAAAATCTAAAATTTTAAAATGTAAAGCAAAATAAAACGAAGTAAAATTAGATAAAACGAAATAAAATAAATTAATAACATATTAAATCAAATTCATAAAATGAAACTAAATAAACAAAATTAATTGAAACATTAAAAAATATAATATAAATGATATCAGATAGCTCAAAAAATAATAAATAAACAATATAAAATATAATAAAGTAAAATTATATAAAAGATATTAAAGAAATGTAATTATGACTAATAAAATAACATATAATATAATAAGAAAAAAATAAAATAAACTAAAATAAATTAAAATATAATTAGAATCTAATAAAATGGAAAATGTCTGTCCTGTAATCGTAGCGGCCATTTGGTCATTGAAATGAACATCCGAAATAAATAATCAAATACCTTTTTTTTTTCATTAATAGCACTTCTTATTGGAAAACCCTGTATTATTTTCACACATACCATTAAGACAAAGAAAATTATTCATTTTTTGTTTACAGTTTTTACTATCGATTTTTTATTTTTTTAGCTCCAGATTTTAGTTTTCGTATTTTAGTTATTTATTTAAAATTTTTATTAGAAAACATAAGATGATTTTAAATAAATATATATATAAAATTTTCTGGTATATGATTTTTTTTTTAATTTTTTTATCACCGTCATCCCTTCTATGACCTAAAGTTCTTATCTTTTCCACTAAGTTTGTCACGTTTATGTATATCAAGCCCTGACAACGTTATTTGTACATTTCATGCAACTGTCACCGCTTTCAACATTCAATATTTGCAATGCCAATATTCCTCGCTTGCCTTTGACTTTTCATTCATCATATTGTTTGCTTCCGTTTCTGCATTTATTTTTTTGTCACTTGCAGCAGCGGCGTGCATACATTCTACAATTCAGTTAAAGGAAGCTTAATAGAGTCATTATTCTTGTAATTCTTCTTCTTCTACTTGCAGCACAGTTATTGTGAATGGCATTTTGGTAGAAAAGGAGGCAACAGCAACTGTCATTGCGTGCGACACATTGACAATTGGCTGCGGTGCGATTTTGTGCAACACAGATGACAGCAGAATGCCCTTTAATATCAAACGCACATATTTTTCACCATATATATATGTACATAAATACATACATACACGTATGGGTATGCAACAGTTTGCTGTTTGCAAACTTGCAGTCACTGGTTGTAAAGATGTTGTTTGAGAGTAGCCGTCGCTACAGCTGGCAGCTGTAAGCGCAACTGACACAAATGGCCAATGAGTCTTTTTTTTTCTGTGTCGGCAACTAGTCGCTATGAATGCATGCTGTGTGCGCTTGTATTTTCACTTATCATCAACATATTTTTTAGCAAATGTCAAAAGCTTTTTGCGATTCGCTTTTAGTTCTGTTATAAATCACAATTGCAACAACGTAAAAGCATATGCCGCTCATACAAACATACCATACATACATACATGTAAATTATTTGATCGCCAAGAAATGTGTGGATTTACTTAGATAAGACTAGAGGTTGTTTACGTAGACGGTTATGCTAAGTAAGTTAATGTGTTATTCACCAAGAAGCAAAAAGTTCGTTTCTTAAGTCTTTTGTATTGAAACCAAGATATTATTGAGATAAGCTCCTCAGGAAAAACAAAATCGAGATAAAATTAAAATAAAATTATATTAAATTAAATTAAATTAAATTAAACAAAATAAAAAAGAAAAAATAAAAAAATTAAAATAAATAAATTAACATATAATAAAATAAAACAAAACATACTAAAACAAATAAAATAAAATTCAATCAAAATTAATAATAAAACTAATTTTAACAATATAAAAAAATTAACAAAAAACAAAAAATGAATATAAACAATAAAAAAAAATTAAAACAAAAAATTAAATAGAATTAAACAAAACAAAAAATTAAATGAAATTAAATAAAGTAAAATGAAATAAGTTAAAATAAAATAGAATAAAATAAAACAAAGTAAAATAAGTAAAACTAAATTTAATAAAATTAAACCAAATAAAATAAAACAACAAAAAATTAATATAAATAATAAAAAATTTATTAAAATTAAACGGACAATATAAAATGAAATAAAATAAAAATTATTAACAAAACTAATTTAAACAAAATCAAAAAAAATATATAAAAAAAATTAAATAAAATAAAACTAAATAAAATAAAATGAAATAACAAAAACTTAATATAAATAATAATATAAATTAAAATAAAAAATTAAATAAAATTAAATTAAATAAAATGTAAAAAACAATATAAAATAAATTAAAATAAAATGAAATAAAATAAATTAAAATAAATTAAAATAAAAAATAAAATAAAATAAAATAAAATTAAACAAAACAATATAAAATAAAATAAAATGAAATAAAGTAAAATAAAATAACATAAAACGAAATAAAATTAAATTAATTTAAATTAAATTACATTAAATTAAATACAATAAAAAAATAAATTTAATTGGATCATCATCAAAAGTAAAATGCAAAAAAAGTTTCCTTTCATATAAAATAAAATGAAATAAAATTAAATAAAGTGTTGCAGCCTACTCATACTGCATACATACCCTCAGAACTGCAGTGCGATAAACTTTTTCTAGGGCTTTGTGTTGGTCAGTTTTCCTCCTTTTGGCTACTTATTACTCTCTTGGGCTAAAGCGAGGAATGATTTTGAATTTTAAGTTTCCACTGAGCGTTCCATGCATCATAGTATCACTTAGCCCCAGTGTTGTTATACCAGCTCTGAATCGGTATTCTCTGGATGAAAAGCCGGCTCCACTAGTAATGGCTGCGTTTATTCGTGTTTTCGGCAATTTTTCGAGAATTTTATCAGCTCTATGACATGCATGTAGAGAGTCTTCGATGGCAAAGAGCGACAATTCGTTGCAGTAAATGAAAAAACCAAATAAAAATCATTTTTCTTTGCAACATTTTACAAAAAAAAAACCCCGGCACTCTATGCAAATCCCAAAAACATTATCATAAAAAATATAACACTTATTACAGCTGCTACCAACACATCATACGCTGTCGATCGTTGGTTGGACGGTCGTCGAGCAATTAGATCAGTAAATGTATTGATCCGTAAATGACACTATCACTATGAGACTAATTGGATTATCACTTTTGTGCGGCGCATAATTTCCCATTGCGTCAATTAAACGCTTATGCGACAAACAAATTTTACATTCCATTTCAAATATACGATCGTACGGACGATGTGTATCCTACTCTAGAGCATGCTGCTAACAGGCCTATATAGGTATGTATGAACGAGTGTGCGTGTTTGTGTGTGTTTTCCTGTTTGTATGTATGTGCGCACTCAAGCACTCAAGTGGCTCGTATGCATACTAAATTATGAAATTGCCTTCAGTAAGCTTTGATTGGGTTTTGCATAAAAGCGCACAACGGAGCCTAACTAATAGCAGGGATACACGTATATGCACAATCGTCAATACATACATACATACATAAATACATATGAACATACTGGCGTAAGAGTATGTGGTCTCCACATACTATTGACGACGCGGCAGAGCAATTTATATGCAAATTTATTTGATGACCCATGAGTTTGTCGCATCTTTAGCAAATGCTCTTGTGGTCACTCCACGTCTACCCCTTTGGTTAGGCGGCTGCTGTTGCAGCTTCATTTTGCAGCTGCAGCTGGTGTTATGTTGATGCGCATGCGCGCGTTCACCGACGCGCATATGTGATGATAACGATAATGGTTATGGCGATTATGATACTTCTTCTTAAACGTCAATTTGATTTTTCCTGTCCTCTTTTTATATATTTTTTGTTAGTGTTTTTTCTTGTTTTTTCTGCACAATTCAGTTTCAGTTTTTATTTCGTGGCACACACTTTTACGCGAAATTAATGTACACAGGAGTACTTGTGCGCGCTTGAGGTGAGCCGAGCTGAGCTGTGGCTGGCAGGATCATTACCTCGGCTAGTGTGTAATTATGTGACAAATTTATGTCTCAATTGGGAACACTTAGCACTTGACGTTGTAAAAAGCTTTGGGCATTCAATGGCTCACAGTTGAACAGCAGCTTTAAGTGCGTGCAAAGTGTTTTTTTTTTTTTACTTTACATTTTTTATTTTCATACTTTTTTTTGTAATCTCTAAGTATCTATGCTTAATTAACTAAATAAGTTAAATAAAAGTGTTGAGTAAAAAGCTAGTTTATTTTTTAAGTGGCAGTGAATTTGTTAGTTATCGTTATGTGTATATTTGTATATGTGTGTGTATAATAAATAGAGTGGAAATATGTGTAAATATGAAAATTATTTTGGTTAATAAACACAGTAGGCCTGATATTAGCGCGTTTTGCTGGCATTCTTAACGCCTGAAATGCTTCTAATAGATAAATTATATAAATATTTGTTGTTATTCAACGGATTTATAGAACTTGCTGCGACTCCAACCGGTTTAATTTTATTAGAAGTTATGTAAATTAAGTCCAACACTCTATTTAAAAACCAACTAATGGGTAAACTGTAATATAATCATAAATAATATGCCTACAAGACATTTGATTAGCTTCAAGAATTCACTTGTTGTTTGTGCAAAGGTTGCAAGGTGTAGTTTATAAGTAAGTAAATAAGTGCGTAATGAACTCCACTGACGTGTCGAAGTCTCCATATGAATATGACATGAAGTACTCACATTCACTCAATAAATATTTGATACATTTCACGCGGAGGATTAAAAGCTGCTTTTGAAAATAATAAAAAAAAAAATTTTTTAAATCCTTCACAAATATCATGCTCTATTAGTTTCACTAAAAGCTCGTTCAAAAGCTCAAAAATATATCAAAAGACGATAATAAGATGATAATAAAAACACATGGGCACTCATTTTAATATGGGTTTATGTTCTAATAGAGCCTGGCTTAAGTCTCCAGTAATAAAGTCATGAATTTGCACCAAAGAAGAGATCAGTAGACAGGCTATTTCGAAGTAGAATGTTTCAATATTTAAATCCTTAATGGAATGCTAAGCAGACAATATCTGCAGTTGTGGTACCGATGAGATGGGATCAACTCTAAAGATGCTTGCTGGAAGCAGAAGCAGAACCGTCTCTCAGGCACATCAGGAAGGTGTACAAAACACCACTCATGGGCAGTCATTGCATGCCTTTCTTAACTTCATCTCTATGAATCTGAACCTGAATATCAGCTCTTGCAGAGCAGCAGATCAAGCTGCACAGAGAAATTTGGATAACTCTTCCGCAACTGAGTTCTAGTTATTCTAGCAGACACAACTGCTCCTGAATATATCGACCCGACTCCGATTTATCTAACATATCTGTATTCATTTTGGTATAAACCAACCGAAACAGCTCATTTGAGGGCGTCTAATGAGGCTACCTCAATGAGAAGGACTAGGCTTGCCTGCGCATGGAGTATAATTTTGAAGACAGATAAGAAAGCTACACATCTATCAAAACAACAGCTTGCGGACCGCAACGAGAAACCAGCGAATGACGAGTATACACTACCATCTGCGACTGCCCTTAATGTGTTGCTTTGTAGTCAGTATTTGCTTGGTTGCTCCGGAAGAGAAAGGCTCACCTCTTCAGCGTAAGCAGCAGCATTTTTCAAGCACATCAGACATATCAAGCACATCAGTCAAATCAGGATGGTGGTATAAGACCACACTAATGCCCAATAGAACCGCTTGATGCGAGGTATTACCAAAAAGTATTGAACGCCGTTCAGAGATAACCCAGAAACCGTCTGCCGTTTGGAGGTGGCTTAGTATAAACTGTAGGTCCCTTCATTTTGTTGGAAAAACATCAAGACGTAAAAACCACAAATTGGAAGAGGAGCTCGGCGGAAAATCGCTTCAGCGGTGGCAAAAATATTCCTTAAATTGACAGACAGTCCTTCGTCGCATGAAAATCCGTGCATACAGGTATTAAGACCCAACTGTCGCCGGCAGCTTGGATTTCCGTCGCCTCTTACAACAGACCTAAATTACTGCGGGTAAATTCTTCAACCCCTAAACCAAAGGGGTAATAAGAAGTGGCTCCTAAAACTCAATTAGCCCTTCGGGGGTGGCATAAAAGTATGTATAGCTTTCTTGGTCAGAACTCAGTTAAAAAGTTGCTTTGAGTGTTATATAGAGCCGCTTAGAGGGTCATACATATAAAAATTTAGAGATAATTAAGGAAATCACGAACCCTACAATATGTCTAACAAATAAGAACTCCAGTAAGTCCGCTCTAGTTTGTGTACGGGTTGCGATAATGTCGTTCACGGGACAAACAGTTAATAAGGCATAGATAGACTCACTATGAATTCAAGTTCGATTGAGATCAGCAGTCGATCAATCATTAGGGTTTCCCAAAACAAATTGCCGCCGTGACCATCGGGAAAGAAGCCTAGACACATTTGGGGAAATTCTCGTGATATTTCTTATATCCAGAACTTCCGTAAGAATACACTTTTGATGCCTAGAATGTTCGGACTCTTAATTGGAAAGGAGCGCAAATGTGGAGTTGGGTTTGTATTAGTAGACAGATTCTATCGAAGGACGATTGGAATACGCTAGGCGATCTTAGTGACAGTATGAGAAGGAAAATTCATCCTAACAATTAAAAAAATGGGCTGAACCAAGTCAACTAGAATACGACTTTTTAAAAAAATTGCTAATAAAAGAAGAGACGATGTTTAGAGCCTAACAAATAAGAACTCCAGTAAGCGTGTTTTCGCCAAACGGCCATTAGCAGATCATAAACTGAATCCTACCTTAAACTACCATAACCTACGCTATCTATTAGACTATCAACCTTTAGCTTCTTTATAAGAGCATCTTCAACTCTCTTCTAAGCAACCACAGCAACTCTATAAACTCTTTTATTGACTACCCAAGAGTAGGAGACGATCATAACTCACTCATGGAATTTCAATTTTAAATTTTGTCGCTACTTTAATTTCTTCAGAAAAAAAAACAAAAAAAAAACACAGTAAATTAAATAAAACAACAACATAATTTAGAGTGTCGATTAAAATTCGTTAAAATTGACTTTCAACATAAAAATGTACGCGCTTACATTTGAGTGTTAATAGAGACTACTAAATAAGATTTATTGGCTGTCTAAAAGGCAAATCAGCCAAGCGCTGCCAGCATAAAACAGTCAAAAGAATCCGAAAATCTCTTAAAAAAAAAACAAAAAAAAACAATTAGAAAAACAACAACACAAACACAATAAATATATAAAATTGTTAGATAAGCATTTATGAGCAGCACAACGGTTGAGCGGATGAGCGACTCAACGGACGGACGGACGGATGGACGAGCGGTTTGTAGATCGTGCGATCAGTATATCATTTGCTACGCTTAGTTTAGTTTACCAAAAGCGATTCGGTGCGGTTAGTTGGTTAGTTGGTTGTGTGTGCATTCAACTACGAGCATTTAAATGTTAAATAGACAAAACAAAAGGGTTCATGCATATAAATAAATAAATGCGAACGGAATTAATGCGTCAACATCAACATCTAATTGACCGGACGACACTACAAAATTGTTGTTTTTTTTATTTTTTTTTTGTCTACTCTCTGTTTAAATATAGTTGTAAGTGTTTGTGTGTGTGATTTTGTGACACTAAAGCAATAATAAAGTACGATTAAATGTTTCAAAGTATTCAATACTGATCCGCCTAAATTGTTTTTTTTCTTAGGCACAATACCAACAACAGCATTAGCAACAGCGAGACACCTTCGCTCCGTTTGCTTTGCCTATCCATACATACACACATACACACACATATTATCTTCCACTAGTCCAGCAAACGTCCAGCCGCACATTTGATTGGATTGCCTCATACTCAGCGTACAAATGTGTTTCAATTTAAATATTTTCATCTGTTGATGCGCCTACTGCTGCTGTAGCCGCAACCGCAGCCTGTTGTTGTCGCTCATAATGCATACAATATGTCTCTATAGAATTTCAGTGGCTTCATTGATTCTTATCACCCCATAAAATACGTTTCGTTTGATTATTGCCATTGCTGTTTTTCTCTCATTTTATTATTATTACCTTCGTTTTATTCTTCTTCTTCTTCTTCTTTATTATAATTATTATTTTTGTACTTTTTTTATTTTTCCACCTCATTGTTGCTTTATTGGTCATTTTCATGTTATTATTGTTATTTTTTTTTTTTTTGTTCAATAAAAAGCGCACAAAGTATACATTTTATTTATATTTGATTTGCATTGAAGTGCTTTTTGAATCGTTGTTATTCTTTTTCATTAAGTAAATACATATATATTTTGTTTATGTTATTGCCGTTTTATGGCTCTAAAGTTTTATTCAATTATTGGTGCAGTGAGGCACAGTGTGGTATACTACATAAATATTTACGAAAAAAATCTCCAAAAATTAAAATTAAAATTATAATTGAATTTAATTTTAAATATATTAAAAATTTAAATTTAGATTTAAATATAATTAAAATTAAAATTAAAATTAAAATTAAAATTAAAATTAAAATTAAAATTAAAATTAAAATTAAAATTAAAATTAAAATTAAAATTAAAATTAAAATTAAAATTAAAATTAAAATTAAAATTAAAATTAAAATTAAAATTAAAATTAAAATTAAAATTAAAATTAAAATTAAAATTAAAATTAAAATTAAAATTAAAATTAAAATTAAAATTAAAATTAAAATTAAAATTAAAAATAAAATTAAAATTAAAATTAAAATTAAAATTAAAATTAAAATTAAAATTAAAATTAAAATTAAAATTAAAATTAAAATTAAAATTAAAATTAAAATTAAAATTAAAATTAAAATTAAAATTAAAATTAAAATTAAAATTAAAATTAAAATTAAAATTAAAATTAAAATTAAAATTAAAATTAAAAATAAAATTAAAATTAAAATTAAAATTAAAATTAAAATTAAAATTAAAATTAAAATTAAAATTAAAATTAAAATTAAAATTAAAATTAAAATTGAAATTAAAATTAAAATTAAAATTAAAATTAAAATTAAAATTAAAATTAAAATTAAAATTAAAATTAAAATTAAAATTAAAATTAAAATTAAAATTAAAATTAAAATTAAAATTAAAATTAAAATTAAAATTAAAATTAAAATTAAAATTAAAATTAAAATAAAAATTAAAATAAAAATTAAAATTAAAATTAAAATTAAAATTAAAATTAAAATTAAAATTAAAATTAAAACTAAAATTAAAATTAAAATTAAAATTAAAATTAAAATTAAAATTAAAATTAAAATTAAAATTAAAATTAAAATTAAAATTAAAATTAAAATTAAAATTAAAATTAAAATTAAAATTAAAATTAAAATTAAAATTAAAATTAAAATTAAAATTAAAATTAAATTAAAATTAAAGTTATGCCGAAATTTTTATCAACAACAACAACTTGCATAGCCCACTGTAACGCTCACTCACTCACTTACTAACTGCTTAAGTGCCCTCTTTTCGTTACTTTCAGTTTACGTGTTGTATTTGTTGTACAATTTTGATTTTGTTTGTGTACACATGTACATATATACATATGTATGTTTGTGTGCCTTTATTTCTCACTCTCCTATAAGTGTAATTTATGTCTTTATTTAGTGAAGATTTCGTTTCCTAATTTATTGTGATATCTTTGCGCGACTAAAAAGGGCCACAAACTTCAAAAAAGTGTTTAAGGTTAACGATACGGCTAGGCGCTCGAGAGAGGTGCGCGGCTGGAGGTGGCTGGAGCCCGCGTGTGTTGGGTCGAGCACGACAAAAAATGTTGCTATGTCCACACCTTCTTTCAGCGGCTTTCAGTGGTTGTGGTGGCTGTGTGCAGCAGTTAACAACAAATACTCATTGTCACCCATTGTTGTTGTTGTTGTAATGATTTTTATGTATATTTATTGTATTGTTTGGTGATTGTGCGCATGCGATGCCATTTGTGCTCACCTTTTGACTAACTCACCTGTGCTGCCGAACGCTGCCGAACGCTGCTGTGCTGTTATTGCTCTGTATTGATGGTGTTACTAATGCTGTTGTTGTTGTTGTTGTTAATGTTTGTTGTTTACCATTTCCGTTACTGCCATCGATGATGATGCGCTGCTGCTGCCGCACTCTGACCGCTGCCGATGTTGTGTTTTCAATGCGTTTCGGTCGCTGAGTCGCTGGATCGCTCGGCCGATCGGTGTTTGGTTGATGTCACCGATTCCCATTAAAAGCGTGAAGTTATCCGAGTTTATCTGTTATCGGCTGATAATGCTCACCGAACAAAGTGAATTAAATTGGACTTGAAAAAGACATCACCATCATCAGCATCAGCCAAAGGCCAACAGTTTTAACACCGACAATTCGTCGCATGTTGTACTTGTATGTTCTTTAAAGTTGTTGTTGTTATTGTTGTTTTTATTTTGGTATTTTTGATCTCACCTCAGCGCTGTTGTCTGGTCATTGTTGTCGCTGTTGTCACTTGTCGAGTGTCGCTTATTGTTTTTAATTATTTTTTTCTTCGGTTTCTTCAAGACACGAACTCATTTCAACCCACCTGCACTTGTTCTTGTTGTATTGAATTATTTTTTCTTTAATTTCGGCAACTCAAATACGACACACACACGTTCGTTCGATCGTTCATAATTTGGTTGTGTGATAAGCTTTGAGAAACCGAAAATTTGGTGTTGTCTCTCGCGCTTCCTTAATTTCTTCGTGTTGAATGAAAGATTGGACTCCGAGCCACTAGTAATCTGTCGGTTTTTGTAAGATTTGGTGGTGGTAAAAAAGAACATTATGAAAAATACTTGACAACGAACCTTCTTGTCAGACTAGTTGGGTATGGAACCACATTTTTTGTAGCTTCGCACCTTTTTGGCGTGACGCATAGCGACTTTTGACCAAACTCGGAGCTCCTCCTTTTATTTCTGGTGTGCGTCTTGGTGTTTTTCCGACTCGGAACGACTGATGGACTTAAAATATCAGTGAAATGTCAAGGGTTGACAATCACTAGAGAGGGGCGACCCCAACTAAATCTGTATGATCTGCTTACCTGTCTCCGGGGTTCAAATTCATGATCGTTTGCATAGTAGCATGTGGTCGATTTGAGAATAAGAGTAAAAAGATCAACAAACAACTGAGGGACAGTAGGTGGCCTCTCGACTGCCCACAAGAGGGCAACACTATACACCGTTTTATGGCTTGGCAGCATGTTTCCTAAAGACAAGGCATGTAGATACAAAGAAATTCGTTGATAAAATACTTGAGACAGTCTAGAACCCGACTAAAGGCGAGTTTTGATGGTTCCACGAGATGTTTTTCCAGTCAGCTATACAGTGGCTAAACTTCCATTTATTCAACGGATGTCTATCTCCTTCCGATCTTATGCTTCGATCAAGCTTTCATACCAGAGGCCGTAAAAGTTGTCTTAAAGCTGTTGGACGAGAATGCTCTAGCTTGATGGTGATCGTAAATCACTACTAGCCTCGGTGGCTTTCAAGTTTTCAGTGATGTCAACAGAGGAACTGAAAGGTGACGATTATAGTCGCTTTCTCTGCATTCGTTGCACTATGCCTATAGCTTTTTATATCTCAAAGGCTCAACATCTCCGGTATTCGCCGTCGTCGGGTTCTTTAGAAAAACTTTTCTTTCGAAGTATTGGAAAGCCGACACTTTCCAAGCCTCTGCATCACATATCACGACGGTTCGAACGAGTGACTAGTGATTGGTTTGGTTTAATTTGTCGAAAGAGGACTGAAAAGAACTTTTTCTGGCTTATCCAGCGTTTCTATATCGTAAATTCCTTGACATTCAAAAGTGGGTATCTCCAAGATCGGTGGCCTTTCCATATTACTTCAGAGCAGATTTAGAACGTATAACCATTCATAGTGGAAATAAAATTCTGTGATTCGGTGTTAAGCGCCATTTATGGTAACCCGAGCTCGGCAAACTATGTAAACAATCACAGAAAACTGAATATTTATGACACTTTTCTTCAATAAATCCATTCAACTACAGACTGAAGCTTTGTTTTTACTTCTCTAAATGTTGGAGCATTTCATACAGACTACCTCCGAGCTAATTGTAGTTGATTTAAAATTTCTGGAATCGACCAAGGTAGGCATCAAAGCTCGACATGTTAGACTTAGTCACATTTCCGATGTCTTATGACTAAACTTAGTAATACTAAATTATTATTAAATGCTGGGAAAACATCCCGAGTTTGCTCTAAAACACAACAAATTACTTTCAAAAAACTACAGAGTGCCTCAAAAAGTCTGGCTCTAGGCAGCTACTTCGTCACTCTTGTAGAGAAAACTATTTTAAAAAGAGACTTTACCACAATCTTAAGCTCTTACTCTTATACTCTTCTACTTTGCCATATTTAATGTTGTAAATATGTATGTATATATATTTGTTAACAACTAGTAAAAGTGTTGTATATGTTTGTGCGCATGCGTATGTAAAAATCGTTACGAAAATAAATTGCCATTGTGATCTTATCGTTAGCAGCATCGATTAGGAATGAACAATATTGTCTTGATTATTCGATTTCAATCTTGAGTTAAATGTGCTCATAAATATTCACTTTATCTTTTATCCAACACCTGAAACAATCAGCCAACCAGCCAACCAACCAACCAACCAAGCAGCCAACAATATCGTTGCAATGGACTATACCGAGGTGTTTTTGTTGGCTTTGTAGTAGAGGAAGATGACAGTAATGGCAAGTTGAAAATATTAAAGGACAAGGAAGAAGGAAAGGGAAAAGAAAAAAGATTATGTAATATTTTAATTATTTGTGCAATATAAACTTGAACACGACATAAATACTTATTTGTTAAAAATATTACTTAAAAATTATATTTAAAAAATAATAATTTTAAGGACCTAAAGTAGTAAATGTGGGAAAGCTCAAGTTCGAATTTATGAATTTATGTAATGGTTATTCGAATGGTTTTGTAAGGAGTTTTTTCTATGGAAATATTATAAATTTTGTTAACTCGGCTATAATCCCCTCAGCGGTGTCTACGTCAGTAAAGAAAAAGTAGCTGTTTTGAGTCCTTAACCCAAAGAATTCTATTCGTCTATCACAACTGATTAGACTGAAAGACAAGAACTCTCTGCAGACCCGGAAAATTGAAGGTTTGCCTCTTCATGAGATAGACAAAAGTTAACTAATTTAACTCACAACTTTTAAAAGGTAATTTTATAATACCGCCTGACACGATCAAGCAGCTCGATGTAATCCTTGTGGAAAAAAAAAACCAACTGGAGGGCACAAGTTGATAGCAGCTTTTAATATGGAGCACCATCTAAAACAAAAAGCCCCAAGTGAAGAATTGGGCTTACACAAGTCTCGTAAAATCAAAAAAAAAAAAAACACGGAGCACTGGTGGGGTGGTCATTTCCAAGTTCTGTAATTGGTGCAACGTACTTGTCTACTGGGAATGGCAGGCGCGATGAGCTAACTTAACAGCTAGCCGTCTAAAAGCTCTAAACAAAGAATAATAAAGAATAATTTGGCAGCATAAAGAAAATTTGTATAAAACTCGAGTTAAACCCACCAAGCGACCGAGAAATAGAGCACCCATCCTACACCTCCCCGAGCTGGAAAGTGAAAGGCGAGGCTGTCAGGAAGCATTAAGATATTTATATCTATAATGATAGGCCTAAATGTAGAAGATCGCCTTAAGCTTCCAAGCAGAGTTTCGGATGGGCACTGGTGATGAAAAGTGGATCACTTACAGCAACATCAAATGCAAAAGGTCGTGGTCGTGGGGCAGAGTTTCGGCTCAAGCGGTCTCCAAGCGAGGATTGACGGCCATAAAGGTTTTATTTTGTCTTTGTTTGGGAAGCGCAAAAAATCAACCACTGGAGAGTAGCTCACAGTGTTCGTCAAACTTTTAATTCGGACCTCGATTGCCAAGAAGCGCACAGCTTTGGTCAACAGTAGGGTGTTTCATCTGGACAAATTTAGACGACACACATCGTTAGTGACTCTCCAACAGCTACGAGAGCAGGGTTGGGAGGTTCTTATATTCTTATATATGAATATATTCCCCAAGCGATTACCATCTGTTGTTATCAAAGGAAATGATTTGACTGGTGAAGAATTGGCCTTAAGAGAAGCCGGTGAAGGGTTTCTCTTGAGAGAGCATTAGCTTCAAAGTGGTAAAAAGATATCGAGCAAATCGATTCATTCCAAAAATGGTAGATAAGGCCTTCAAAATAATCTTAAAATAATGGATGACTTTTTGCTAAGCCTTACTTTATTTGACCAAATTCATCGCTGAATGTAAGGCTTTGTACCAATGGTGGAGATGGTTTCCAACGCCCTACTACCTCCATGCCTATACAAGCTAATTAAAAAAGAGGAAAATAATATGAAAATTCTGTTCTCACTGCCAGCGATGTTTTATTGTTGAAAATTCACATAAAAATTTTTAATTGCCAAATTTACCATTATTAGTAACTATGTTTGCATATACATACATGTCAAACACTAATGACAATTATCTAAGTCACAAAGTAGAATTCAAGAAATAAAAAATTAAAAAAAAACTGGTCCCTCCCCTGCAAAAGCAAACAAAACTAGAATAAAAAATTAAAAATTAAAACAAAAAAAGTAAAAAACACACTCTCAGTAATTATAACATTATTAACAAATTTTTATTAAATATTCATGCACACATATACCGATATATGTATATAAATATATGCAGTTGATTATGAATGCCCACTAAATGAGCAAAACTAACGACCAATCTGTCCCATTGCTGATGATAAAAATCGACATTTTAATTATAGCCAAAAATGGTAATGGAATCGCAGCCAAATTAAATTATTTAACAGTTAAAAAGCGCGCAAGGCAAACCAAAGCAAAAGCAAAACCAACAATTCCAATTCAATCGATTTCAAATTATTGATTTAAGCGATCAAATGGCAACAAAAACAACAGTCACTGCAGCAGCAGCAACTACAGCAGGCAATGATGATGGTGATGGTGTTACTGTTGTCCGTGGTGGCTGGTGGCTGTTGGCTGTTGGCTGTTGGTTGGTGACAGTGCCGACGAGCGATTACCATTTCAAAGTGGTCGAGATGAACTCACATAAATCAATGTAAATTATGGTGTTAACAAAAGGCAGACAGCAGCGCAGCCAACCCGGTTTGGCTAAATAGAAATTAACAGCGGGACGGCCAAGTGGTCAAGTGGCCGAGTGGTGTGGGCAATAATGGGCAATGGTATTGATAATTAAAAAGTAAAAAAGAATATAATATATTTAATACATATATACATATTCATATATAAAAATTATAAAAATACCCATTTATGGCTGAGGCGTTAGGCCGTCATCAGCATATTGCCGACGGTAGTTTTTGAAAGTGATTTGCTTTACCGTCGGCGGGGATGGTGGCGCTGTTAAAATGAGGTGACAATAATAACGAATCACCACACTGGGCAGCTGAGTTATGATTGCACAAGAAACAAAATACTAACTGCCGCTCTTTCGGCGAAGGCTTTATACCTATCATGTAGATAGCAATAATGGTGAGATAATTTATTAGATAAATCATTGCTGTGCAATCGGTTGTCTTCCTTTTCATAAAACGAACGAAACAAAGTTTCAAGCGTTTAAGTGCTCTCTCGGAGGAGATAATTGTAAACTGAACTTAAATACAGTCATATTATATACAAAATACTCTGAAGAATACTGCAGTTGTCGACGCCTAAATTGAAAGCTCAAAACACATCCAGACACGAGCTGAGTTTGGCGATATAAAAAGGGTTCTAATGGCAACCACTATGAGAGTAAATATTAGGTTTCAGAACGAGCTTTCACCCTCTTTTTTGGTGGGTGGTTTTGTGATTATTCCACAAATAAAAATTTGTCCTGAATGACTGACGTATCAACTAAGAACCACTGATCGTAAATATTTTGAGGGTGAATTCTGTATAAAAAGTAAGAATTTGCAGGGAAGTGGTCCTGGCATCGATCTACTCAGAAATATCGAATTTATTTTTAAATCATTCGATGTATATGAAATTTTTGTACATACCAGTATGTCTCTTTGAATAAATTGAGATGGGGAACACTTTTTCCTCAGGGAAGTGAACGCAGGACCGATCTATTCGAAATTTTTTTTATTAATCTAAAAATGCTTTCTTATTATTAAATAAATAAATAAAAATAAATAAATAAACTTGTTATTTGCATAAAACTTGCTCTAGAGGTGGCTTTAGACCTAAATTATATATGGGAAACATTTATTCTCGGGATGAGGATCTGGGATGAATTTGTTTGAGTAAATCGTATTTACTGTAAATATCGTATTTACTGTAAATATCGATTTCCTTAATATTTGGAACACAGATAGCACTTTGCCCAAATTAACACATAAATATCGTTTTTTCTGAAACCGATCTATCTGAAAGACTCATAAGTATGGTCCGATTTGCTTGACTATGGTCGCTCTTGGCAGGAAATATCAACCCAACCGGATGTATTATTGACATATAATAAATGCTCTCATCCATTCGGACCACATGACTTAGCCAGCGTAGTCAAAGTCTCTTGATTTACTGAACTATCTCCATAACGTTATACTCATATCTCGTACAGCACATTATTCCATCGTCTGCGAAGGTCCATAAATCGTTAGCGCACATTTTCTTTCGAAAAATCCTAGCACCGTCTCATTAAATTTAAATTTCAAGAGAGAACTTAGCCTTAAGTAGTAACTAATGGCAAGAGTGATTCTGCGTTGGATTTCGAGGCTGACATTGTTATTGGTGCCCACGCTTGTTTCAAGACGGACATCTACGCCTTCAAAAGTATGCCTGCCAACAGTGAAGGTGACCAGACCAATTCGTCTCGCTTCCTTATCTAGTCCGGAACAATAATGGTGCCATTATTCCGTAGACCCTACAGTCATATGATTGGGCGGATGCGAGCACTCTACCATTGGAAAATGTTTACCATTATTTTAATTCTAGCCTTACCTTTCCGCTTTCAATTAAAAGTCTATGTGCATTATACGAGTACATTATATAAACTATATATGTATGATATATATGAATTTCTAGTTATTATCAATTAAATATCAATTGGTGACACTTAATATACCATATTTATTACCCACAAGCATTGGCTTACATACCTATCTATCTATCTGTGGCAACCTCATGCCACAAAGGCAAAACAAAAAAAAAAAACACTAAAAAAAAGTCTACAAATTCCAACAAAAGCTCACGCCCAGCCGTAACAAATTTAATACGATCGAACTGATATCAGACCTGATCATGCTCACCACAAATTCAATTTACAACGACTTTTATGGCCACAACGTATTCATATTTAAATTTGTTTCGAAACATTTCACGGCACATACATACTTATCTGGATATGTATGTATGTTTGAAACTTTGCGCATTTTTTATTAAATAAATTATGATGCTCGAGATACAAAGCTATGCACATCTGTGTCTATGCTTTTTTGTGGTTTCACTAATTTAAGATTGAAGATAGGAAAATATGTAGGTATGTTTGTCTTGCGAGCAGCTGAGGTGGGTTAATGAAACGTTGTTGTTGTTTGTTTTGGTAGTTCTGATAGTGCTATTGCATGACTTTGGAATTTCAAAATATCATAGTTCTCAATATAAACTTACATAGTCCCTCTGAGAGTATAAATTGTTCCCATATATATTATTATTTATATATCCTTGACTGGCCGGGTCGGAGGCTTCGTATTAAAAATGAATAATAATTTCCCAAAAATCACAGATTTTTATTAAATTTTTATCTGTTGTTGTTCTATGCCAGCATAGACTTTAGACTTTACGTATCCCCACAGGAAAAATCCTAGCGGTATGATATCACACGACCTTGGTGGCCAAGCGACAGACCCGAAACGTGAAATTATCTGTTCACCGAATTGTTATCTCAATAAATTCATTGATTGATGCGATGTGTGGGAAATGGCACTGTCTTGTTGAAACCAAATTGCCCCTTTAGCTAGATCTAATTGTAGCTTGGTACCTAATATAGTTAGTTGTAGTTCATCTACCTCTTAGTTAACCTGGAACCCAGATTTATCGGGTAGTATGATGCTATCCTTGCCAGCAGTTAAGAATACTCCATGAGCTTTGTGAAAGCATAACGCCAGTCCCCGCCAGCTCGGATTAGCGGTAACATTACCCCAATCCTGGGGTAATTTCAGTCCCACCGTGGTCAGGTTTGGCTTATAGGACTATATTAGCTGCATTATTTGGATCGTCTGTGACAGTGCAACTGGTATCCGGACAAGATGGAACATCGTTTTTAACCACTGCAAGGTTTTATGTAGTTAGACTGATCTCTCATCATCTCTGGCTATTATTTTGATTTATCCTTGGTTCCAGCCAGCATCAGTACATAACGGTGTCGGACCCATAATGCTTAAAAACACTTCCAGTGCCACGTTTGTCAATGCAGCCTGCATACATTTCGATGGGGCTTTGGGAATTTTCCTTCGAAATCACCCTCAACCAAAACTCCAATGCTAATGCGGTTTCCAGCTACATCCGCAAATTATTTATTGGTCATCATTCCATTTGTTTTCGAACTTTTAGGTGAGGGGTTGGCCTCTTCAGCTGGCCTCTGTCTTTTCGCCGCTACTACTGGCGGCTGGGTAGCACCGCCTTCGCACAATCAATAGACTCCTGGAGCTCCCCTACTACCTCCTCATTGGTTGACGGATTAAGTTGCCCCTTCTAAATAGTTAATCAGCAAGATACTCCTGAGCATACTTCGCTTTCACAGAGTCTCCGGCAAAACAACTGCCAGCAACTTCCCTTTTGGCATGGCCTTCTCCGCATGACGTTGATGCTGAACTCAGAGCTAGTACTAGCCTCTGCACTCAGACCAAGTTTGCTTTAGCTGCACTCTTCTCGGAACAACTAACTGTGTACCTTCCGACTTTTTCGAAGGAGGCCCGGACTCTTTTGGACTTTTTTGTATTGTTTTTTTGGGCTCACGAGTATAGTGGAACAAAAGTTAGCTTGCGCAACACAAGACAGGCACCAGGTATCTGTAAGCTCCGTTTGCGACTGACCTGGACTCGGCACAGTACGCGCCACACCTTGATCCGGTCCTTTTGTACCACCTACCATGGTAAGGCTTCTTTTTTAGATACTGTGCTAACAATGAAGCCTTACCTCAGCTAGATACCTACCGACTATGACTTGAACGTACCGTGCCAGTGAAATTTTTAAAATCCATTTTATTTTTTAATCACACCTCCCATGCATCATCCATCCATACAATTCGACTTTAATATATGTATGTATGTATGTATGTATGTATGTATGTATGTATGCATTTAAGGGTATTAATGTGCGTATTCTCAATTATGACTTGAGTTGTAAATTGCCTAGTGAAGATTTTTACAATAATTGCAAAAATTAAAAAAATCCTTTTGGAGTCACAGGAAACCAACACTCACACTCACCCATACACACACACAGAGTCGACAACTGTATGATACTTTGTAGCAGAGAGGTAAGTAAATATTGCTCGAGGTCGTAGAACGTATGTTGCTTAAATTGTAGTCACAACATCTATGAACATTGGAAATGGGGAAAGAAGTTGTAGAAAAATAAAAGAGTTTTCTGGAGGTGAGTACAATCAAATCAACAGAGGAAATATACCGCTTACGTAACGGAAACTGTAATTTTGATTTGTGGCTAATTTTTTGTGCCTTTGGAGGATACCAAGAGATTTTAAGTCCTTATGGAGATCTTTCTCTTTCTGTGTACTCATCAGAAGAGGTGGTAAACACAGTCGGTTCAGAGTCTACGGGTTCTACTTCGTTCTTCTCCAAAAGCATTTCCCTTGAAAACTTGCGATGACTACTCATCGTTCAAGCTTCTGCAGCATTCTTCTTTTACCATCAGATCCCCTCTTCGCTTCTTAGTCCAGTCCACACGGTTGTTGCGACTGTTATTGCCATATCAGCAGAAATTGAAGGCTTTTGTAGAAGAGGTTTCCTTCTTTCTTTAGCTCTGCAGCACATATTATTTTCTTCAGCATGAGGGTAAAGCTTCGTCCGTTACCGACCAGCTGCGAGTGGTTTCTTTCAGGGATATAAAGCTTGGACACATCGGCGTAGAGGCTGCTCATTTTTGTGCTGCCGATGCTAGGACTTTGTAGTACGACAAATCTAGTCAAGGGTAGGCTTAGGAGCACACAGAGCTTCCCGCAGTAGATAGATTATCGCCCAGATAGTTGGCGCTCATGTGGGGTCTTCTTTATTATAGATTGTACGCATGACTCTTAAGTGTTTTGATTTCCTTATAGTAGGTTGAAAGGGGTAAATTCCAGCTGCGTCATTCGAGCTCAGCTTCTCGGTATTTTCATCACGCTACAATAAAGCAAGCTTGACAAACAAAAGTTCTGCCCTTTAAAGTATATTTGGTGATATTTTGGTGATATATTTCCTCAGTGGTAGCAAGTTACTGTACTCCCTCGTGGAGTCTTTCTACAATAGTGTCTCGTTTGGGCTCCTAGTTGGTCGCTTCCCAGCAGAGCTTTATTCGGAGGTTATGGCAACTTTGTGCTTTACTAATGCTTTTCCGCATCGTCTGCAAGCAATCTTCGTATCGATAGTTTTCTGATCCATTAATAACGTTCGTATCTGATAGACGGTTCGGTTCGGAAGTCGGACGGTCTCTTTAGCGGGTTTAGAGTGCTTAGCATTTTCCTCGCTGCAGATACACTTGTATATTATACTGAGTCCACGGCATATCTCATGAGGCTCTATAACTCTAGAAAATAGTCTATGAAAGATTTGTGGACTCACTGCACTCTTTGTCGGATTAATTCGTCAAGTTTCTCGATGTGTCGAGAAGCCAGGAAGCACTTGACGAAATCTCGCCTGAACGATTCCCATAGTTTGGACCATGGCGAAGTCCTGCTAAATGATACGGTTGCATAACAGATAACAACGCTGGCAACTCTCTTCGCTTACGGAGTTAAAAATAGTGGATCTGTCAAACAACAGACACTTAAAAGTCCTAGAGAGTGATTTTTTTCACTCCAACTTTTAATAACAAACCCAGCGTTACCCACCGCCCGGCCAACTGACCGAAGTATGATCGAAAAATCCATTGACAACAAAACCAGTATTAATCCAGACTGCCCTAAACCAGAGACCGGTCGCGGAAAGTCGAAAATTTCATGGCAAAAGGAGAAGGAAATTCCTTTTTTTATCTAAGGCTCTCTCTGTAGGTAGTTTTGATATAGAGATTTCCGGCGGTAAGCCATCGGTAAGCAACTTTTACACTACATCTTAAAGCAACAGTATAACTGCAGTAGATTACAGGCCGGGAAGATGTCTATCTTCATCTTGAGTGATAACCAACAATAAAACCCTAAACTCATTCATACACGATAGATTATCAAATCGTGCCGGAGTATCGCAGATCCCCTCGGTAAAAGGTTTAACTATGTTCCGATCCATGTTTAGTTTGGGCATAGAAGGAAACTAAAGGGTGAACAAGGGACGATCATACCGATTTTTCCGTACCAAACTACGTATTGATATGCCTCTCACCGAAGGCAAACTGCTACTTAAGGAACTCATTTACAGTGAGACCACTTCAAGGCACACAGCTCAACCTCGCGCGAGCCGAAAGGAGACCAGAGAAAGTCACATAGTCTCATTTAGAATAACAAGGGGAAACTTTCGGAAGATTCTGCAGTCAAAGTGACGAAGAGAATCCGCTTTTCCACCTGTTAATGATAAAGAGAAGATTTCTCCTGCATGGTATAAGAATTTTCTACCGACCAACAACAATGCAATTGCAGGCAATAAGCACTTAAGGCTCAGCATAAAGCTCATCACACCTGTAACCAAATGAGTTGTGAGTTTCAATCCAGTCCGTCAGTCACATTCCACAAGTATACGTTGTTTAGCGAGAGGTGCCGCGCATGCGCTGTACATACATACATACACGTACGTACACTATGCACTACTATGTATGTAGATGCTGATGAATTTTCTGTCTTTGAGTACCAATGGCGCTGACAAGCGCCATATAACTGAAAACATTTTTATGAGTTAAAGAGTTTTGTGCCGTTTTGAACGCTTTATGGGTGCGAATGTAATAATAACAACAACAACAAACTCTTAGCTTAGTCAATACAACGACAAATCACAGTCCCAGTAACAACAACAACAATTCATCTTCATCTCAACACATCTATGCTACATTTCATCTTTATAACGCTTATGGCATACCATAGCAGCTACAAAATATGTACATACATACTCGTATGTGCATATAAGTGCATTACATATGAATATGTATATATGGTATGTATGTAAAAAGAATGGTTTTTTGTCCAGATTGCGATGCGGTCTTCAATGGCCATCGGTGAGCATAAAATTCGCAACATTGTTGATTTAGTATCCATCAGCGAAAAATTAAAGGCAAAAAGAGTAGTAGAGATATGTGAGTTTATTGTGTACGCATCCACACAAAATCAATGATCTTTTGGACAAAGGAGCGTACAGTATTTACAAAGCTCGGCGCGCACCACACCCCACAGACAATGAGACATACAGACATACAGACAGATGGACAGATAGACAGTCGCACAGACGTACGTACAATCGGCACCAGCAAGCAAGCAAGCAATGTGGTGAACGCCTCGCCTGCCGCGCGAGCCAAAGTCAAGTGTAGACGCGCATTTCCATTTAGAAGATTAAATAGACCATAAACGCGAGAAATCGCCTTAAATACAACGGACAATGGACAACAGAGACAGACAGACAGACGGACAGACAAACAGACAAACAGATATACTCGTACAAGCGGACAACAGTCAAAGCTTTGGTGGTTAATGTGACAACAATGTTGCTGTAACGCTACAAGCTTACCTTAACATATACATACATACCTACATACTTACATATAATACATCACACGCGTACATTCCTCCTGCAGTGTTTAGTTTAATGAACAACTCTCGAATTTGGTTGATACTCATACATACATACATACATACATACATATGTTCTCTGTTTATTTTTATATACATATGTATATATAGTATGTATATCTGTTTGTATTTGGCTCGAAGGCGGTTCCACTCATTCGCCACTCGTATATTTATAATGGTTAGTAAAATCATTTTAATGATCGCATCTCGCCTGAAAATGCAAATTAAAATCTTTTTCTTTCAAATTTGTAAATGTACACGTTGTATGTTTATTACATACAAACATACATACATACCTGCACATGACATTAGGGGAGTCAACGGCGATTAGCGCGGGCAATGGTCGTCGTTTCACTATTTTATGGGTTCTCTGATTGATTGGAATAAAACAGTACGAAGCGAAGTGGTCTTTGGTAGACAAATTAAAATTTCATACTTGCTGGTAGTGGCACATACATACTGCATTTTTATTTGTATATGTGTAGTACATACATATAATTGGCGCTTTGTAACCGCCGAAGCGGTTTTCGGCCGGGCTTGTCCTCCAATATGTGGTATGGAGCGACCTACAGTTTATACTTAGCCGGCTCCGAAGGACTGGTGGATTTTTATGAGGCGCCTTGATTTTTATGTCGGCAATACACTCGGCGGGCTTGACATTCTCTGCCGGGGGGTGACCGCAATTAGAAAAATTAATTTTCTATAATTTTTGGATGTTGATTGCACCACGTCTCGACCCTTGGTCATCGGAATGACAGCACGCAATGCTAACCACTAAACCGCCGTACATACATATGTACAAGGGGATTAATAAAAGTTCGATCAGTTGGTGACTTTCAATTTGTTTTTGTTAAAGCTGAGGATAGGTCAGACGAAATTCCACCACCAGCGCAAACAGAAATTCCCCGTGTGATTCTCTTAGGAGTTCAGCGTAATTTACAGCCAATACATATGTATATATCCAGTGAATGTCAAATTGCATATGGAACGATTGCAGCGTCTTTAAAAAATATTTCTAAGTGGTTCCGAAGATTTCAGACCGGACTTGAAGCTCTGGTGAAGTCCAAAATTGAGAACGACCCACAATTGACACAAGAAATGATTGCTAATGAACTGATCTTGAATGCTATGGCTGTATCGCCCTTGGGCGAGCTGGACTAACCAATCCGTGTAGAAGCTTAGATCACGATTAAAAGAGTGGGAGAGAGCTTCAGTGGGGTCATTTCGACATATTCGGTTTAGGGTAGGGCTTTCCTGAAGTCTTATTGCAGCGATGGTTTCGAAGCAATATGTGTTTCCCATCTTTACCTATTCGTGCGGTTGTGCGGTGGGCTTGAGACCAGCCACTTAAAAAACTACTCGAATGAAAACAGCACAATGGTTTCGGAAGATCAATTTCCATTACGACCACTAGAGTCGTACGCAGGAATACGATTGATTGCCCTGTCTCTTAAGCAAAAAGCGTTGAGAGCCATTGGCTTACCTACTGAGAACTAGCAGCGTTCAAGCATCAATGATGATAAGATGATGTACGAGATATACGGCGACATAGACATAATTAGGTTGAAGGTCATGTGGTCCGGGTGGATGAGAACCTGCCAGCCTTTGCCTTAAGAAGTTGTTCATTAATCAGCTTTATCATTGCCCAGTATGCTTCTATTGATTATTCAGATGTCGGCTTCTTCTGTCAGCTTCCAAGTGTTTACCAAGTAGGAGTTTACTATTGACTATGCCAAGGACAGCCGCTTGACTGACAAGTCCCACAGGCCTTTTTTCTGCCAAGTGCTTAAGCTCGGAAGAGACTAACTATTGTATATTTGGCCGATGAGTGAGTGCTCTGCTGTCGCTGCACATTCTTTGTCATTTCTACACTTTTCCTGTTCCACCAGGCCTAGTTTGAAATGGTGCGATGCCTTACCTGAATCTTCTACCCCTCACTGATTGGGACTGGGTTCAAGTATTTACCGGCAGTAAGGCAGGCCTGTCGTAAGAGGCGATTAAAATCCAGGGGTTCCTGCGACATTCGCGACTGGGACTCTCGTAATATTCCACAAACCCACTTTTGGGTATATTTCTGGGGTTATGGCAACAACAACAACAATGGGCTAAAATGCCCAATTCATTTTATTAAGTAAACTTCAAAGTTTGAAAAATATACTTACACGTACTCACAGTTTGCAAAAATCCAAAAAACTTCATTAAAATAAATAAAATTAAGTAAAATTGTTTATTTTCAATGATATTTATTTATTTATAAGATATTGCTATTAATTAACACATTCAACTGTCCATTTAAGGAACAAATTAGTATTTTATTATAATATATGTACATAAATTAATTGTGCCCTAAAAGTAAATATACATACTCACACACATACACACATTTTCATTTCAGCAGTAAAATTAACATTGCAATACTATTTTCCATTTTTAAAATACATTGTAATTTATATTATCATAAAGCAACAATTTGTCAGCTAAAGTTTATTATATAAATATTTATTAGATTTATTTATAACAAGAAAATTGTTAGTGCTAACATACTAGTACATGCATAGTGATACATAATTTATATTGCATTTTATATATTTATAAGTATATATGTGTGTTTATTTTAAATAAAAAACAACCTTATTGATTTATGCTTGTAGCTCAGTGAAACATACATATAGTATATGTATATGAATACAAATAAAAACATATATGTATATATATTTAATTTTAATTTTGTTATATATATTATATATTTTTTATATTTATTTATTTATTTTTAGCTGAGCTTAGTCAATTATTATTAAGGACTATAAAGGTGTAATAAAAATTTATTTTTTCTTAGCAAATTTTTTATAAAATGTTTAGACAAAATTTAGTTGAAATAAATTTTTTAGTTCATATATGGAAATATTTTCCACTATTAATACATTTTTTAATAGAAATAAAATATTATACATTTTAAATTATAAAATCTATGAATGTGCCGAAAAGTTGAAAAATAGTTGCTACTTACTATTAAAATAGGTAATTTTTTTCTCATTCAATGAACTTGACTTTAAACTTAATATGGAAAAATATAATATATTTTTAATTTTTATGTACATTTCTAATTTTCATTTATTTAAATGAAACCACTGTCGAGTTATTTACTGATTTATTCTATGTAATTTGCATTTGGGTGTTTGATATTAAATTTTGTGCTAACTGTTACCTTTTCAAAAGTACAACAACAACAATAAAAAATTGGAACTTATAAACAAAATGAAAATTTGAAAAATTAAAAAAAATGAAATAAAGCTCTAAAGCAAACAAAAAATAATAACGCATAAAAATTAATAAACTAAATTAAACGTAAAATAAAACCAAATAGTAAAATAAATAAAATAATACTAATGTGTATTAATATAATTTAAATTCAAATTAAAATAAACTAGCTAAATACCATAAAAATTAACATTAAGATTATGATTAAAATTAAAATTTAGCTTCAATTAAAAAAATAAAATAAATTCAATTAAATTATAACTACAGCTGAAATTCAAATAAAATAATAATTATTAAAAATATGTCAACTAAATTTAAATAAAAACAAATCTAAGTTAAATTAAAATAAATTAATATTAAGAATATTAAATAAAATTAACAATATAAAATAAATAAAACAAAATAAAAATAAAATATTTGAAACAAAAAATATAATGAAATAATACAAAACAAAATAGAATAAAATAAAACAAAAAATTAATAAAAAAATAAAATTAGAACAAAAATAAAATAAAATAAACTAAAATAAAAAAATATTAATTTATTTTAAAAATAAAATAAAAAAATTAAATGTAATAAAACGAAATTAAATAAAATTAAATTAAAGAAATAAAATGAATATACAATATATTAAATTAATTTAAATAAAATAAAATAAAATAAAATAAAATAAAGTAAAATAAAATAAAATGAAATAAAACAAAATGAAATAAAATAAAATAAAATAAATTTAAAGACAATAGAATTAAAAAATTTTAAATTAAAAATAAAATTACTAAAATAAAAATAAATAGAATAATATAAAATAAAATAAAATAAATTCAAAAATAAATATAAATAAAATAGTAAAAAATAAATAAATTTGAAAATAAATAAAATTTAAAAAAATTAAATTAAAAAATTAAAATTATTTAATTAAAATTTAATGAAAGAATAAATCAATAAAGAAATAAAATAAAAAAAGGTAATAAAATAAAATAAAATAAATTTAAGAGAATAAAATAAAATAAATCAAAGTAAAGTACAGAAAATTAAAATTAAATGAAATTAAACAAACATAAGGAAAATAAAATGAAGTAAGAAAAATCAAATCAATTAAAATTAAATTTTATAATATTAAAGGAAGTGAAATTATAGTTATATATAATAAAATTTAAAAAAATTATATAAAAAATAGAATAAAATAAAGTTTAATTAAAATTAAAAAATAAATTAAATTTAACAAATTAAAAACAAAATAAAGGAAAATAATAAAATTGAACAATAAGTGCAAAATAAGCAAAATGAATTGAAAAAGAAATCATTTGTTATTATTTTCACTTTTCTTTATTTCAAATAAAATACAATTAAATAAAAATAAATAAATTAAATTAAATATTTTAAAAAATTTTAAACATAAAAATTAAATTAAATTAAATATATTTAACAAATTAACTAAAATGAATTGGATTAAAATTAAAAATAATAAAAAGAAAAAAAAAATAAGTTAAATAAATAAATTTAAATAAAAATAATTAAATAACATCAAATGCAGTTAAAATAGGAGAAAATTAAAATAAAAAAATAAAATTGAATTAAATAATAAAATAAAAATCGTAAAATTAAATTAAATAAATTAAAAAAATAAACTAAAGAGATTTAAGATATCATAAAAAAATAAAATTAAGAATAATAAAATAAAATTATTGCTGTAGTTGTTAATTTTCTTGTACACACTTGCACATATCGCATAGCACCGCTTTTTAACACATTTAATGTAATATTCTACAATATTGTTAATAACTTTGGTTTGAAGTTCTATTTAATGTGTTTGTTGTAATTTTCCGCAAAGCGAAGCAAGCTATTTGAGATGTAAATTTATGCAATTATTGCTTTTTCATACTTATAAGATTTTTTTATGTTTTTATTATTATTATTAGTATTTTTTTTGTTGTTTTTTTTGTGTTTTTTTGTTTTTGAATTTGCAATGCTAAGTACAAAGTATATATTTCCTTACGTCCGTCAAGTGTCTGGTTTCTCCTACATAATTAAGCGACTGATGCATGGACCAACGCGATGACTTGCAACAAAGAAATAAACAAAACGGTGCTTACCTTCACTCGCAGCGCCACACTTCTTGCATTACATGCACTACACTCAGACCAATGACGCCACTCACATACATACACACATACGTACATATGAGTACATACTAAGCTATATGTCAATCACAAGCGCGCCTCCGAGTCAGGTTTGTCAAATTTATTTGTAATGCAATCCGTGCGCGTAACAACTGTATTCACGCGATTAGAATGGCGCGCGCGTGATCCGCTCAACACAAACACCACAAACACCAAACGCCTGTCGCTCGGTCGCTCGGTCGCGAAGAGCGCTCGGGCTCAGCGGTCATGCTTGGTAAGCTGTAGTGGCGCTTTATTGTTTACTGCCGACATTTCGGTAGTTTGATTATTGTTGTTGTTGTTGTTGCTGTTGATATTTGCACCGTCATTATGTTTGTTGCTGTTGTTATTATTGTTGTTATTGTTGTAGCTATTATTCTGATCGCCACGCGGTGTACGACGCACCACCTCCAACTCATCCTCCGAGTCGTCATGCACATTGATCTCCTCCTCCGAGTCCTCGGACGAATCATCGACAGTCACCAGCTGTTGTTGTTGTAATTGTTGCTGCTGGTGATGTGAGTGGTGTTGTTGTTGCTGCTGCTGCTGGTGTTTGAGCTCATCTCCCATGCTGGCGACATTCGCTGACAACGTCGCCGCAACCGCATATTGTCGCACCAAATGCGCAAAAGCCGCCGCAGAGGGCGAGCCCACCAGCGAACGGAAAGCGCTGTGCTCACCGCCCATTGATAATGGCGCTGATGCTGTGGGCGATGTGCTGAGTGGCTGTTGTTGTTGCTGCTGCTGCTGTTGCTGTTGATGTGTGCTCGCTAAAGTTGCCGCCAGCGTTGCTGCCAAGTGTTGCTGCGGTGCTGTCTCCGCGCTCAACTCTACTGCTGGATGTTGGGATTGTGCCGCAGCTGCAGCCGCCGCCGCATAATGGGCTTTGGCAGCAAATTGTTGTTGTTGTTGGTGATGTTGCTGTTGTTGTTGTTGCTGACTGTAGTGATTCAACAACATTGTCGCCGTGGTAGTATTCGCTGGGTGAGACGGTGCTGCGTGGTGTGTCATATGGTGTCCGTGTGCACGCAGCTCTAATTCGCTCCCTTGTGCACTTGCCGACGTCGCCGACGACACCTGACCGCCATGTGTGGTGTAGTGATGATGTTGATGGTGGTGGTGCTGGTGCTGGTGGGACTGTAGTTGGTCCGCGGTCGCACAGGTAGAGGTGTTGCTGTTGCTGTGACAACTGGAGGTCGGTGAAGCGGCTACGCCCATCGCTGACGCGTGACTGTGGCTGAGGCTGAGGCTGCTGTTGTTGTTGCTGCTGCTGTAGTTGGTGTTGTTGTTGTTGTTGTTGTTGCTTGTGCTTTCGGGTGACGGCTGTGAATGCGGAATGTGTGGATGACCGGAGGGGCTGGAGCGCTGCTTCAAGAGATTCATGCGCTGATGTCGGCGCCACTTCGCTCTTCTGTTGGAAAACCAAACCTGAATTGATCAATGCGGAAAGGACGATGTGGTTAGTTCAAAAATAAACGCGACTATAAATGCGAAAGCAGCGAATAAGAGAACAGAAAAATGAACGCAATGACCAGCGTAATGAATGAGTGAAGGCAAATAAAAACGGAATAACGGTTAAAAATATAGAAGCAGTACGAGAATGAGCGATAATCGAGTTATGATAGTGATACACCAAAAATCAGCAAGGATCTTGGAAGAAAATGAGAAAGTATGCTTAAGAGAATAGATAATGAAACGTTTATAAAGTTTGGTTGGGAAAATCTACCTCTTAAATAAATAAAACTCACAAATAAAATTTTTATACTCACTTGCACACGCGCCTCACTCAACGACGTACGACTGGACAAACGTTCGCGTGTACTAACACAAGGATAATGACTCTTATCGAACTCCTTCTCCAGCTCTTCCAATTGCTCTGGACTGAATGTGGTGCGATTGCGACGAAACTTCGGCTCATCGTCATCATCCAAGTAATCCGAATCAACATGCCGACTATCATCGGGCGATTCCAGAGTATCACGACTGCCCGAACCAGGCGAGATTGCACGATTATTTGTTGTCAGCAGTCCACCAGTGGCAGCGCTACCAGTCAAAGTACCACCTAAACCGCCGCTGCCCCCACTACTACCACCACCACCACCACCGGAATGTGGCAGTGTAGTGAGCGTCGGTCCCGGCGCTTGTGTTGGCCAGAAATGCGCTGCCGCTGGTGCATTTGCTGCTGCTGCCGCCGCCGCTGCTGAGGGATGCCAAGTAAAGCCGCCATACGGATGTGGCGGATACAGGCTGTAGGCAGCGGTACGCGCGAATTCGCTGGCCACACGTTCAGCGGCACGATTACGCAATATGCGGTTAATGGAAGAGACCGATGGTGCTGTGGTGTTGGTGCAAACGGCTGGAAGGAAAATAAAAATAAAAATATATAGAAAAAGAAAACTATTAAGAACGATTAAGGGAAACTCCCTTATAATATCGTGAAAAATAATTTTGGAAATAGCTAAGAAGTACCCAGAAGGAGCAGGTACGCGAAAAAAGAAATGTAAATTAATGAAGAGGTGGTGGTGCCGATCCTTTTCTCACGAGTCTTTTCCAATATTTGTGGCATGGCAATTACGTGCTCAATGGTGGATCTATGAGGTGTAAGCCTGGATAAGGCCTTGTTTGCGATATTTAACAGGTTCATCCCACGATATTTGGTGCAGATTGTGGGGTCCCCATTTTGTGGACTGATCAACAGGTTCCAATCAGGAAGTGCTATTGGAAACTCTTCTTAGTCGGGCGATGGATCATCTGTTCCACTCTCATCGATTTGGGATTTCAGTTCACCACTGCCTAGAGATTTATTGTCCTCAGGTTGGAGTACTTTTCCATCCATAAACTCCGCAAACTCTCGGCATCAGTTGCTAGATCACCTTCAAGCTCTTCATACTCATGTGTTTTCATCTCTCTCTTCGTCTGTCTGCAAATTCTCGGTTACTCTACGACACAGCGCGTTATGAGGTGGACAGTATTTTTTATCTCCAATGCGACACGCCGATCCCAATTGTACCAGCTCCTCTTTTAACTTTTCTGAAAACCAACACTTTCGTTTGCAGTTGTATGTAGGGAGCCTGAAAGGCCCTTCAACAGTTCCCTTGCAACGAGTTGCTGATGAATGCTTCAAGCTTGTGCAAGCCTGTAGTTACTGCGGCTTTTTTGTCGTCTAACCTTCCTTATGTTTGATGGCGGGGATTCTTCAGGATCTAGTACTAAACACAACCACATTTCGGGCCCCGTTGAAGTCGCCCAGCCTCAACTCATTTGGAGTTGGTTCGTTGTGGAAGCTGAATTTTCAAACAGTTAAAGTCGCACATCGTTCCGTCGAGAGTCGAACAGCTCTCATGAGTACGCTCCAGATGCTCATAAATGGTGTCCTTGATCACATCGTCCTTCTCTACCGTTTGATGGGGATTGTGGCAACCTATTTGATAGCCAGGACTCGGCGACTGATTCTCTCTCCTACCAAAAATCACAAACCCGACATCAATTCGCGTCCCTTTATATGCCCACCGTAGCACACATTCCAAGGACATTCAGGCGCATACGCTTAAATCAGGATCTCAAAACGTTCGATTTAGAGCATCATAGGAGCTGCATTCTACGTGTCGGGTCCCAAACCCAATGCACAACCTCCTTACGTGAGCCGTTCGTTTTACCACCGACGCCCGCTCGCAGCCGCGTCATTGGTGAACAGATGCTGCAAAATGACTTTAGTGAATGCTTAAACCACATATGCCGTAGTGGCTCCACTAAAGCTCCCTCTTTTTTAGCCGTAACCCAGCAGGACTACACCCCATTCCATACACAGATTATCTATATATAATATTATCCATCTTCCACTCAAATCCTTTATATCAATACATGGACCGCATGGAAGAAATTTATGAAAGCTTATCAGTATAACAAAACAAAATCGGCACAATAAAATGCCCGGCTTCACTGAGATCAATTGGGGAAACTCTGTTGTTCCTAAGAATTACATGTGTGAGTTGATATCAGTGTATTTGTATGTATGTATATTCCCTACACATATCATTATCAAATGAATTAAAATGCTTCTTAAAAGCTTTTATGAGTTATTAAACTGTATATATAGAGATATGTACACGCTTGCGCTATTTTTCAGTCATCAGAAGAAAGATAGCCGCTTCCAACAACAGTGGCTTTAAGCCATCATTAACCCAGATGGGCAATCAATCAAGTAGCGACCGAGCGAGAGAGCAGAGCAACGCGCAAACAAACAAAAAACCAATAAAGAGATTAAAATCAATATGTCTTAAAGGGAAGCGTCAAACACCTATACATACATATATGTGAGTTCATATAAATACGTATATATGTACATATGTATATAGCGTCAATCTGCTTACTACTTACTACTTCACCTTATATGGAATCGATATGCATATCTCTTTTATATGCCATTTAATCAGCGTTGCATTCTAATTGGTGTTTACGAGCTTGCACCAATGCAGGGTGCAATGGAAAGAATTTATACATATGTATGTACATAAATTTTTCTTAACATGTACATACATGTATACATATATATTGTATGTGGCAATTCTTATTAACTTTTATTATTATACCTTACATGACCATGAAAAGGGTCAGGAGTATGTAACTGCTAAAAATTTTACGTCATAATTCTTTTAATTGAGCATTTAAGAACATAAAATTTGGCACGCTGTTCACAAATCATAGGTGAAATATTGGTATTAAAAATCATCAAAATCGAACGATTATAACTCGTAGCCCCAAGACAATTGATTGTTCAAAAATGTAATTTTGAGTCATAATTCTCAAAATCAAGCATGTTAGAACATAAAATTTTACGTGCTGCTCTCAAATCATATGAGAAACATTGGTGCTGAAAATCATCAAAATCGGTTGACTATAACATACAGCTACCATACAAATTATTGTTCAAAAACATGATTTTTCGTCATAATTCCCACAATTGAATATCTAAGAACATTAAATTTGGTATACTACTCACAAATTATAAACAAAAATTTAATACTGAAAATCATCAAAATTGGTTGACTATAACACATAGCTACCATACAAATCATTGTTCGAAAACATGATTTTTGGTTATAATTCACACAATAAAGTATTTAAAAGCATGAAATTTGGTATTCTGCTGACAAATAATAAATAAAAACTTGGTACTGAAAATTATCAAAATTGAAGCACTATTAGATGCACTTCCCATACAAATTTGTGTTCAAAAATCCGATTTCGAGTAATATTTCTCATAATTAAGCATATAAGAAGATGAAATTTAGTATTCGGCTCAGAAAACACAGATGAAATATCGGTACAGAATATTATGAAAATTAGACCACTATGACATATAGCTCCCATACAAATGTTTGTTCAAAAACACGATTTTTAGTCGAAACTCTCATAACTAAGCAACTGTGGAGAAAATATTTTGGTTTCTGCGCACATAACATAAATAAAATATTAATACTGAAAATTATCAAAATCGAATTGTTATCACATACAAGTCCCATACGGGCGATTGTTCATATATTTGATTTTTGGTTTATAATTCAGTTAGATGAGTGAATTTAAGTAACTACAATACGTTAATATGCATTGCTGAAATTTGCCATAAATAAGCAAATGAACCTGCAAGACCATAAATATTCATGAAGGACATAAAGACTTGCGCATGCCTAAGCATAGCTCTTCCTTTTTCTTTTACTTCACTTACCTTCCGATATCAGCCGTTCGCGTATTTCCCATGCGAATATTGTTGGATTCTCGCGTTTATATTGTTCGATCTTTGAGACCACAGTTGGTGTAGCGACTTTTGGCTTGGAGCCACCAATTAGACCAGGTGGACGCAATGAGCCTGCAGAAAAATGGCAAAAAAAGAAGAGAAATATTTATTATTATTATATCAGTAGCTAGACGGAAGATAAATGCAATAAAATAATAATTACAGACACACACAGAGAGGAAGTGGCGAGCAGATAAGCGTTGCAATATAGTTACTGGAGAACCCAGCGTGGATACATGCATACATACATACACATGAGTGTACATTTAGTATACATGTACGATGTACATTGTGTACAATGGCAATTACATGTTAACAGAATGACAGGACATGTCAAATGTTGCGCCCTTAACCACACACAAGCGCACACACACGCAGCGGAAAAACTTAAGTAGTCAATTGACACTTTGCTTACATTCTTCTTAACAAAAAAAACGAGCATAAATGCAATTAGCACAATCTTGAAATAAATATCTATTTATCACTTTCAACTCCCCATTGCATTTATTGCTGTGACAAAATGCGCAAACATTAACATATACATATATACAAACATACATATGTACATACATATATGTACGTTAACGGCAGTGAAACAATCATCACCACCAACTGTGTACCCTTTCGTAATGAGCCAATAATATTATCAATCATCTTTTGGCCACAGCAACAAACTCCCAGCGACGACACTACACTCTTCGGCGCTTCACACAACTTCTTCGTGCAACAATACTCGCCACCATTTTGCTTGCGTTTGTTTGTTCGGCTTATGGGTTATTTCGCTACCGATTTACCGTCGCAATGATCTTTATCATTCGCATAAACGTTTGTAAGTACAAATTTATATACATATGTATATACAAACATTTTATTACCCAGTATTGAAAAGTTAAAAAGTAGAACGTAAAAGTAGTAGGACTGGACTAGTGTTCAAATAGTGTAATTATAACATTCCACTATTATTGTTGGAAAATATATTGTTATTGATCATTAAGGGAAACAACAACAATTACACCACTATTCCCATTCCCCAGGAAGGAGATTTTTCAAGATTTACTGAAGCTCGGTAGATATCGGAGAGTTACTTTCGGCATATTGCGCCTAAAATAAATGCAAACACAGAATAAAAAATAAAATAAAAATAAAAATTTTCACTTGAAATTCTGGAGCTAGCCGGATCAAGGTGTGGTGCGTTTAAGAAATCTAAAGATTTCAGGTTATAAGGAAAGGTAGAGTTAGAAATTTGCGAAAATTCTTCACAAATAAATGAAACAGTTCTATATTAACAAAAGAAAATCTTAAACCGAAAGATACAGTGGCTGGCTGCACTGAGCATAACGGTAACTACTTAGGAGGACGCTCAACTTATCGTCAATCGACAGAGAAATCCACCACGATATTTTCGTACTCATGTAAATTCTCTGCCACAACTTTCTGGTATAGAGTAGGGTAGAGAGAATATACTAAATACCTCCGTACTCTAGCTGGGAACGAAAGTTACCACATTTTACCACATAGTCAGTCAATTTATGATTTTTTGCCGTAAAGACTATGCTTTTGTGCGGCTATGCGTTGTCATACTTGTCTTCGGTAATTCCCTACGCCTTCAAATCAATTTCGAATCTTTCCAAGAGTTCTGTTTAATATTAGCCGGTAATCGTTTTACTCTCTTCAAGGTAATCGGTGAAATGATACCTCGGGCAACCCAAAAAACTATGGTCATAAAATTGTTAGCGGACAGATCCACCTGAGTCTTCTTTGGTACACGTTTTCCCGGTGAAATCCACTGTCTTGTGTGCTCTTTGGTGTCTGGTGTAATATGGTGGATCCTCGGACCATCTACGGTGGCGAAACGGTGTGAAAATTTGTGCGGATTGCAGCTCAACGTTACAAAACACTCTTTTGAACTAATCACACGCTTGTGCTTATGGTCAAGTGTAAATCATTGGGGCATCTATCGGGGAGAAAGCTTTTTCGAGCTGGAATATTTATTTAAAATGTGATGTACCCACTCAATTGAGATGTCTACTGACTCGATAACGTCTCACGCTTTCCTTTCTTTATCGACCAATATTATTCAATGGATTTTGTATATAATTTCTCGGGTCACGACTTTTTTCTGAATGTTCGGCTCTCTGTACACCACTTCTTTTTCTGTCTAGCATCAAGAGTTTCCTTTCAAGCTTATATACGGAACTTAATTTTATGCAAAGTATCGTTTTAGCATTCATAAACGAACTAGTATTTCACTAGTTGGAAATTGGTCGGATAATACGTCAGCAACCAGTTGCTAACATTAAAAGGTAATGAAAGATAAACTATTGTACTTCTTGAGAAAAGCGAGGTAGTATCAATTTAGTTCACAATTACTGCTGGGTACAAATATATATATAGATATATACAAAATACTCATGTGAATATAATAGCTTTATCAACAATTTGCAATCGGCGAGACGACTATTTTGTACCTACAAGAAAGACGAGGCTATATTACTACTGACAGACAGACGAAGAGACAGATGGACGGACAGCAGCGGAAACCGAGCATCAAGCGTTGCCAACTACGTGTACATACATACATATGTTTGTACATATTATTATAACGTAAGCTTGTATGAACGTAATTGTATGATATGTTGTGACGTTTGTGTTGTTGGCAAGCGCAGCGTTGCATTGTGCACCTAATGGTGTTGTATGTACTGTTATAAATACATATATACATAGTACATATACAGCCTGTACTGTTGTTGTTGCATTAATAGCTCATTGCATGCAGCAAATAAGTAGCAGTTACGCTGCACTTATTGTTGCAATCGTACGAATTATGGCAATAATTTTATCCTTCTCTACATACAAACAGACAATATGACGGGGTTAAATGGCAGCTTAGTTTGATCTTATCTACTACTATATAATACCAATAACATACATACATACATACTAACATACATACATGTACATATATTTAGGTATTGTCCCAGAAGATGAGCAGAAAAAAATACTGAAAACCTTACGATTTTCGTTCATCTTCAGTCCCTTCACAAGTAACCGATTTTTTCGCAACTCCCATGGTAGAGGTCATTACTTAGAGCTTTAAGCACAGCATACATGAATGTAACCCGACTTGGAGGACCTACTTTCTACGATGAAGAGTCCAAATCGTGACTCCGACTAAGTATACCAGCTGCAATGTATAAACTAGAGCTCTAGATACCCGGTTATCGAGCAAAGCGAGCAACACGATTTACGTCAACTGCTTAGCAGAAAAAAACCTTTTAATTTTAAATTTAAAATTATAAAAAAAAGTGTTTTAAAAAACTCGAAGGTGGATAAATTTGGGGGATTTGCTGGACGATGTAGCAGTTCGTAGCTCAATTTATGATTTTTTGCCGTAAAGACTATGCGTTGTCAGACTTCAGAGATTTCTTCCAGCGAGCTCCTACTTCCATCACAATGTGTGATAGTCATGTCTATTTCCTTTGAGCGGATGAAAATCGGGACTTCATATTTCCTTTTAAATGGATTAAGATAAAGTTTTGAAGGAGTCTTTTTGCTTTAGGGGTCAAGACTTTTTTGTGAGTGAGAGATTCTGTCATCAAATACTATCGCGAAATCTCTTTCTGTGTTTTCTCTCAGATCTAAAAGCCTCTATAACGAGCATATTGAATATAAAAGACTTAGATGGATCCTGTTGTTAAATCGCATACCACAAGTTGGTGGATTAGCTTGGCCGAAAATCACTTCAGCGGTTACAAAACGCCACTGTTCGAGTCTGCTTTGAGTACCTAATCGAAGCTAAAACTTCCCAACGAACTAGTTAAGCTAAGCAACTAATTGAAGTTTTGTTCTGTTTTAAGTATTTTTTGATAATGATAGCTTATCCTCAACGATAGAACTGGATCAAACGGAACTACTGGTCGAAACTTTGCAGGCAGATTTCACGATACCGACCACAACTATCTAACCACACAGAATTTAGACTTCCCTGACAGTGTGGGTTTTTTTTAGGCGAAAGTTGTTGGTTCAAAGAAACCTGTGGACACACTGGATTGTATAAAAAACAGATCAGAGTTCAATCTCTCCAGCGTTGTTTTACTTCGCAACTTAAATCTGTAAAATCTCTTCACTCTCGATTTCTCTTCCCTCTCTCTCTCTCTCTCTCTTTCTCTCTCTCTCTCTCACTCTCTCCTTCTTTCTCTCTCACTCTCTCCCTCTTTCTCTCTCACTCTCTCCCTCTCTCTCTCTCTCACTCTCTCTCCCTCTCCCTCTCTCTCTCTCTCCGTTGAACTTGGTATGAGTTCCTGCATACCAGGTAACACCATGGTGAAGGAGTTTGCAAGGAAGGACACTTCCCTTTCACTTTCGCCATTATGGAAGATTCTGTGGATGCCGTTATCCACTTGTAATCATAGGAAAGTACTACATCGTAGATGTGAACTCAAGGCAGAATAGTCTCAATTACTGCAATGTAGCTAGAATAATGTGGAAAGGGTCGTGGTAGCTTATCTCGCTAAAGAGAAAAGTGTTGTCAATGATGACATTTTTTTTTAGAGACGCACGCATAAAAGCTGGGCGTGCAACCAAATGACATATAAAGGAGTTGTGGAGAGAGTGAAGAACCACATGAGTTAACGATCCAAAAAACCGCATGGACCGAATTTCCAACTGTGAATCGCTACTAAATCGTAACAAAATCAACCCATTTTTGAAGTAGATGGTAACTGGTAATGCTAAGTGGATCACTTACAGCAACCTGAAGAGACAACGGTAGTGGACCAAGTACAGTGAGCCGTCACAAATGGTCTACGAGGCAGATTTGACGTCTAGGAAAGTTTTTTGTGTGTTTGGTGGGATTAACAAGGAGTCATCAGCCGCTCTGAGCTACTCCCATACGACCAAGCTCTTAATTTGGACCTGTACTGTCAGCTATTGCAACGTCTGAAGTAAGCAATCGCTCAGGAGCACCCACAACAAAATGAAAGGCCACACACACAACGATAGTGACCCGCTAGCAGCTTCGAGAACTTGGTTTCTGGAGGTTCATTTGCATCCACCTTATTAGACCACGTTACCTTTAAAATGCCAACAAAAACAAAACGGCGCATATTTGATCTAAATCGGATCATTCTAACTATGGTAAATAAGGTCTTCAATTTCATGCCAAAAAATAATGGATGACTTTTTACTAGACCCAGTATTACAGATTAATTCCGTGTTACTTACCCAACAGCTTCGAGACTGCACCCTGTTGCGACAACATATGCTGAGCGATATCATAGCCGCGCAAACCGCCGAAGCGGGATAACTCCAATAAACGTTGTTGGGACATCAGCGCGTTCAATGTGCTTGGTGAGGGTGAACCACCAGAGCCGAAAATTGCAGCGCCCGGTATTTGTACAGAGGGGGGTAGGCCAACTGGAATTAGACAGATGTAGAAATAAATAGTTTTTTAGTAAAAAATAAATAAAATAAAATAAAATTAATAATGAAATAAATATACATATGTTTCTACGTTCCGGATAACCTATTGGACGATTCATTTCTGTTCCTCTAACTGTCGTACCTGCCGTGTGCAAGTGCGCTTGACTTTACTTGCTCATTGAGAATGCTTAGGTGTTTGCTAACTTCGATTGAACTAATTGCAATTTTAAATAAATATGTACTTCCATGCGAGACAGTTCTAGACGACTTTTTTCGCATGCGCCGACGGACAAATTTGTAATGCCAATTAAAAATATTTACGATTTCGTTGCGCTAAACTTTATGCTTTATTAGTTGAGTGTCTAATTTTGTTTAACATGACTAACCACATTAAATAAATACCGTTAATTTTCCCTCTCTCTCTCTCCCTCTCTCTCTCTATTTTTTTGCGAAAAATAAAAAAATAATTAAATATTAAAATAGGAAAATTTATATTAATAAAATTATTGCAGCGCGCGGGTGAACGTAAGGGCGACGCATGGCTCAAACACGAGCCTCCTATTTCTGCCGTCACAACACGAAAGCCCTTGTCACATGACGCGTAGCGAAATAAATTAAGAAGTGTATACAGGTGTGCACCGTAAGCAGATCATGACATTTATTACAGTTTTTATTGTTTTGCTGCACGAGCATTTTTTTTGCCGATTGTTTTTATTCGTATACCTAATTTCACTTAAATATTTTCGTCTGCTTAATTCAGTATTTATAATTATGATTTATACACAGGCACACACACACATGCATACAAGCGCACGTAGCGCGAACATAATAAATAAATAAATAATGGGTAGAGAATAGGCACGTTTTGAAAAATAAATATTGAATTAAAAATATTTAATTAACAACAAAAGGCGAATGAATTGAGAATACAAAATAAAAATAGAATATTAATAAAAAAAAAAAAAAATATAAAAATAAATTGAAAAAACATACACACATGTGTACACAATTGCAAATAAATATAGGTACTACATATAAGATAATATTCGAAGAAAGAAAACAAAACATCGTTGTGCCTAATTTGGTTAAAATGTGTAAAACTATCACAGCTGTCGGCGCATAATTTGGAGCGCGCAAATCTTAAGCCGTCGCCCGGCGCCAGCAGTTTGAGTACATACATACATACATACTAAGTATGGAATGTAGTTATAGTTATGTACCTATATATGTACATAAATATGTATGTATGTGTATAAAATAAAAAAAATTCGTTTGGCATAAATCATTTTAATCAAAATCCATCGCATTTTATTGTAATAATTTACATAATTAAGCTGTTAATTATCAATTTAAGTGTTTTGTGCTTTCATGTACCGCTAAAACTAAACATAGTTTTTTATGGTTTTTTCTTGTTTTTTTTCTTTTTAATGAAAGCATTTTGTTAAAGCTTTAAGCTTTTATTTGTTAAAGCTTTGAACTTTCACTCATTAAAATGAAGTAAAATCGCATGCTTTACATATTACTCCTGAAGAGCATATTGGCTGACCAGCTATTGGAATAGTTTTGATTTCTAAGTGGCACCCTAGTTCTGTATACCCAGTAAAGAAGAGTTTAAGTGAGATTTTTCTCGTCGGTAGCCGAAAGTCGCATTAATTTTTGGAAAATTAATACTCACAAAGTCATTGAAAATTTTCGGATAATAATGGCTAAACTTAGGCGCAGTTTCGTAAATACTAACAACAAAATTTATATTTGCCTTTAGAGATGGCTATGTCATAACTAGCGCATCTGACGCTCGGAAAACCCAAGAATTATTGTTGAAAGCCCTCTCCATTCTCAACGTGTAACTGTTTGGTGCAGTTTATAGTTCCGCCGGGATCATTGTACCTTACTTTTACGAAAAGGAGGCTGGAGCAACAGTTACGGTGGATTTATTGCGCTCCCGTGAGATGATTGATGATTTCTTTATGGCCGCAATTGGATGGTATTAATCTGGACAAACGTTCACTTTCAACAAGACGGTGCTACGTGACACACAACCCACGAAACCATTGAACTTTTAAGCGAAAAATTTCCGGACCAAGTTATCATTCGAAGAGTTAATGGCAATTGTCCACCGAGATCTTGTGAGTTAACACCTTGCCGTGTGAGAGACCTCAAAGCTGAAATTCATGAAGCTATGGAGGGCATACAGTAGCCATTTAGCGATTTTATTATGGAATATTTCATAGAAAGGCCATTTGGCTGACGTTGTTTTCCAATATTAATGGCATATGCATACATATTTGGAAATAAACATCCCATCATTTATTTCAAAAAATGCCACTTTTCTTGGAATATCAAAACAAAAACAACTCTTATTGGGAAAACCTATATATATATATATATGTATGTATGGTAAAATTCCAGAATAGTTTCTAAAATTTATGTAATTTATATATTAATTCTTTCTTTGTTTTTTTGTTTATTAATTTGTTTACTTATTCTTTTATTACTTAGCTTATTTATTCATTTATTTAATTATAATTATAATTATAATTTTTTGATAACTATTTAATTAATTAAAAATTTTAATTTTATTATTTATTGTTTTATTTATTAATTAATCAAGTATCTTTATATTTTATTAATTATTTTAGCTCATTTATTTATTTATTTTTATTTAATTTTTAAATTTATTATTACTTTTTCATAATAATTATTTAATTAACAATTTTAATTTATATTAATTATTATATTTCATAACATATTGGTTATTTTTGTTTATATACATATTTATTTATTTTTAGCATTTTATTTATTTAATAACTTTTTATTTATTAATATTATTAGTTATTATTTTTAAAATTAATTAATATATCTAGTATATATTTACTTTGTTATTTTACTTAATTGGTTTATTTATTTCTTCATTTAGCTTTTTACTTATTAATTTAACTAATTATTATTTCTAAAACAAATTTATTAATAAATTATCGATTTTTTTAAATGATTATTTTGGTTAACTTATCACTTTTAATAATAATTTAATTTTTTATTTATTTGTATTTTTATTTTTTATTTAAATATTTGTTTTTTTTCATCCTATTCATTTAATAGAACAAACTTAATTTATTTACCACTATTTCCACTATGTTTTTATTTATAGTTCAAACAGAAAGTTCTCACGGGAGAATTTGTAAAATTTATTCTTACAAAAATTGTGCATATTTTACATATTTTAGATCCACAAATAAGTCTATTGAAGAAAAACTGAAGGACCAAGAAAAATTTGCAAATTTAATATAGTATGTTTGTATGCTGGACACCCATTTGGATTTCCTTCCGGCAAATTTGGGTGCTGCGAGTGACGTACAATGATACAGGTGCCATTAGGACATTTCCTTAATGGAAAAGCGTCTTTAATGTGGTCCAGAAATACTGGCGGAATACTGTTCGAAACTTATAAGAGACCTAAAGCAAAATGTTCACAAAAATCTTAAGTATCTATGATAAATAATGTGGTAAAATTTTTCTGATTGTAGATTTTTGCAATTTTTCTGAAAATAGATGCTTTGATGTCACAATAAAACCTTATATTTACATATTTTTTCATCAATTAATTATTGTTTACAATCAAAATTTGATATTATAAATGAAAGTTCTGGGGAAAAAGTCAAATTTTGTATTCAAAATGCTCGAAAACGCTCGAATTGCTCGAGCTCAAGCTCTAAAATTTTCGAGTAATGAGCAGTGAACGAGTGTGCGAGTACTCGTTGCTCAAATGCTCGAGCAGCTCGAAAATGCTCGAATAATGGAAGCTTTGTAACCACTGAAGCGACTTTCGGTCGAGCTCCTCCTCCCATTTGTGGTATGCGTCTTGTTGTTTTTCCATGTCTTATATACCGCAAATAGATTATTGTTAATTTATTTAAATAAATTTTCTTTAATATTTGAATATTGATCGGCACACGACTCGAACCCTGGGCTTTCCGAGCGACAGTACGCAATGCTAACCATAAAATCTTCCCCTCAGTCTAGTAGAAACCGAAACTCTAAAAATATTTGAAATTATACGCAAATCTGATTAATCATGGTGATACTTCATCTAATCTACTGTAAAATATTTTCAAAAATATTTGCTGGTAAAAAATTTTTATATAATATACATTTTGTCCACAGGGCTCACTCAACAGTAAGTATTTTTTTTGTTTTCTTATTCAGTTCTTACATACATATAATGTACTACATACATATATTAAATATAATAAGTATGATGATTAACCCGTCGGACATTTACATTCCCAATTTTATACTATGAATAATATTTGTATGTGATTGCAATATTTTTCAAAACCTATTCTACAAATATCCAAGAATATGTTAACAAAACTTCAGTGTCCAATTGGACATTTGTATTTTAGAAACTAGAGCAGTTGTAGTGACCGAGCGTTGAGCGTCGTATTTTTTCGGGTACTAAAAGCGAGTACACTGCCTTAACAACCCTTGTGCGTGGTGTAAACTATTTTCTGATTTTTTTTTTTAATAATTTTTTTTTTATAATAAAATAAATTCAACTTACTATTACACGGTGGCGGTATGGTGGGCGCACCACCCGTACCCGCTAATGCTGGTATTCTTGGTGGTTCCATTTTCCAATGCGCTGGTATGCTCGTATTTGCGGCGGCCAATGTTCCAAACTTATGATTTATACCCGGTTCAATCAACATGACCAAGCGAGCAATGCAGCGATGTGTTTAATTTTGGGGAAAATATTTTTATGCGGTGTAATACGCCGAGAGAGATAAAAATTTAATTGTTGTAAAACACTGCCAAATTGGTGTTGCATAAAAAAAGTGTTTAATTTCAGAATTTTGCAAAAAAGAATGAGAATATTACATACTAAGAAATGTTTGTATGTTTGTTTGTAAGCGATTGCCTTTTGTGTTGTTTGTTACAATTATTAGAGTCACTTCATGACCATAACCCGACATACACACATGCACACTCACACACGTACTACAAAACACGGGACGCTGTCTTTTATGAGTGAAATTAAGCGAAAGCAGGAAATGTGCGCTAGTTTATAAATTTTTGCGTTTTTTTTTTAACAGATTTATTGGGTTTTAAATGACTGACGCTGAGTTTTTTGCTTGTTTTAGAACACTTGTAAAATTGAAGTTTTCTAATTTTTTTTAATAAATATTTGCACAGCAGCCCATTTTATGTTTTTTTTTTCTTTTATTTTTAATTTTTTTCTTTTATTTTTTTTTTTTTCTTTTATTTTTTCTTTTTTTTTTACTTGTAAACTAATTTTTGTTTATTTTCAGTTATTTCTTTCCAATTTTAATATTTTTAATTGGTTTTCTGTGTCTTTTTCCTTTGTTTCTCTATGCTTTATTATTAATTTTCTTTTCAAATAACACACGTTCGCACCGTGGGTAATATAACAGTTATCACCTTTCAATACTTCGACACGATCCACACACGAAAGCCGAGCTCGGCGCACTGAATACCAAAATTCCACATCAACCAGTTGTGGCGGCGGCTTTGCGCTCGCTGCTCCATTCGACTCAACCTGTGCCCGCCTCCACCGCAACACTCCAAAACCCTTGCCGAACATATATACACGTTTACGTTAACCTGTATGAGCCAATTTGCTCGCGGGAATTGAGTGAATGAGTGCTTTTGTATGCTTACGCGCTCAAATGGCCAACAATAATAGTTAGTGCCACCTACATGCACGCACACACACACACACACATACAGACACATTTGTATAATATTCTTATTGCGCTTACTGTCCGCCTTGCTTTGTTGTTGTTGCTCTTCTAACCTTCACCACCATCGCCAACACATACCGCCACCGGTTTTTCAACCTGAATGCACAAGAATAATGGCGGCCTGCATTGGACGGAAACGCGCCATTGGTGTGAACGCGCTAGCTGCCCCTTTAGCGCTTGCTCTTCCTCTTTCGCTCATTCGCTCTGTCACTCTTTTGCGTTGCGCCGCTCACTTGTTTTACATGCCTGTTTTGTTTGGTTTTTATTTTGTGCCTGCTTTCTTCCAATAACTTGACTGACTTGACTGTGGCCGCGCTTGCTTACCTAAATCACATTCCGTGCAATAATTGCCGCCGCCCGTGCACTGGTGGTGGTTGTTGAATGGTTGGTTGAATGCTTGAAGTGGGCAGTGCCATGTGCTCATGCTTGCGTTGATGAATAGCAACAATGTGATGCGGTTGTTGTTGGTGGTGGTGTTGGTGAAACTAGTATGCTCTCGCTTGCACTGCTGGTGTTTTGAGGGGGTGTTGTTGTTATTGGTGGTGGTTTGTACTATTCATTCCAGTTGGTTTTGTATTGTTAGTTGTTGTTGTGTTTGATTGTTTGTGTGTGTGTTTTTATTGGTGTAGTAAATTGTATAGGAGCACTTATAAATACACATACATACCGACATATATGTAGGTGGAATTGATGCAACCTCCTGCCCCTATTTAGGCTTTTATTTTGCCGCCTTCTTCTTCTTCTTCTACTCCTCCACGTGTGTACACCCAACACATTACCATTTTATCTATTCGCTATACATTTGTATATATATTATATACATACATATTTCCTGCTCTCGTCCCTTTGAGTCGTTAAAATAATCGTTTGTTGGGCTTGTGAAAATTGGGCGCACACAGTAAGCGTAACTCGCTCATTCGATATGGAAATCGTAGTTCTACATTCGTAAATATTTATCTTTTTTATCGTTAAACCCATACAGCACACATGTACATACATACCGCCTCCAAGTGCTGCCCTTTTTGGTGCCTACATACGAGTATAATGTATCCTCTTTACGGGCAAACGCGAATACAGTACAATGTATATATGTATATTGTGCACATAAACCTTGTTCTATACATGCATAGGTGCATATACATATGTAGACATATGTATGTACGTATCTATATATGTATATTTGTTGCGGTTTTTACTCGTGTTGAATGCTTAGTTTAGCAAACACAAGCGATTTATGATTAAATATTTAGCAAACGTGTAGTTTGAGCAATTAAATTTTAAATGCCATGAGCGTACATATGTACATATATGGATTAATATGTGTGTATGTATGTTTATAAAAAGGGAACGGGAATCATACATTTTAAAAAATAAAATAATAATAAGTGTTTTTTGCATTTAATATTTTTTGAGGTTAGTCCTCAGCTCTCAGGTTTCTATATATTTATACAAAAATTTGACTACAAAAGGTATATATATAGCTCTAAAGAAATTTAGTACATTTCATCATTATTCTCTTTCAATAAAATGCTTTAAGTAATATTAGTTTTGTCAAAAAAAAAATTATTCTTAAAGCAGTAGTCTCCACTAGAACCCGGGAAAAGGCGTTTTTTCAGCAATTTTTTTGAAAGTGAAGAAAATTATTGCGGTAAACGAAATTTTTTGACAATAATATACTATATTTAAGCTTCAAAAAACAATTTTTAGTATAAAAAAAATTTGAAACTCTCCAGAGTTGTGATGAGTTTTCTGAAGCGGCTGTAGTCTGAACTCGTGAAATTGTGCCAGTGATGGCGATCGTGCGATGCATCGGAAATAGTCGAACCATTTTTTTTTTTTTTTTTAATTTTTATGAGTGCCTCTTCTATGTAAGTACATACATATGTACAGAACAAAAAAAACAAAAATCCAAATTTTTTCGAAGTTTGAAAAAGAATTCACTTCAAGTTGTAAAAAAAATAGCTAAAATAATATTTTCATCCAACTTTTTTTTAGTGCAAATAGAAGATAATTCAATAATGAAGCTAGATCACTTTGATTTTTTCGTTTTCTAAGACTTGTAAACACTAGAAAATACGCTTCAAAGTCTGCCCGAGCATTCAAACCTGCTCTATGTTCGGCCAGTAAAAATGCTCTAGCTTCTAAAAAAATATGTCGAATTGCCCACTGAAATTTTGAAGAATATTCTTGGATAGCATAGATTTAAGGAAAAAATGCTTTTGCGTCCGAAAATCCTATAGTTTCGCTTGCAGCTGTACGAAGGGAGCTTGAAATGACTTCCCACCGTTCCTATTTACCGAGTTGCTGATGAGTGCTCTCAGAATAGAAAACAGTTCGGCAATCTGTTGTGATTGCAGCTTTTCGACGTCGAACTTTCCTTGTGTTTGAACGACGGACGTTCTTCGATACACAGAGGCGCATGTGTATCTTCGCTGCAACAAGATAGTGGTCCGAGTCGATGTTGGGTCCTTGGAATGTACGCATGTAAAGAACGCTGGAGACATGACTTCCGTCTATCATAATCGATTTAGTTTTGTGTTTTTCGATCAGGGGATAGCCAAGTAGCTTGATATATTTTTTTCTGATGGAATCTAGTACTACAGACAACCATATTTCGAGCCCAGCGAAGTCGATAAGCCTCAACCCATTAGGCGATGTTTCGTAGTGAAGGCTGAATTTTCCAACAGTACCTTCTTTGCGCACCCTGGCATTAAAATCGCCAAGCACGAATTTCACAACGTGACGGGGGCAGCGCTCGTAAGTATGCTCTAGGCGCTCATAAAAGGCATCTTCGGTTAAATCGTCCTTCTCTTCGGTCGGGGCGTGGGCACAAATCAACGATATGTGGAAATTGGTTTTGATGCGGATTGTAGCGAGACGTTCATCCAACTCGACGACGTAGTCTTTCTCCCACCACAACATCCTACAACAAATTTGCGCTTTTTTATATAGCCGTTGTAGTAGATGTCACAAGAACCTATTCGCTTTCGTCCTTGTCCCGTCCATCGTACTTCTTGGACGGCGGTGATGACAGCATTTAGTTTAGCGAGGACATCACCCGACTGGGTAATTGGTACCTTCCCAATTAAGGGAGCGGACATTCCAGGTACATGCCCTCAAATCATGATCCTTTGAACGTTTGGGGGGGTCGTCATTGTAAGGGGAGTCTCTCAAACGAGCAGTTCTGCGTTTAAACCTGAAATAAAGCCACTAATGACAACTGAAATAAGGAACGAAATCGATTAGGTGATCACAGCCGTGAACACAGATCGAGAACAGTTGCAAAGTTCCCCTGTTTTGGAGGCTTTATAATGATTATAGACCGAACTGGAAATTTTTTGCATCTTCACAAGGCATGAAACCTCCCCTGAGCTGTCAAAAAACAGTGTTGCCAAAGCGAAAGTTGCTCAAAAACAAAAACAGCCTTTATGTAGGGAAGACGTCAATTTAATCGAAGAATATGGAGACACCATCAATGGGAGAGTTCAATGGAAAACATAAAAATAAATTTCGCAAGAGCTAAATTCAGCTAATGGACTGCAAGTCTCTACTCTCGTGAAAATCAATTGAACTAAAGTTTTAATTTCACTATATATGTATTCGTATATATAAATTTAATGCGTGCATGTATGTGTTTTTGTAAATTACATAGTTCAACCAAAAGTGAACCTCAAAGGCAACTTTGAGAGACGTAAACGAGCATATTAAACAATTTCTCTCCACTCCACTTACATACACGTACATACATGTAATCATGCAAATGATTGATGTGCACAAACCAAAGTCGTTTGACTCGTATATAGATACATATGTACATATGTATATACATACCTACATGCATAAATTAAAGCAAAATCAACTGACAATCCTGCACACGAATGCAAATGTGATTGCCATGCAAAACATACTAGTTTAAATAAAAAAAAAAAAACCAAAAAGCGTCAATTGTAGAGGGGAAAACGACGAGTGTACATATGTAAATGCAACACTGGTGCTTACACAGAAGCTTAATTTCATCAGGCACTCAAAGGAATTCAGCTATTAATCTGTCAAATGCAACTTGGCATACACAACAACACAAAACTATACACTACGCCGGCACACACGCATTGCAATAAATAAATAAATGGATGTGAACACGCACAACGATCAACTGAGCTGAAAAAAAATTGTATATAAAATTAAAAAAAAAAAATTTAAAAAAAATTAAAAAATATTAAAAAAAATAAATAAAAAATAAAAAATAAAAATAAATAAAAAATAAAAATATAATAGTAAATCTCAAAAGCTGCAAGACAGCAATCTGTGCAGTTAAAAAGGGAAAAAGGGGAAAAAAAGGGAAATCTTCAAGGTGAGAGAAATGAGTGGTAGGAATATCACACGTACAAATCAGGCAACAGTAGTGGTTTGGACAAGCCTAAATAATGAGCATTCAACGAGAGACGGGTATTTATGTTATGTGCCGTTTACATACATACACGTATATGTATATATGTGCTTCTGCACGCTTAGCACTGCATTGGGTGGCTGGCATGCCAACACGCATAAATCACTTGAACGTTGGACATCTACGCCGAAAAGCATAAGACGTCGACACTCACAAATTACTACAACAACTACATACATGCATACGTATGTAAGCATATGTAAGCATAATTCTGCCCTTTTTCGTTTGGGCATTCGAAAGATGCACGTCAAAATGTAGTAGAGGAAATTAAACGGTAGCAACTTGTTGGCTGCATATTTATGTGTTTATGTACATATGTATGTATGTATGAGTAAGTATAAGTTTAACCATTTCGTAATTTCAAAAGTAGGGGGTTGTATTTTGACAGCTGTCAAACTTAACTGTGAAACAAAACATGTTTTGTTTTAATTAATAGTCAAGCATTTATGAAAATGTATCACTTGACCACCGCACACCACGTTAAAATTGTTAAAAACTGCAAAAAAAAATAGTCGCATGGGGCCAAATCCAGTGAATACGGTGGTTGATGGATGGTATTGAACGAGTTTTTGGTCTTAAAATTCTTCACAACTACAGCTCGGTGCGATGGCGCTCGGATCCTCGGATCCTCGGCTACACTTTCACTTTTAGTAGCGATATTTGAGGTGGAACGAGCCAAACTATGATGCACAGGTCTTAAAATATCTGTAACCGCTCTAGTCTCTTCAAATATCCCTGAATATTCATCATGAAATTCATGACGATAATGAAAAATTATGAATTTCATGATGAACCAAACCGCGAATATCGAAAAAAACGATATACGGAAACTTTCTGGTCTTAATATATATATATATATTCAGGGATATTTGAAGCGACTGGATCGGTTACAGATATTATAAGACCTGTGCATCATAGTTTTGCTCGTTCTATCTCAAATATCGCTACTAGAAGTGAAAGTGTAGCCAAGGATCTGAATATGTCTATTTCTACACGTTCTCAAGCTTACCATTTAAATTCCATACTTGCGACGAGTGGATGCGACGGGACACAAATTTCTCACTCGTGGGATACGTAAATAAGCAAAATTGGCGCATTTGATGCTCCGAGTATCCTCAAATAACTGAAGAGGGGCCATTACACTCAAAAAAGCTCGCTTTCTGGTGCGCTCTTTAGTCCGGAGGTATTGGATTGGACTTTACTTCTATGAAAACGACAACGGCGGGATCGTCACTGTCAACCCAGAACTTTATGGTCGTATTATAACCAAGTTTTTTTGGTCTTCAATTGAAGTACCCGACTTGGACAGTAAATGCTGTCAACAAAATGGTGCCACATGCCACACAACACGAGCGAATTTCCCGGCCGCGTAAACTCTCGTCTTGGCAATGTCAATTCACCATCGAGATCGTGCGCTTTCACACCGTTGGACTTTTTTTTTGTGGGGCTACGCGAAAGACCGTGTTTATGTGGATAAACCTTTAACGCTTGAGCACTAGAAAATCAACATTCGTCAAGTTATGGCTGGGATACCGGACAATGTGTGCCAAAAAATGGTCGAAAATTATCTCAAACGGATCGAAGTTTGCTATACTTCGCGAGGCGCTCTATTGAATGATGATCCACATATAAAACTTTATAATAAAAAGGGAATTTGATGAAAAAAATATTTTAAATGCATTTTATATACGTTTATTTTCGAAACCGCAAAATGGATAACCCTTCAACTTTTGTTAAATTTTTTTTTCTATTTTAAATGTTTTTTTTCTTGCCACATAATTGTTGCATATACATACATATGTACGTGCGTTCAATTCAAGCAACTGTACTAACTACACGTCATCATCAGCGTCAATCGCTCCGATTGCGATGTGTATATAAATATGTATGGTATGTATGCATGCAAGTCCGCGTATGCGTGCAGTGTGCTTTGTAAAACTGGTCGAGTGTACGCATGCGCGCAGTAACCTCACATAAGCCAATCACTACGAAATGCAAAATAAATAAATACACTGTTAAAACTTGGATAGACATATGTACATATGTATGCACATATACCTATGTATACATTTGCATTTGGCTGCAATTACGTTACAGTTGCAGTTTGTTTAGTTGTAAGCACATCCTTTCTCGTTGTTGCAAGTTTAGTGACAGCAAACAGGATTCAACCGATCTCGCTCATTATAATATAATTTAGCACAATGACTTTTTAATGAGCTTTGATTTCATGTATATACATATATATATATCTACATTTGTTATCGTTTGCAAGCGGATGCTCATGGCAAAGTCCTCTTAACGACATTTAACTGAGCCAAGTTGCTCAGCCGCAAGGTAAATCTAAATTATCTCCATGCAAGGTTTGAATCGCCACATTTTATGTGTATGTTTCATTACAGTTCTTAGAAAGTACATACATACATATGTACCTACATTATTATATATATTGTATAATTGGAGCTTTGTAACCGCTGAAGCAATTTTTGAGACCGAGCTCCTCCACCAATTTGTGGTATGCGCCGTAGTGTTTTTCTAAAAAATTGCTTGACGTACGTATTTATAGCCGAGTCAACCGTGTCAGGCGCTTTTTCCAAGGGATATTTCGTCTCCGAGTGGCCCTCTTCCTCTTCCTCTACTTACACCTTTGAGTTTAGAATAGAAAACTTTCAAAACTGCAGCAATTTCGTCCATTGACAAGGTCAAGCCAGCATATACGTTGTAACTAAATTCGCTGAGTTTTGTCAATTCCATCGTATATCTCATACATTAAATCGCTTCATCATCCAAGGTATTCGCCGTAGGTCTCCGCAAGACTTTTCTCTCGAAAACACCCAAAGCTGACTCACCGTATGCGAAATACAGAAGTATTCCCCCACTGCTTGAGCGACCTATAGATGCTTTTGGTTAGTATTTCACAGCTGATGAAAGGTCTTGCTGAAGCTGAGAGCCTATGTCTTTAGAATCCACTCGATGTGTTTTCCAGAGACATTATATGCCTGCGTAGGGTGCACGCTCTCGTTTTCTTTATCCCAATTAAGGCTGGTATTTTGTTTCTCCGTGGAACAGCAGGGGGGCCACTTGCCTTTTTTATTCCAGACATTCTAGCATGGTCTTATAAAAGCTCCCTTTCTCTGCGTTTTTTTTTCCTCCTGCGCTGGTCTAATAAGCTGACTTTCCAGCGACCCAGCGGATGGTTTGTCACAAGATGTTGCTTTACCTCTTGGAGCTTAGCATTGCTCCCCAGATATCTTGTAGACCGAAGGTTTTTGACAAGAATTTGTAGGCTCTTTGGACTACGTCGGTACGATTTACGAAGACATTAGGTTCAGAGATCAGATAAAATCTTACGGCAGCCAAAAAATGGAAAGAGGAAGAACTACGGTGGGTTGCGACAGAGCCTCCTACCGGAGCATGTCGCCATTACGCCTGGAGGGGGACCGCTTTCCATGAGGCTCCGTTCGAATACAGTCGAATATCCTTGACAGCAAACTATCTAATGGGTATGGAAACAAGTAACATACTTGATTAGGATGAGATCCGTAGTGTTTAGTTAGACAAATAGAGTCACATCTGGAAGGATTCCTCACTGCGCCCAAAACGGTAAAGACACCAGATTGTAATCCACTTCATCATAGCCTGCAGTAAGCTTGACCCCTGTGTTGGTCTTGATTCCTAGATAAACGAATTTGTCTCCAAATTATGGCTGCTGAAGGAAGTGTTTATCTGAAAGAAGAGATTGAGGACTAGTAATTAGCCACTGAGTAGGCTCTACGTATGCCTCAACTATTCCTTTACGAACAGTTCATTTATTTTCATTATCCCCATCCGTAAACTGGTGCTCGTGGAATTTCCCCTCGTAAAGGTAGTAATCCCACATAAGAGATCAATCCACCTCAGCAAACTAATTTTTCTTTAGCTTAGTGTTATTAACCTCGCCATCAATAGAAAATAAGGGTTTAAGTGTGCCAAATTTGGTTATCCTAAAACAGTGAAAGCTTTTCACCAGTAATTGGTAATGCTTGAATTACCTCGACGGCATTCAGAGAAAGAGAGTACTGAAAGGTGCAATGGTTTGTTTCTGAAAGGAGAAGAACTTTACTAGACAAACGTCTGTCGGAGTGCTATCCTTAGGTGTCGGTGCTATAACCAAGACTCCCATCATCTCTTCACAAACGCCTTACATCACAGCGTCTTGCTGTACAAAATAATCCAAATACCTGACAATAACCAAGTCAATTTGCCGTTGAACCTCAGCTGATAACAAGTCACGATGCATTCAATAATTTACTAAATAAACACACTTCAAATGAGCAACCACAGACGCAGCTCGAAACACAACAACTGCCCAGCACGATCCATTTCAATAGTGCTTCGACACCATTAGCGCCGCTCTTAATACAAATGGGCAGACATTATGATAAATACTCACACTCCAATTTGTTGTTATATGCGTCTACACATTATAAGCGCATACGCGCCACAGAGGCAAAATGACGCGCAAAGCAATCGAAGGCGTCAATATGCGTAGGCCTTCAAGAGCTCAAGAAAATAAACTAAGCAGTTGTTTGTGGAGAAAGAGCAGGCGAGCGGCAGTGGATCAACTTTACAACAACCCATAAAAGAACATCAGCCAAAGATCGTCCTCTGTGTCCGATGCCTACACATTACCAGCCTATCGACGATTCATCCAATTCCAAGTTGAGCGTCTTCAAGTGACACTTCAACAATCAAGCATTCGGTTTCATTTTCATGCAAAATTGTTTATTTACTTAATTCGATTACCGTATTGCTTTTTGCCGTCCCTTCACTGCTTCGTCGTTGCATTTGCATAGTTAACCTTCACTGCTACACTTCAGCTCGTTACCAAATCATGCTGTTAACCAGGTTTACAATAAAGTTACTGTTAAATGTTGCGTTGCTTTTGCATGATTAAAAAGATGACCCAGTGAGGCAAACGTTTAGCGGACTTCCAACCTAGAAATTCCTTTAAACAAGTAAATCCAACCTTTTTGGGGGCAGAATTATCAGCTCGGCTGATGATCAGTTCCACGCTTCGATTTCCACCAATAGCGACTACATATCTCTGAAGGTAGACGAAATGGGAAGTACTCATAGACACCTTCCACCTCGCCTCTGGTGTTACTTTAATTCATGCTGAACGCGAAGAAATATCATCTTGTTTAGATTGGGTTGTTGCTTACTTTGACCACCGAGAGAATCCATTGCGATATCACTGATGTCTAGAGACCATCTGCCAGTTAAATCACAGTATCAAGATGGTCGTAAAGTTACCGCGCTTAACATGTTGAACCTAATCTCTAAAGACTGGCGGATTCGCAGAGGAAATACCTTGATCATGCTGCCTACCTGCAGTCTTTCTGCGTGCCTTACCAATAAAAGATCACCTGTATGAAACTTCCATCGTTTGACGAGAAAAACTCAGGATTCCTCCTTTATTCCGCCACCGGCCCAGTTCCTGTTATTGCCGTTATTGTTCTTGTAACCACAAAATTATTCCCAAAGTGGAGTTTTGCGGGTGTGCAGTCCTTAGCCGGATAAAAATCGGTGTCATTTTTGGCTGTCGCAAGAACTATTTGATTTTTATTGCTCTCTGACCGATTTCTCTCCGAGTTATTTATAAGGTCATTTTATTTTAAAGTTTTTTATTCCGACTGTACAAACGGGGTTAGGTTACCCAAACAATTACAGACATTCACCGAATGGGAAGACTTGGATCAACTCCTATGCGTTCTATGTCGCTGAAATCGAAGATCGCGGGCTGCTTTAAGAGATTCGGACGACACACCTTTGTCTAAGCTTTGTAGGTAGGAGGGAGAGAATGTTTAGGAGTAGGGAAGGTGGGTTTCCAACAAATGAAGATACCTACAGCTCGGGGGTGAGTTCCTGGGGAGAAATTATCTATGGTTCGGGGGGACCATTCCATTTGTTGCGGGGAATTTATTAAGCTCTCTGGGTCTTCAAATTTGTGGAGCGAGGAGGAGCTCCGTGAAATGCTTTAGAGGAGTGTGGGCCTTCGTTGTCTTTATCCCAAGTAAGGCCGGCCTTTTGTTTCTCCCTCAGTTGAGCGGCAGGAACGGCGCTTAGCAATTATGTGCCCTGACGGTGATCTTAACGACTTTGGAACAGCAGGGGACCACGTGCCCTTTTTGGTGTTGTGAAAATCGAATATATCAAGCTGCCACGTGGGACTCGGAGGGCACATCTCCTTTCCAGTGCGCTTAAACCAACTTACCCTACTATCTAGCCCTCTAGTGTGAACCTTTCGAAGTAGCATGTTTCCCGGATCTCCCACTAGCTGATATCGGGGAATTCAACAAACTTACTGTGTCCTAAGCGGGGTAACTAACCGAAAAAATGACAAAAACAGCAATTAATTGAATGAAGCTCATGCCCACAGCTCCACCTAAGTATATTTCTCTTTGGAATCTTTCGATATTTTTCCTACAGGGATGTTTTCGCCAGAGCGTTGGAGTAAAAGCAATTGTCTTTTGCTGGTGTTTGTACAAGTGCCACAGAGCATTACTTGGGTGGCAGTTACAATGCCAAATATGGCTAGAAATTAATAAACGTTTTCTCTTGTTACTTTTATGAATGAAATGTGAGGATTTTAACAAATCATTATTACACACAGGTATTTATACAGTACAATACATACACATATGCGCACATACACATGTACATATGTATGTTCAGTCAATTTTTCTTAAATAAATACCATATTGTTTATTGTATGATTCAGTTTGCTTGAGATTATCCATTAAATTGGAGCTCAAGTACTTTGAAGTGAGTGAGGCTCATTTTATTTGTTCAGGTTAATTTATGCTGATGATTTTTCGTCGCGCCATCTCATCTTGTGTTAAGTAAGAAATGGTAATAACAAATGGAAAGAAAGTTGAATGGAAAATTTTAAATATCTATAAAGAACACGTGCCAGATACAAAAAGTTAAGTTAAAAAGAAATCATAATAACTTTATAATTACGCCGTTTTCTACATACATATCTACTAATAATGTATGCCTTATTAAAATTGCTCTATTGATATGGAAAATAAACTCAATGAATTGATTTTGTTTCGTTTCGGCGCCATGTTATCGAAATGATATTGTTAATGTTGCAACCGCACAAACTCATCGTTAAAATGTTATAATATTGACAGCACACCACAATTTTAACGTTTACCATAATATGTTAATGATTTAACATAATCTTTTGGCGATTTAGCATAGTCTGTTAACGTTTTAACATAACCTGTTAACGATTTAACATTTCTGTTAACGATTTAACATATCTGTTAACGATTTAACATATCTGTTAACGATTTAACATAATCTGTTAACTATTTAACATTATCTGTTAACGATTTAACATAATTTCTTGGCGATTTAACATAATCTGTTAACGATTTAACATATCTGTTGATATTTAACCTTTGAGGATTTAACATAACTTTTTGGCGATTTAACACAATCTGTTAACGATTTATTATAATGTTTTGGCGATTTAACTTAGCCTGTTAACGTTTTAACATAATCTGTTAACGATTTAACATAATCTGTTAACGTTTTAACATAATCGTTAACGATTTAACATAATCTGTTAACTATTTAACGACAGCATTTCCTTTAGGGTAAAACGAAATAAAATTTGGTTTAATTAACTGCCTTAACGATAATATTTCCAAAATTTCCAGAAAAAAATATTATTCCGAAAAATTTTAAATCGGAAGCAGAGTAAGGAGTTTTACGACAGGATTATTCTGTAACGTGCTACTCTCCCCAAATACCCGAAGAATTTAAAAGTTTCCTTTTTATGAAATAAATTAACAAGTATTAAAATGAGCAAAAAAATCTTTTTTTATAATTTTTATTAAAATATTTTATTAAAAACTTAAAAAAAAAAAATTATAAAAATTTTTTATTAAAAACTTTTGAAAATTTATAATTTTATTTTTATTAATTTATTTAAAATTATCGCTTTAAATTTTTTTCTTATTATTAATGTATGCATAATATGGGTCTGTAAATTTTGCTAGCAAAATGCTTAAGGACGGACAATATATTTTTAATCAGTAAAAAGCACTGATATTTTGATATTTTGCTTTTTTTATGATTTAACTTAAGAATATAACAAAGTTGTATAAAATATTAGATATTACTAAATTAAAGCTGGCATACTTAGTACGTATAATTTGTTCGTTGTTTAAAAATTATGAAAAGTGCGCTCAAATATGCTAGTATTAATTAATAGAATTTTATTCAAAATAAAACTAGTGTATAAAGTGTGTTATAGTTTTAGATTATGAAATGTTTATAATATCAGCCGCATAGTTAAACTTTTTATGCAGGTTTGTTGCTTAAGTCTTTTATTTTTTTATACTTAAACTTAATACATAAAAATGTACAAAAAAATGTATATACGTGTACATAATTTGAGCATTTTCTATTGTCATTCATTGCTCTGGCTTTTTAACCAAATTTTTCATGTATAAAATGTTAACTCTGACATATCAAAAGTTTTAAAAATGTCTAAATTTATATTCCCTCTTTATTATGCATATGTATTTTGTGCGATTTTAGGCTGTAAATATGACCAAAAGCTTTACCACAATCTGAGCACATATGTTTTTTATTTTTATTATGTTTACTCTGTATGTGTCGTGTTAAACTGCAAAGGTTTATAAAGCGGCTCGAGCAATAATCACATAGAAAGGGTTTTTCATTTGGTTCGTGTACATAAGAATGTCGCTTGAGATGCGATTGCTTGGGAAAGCCTTTGCCACACTTTGCACATATAAATTTCGGTTGCCTCGGTACACAATCATGTATGTGCTTTATGTGTTCATGTAGAAAACGTTCTTCCACATACGCTTCTGGGCATTGTGAGCATTTAAAAATGCGTGGTTGTTCATCCTGATGAGACACTGACATGTGCGTACGAAAATGTTTGGCATAAACAGTTGTAAAATTACATATATCACATTCAAATCTTATATCGTAACGTCTAGGTGGCCGGCCTTTGCCTCTTTTATGGACGCGCGGAGGCGTGGTACATGCGTCGGGAGCTGAAGGAGCATGGCATTGCCCTTTCTGTTCTTCCTGCTCTATAACAAATTCAATTAAATCCTCGAAACCCGAATCTTGCTCAAACATATTTCCTTTTTATACATATATTGTTGGCCGTAATTAATTCTAATATATTTAATCTTTCGCTGAAAATATAAAAAATATATGTATTTTCGAAACAAAAGAAAAAAGTGGAGCGCTACAAACATACATAGGTATAACTCCACTTAGCTTACTTACCCAACTCAGATCAGCTTCTGCAAGCTTATCAAACGTATGCCAATGTTCAGCGATTATCTAAAAGAGTTAGATTTACTTATGAGAAATGTTATGATGTATTGATTGTAAAAGATTTGTTTTTATATTAAATAATAGTTAGTTCAATACAAAAATTCGAACATTACCTATAATGAGAAAAATAAATTCCACACTGCCAAAAGTGCATACTACAACGTGCTTCTTTGTTCATCCATTTTACTTGGTTCTTCTTCCTCACTAATTAGTATTCCTATAGTTGGCATTCAACAGGTGGTTCTCTTTTATCCAAACTCGGAGACAAGTAGCCACACCTAGTTAAGATATTTCTAAGCGTTAGTGTTACTTAATGTAATTAAAGCGTCTATTTCCAAATTATTCTTTTCTCCAAACATAAACATTAAGTGCATTTTTTAGTTTATCGTATTTTATTTTATCACCGGTAATTCATCAATAAACAAAATACCTGTTGAACATTTGCTTTTATCGCTTGTTTTGCTCACTAACTGCAATAAAATTTCGCTCAATTATCTGATTACCTTTAATCAAATATTTCTATGTGTAAAGGTTTTTTCCAATTTCATTCAACAATTTCCTTTTCATTTATTATTGTTTACATTTTATGAATGGAATATCTGCACTCATTTCGTTTTTTTTTTAAGTGAGTGCTACCAGCTCTTATATAAAAGATGTTGCCACCGAATTAGAAAATTAACCAATGCTGCCCAGCCATGCCAAAGGGTAAGCGTTTATTGAACATGCATGGCAACTATGCAATGGCATTTGTTTTGAAGAAGAAGAAGTTCTCTGGAGCAGCGTAACATATTCCACGCTTTTTGATAAAGTGAAATTTTTATTTCTTTAATTTTGACAAGATGAAAACTTGTAGCTTATGTAAAAATCAAGGTGACAGACTTTTTCATCCCGATGAAAAATTACTCGACACGCAACTATCCAGTGTGATAAAGTTTGTATTTTGTAATAACGTAAGTGCGTGTAGTGTAAGTTGATAAATATGCATAACTAGCCTCATTCTTTTACAGTCACTAGAGTTCCCACCAAAATTTCTTATCTGTACGGAGTGTTCATTGGCGCTTTTACAAACGGAAATCGTTTTAAAACGTCTTTCAGAAGCTTTACCAAATAGCAGAAACTTGATAGGAGAGCAAAAATCAATTAATGGACAAGAAATAAATGAGGACAAAGATGAAGATGAAAATGCGGAAACCAATATCGAAAATTCATCAAAGAAAAAAAATTCAATGGATTGGACATTTTATTGTCCTAATTGTGAATACACCACCACTAGCCCAACACTGTTCAAGAGCCACTTGAAGTCTAAGCATAAATCCGAAGATCCGCGCATTTATCAGTGTATGTATTGTAAGGAAACGTATCAACGAAAAAATGGTGTTAAGAATCATATTGATTGTGTACATGAAAATAAGCCACGTCCAACACGTCAACGCCGTAAAACAATTGCCTTTGATTCACCGAATGTTTTAAGTAGCACAACTATAAAAAATCAATTAGGAAATGATACTTCAGTGGCTGATACAAATAACGATAGTTTACTAGTCTATGATCCAAATATGCCATATGAATTTTTATGCACCCACTGTAATTATAAAACTGTACAACCCAAAATTTTCAAACGACACATGTTATCCAAGCACCAAGTAGAGGACAACAGGATTTACAAGTGTCGAAAATGTCCAAGTACATATGTACGACAATTCGCTCTAAACAATCACATTGCATATGAGCATGAAAAGAAACCTAAACCTCAACGGCGCAAATCGATAGCTGCAGATGTTTCATCAAACATGTTGGCGGATGAGGAGATATTAGTGCCTAAAATCGAGCCAGAAGATAAATTAGAAGACCTAAGATGTGAGCTATGTCTTTATCAAGCAGATAATTCAAATAGTCTCAAAAGACACATGGTAATAGTACATCAAAATGATAGCATAAATATGAATGGTCACGAGCTTGATACCACAAACCATGAGGAACCACAAAGAGAAGACGAAGAAGAAGAGCATGTATTCCAAGTGCCACAAAAAAGATCACGTAATCAATTAAGCTCAAGTGAAAACCCTACTGCCGAGCGGATTTTCCAATGCTCATATTGTGCGTTTGAAAGCAGAAAAAAGAAATTCTTCAAAGCGCATCTTAGCAATGTACATGACATGGATGATAGCGAAGTATATAAGTGCACGTATTGTACGGCAGCATATGAACACTTTAGATTGTTGCAGCAACATGTTACAAATAAACATAGCATTGATTTGACATCAATGAGTGACTCAGCTGCAGAATCCGATGCTAGTTATAGTCAAAGGTCTAAGAAACAAAGACGCGATATAACGCCAAAAAGATCTAATAAGTCTATAAATATAGAGAGTGAGGAGGAGCAAACCCCGTCAAAAAGCTTTAAATCTAATGGAGTAAAGGCGAAGGGGTCTTGCGTGGTTTGTGGCAAGCAGTTTTCATCAGTTGAGAAATTACGTTCGCATATGGATAAGCGACATGGTGGTGACGAAATCAAGAAATGTCAAAATTGCGATGCTCAATTCCATTCTTTGGAAAAATACGAGGCCCACTTGTTTAGTGAGAAATGTCTGGATGCGAAATTGGAATGTCAATATCCTGGCTGCCGGAAACGTTTTAACAGGCCGTCTAAAATGAAACAACATATGCAAGAGAAACACCCAGATTTGATTGATTAAAGTGGATATTAAATTTTTTTTTTTAGAATTTTTAAGTAAGAAACTTTTTTCACTCTTTTCAACATATACATATTTCTTTGCAAAATAAGTTAATTTGTTCTTCCTCATGTGAAATCTAGCTTTTATCTATAATGCAAAGTAATCATAATTTTGTTTTTATTAACAATTCCGAAAAGTTGTAAACGAATTAAAACTTACATCTTTTAATAAAAACAAAAATCTTTATAATAGTATGGCGTAATGTAATAGATAATAGTTCTTACTATCCTTTTAGTACGATATGTAATAATATGTATAATATTACATAATAAATAAAAATCGAAAATGTTTTCCAATGGAAGTAGTTTTATTTAATGGCCAATATTATTTTCCAATCAATGATATATGTACATGTTTATATGTACAAGGTAATAGATATGTTTAACAAAAAAATCTCTATGCTAAAATAAAATTTGCATGCGTGAATAAATAATAAATTTACACTTAATAAGCGCACAGCAAATAATTACATAAATATAAACAATCTAATAATATGAATCAAGCAAAACAAGTAGCTAAATCCCACTTTTTACCTATGATAAGTATTTTTGTTTATTGACAATTAGTGACATGAAAAAGTAGTTTAACCAAAATGGATGTTTTACATCGTACGATGTCATGGTTTGACGGGAAACTAAACTCTAAAATCTAATTTAAATAATATTGCTATTGTAGTGTAAATATGAGACCCTATTCAACTGCCTCATTATATATCCAATTTATTTTCATGCTTTGCTATGTATTTCCGCTTGTGCGCACTGCATAACATCTAAGGCACCCTTTTTGATCAATTCCTCAGCTAGTTGCTGACCCAAGGCATTACTACGAATATACAATTCACGATTGTAACACGAATGCTGATATAGACCGCAATAAAGATTATCCACATCTTCGATCAGCACCGGCACCGATTTTGGCTGTGGCTTTTCTTCATCTGCATAATCGAACATCTTTACGGTTTTTTGTAGAAACGGACATTTGCCCGCTGCAGCTTCCGGTGCGCTGCTTGAGTATTCGTTGCCATTTGCATTGCTATGCATGCTGGCGAACGGGCATTTTGAGGTAGATGGCACTGCCGCAAGCACCGCATTGTCAGTTTCATCGTTCTGCTTGTGCATGAGTTCATTGGTAACGGGACATTTGCCGGCAGTAGCCAATGCGATTTTCTCTTCTGTACTCACGAATGGACATTCACCCATGAAATCTTGTCCCACATTCATTTTTAAGGGACAATGTGGATTGTTCATATTCGAATCGCCACCAGCGCGAGAATCCACATTTTCATTGCCATTATCAGTGTTGTTGATAGCGTCAATTTTTTGTAAATCAGCGCTAATCACAGGACAATGTTTGGCTAAACTTATATGCTTCTCAATAATATCGCCCATACTGTAGGAGGCAGTAAGCTTTTCCACTTCAGCATCATCGTTTATAACTGGCGGGCTATGTTGAAGTTCCGGACTGCTGGAATCATTGCTGCGCCGTCGTTTGGTAGGCGGCTGATCGCCACTATCATCATCTTCATTGTTCTCAAGCAAATTAGCATTGTCATCATTCGCTTTCCTCTTCGTTTCCTCCACGATAAAGTTGCATGCTTTCTTATCACGTATCTCCGTCGTGCCATCCAAACTCCATACGGCGCCTACCAATGACAGCGCACTTTTGCAATTATTTTGATTTGCCTCAGTTAAATCGCCATCGAGATTACTCCAAACAGCAACAGGTGCACTACAACCGCCACCTAAAGTTTTGAGGAAACTACGCTCGGCCAATATGCGACAAGTTGTGGACAAACACATTAAACTACGCAACATGGAGAGTACCTCCTCATCTTTAGCGCGACACTCAACGGCCAATGCACCTTGGCCGACGGCGTAAAGCAAATCAGTTGGTTCCAATACTTGGCTGATGCGGTTCTCCCAACCCATACGCACAAGACCAGCTTGTGCGAGTATTATGCCAGCAAATTTGGAATTCGATGCATCCAATTTGGCTAAACGTGTATTCAGATTGCCACGTATATCGCAAACTATGAGATTGGGATACTGACGGCGTATTTGAGCGGTGCGACGTAATGAAGAAGTGCCTGTCGAATGCGAGGAAAAAGAAGAATTTTATATAATACGTATATATTGTATATATGTAAATTGACTGTTTTGTACACACCAATTACACTTCCTTCTGGCAATGTTTCGATGGTATGACCTTTGTAATTTTCGCGCAACACCAATGCATCTCTAGCATCTTCTCGTTCCAACACAGCACCAATTGCCATTCCTGTAGGCAGCGCAGTGGGTAGATCCTTCAAAGAGTGCACCACAAAATCGACACCACCATTGCGCAGCGCATCCTCGAGATCACGCGTAAACAGACTTTTCTCACCGATCTTCGGCAGTGATATGTTGAGCACACGATCGCCTATTGTCGACATGGTATCTGTAAAGGATTTTCGAAAAAAAGAAAAAACAACCGATTTAGCACAATATATACATGAGAAAGAAATTTTATATGTAAATATGTATGTATATAATTTAAATATAAATAAATCTTTCCAAATAAAAGAAATAAATAAATAATTTAAATATTGAATTTTTAACTTACATACATACATACAAGTCTTATATTTATATGCTTTCATATCTAAAATTATTACGTCATAAAAAGCGCTGCGGCTGCCTTCATTAATGTAAATGCTGCAAGTGATAACCTTATCTTACAAATTAAAATTATGCATTGTCATCAGCACATGCATACATATGTATGTATGTAAGTATTTGAACACATGTGCTTACCTATTTACCTAGAATACCCCCAATAATTTTAAAATTTATGCAAGTAATCATATAAATCTGCATGCTGAAGGCGCGGGAGTTAAGGAAAGCAATAAAATTATGTATTTTCATTAAATATTAATAATTTTTATATAGTCATTCATTTTATAAATTCAAAAATAGTAAAAAAAACATTATCAACTTTGATAAGTAACACTTGAACGGTTTTCTAAAAAAATTAATATAATAACACTTTGTACACACATGCATACTTATGTATGTATATTGACTACACTTGATATGCAAAGCGAAAGAATAAACAAAAAATATGAAATTTGGTGAGCGGTATTACCGTTCTTTCGTGAAATACCAACTAGATTTCTATTTTATATGAATCACAATTTGACTAGTGGGAAAATAATTAAAAAAAAAAATAATAATAAATTAGCATTCAACTGGACATCAACAAATTTCCCACTAATACTATACATATGTATCTTTAAAAGCGTTAACTTAACGTGAAAAAATATGATTTTCCATTTTTTAACGCATATTATTACTAATAAGCAGTTTTCCGGTATACCGTGCACATACATATGAACATACATGTGTATGTATGTAAATATATTTTTATTATTGCTACCAAAACGTACACTTGTACCTACTATAAAATTGTTAAAAATATATTTAAACGAATGTATAAACATACATACAAATACATATGTACATACGTATATCTTCTGTACATACTATACACTCAATACAAAGTTCCGGCAATTCAGTAAAAAGATTTGCATGTTAAGAGCAATTACTTACGGATCTCGAATTTCTTTTTAGGATAGAGTTTTTGTAAACGTGCAATGACATGCTTTGTCTGAATGAGTGCTAACTGAAATTATATAGAAACAAAAATATATATAAATTAAGTCAATTGTTTAATTTTATAAGTTCAATTTTTTTTTTAATAGAATTTAGTAAATGATTATAAACATACATAAGTAGATACATATTTATACAAATTAAAGCGTTTGTTCAATACACGAGGCTACTCAATTATACATTTTATGTAAGAAAAAAACTTCTATAAAACTTTTACAATTTTTAAAAATTTATAACTTTACAATGCGAGCGATTGAGTTGTCCATCATTTCTTTATTTTTTTTTTTTTTTTGCTTTTTGGTTTTGCATTCAACTTGAATTTAAGAATAATGGCATTTCATTCAAATTACCCCAGCCAAATGGAAATCTTATCACTCAAAGTTATTTGAAATTCTAATTTGATATTCATTATTCATAGTCAAACGGACAGTTTTGACATCACGACTGATAGTTACAGAGTCCCAATATAGCGAAACGGGCAGATAGAGCCATTTACATACAAATGTATGTAGGTACGTATAAAGGTATGAAAGCATGCAAGGCAGTCATAAATCGAATAATGCTATTCATTACGTTGCTTTAATGACTTCCATTACCAAAAAAAAAATAGTGAAATATACAAGCATTTTTGTGCTTGTATTCGCCTGTACGCATTTAATATATGCAAACACCATGTACATACATACAACTTTTGCGTATGAAGCACATATTGAAAAGAAGTTGAAATCTTAACGCAATATTTTCTGTCTGCATCGAATACTATAACTTCATTCTCACAGCACTTGTGACTTGTATGGAGTAGTACGGCGTGCCCATGAGTATAAACATATGTAGATACTTGTGGATTCTCATTTTCGTTATTGTCGCCGCTCTTTCTTACGTTGCGAGTTGCGCGATTGTATAACTTAACCAAAAATAAGCACGACAACCAATATCCGCTTTACACCCGCTGCCCGTTCCCTCTGCACCCAAACAACTGTGCAACTCCATACCTCTCGACAACTTGTAATAACAAAAAATAACCAGATTCGTTGTTCAAATTTTAAAAGTTAATTTGTGTATGTGCTCATGTATTAATGATATCTTTTTTTTACCGCAGTTTATATTGTATGATTATAACCTTCCCCACCTCACTCAGCTGGTGTAATGTATTTTGCACTGCACATTTGTATAATGGAATTTTCGACTTACTTCACTTTTTCTGGAGCCCACACGTATCGTCTTCTCCTTGTCGTTTGTCATCTTTGTACCCTTGTATTAATTTTTATGAGTACACGGCTGATTTTCAGTGATTTTTTTTTTCGTTATTAAAAGTGAAAGCGTTTTTTCAGTCGTCAATGACCTAGCACTGTGATATACAATTTGTATGTTATTAATCCTGAATGAAATCTTTGACGTACAGCTCAAGGTTCAAATCAAACAAACGCACGAACTTATCCGCGTATAAACCTTTACGCCACAGTAGCAAAACTTAATTAATCTGTGATGTAGAAATCCTCCAACTCAACTGCTCCAATCCACAACGAGTCAACTAGTCTAAACAATCCAAACCGCATCAGCCAACCGATCGGAACGAAGTGGAGCTGGGGAGAGAAAAAATTTTGATTATGAAAATGTTATCAGGTGCTTGAAATGGGTGAAGGGGGTATTGGGGCTATAATAAAAATGGTTGCATTTTTGAAAACGTTGCCGTATCAACATTAAAGTAGAAACAAATCAAAGATTATCGATAAAAATAATTTTATTAATTGCAATAAATGCTTGCTTTAAAAAAACATTATATTATATGTGTATAAATGAACGGTAATTAAGTAAAGCATAGATATTGGAAGCGTATGTTGAAGTCCAAGTGGGAAAAGTTTTTGACTGCCGTTCATGATTAGTTTTCTTACTATTCTAGCAGCTGATGAAATCCGGTCATGCCAATGTACCCTCAGCTCAATACAATCAGCTCACACATATTCGCTTGAAGACGAGTTAAACTAGGAAGGTGAAAGCGAGCCCCTTTATGTGATGCGTAGGGATTTGAACCCAAAAAATTTAAAAAAAGAAAGAAATCTCCAGATAACGACCACTACATATGGTTCTGAAATAAATGTAAAGAGAAAACTGTCTGAAAAATAAGAAAAAGTAACAAGCTAGGTCAGAAATCCTCCTTTTCATGATGGCCACTATAAAGGATTATGATTTGACAGCATTCACCTGGTTCCTATAAATACGTGCACGAGGTAATAGCATAACAAGGTGGGCATTTGTGAAATATACCCAAGTAGGTACTGGCATTCATCCCGGGTGGAAAAATGTCTAGTAACAATCCAAGTTGAAGCGAAGTTTACGAACGTAACGTTGTCACTGGATCGAAAATCCATTCGCTAACAAATCGATGAATTTCTGAAATACGAGCGAACCATTTTTCAGCCTCCAAAGCAAGAAAACTAAAAATCGTTTTCGGTTTGAACACATTGCTCATTTCGATTCCCATATGAATTGTTTTTACCATAATAAGAGTATTCCACTTTCAAACTCTGATTTGAATAATAAATTTTAACCTACCAATAAAAAAGTATAAAGATGGCGCAATAGAAAGGAGTTTTGCTAGAGGTTTCTAGCCTCTATAGCTTACGCTCCAAAGGCCTAACACCATCTCGAATTATTGGATTAAGATTTATTCCAACTTTACTTTAAATATGTGCAATGGTAGACGATGTGATTATCGCAAGCATTTTTTTGCCGCACAAAGACGATATACAAATATAAATTTATCGATGACATGATCAGCTGTTTCACTGACATCTTCGCACGAAGAGCAGAGAACTTGAATGCTCTATTGTTTACATTATCTGGCTTTGTGATTAAACAAAGCTTATAAACAAAATGTTAAATTAAGAAATAGGCATAATAACTTGATTGGATCAAAGCACTTGCCGGGTGAAATATGTTTTTGGTATGTAGCTTTTCAGCTTTATAAGTGTAAAGACCAGGCGGCAGTGTTGTTGAATGGCCAGTTCTTGAGTTATTTCTGTTTGAAAGAAAGCTTGTGGCTTTTAAATAACATAATAATGTATTTTTCAGTTTTGGAACCGATCATCGGCGCGTAATACTAATTCAACAGCGCAACGGACACGCGAAGCACTTGGTGAAGATTTCGCTAGAAAATTAGACGCGCTGCATGATGATGCCCTACGGAGCGGTTTGGTAACAACTTCGGATTTGCAAGAAGCCTATAGAAAATCTCGCGAGGCTGACCTCAACCCAAATAAAATTAATTTATGGTATGTCCTGGGAATACTGACCTTCATTATGGTGTTAACGCCAATATTCTATGAAGTGATTACTTTTCTATTGGGAGTACGTTGTTTTCTGCCCAATAATTACATTGTTTCAGAAGCAACTCGTCCAATAAGCGACTGTGGTTTTTGCAAGTAATTGAGAAAAATATATAAATTTTCCTAAAAATTTAACTTACTTTAAAATTTTTACAGAGATGTTTCAGGTCCAAAAATTTTACAAAATTTGACGCGAGAAAAATTTGCACCATATGCTTATTCCTCACAGCCGATTATAATAAAAAATGCAGTAGCACATTGGAAAGCGAAAACTGTGCTCAACTTTGAATATCTTAAGGACTTATATGAACGCATACCTGGTGCTATGGATGAGCAATGTCCTTTTCTGCAGTTTCGCTCTGATTTCAAATCTTTACGTGATGTATTTTCAATGTCTAAAGCGCGCTCTAATTTAAGTAATGGACAAGCGCCATGGTACGTTGGCTGGAGCAATTGTCATCCAATTGTTTTGGAAGAGCTGCGCAAATTATATCCACGTCCGCATTTTTTACCTATCGATGCTGAAATGCCAAATACGGATTACATTTTTATCGGATACGAGCAAGGCGATTTCATGCATGTAGGTTATGCAAGTTTTGTTTATATTCCACCAATAATTTTTACAAAAAATTAAAATTTTTAGTTAGATTATATTCCACGCCTCGTTTGGCAAGCTCAACTTCAAGGCAACAAAAGCTGGATTGTAGCACCGACCCCCGAATGTGATCATGCTTGCCAATCATTTTCTTTTTACGTAGAGCCAGGTGATGCAGGTATAGTTTTTTCCACTATATAACTCCGTCTATAATCTGCAAGCTATTAAATATTATTTATAGTGTTGGTCGATACAAGAATTTGGTATCATGGCAGTTCTATCCCAAACAAAGGACAATTTGGACTCACAATTCAATCAGAATATGGCTAGATATTATTAATATGATTTCATATTAACCTCATTTACCTTTAAAACCGCTTATTTACTTAGATTTAATAAAAATACAAATTTAAAATATAATATAAACTGACAAAAACAAATATTTTTTAAGGAAATACTTAATTTAAAATGGAATTCCAATACACCATTTTTAAAATTTTCGCAATAACTTTAAATGATATATTACAAACTTTAAAACGCAACACAATTTAGTTGTGACGAAGAAGTTTTATTTTTTTTAGGAGATTGGCAACCCTTGTGTTATTTAATTTATAAACCCACTATTTCTTTGTTGTGCACCATTTAGGGCGAATTAAAAAATTTGAAAATTTAATCAAAACAAAAATATGTCGCAAAAAGATATAAATTTTACAGAAATTTCTAAAAATATTTATAAAAATCATAATGAACACGAGAAAAATATTAATGGGAATCGGGTTAAAACTTCTCTAATTAGTTTATCAGACTTCTATGGTGGTTATCAGGAGGAAGTTAAAAAGATCAATTCCGAAATAACACCTTCCAAAGACGATCCAACAGTAGCCGACTTTGCGGATATATTTAAAGCTTTTGATGAGTATCCAAGTAATTTGAATAAACCTAAACGTATGCCTACGAAGGAGCAACAACAACGAATGAATTGTACCATGGCACGTGATATGACTATAATGGTCAATTCCCGTGAACAGTCACCCAGCAGTACCTCTACGCAGAATATAACTCGCAGCCTATCTGAACTGCCTTCAGCTGGCGAAATCTACAACGATTTTAGAAAGTTTCAACAGAAGCTAGCACAATTCCTAAACGAAGCAGAGCAACAGGAATGCACAAAGGTGTATGAGGAAAAGCTGGTACAGTTAAGTGCGTTTGGCAAGCAATTGGAAAAATTACGTCCAACTACCCATAATACCGAGCAAGCCTTCAACTCTGATGAGGAACAGAAGCTGCAGTCTATACTTGCTAGCTTAGAAGATTTAAATTACATACGTGAAAATCAAGAAATATTTTCTACTAGTGGCCTCACCATGAATGCGCAGTCAACTCGTACCGATAGTTTCATGAATTTAATCACATATTTATTGAACACTGTTTCTAACATTTAAATAGTTTTTTACATAAATTCATTTTAAGCATAAATTATAAAACATTATTTCTTTTCCAAAATACATGATAGTCACTCACTCGATGGTTCAAATATTTCTGAGTTGTTCTCGGCCACAGTCCCTTCATTTATTACAGTTCTGATTTGAGTCATAGTATCGCCAATAGCTAGCAGTTTCCGAACACAACTGCTAAGGTATTCTGCACGTTGATGACTTTGCTCTAGATACTGTTCAAATTGCTCGTTGTTCTGATTCAAGCCAGCCGCCAGAGTTTGCATATTGGCGCTGAACAATTGGGGAGCTTTCTCAATGATTTTGGCTAGCGTCTGTATTGTTTCCTTCTTGCAGGAATATGTTTTGTGTGTGGCACTGTTGGCATTGGAGCTTGGCTGATTTGTATTGGCGCGATTAGATTCGATTTGTAACAAAATGTTGTTGGACTTGTCAATGATATCGGATATGGTGCTCGATTGCTGGATCATAGACTGCCGACCAATTGCTTAACAAAGAAGAAATTCATTTCAAATACTGTATTTATGATTTCACTAGGAGTATGCAAAGTTTTTGTTACCCATCTCCGTTAACATTTCGTCAATCAAGTAAGATTTTGGTTTCTTATTCATTTTGTTATACTTCTGCTAGTTTAAAAAATTAAATTAAAGCTTCTTCTTGACAAAGTAGTATATTCACAATAATAAACATTTAATCAGTGTTGATAGGCGATTTTCCTTTAGAAAAAATTTTTCAGCTGTGCACATGTAAACAATGAAATGTTGATGTAATGTTTATCATTCTGGATAACAAGTCAGATGTTTGGATATAAAATTAGTCCACATAAAAAGTCTTACTAAGTTTTAGTTTGTTTCCCGTTTTTATTTGGTTTAACAGTAAATGTAAATTACACCCATTTCATGTGTTTAAACAAATTACATTTTACGTGCGTGAGCTACTATCCTTGAAAGAACTAATTATTTTAATGGCTTAATCATAGATGTCCTCCTTATCGGCAACATATTTAATGATGTCGGCAGGTTTCAACAATTTTTCGGCATCCGAATCGGGGATTTCAAAACCGAACTCATCTTCCATAGCCATAATCACCTCAACATGATCCAATGAATCCAGACCAAGATCATTAATGAAATGCGAGTCAACGCTGAGCTGTAGAAGAAATAAATATTAATAATTTATGAGAACTTATGTGTTTCCGGTTCATTGAAATTAAACTGGCAATTGAAAATTCATTTCAAGAAAATTTGTTTAATTTTTATAGCAATTAATTGCGTACATATATATAATATATATTGTTTTACTTTCTTGCTTGAGCGAAAGTTATTTACCTTGCTGGGGTCAATCTTGTCATAGAGTTTCAGTACGAGCAAGACACGATCACCGATCAATTTAAGTGTGAGTGGCGGCTTAGCAGAAAAGTTTCGCACGGTTTGTGATTGCCAGTTGGATTTGTTCTAATGAACCGAAAACAAGAACAAACAAAAAAAACTAGTTAGTTTCTCCTTCAGAGCCTTTTATTACCTTATCAGCAGTCACTTTGTCATAGCTAGCAACTACTTTTAAGACACGGTCTTTAATTTCCTCCAAGCCGCGTTTAGCTGATGCATATGTGCGCACTGCACATACATTTTTGTGATTATGCTAAATGTAAAACGAAGTTTTTAATTAACATCGTAACAGGAAAAGATTGTTTCAAAATATTTGTATTTTTTATATGATGAGTTATTTGTGTTATGCTTTAATCTTTTACCGATTGTTATTCTTGAGCATTAGTCAACATTTTATTTCTATAATAAACAATTGGAATAGCTATTATATATCATTACGTAGTTCAAACTCTTTGAATACTATATACTTTATGTTTTTTTTTAAATAATCATGGCAGCATCCAAGATATTTTTGAGGTTAAGAAAATCTATTAACTCCAGGCATTCAGATACAATAGTTTTACCTGACAATTTAATATATTTACGTACTCACCTGATTTAACAAAATGCTCATGGCAGGTGTGTTGACACTAATTCTATGCATCATCCTCAACTGTGGTTGAGCAGTGGATGAGACTGCGGCCGTCACACGCAGTGCATTTGCAGCAACAGCAAATCGGCTGCAGTTACGAACAACTTGTGTCAATGACATTCTCTATAACTTCCGACCTCTATAAATGATAAAGAATGAGGATTAAACTTTATATCACAGAATAATATTATATCTAATTAGAAATTTTTCAGAAATTCAGCACGAACCCTTTAGGAAGAATATTATGTAAAAACGTCAGGAGCTAATGTCAGATAGCGGCAAAGAAAAAATCGTGCACAAAAAATGTCAAAAAATAAGGGGAAGTATTCACAATAAAATAAAAAATTGAATGAAAATTCTAACTACAAGGGGTTTAGAGTATTACTGGCATAGAGAATATTTTCAGCGTTCAGTCCCAATTATCAATAAAGGATACTTTAATTTGGATAGAGAGGACCAATCATGAACTTTGTTGTAGTAACTTGGTAGCTCTAACGAGAATTATAGTAGATGAATCGGTCTTAGGGGCAATCTAAAAGGTAATTAGAATCGTTTAAGGATTCAAGGCATGTATATATTATGGGCATACGGGGTCGAGTCTGGAAAGGCAACGGTTAAGTCTACTTAAAATATCAAGACATTAGTTGTGCTAATATTATTTAGGTCTCACGAGATAGCCTGAGCTCTTCGTCTGCGTTAGGTTATAGTCGACTTCCGTTGACGTAATTTCTAGTAAGAATGAGTTGAGAAATGTGTTTCCTGACTTTCTGCGAATGGCGTTCAAAGCCTGTCGTGTCCAGCCATTCTGCTTTACATTTTATTGAATGTAGTCTGTGTACTCTAGTACTTCCTTTCTGACACCCGCGATAGTATCCCAGCAAATATTCCTTGCAAAGTATTAAATTATGCTCCTTAGCTGGGGACATAGATGTTTCGGAACGTAGATGGTGACGGGGCGAAATGGTAAGATTTCCCGCTATGATCCTTAGGGCGATGTGTTTTCGTTCCTCTGGCTGCGGTGCATCCGGTCACTTAAATCCTCGAACGGATCTATCGAAGGTCCCCTTACTTGCCTACATTACTTCTAGCTTTCATAGTTTACATTGGCCTTACCCCACAACCCTCTGAGTTAGTTGAACCCTCTAAGGAGGAGCCTTGCCATGTCCTAATTCCTAAAACTTTGAGCTTCTGCTCTTCAGGCGGTTTCGTTCAAAGCTATCTTATTTAGAAGCCCATGACACGATGATTATAAGCCACTGTTATATACCTATCGGAGAGCACAAACACATAGCATTGCTCATGCTCTGTCTGAAGAGCTGTTCACATCAAATTAGTTCTTCAGACGTGGAACACGTACGCAAATCGGTATGGCCTCCATCCATCAGACAGCCCATACGACCGATTTGTTCAGATGTGAGGTTATGGATAAAAACTCCGTCGTAAAAGCAACTAAGAACATGAAATTTGGTATTCCACACACATATACCAGGTGTGTTTGTTGAAGTGTGCCGGTTTTACTAGTAAATGTCGCTAGCAATATGTATAAATTTCTATGATTTGGTATGTATGTAATTTTTTTCTATTGACATTAACCTACAAAAATACGCAAGTCACATTCCGCCAAAATAATAGCGTCATATTTGTTTACCTCAGTGAATATGTCGAGTTTCGTTCCAAGTAAATCGCATTTGCGGCATTCGTTGCTTTTCTTATTTCATCAAAAGAAAAAATCAGCTGAAGCTCACCGGTTGCTGGTAGAAACTTATGGTGAACATGCTCCAGTGATTAGAACATGTGAGACATGGTTTCGTCAATTTAAAAGTGGAGATTTCGATTTGATAGACAATGAACATCCTGGTGCAGCGAAAAAGTTCGAAGACGAGGAATTGCATGTTGATCCAACCCAATCCCGGAAAATAAATCATGGCTTTCCCCTGGTGAAGACAATGCTCTGAAGTTGGTGGGGCCAGTGTGGTGTGGTGTACTACGAGTTGTTAAAACCTGGTGAAACGGTGAACACGGATCGCTACCGACAACAAATGATCAACTTTAATCATGCGTTGATCGAAAAACGGTCGGAATGGGCCCGAAGACATGGCAAAGTTATCTTGCAACATGACAATGCGCCGTCTCATACCGCTAAACTGGTGAAAGACACATTAAAAACACTTAATTGGGAAATATTATCGCACCCGCCGTACTCTCCAGACCTCGCCCCGTCCGACTATCACCTTTTCGCATCGATGGGACACTCCCTTGCAGAGCAGTGCTTCGCTAATTTTGAAGTCGAAAAATGGCTCGTCGAATGGTTTGCCTCGAAAGAGAAAAAGTTTTTTTTTGGAATGGTATCCATAATTTGCCTGAAAGATGGGTGAAATGTGTAGAAACCAATGGTCAATACTTTGCTTAAAAATTTTTGAGATTCCTCTGAAAATTAAGTGTTTTCTTTATCGAAAAAACAGGCAAGTTTCAACTAACACACCTGGTATATAAATAAATATTGACACTGAAAATCAACGACATCCGAGTACTATATCATATAGCTACCATACCTCCGATTTGTTCAGATGTGAGGTTATGTATCTAAGTATCTAAAAGTATGAAATTTGGTATTCTACACTTCAGCATGCTCAAAGGCAGCGTCTTTATTATTTTTACCTCACAATGTCCATTGAGACGAATGCAAAAAACGAATTAGTTTTTTTTTTTTTAATTATATTGTACAATCAATTCTTTTATACATTATATGAAATAAATTATTTATAAATTTTTAGTAAATACTTTTCGCATACATTAATACATTTAAAGATTTTTTTAGTTAAAAAAAAAAATTGTATAAAATCGTGAATGAAACTGCAGTAAAATTTCAGATAACAATTACATTAATACATATGTATAACAAACTATATAAAATACATCGTTGTCTTTAAAGCCCTGATTTCTTGTTAAAGGTGGTTAGCACTTTAATCTGATATTTATTGTCCAGCAATCTGCAAGAATGAAACGAGGGCAAATAAATAAATAAAAATTAATTAGTACAACAGTAAAGTAAACACATAAGTAAGTATTTTTTATTTTTTTTTGCAAACTCACAACAACAAGATGACCACCCTTATCACGTACAATGCCTGGCTGACCGCCGGTTTGAATATCGATAACGCCGCCCTTGCCTTTAACCACATTGTGCTCCAAACTGAAAGATGACATAATATAATTTTGAGGTTAATCATATACATATACATATATATTTATAAATTATATAAGATTTAAGATTATTTATATGTAATATGCATACAATTTCATCATATATACAAACGAATACTCACGAATCTCGGCTAACAATGCTGAATATATTAGCTGTGCCCACGGTATCCACGACCAAGGTGCCCAGCTCAACGATGTGTGGTATCTCCAGAATCAAATCGCCCTTGTCCTTCTTCAACTCGAGTGGTATGCGTATGACTAGCAGGCTGTCACTGTGGTTGGTGGTTACAAAATCGATTTTCTCCAACGGCAAACGATGCTTCTGCTTATAACTCTTACCGTCCAAGACATAGAGCGCTTTGTTGCTCAGCAACATAAAACGTTCGCGCGGCTTGTAACCGTGACGATCGAATTTCGTGCAAGGTGAGGCATACTTCAAGCTTTCGCCATTCAAAGAAGTACTAACGAAGCTATTGATTTCTGCAGCATGCTCCTGCGGTATACGATCGTTTTGGAACCAATATGGCACACTAGCCAAATAGTTGGCTTTCTTGTCCTTGAACAGTTTCTCAGCTAGCACCTTCAGCTCAAACTGGCGTTTACGTTCACTGGATAGGCTCAGACGATATTTGCGTGCCAAATGTAGACGATGCAGACGATGTAAATATGTGGATGCCTCCTGACAGTGCACCGGTGCTGAGGGCCAACTTATATCCAACACCTTGGTGGGCAACTGCTTGGCCAGACGCATTAGCCACATGCGTTTCATGTTCGCTATGAATTCTTCATTATAACCATTCGGTGGGTCATTGCGTGTGATGAAGCCCTTAATGAAGGCACGTATCTTGGTGGCGGCTTCACGACGTCGCTGCAATGCTTGTATGGCCAAATGGCGGCGGCAATATGATTGTAACATGATGATTTGTTCACGTAATTTAAGGTATTTCCGACGTTGTACATAACCCTTCCAACGTGACTGTATTATGGCAGCAATGTCATGTTTCTTTGCTTGGAAGGCGTCTTCGGTATCGAATAGGGTTCTGGGGAAGCGTATAAAGATTTTTGTCTCACCCAAACGGAAGTCTTCGGGTCCGAAGTGTAGATCGTTAGCAAGTATGCGTACGCCTTCTTTGGCGGGGCCCTTAAAGTTCGGCCAGGTGGATTTGCTAAGCGATTTGTAGCGATTGAGGAAGGTCTCGTAAGTTCTGCCGAAAGAGTTGTGGTAAAAGTTATATAAAGCGTTTATAAATAAATAATTCTTTAAATTATTGTGCTTAAGGATAAATAAAATTTAAAATTTACCTGCGATAAGCAAAACCAGCACGGCGTACACGTAAATTCTCCATCAAACCCAAATATTTCACTTGATGTAACACCAATTCATCATCGAAAATACCCGGTTGTTGCTGATCATTCGGTTTTATACAGCGTATATAGGACGGTTCCTTGCACATGAGGATGTCCATAAGATTGTTCAGTGAATTTCTGAATTGCGTAATGGCGGTATCGGGACGTTTCTTATTCTTATACTCGCCCTCCGGGAAGCAAGAACGTATAATCTCATTACTTGCCTTACTCATGGTCTCCTTCAGATCACGGAACAATAAATCGTTATTTTTATCCAGGAAACCATTAACATTGTATGTCACATCGCCGGCATAGTGCACCAAGCGGAATTCATCACGACCCATTGTCTTTTGCACTTGTGTGGAAGACTTCTCATGGCAAATATAGTGTGGATGTTTCGCCAGTTGATCGGTGAGTTTCGCCAGGAAGGTGATATCGGTGGGTTCACCTGGGCGTAGACACTCCTCATCGAGTATTGATATTATGCCACGGTATTTCTCTTCAATTAAATTGCAAATAACTTTGTTGTCAAAGTATTCCACTGGCACCCATTCGATGCCCTCACGACGATATTCATCCTGCTCCGATTTGAGCGTAAGTTCAATGAACAATTGTTGTAGCTTTTCATTACAGAAATTTATACAAAACTGTTCGAAACTGTTCTTTTTGAAAATCTCAAAACCATAAATATCCAAAATGCCCATAACATTGTTGATGGCGCTACGTAAATCTTTAGCCACCAGCGATTTGTTCAAACGTTGCACCAACCAGGTGAATAGCCGATCATAAATGGCCTTCGCTAGCGCATCACGTGCATAAATTGCCAAATCACGATTCAATGGCGAAGTGACCACATCGCCACGTGCATCAATGGTGCGATTAGTGAGCGCGGCATTCAACTCATTCTCACTCACACCCAACAATTTGGCCACACTAGCAACAGCTGCCGCCTTCTCGACCTTAGCGACACCTTCCACTACGGCGAAACTCACATTACCCAAATGCAAGACACTTGCAATAATACTGAATATGTCGCTTTGCTCCGATTGCTTGAAATCGATGACACTCATGGCCTGTTGTACGGCCTTGAAGTCGCCAGCATCGTCTATGCCACGCACAGCGCCATTTTGCTGTAACGTCATTGGATAATATAGAAAGACCGTTAAAAAATCATTATAAAACTGAAGTTTATGTTTATGCTTACCCCATCACTTAGATAACTGTACTTATCCAACGCGCGCGTCAACTGCAACTCTCTCAATTGCTCATCACTAGCGCCGGCCAAAAGTTGATAGAAAATGTGGAAATTACGTTCGCCAGCATTTTGATTAACCACACGTGACTTCTCCAACAGGTAATTTAGTATATGCCCGCCGATTGGTGTGCCGGTGAAATCGAATTGTATATCCATATATTTGCCGAAACGTGAAGAGTTGACATTACGATTAGTTTTCGCATTGCCGAAAGCTTCCAACACCGGATTACTCTTGAGTAATTTTTCCTTTACACTCTCGACGGTGGACTGGTGACCGGAGCAGGCGGCTATGTATTGTAAAACCTTCTTGGAGGCTTCCGTTTTGCCAGAACCACTCTCGCCTGAAACGAGGAAATGGGAACAATTATGAAAACGTATTTAAGGGCCGGTTATGATCTTCATACTTATATTTTTTAAACCGAATATTAACACATACTACTAGCTGGCATGCTGGAGCACCGGCTAGGCAAACATATAAACAGCTATATAAAAGGCCTGTTTCACTGGGCTTGGGAAATCGATATCCCTCCGAGTCTTTTTTGACTTGGCACATAAAAAATATCTGCTTAATTCCGAACAATCTTCAGAGTTTCTGGTATAACGAATAGAATGATAAGTGTGAAGAAGTTTTTTTCCCTTTTTTGTACTCCTTTGGTTGAAGAGAGTGTTTATGGATATGATAACAGTCAGCCATCAGCCACAAATAGGCTCCTGCTCTGCACTTTTTCGACTCCATCTTAATTATTTTATTTAGATGATATCTCAGGACTGTAGGGCCCGTCATTACAACTACAAGAATTTCTTTTGAACTCTCTTTCGACAGAAAGTACTGTTTTTCACTTGGGTTTCTGCCCACAGGGACATAGAGTTTCCCCTTAGACAGACGATCTTGTTAGGCAGGGGGTACGACTATTCTTTCCCATACACAACGGAATGGTATGCCACGTGAAGAATCTACTTATGAGCGGACCGTACATCAATGGGCTCACACTTAAACCTACAAAAATTCTGAAAAACTTGGCTGAAATGGGGTTGGAAGGGAGGACATAACAGAGTCAGGAAGATATGCTAAACGACTGGAAGCTCCTTTTAGAAGTTGCTTCAGAAGCCCTAAGAAGCAATAAATGATTTTCCATATTTTACGTGACCACCCTGCCTTGAACGTTAATGCGAATAAACTAATAAAATTTATGTTATAAGAGAGCCGAAGTAGATGGAGAATGAAACGAAGAGATATCTTGATATCTCATTGGCCTATTCTACCCTGCTCCGTAATCTTAAATGTTTCTTAGGTTTTTATAATGTTCTTCTTCTTTCTTAAACCTATATTTTTATTTGATTTATATACTTGACCAAGTTTGAGGATGGTACACTTTTGCTAAAATACTGATCGCAGACTGTGAGCCCACCAAAAGTACGAGTATATGTTTCTCTACCCAATTGGCTATGATCTCAAGTGTCAGAATAGAAGATTAAAATATTTTCCCGAAAAATATTGTCTTAACTATACACCTTGAAGTCAACTGTCACCACCAGCAGTAGGAGTTGGTTTAACAAAGTGATGGACATGAGCCGGTGGGGTGGCCTCCCAGATCGTGCGATCAATGCTTGTATACTTTGAACCTTTTCAATACATTCCAAAAACTTTTTTTAGTACTCGACACTAAATAAAACCCTGTTGATCGTGACTGGGAATAAATACCATCACACCAATGCATGTTAAGCATTATAATCACATTATATAAGACATTCTCATACGAGTATTTGTAGAAATGCTAAATTGATGGAATGTGGGTGGAACATATCGACTTTAATTGTAATTGCATTTTTATTGGTTTGAGGTATTTCCCGAAAAGAGGTCTAAAATTCAATCTAATCTTTACTCAATATAAAAATTTGACACGTACTAATCTTATCTTTATAATTTTATTACAATACGTGTATTAGTTAGTTAGTTAATCGAGAAACAAATGTTTTATAAGGTGAAGTCGCTGATAGATAAGTGGACAGGTTTTTCTCAGGAAATAACTGTATTGAATTTTAGTAAAAATATTTATAATTAATAAATGTTATTATTTTGTACTCAGGATATATTAAATTATATCTGAAAAGTGACACTAGCGCTCTTTATTTTAATTTTGAGAATATTTAGGATGAAGTAGATATAATTTTAAATATATTTGGTCTTGTAAAGCTCATAGCTTCTTTCTTTGTGATATATAATGATGTTTTCCCAACCAATGGAGGTGCCTAGCCGCCTCCGAACGGAAGGGGGATTTTTTGTGGGGAGCTTTTAATTCACATCGGGCGACCCCATTAGAAAATTTAACTTATTTTTTTTTTAATTATTTTCCTATGACTTGTGAATGTTGGTCGAACCAAGAGTCGAACCCCGGCCTTCAAAATGGTTATGACTAAAGCAGCTGCCTCTCTCTGTGGTAGACAAATGAAAAATGATTAGCAGGGGCGTATGAGTAACATATTAAGTTTATCCTTCATTTGGATTACGTTCATAGTTCAATAAAATGTTATTGTACAAATGTAAATATATGGTACGATAAGGATTGCCGTGCCGCAGTGAAGAGAAAAAAAGCTGCCTACCTACAGAAGATTTCAAGACCACCGCTAACTCTTGTAGGACCCAGAGAGTTGACTGATATATAGAGTATACGGAATTTATGCAGCGAAACAATTCTCCAACCTACTGAATGCCAATCAAAATGGAAGAGAAAGAGATGGCAAACCCGATACTGCGCCCAAAAACGATGGAACAGATGTTTCATTGTCGAACTATGAAGAAGTTCGAATATCAATCGCCGACCGCTTGAAAAACAATAAGTAGCCGGAGCGGATGGATTGCCGCCTGAGCTATTTGAATACGGCGGCATCAGCTTCTTTGCAAAATATGGTCTAGCGAGAGCATGCCCGATGATTGGAACCTAATGAGATTCTCACAATCTGTGTAAATCTCCTCAATATCCCATATAAGGTTCTAACGAGCATGTTGTGCAAAAGACCAAAGCTCACCGTAAACCAATTGATTTATTGGACCTTATCACCGTGGCTTTAGACCTGGTAAATCTACCATTGACTAGATATTCACCACGCAGCAGTTCTTGTAAAAGACCCGTGAAAAGAAGGTCGACAGGCACCATCTCTCCCTCGATTTTAAGGCAGCCTTCTTTAGCACGAAAAGGAGTTGCCTCTACGAGCCTATCTTAGAGGAAAAATGTTTCATATTTACTGCGTGCCAGTGCATATATGCCAATGATAAACCGAATAAACTGGCTAAAGAAAGTGTCCTTTTAAAACAGGGTGTAAATATGAACTTACCAGTCACATCCAATTAAATGAATCAAGCACAGACTATGAGAACGAGTAAAGAACGAAACATTGCCTATAGCCATCGCATACAATATTTACATATTCAATAAATAATATTAAAATTTACTTACCAGAAATTAGCACACATTGGCCTTTATTCTCTTCAATTAATGAACGAAAAGCATTATCCGTCACAGCAAAACTATTTGAAAATTAATAAAAAATATATTAAAATCATTAGTAAAGGAAATAAGCAAAAAAATATAAAAAACAAACATTTAAAAATTATATTATGAAATTTAAATATACATATATAGTAGAGTAACAAATCATCCATATTTTTACAATAAATTTACGGCTTTATTTACTTCATAATTTGAATTATCCGATTCAGGTCTAATATGTACCATTTTTCTCAATAATTTTGCCATTTTGCCTCTCTCATAGAAACCCTTAGTCCTTTTCAAGAGGTTCCAAACTGTTTTTAATGCAAAATATGTCATCTTTCTAATGCCAACTAGAGTAATCCAAAAGGCGAGTTACAGATCATTAAAGCCATACATTGCAAAAATAATGGATTACTTTTTACTTGTCCTAATATTTCCATTACAACCCTAATTTCTCTTTTAAAGAATATTAAAAACTAAAAAAAAAATATTAAAATTTGAAATTTACCAAAAATTTACATATTAGTGTGGTTTTTTATGAACTATTTCAAGGTTTTGCCGACTATTTTTGAAAATTTTCTGTCAAAAAATCACCGATGACGATAACATTTCAATATTTTTTTCTTTTTCAATGTTACGCACTTGTATTTTACGATACCCAATTATGTGTGTTTCGAATTCTGTGATAACATATCATGTATGCTCTAAGATGATAAAAAATAAAATAAGTATATTGTATATGTATGTATGACCCACTTACATGTGTGGTGGCATTTCATAGAAGTGTTTATTTCTGTACTCCTTAATATCATTTTCACTATAGATTGGTAGTTGCTTATAAGGGTTAACTGATATAAGTACTTGACCGATATAAGTCTGAAAAATAAAACAGAAATAAAAATATTTATTAATTAAGTTTAAAACATATATAATTACATGAACTTGTTAGTAAACTTCAAGTACAAATATTGTTTTCATAATAAAATAAATTTTGAAAAAAATAATAATAAAAAATAAAATAGCTAAAAAATTATGAAAAAAATTGCGAAAAAAAATATTTTTATTCAACAACTTTATTGATATGTTTCAAGCTTTTTACTAATTCCACTAATTCCGAATTTACTTATATACGAGTATTAATAATTTTTCCATATTTAGGTAGGAGTACTTAAAATATCAACTTTGTTTCGATTGCTTGGCAAATATTTATAATTTTAATTTGCAATTAGTATTTGTTCACTTACATAGATTAGATTCTCTTGGAAACGTTTGCGTAAATTTCCAATGAATGCCTCTTCACTTTGTATATTCTCAAGCAGCACAAAATCTTGTACGCCCACGCGATCACGATCGTGCAATCCACGCTCCATTCTGGGTTTTGTGTCAGCCTCGCTGAAAAAAAAATAAATAAAAATAAAAACAAAATTTGAAATAAGTGATAAAATAATAAGATGAAATTCAAAAATGTTCTTATTTTAATTAAAACTAAATTCAAATGTCTATTCACATAGGCACTCAATTAGTTAATTAAGTTGATTATACATTAAACCATAAATTGCAAAAAAGCTTTGAGATGCCGAAAATGATTTGTTTGCTTAAGGCATTGGATGGAAGAAGCATTAACCACTTTTAATTAAGAAAATATATAAATATAAAATATTATTAATTTATTATAATTATTAACTACCAGTAAATAATTTTATTTGCGGTTGGGATTAAGATTTTCATCTTTAACTAATATGTCTTGCCTCTCCTTTAGAAGTAAGAGTGATTGCTCTTCTATCAAAATTGATATAAAATGCAATTCACACAGGCATTTAGTTAGCTAATTGAGCAAATACAACACGTAACTGCAAAAAAATGGACTCATAGATGAAAAAAGATTCAAGACTGAAATCTGGAGATAGGGGATGTAGATTTATCGATTATGGGATTGAGGAAAAGAAGTATTAATATTTCATATTGATATTAAAAGTTTTCGTTTCAGAGTTAAATAATTTTTTAGTTGTTTCAACTTAGGATTACCACTATGAGCTTCTTTTGTCGTGGTAGTCAGTTCTCTTCTGTAAAAATAGTCTTAAACGTTGTTCACACAGACACAAAAATTAGTTAATTGAGCGAATTTCAATCACTAGGTTTTGAGTTAAACAATTTTGAAGAGCAAGTTCTAGCAATTAGGGTTCAGAAAAGTTATGGTTTTAAGTGGATGAAATTCTAAAATATTATGAAATTATTTTTATTCAAAAAATTTGAACGAAATTCATCGTATCATAATGAGTTAGTTTGTATTATCTTAAACCTATAGATGCTTTTAATGGTTTAAACTTCACATCATCAGAACTAATTTAGTAATGAGGTAATGTAGAATATTTGTTATCAACATTTATGTTAATGAAGATTACTTTAACATGGATTAACGATTGGTAAACTAACCAATATATATTTTTTATTTTATTTTATGTTTGTTTCTAACGCAAAGCTTGTTATCGTCTATTCAAAGCCACATTCATAAAAAATAGCAAAATCGTATTTGGCTAATAAATAACTTTTGTCGATAATCAGTGGTCATAAATTCAATAAGCGCGTATTATGTAAGCAAACGATATAGTTTCTAGAAGAAAAATTCACAAAGTATTGAGGTTAACTAAAATAACAAATTTCCTTAAAAATGGGAAGCTACAAGAAATTGGACTTTGTGGTTAAAAGTATTTAACATATTTGCTTTAAAGATTGTTGTTTTTTTTTTTGCTTTTAATTTGCCAAGATTATACAAAGTCTTTATTGTTGTTCTTATTCATAATTATTAGCATTTATTCGATTAGTAATTATTCAATCAGCCGTATATTTGAAATCAAATTGTTAAATTGGAAGACAAATATTTCTGTTTTTAAGTGGATGTTTTTGAAGAGTACACATCTGAACAAATAACAATCTTTTTTTATTATTATTTGTTTTAATAGTTTGTAATATAATTCTACTGAGTCTAATGAAACAACAACAACAACAATAAAAAACTTCAAACTTAGTTGTTGCAATTCTCTCAATTAACTAATTGAGTGTCTGTGTGAACAACGTTTTAGACCATTTTTGTACAGAAGAGAACTTACTCCCACTCATAGTGGCAATCTTAACTTGCAACAACTAAAAAACTAACTAAATGAGTGTCTGCTAAGACATTGAGATCAAAATATCTCACTAAAGAAACCCCGCAGGCTAATAAGGTTATCTTTATTACCTTCCCTACCCAAACCAACTGACATCCTCTCCCTTTGGTTCATTATTAAATCACTCTCACTCACAGGAATAAAACTGTTGCAATCAAATATTTTTGGATTATTTTGACATATTTATGCATATACATATAATATATTAAATATTTTTTATTATTTAATACCTTGCCATTTTGTTTGGTTCTATTTGCACTGTTATCGCCTTGTTTTTGAGTTTTTATAGTTTTTTGTTTTGTTGCAATACTTTTAATATATTTAAAATAAATAATACAAGTACACGTATATAGTAGATGTGAGTTCACGGGTTTATACGTTAGTCAAACCGTCGCATCCACTCATTCGCCTCTCGGATCGAACTGATTGCAAGTTCTTGTGATTACGGTACCTCAAGTAGCAAAATCATTTGGCCAATTTTTTGTGTTTTTTGTACTTTTACATTCTTAAAAGCAGCCGGCTGATTATTTTTCGTCTCTTTATTATTATTATTATTTATGTTACGAACTTTATTCCTTTTAGCGGTGATATTTTTTGTTCAATTTTCTTTTTTTTTTTTTGGATTTTTGCTTTGCACCTTTGATTAGCACAATGACTGTTGTGATTAGATAAAATAAGTATTGAAGTGAGTATGAGAGCTTACGGAAATTCTACACAAACACTGGCAACAGAATAGAGAATTGATTCGAACATGTTACGCGTTTGAGTTGCAAAAAAAAAGTACCGCTATCAGCATCTGATAAACGCACGGGTGCGCCGCGCCTATTGAGATATGATAAGTCCTGGTTTTTTTCTAAAGATGGAATGCAAATTATTTTGCTATAAATTTTAAAAAATAATAATAATTTGTAAAAAATAATTGTATTAAATCAAAAATAAAAAAAATATAATAAAGAAGTTTAATGTAAATATAATGTTTTCTACTGTTTAAATATTTTTTTATTTTTGTTTTTATTTATATCCCGAGTTCGGATCCAATTTGAACAAGGCTGTGTGGTTTCCGAAATAGCAGTTATAACTTCTGTCGTGCAAACTGTTGTTCTATTGTAATTTTTTCACTATTCCAAAAAATATATGGTCTGAGACAGCTTCATGGAACTAAAACCCAAAATAATCCAACATAACAATGACCTGAAAAAGCATATAAGTTTTTAATTTTATATTTTTAAATTAATTAATTATTTTTTTTATGATTAGTTTTAATTATTATTTTTTTAGTTTTATGTTTTTTATTAATTTCTTTTAATTTTATAATTTTTATCTTATTAATTAACTTTTTGATAAAAAGTTTTTTAATTTTAATTTTTTTCAATTTATTTATAATTTTCTTTAAATTATTATTCTTTAATTAACTAATTAACTTTTTAATTTTTTGTAAATTATTATTAATTTTATATTTTTTAATTTATTTATCAACTTTTTTAATTTTTTTTTTGTAATTACTTTGTTTTAATTAACTAATTAATTTTTTTAAAATTATTATTTTAAATTTTTTATTTTTAAATTTATTTACTATTTTTTTTAAATGTTTTAATTGTTATTTATTAATTTTATATTTTTAATTTATTTATTATTTTTATATTTTTTTAAATTTTAATTTTGTCATTTAATTTTACTAATTTAAAATTTTTGTTAATTTGTTTTTAATTAAGACTTTTTAATTAATTAATAAATTTTTATATTTTTTTAATTATTATTAATTTCAAATTTTTAAATTTATTTTTAGTTATTATTTTTTAATTTTATATTTTTTAATTAATTTATTTATTATGATATTTTTAATTTGTTTTATAAATATTATTGTTTAATTTGATATTTTTTTAATTAGCTAATTAATTTTTTATTCTTTTTTAATTATTTATTATTTAATTTAATATTGTTTTAATTGTTATTATTTAATTATTTAATTAATTTTTTTTTTATTTATTGTATATATATTTTTTTCTTTTCGCAACTTCACACACAACTCAGTGGCACTCGCGATCTCTGTTGGCTAGATGCTAACTGCATGAGCAGTGGCAAATGATATCACGCCGTGAACTAATAAATTATGGTATAATAATAACTGGAGTGTTTGATATTTGAAACTGGCAGCAGCGGACACAAGCGTCATACTCATGCTCGCACAATTTTTGTTATCAGCGTGCTAAATATATTGTTTACATTGATGCTTTTTTTTTTGTTTTTGTACATTAGCTATATATGTTCCTACATACATATTCAAGTTCATATTTGGTGTATACAACGTGAAGACACTTAGATCTGGTGGCATGCAAACAGACATACTTGTGCAAACATATATACGTACGCACATGCAATTTAGGTGGTCAAGTAAATATACCATATTTTATTAAGAAATATTATATCAGCAAAGTATATATGTATATATGTATGTACATAGTTTCATTAATAATTTAGATATTATGTACAGGGATGTAGCATATTAACAATAACAAATTATGCTATATTTATGTATGGTATATGCATATTTTTGAAATGAATCATTTGATGGTAAATTTATTGTGCTTTGAAAATAAAAACAAAAAAATTTAATAATAAAAGCGAAAATGTCGCGTTCCTAATAAATATTAAAAAAACAAATATAAAATTTAAGATAATTAAAGATTTATAAATTTGCGTTCCTGCTATTCTCCGAGTTAATCTCTCAGTTAGAGAGGACCAATTTGACCGAATACTCGATAAACAATTCTTAGTAAATGATAGAATTTAAATGGAATACTGGGTTTATGGTTGTAGTGATAATATGTGTTTTCTTTTGCACCCGATATGCAAAAGAACGTTAGGTAGGTTATCGAATAACATGGAAAACAGCAATACAAAATAAACAACTCGAGTTAATTTAACCGGTTTGAGTTGAAATCACTTTAACCATACCCGATTTGACTAATAGTGTTTCAAAGATATGAAAGACTGAAATTCCCCTTACGACGAGCTGATTGAATTGCGTTTAGACTTGGTAAATCCATCATTGGTAAGATACTTACCATACTTCAAATCATGGAAAATATTCTCAATACAGTCCGCTTTCTTCAGACTGAGTACAGAATCGAAGAGAATGGGTCTGATAGTGAGCCAAGACAAGACGATATATCTCACGTCATCAAATAAACAACCAGCGCTTGAGCTTCTTGGCTTGTTGAATTCAAGAGACAACTAAAAAACTGAAGTCTTTTCTTGACTAACTCTGTTAGAGAAAGTAGGTAAGCCACTGCGAGATGCGCTTGAAGAGTTCAATTGTCAACGATCTGTGATGGAAAGTAACGTCTGATGCCAATTCTGAAGAATACATACATATATACTGAATTATTCTGTTATTAATAACAAATGAATAGATGAAAGCTTTAAACTATTTTAAGCTATTGAGAAAAAAAGCACAGAAATGACTGTCCCATCCCCTGAAGAGCAATGAAATCTCGGAAAAACATCCAGATCAGACGAATTTCAGAAATCACAAAATAAATGACTTGCCAATCAACACATGTCTCAACCGCTTATCGGATATTCTGTTTTGCGTATGATATAGGCTTCCGAGAGAAAAGGATATTTCGAAATCGTACCTCTAAGCGGGTGAAAATGGGAATACATAATGTCACGAATTTGGGCAATGATCTCCGAAACTAAAAGCCGATTTTGACCTAATTTGGTATTCAACGGTGAAAAATTATAGTTTTTTCCAAGAAGCCTATCAAATTGATCTATTAAGCCGGTTAAAACTGGTTTCGTTGTCTTTCACTCACGTCAAAGTCGGACTTAGGAGAGTGGATCTGATGATGTTTGCTGTGTTAGAATACAGGAATGTGTTGTCTTCCGAAGACACAAAATTTTATCTGGAAAGTGCAATCTGAACCTTTTTGTTAGCAAATTTAAAACCGTTTTCAGCGTTCTTATAACAAATAATTAAATAAAATTTTGTAATTGGAAAAAAAAAAATAAATAAATAAATAATAATAATGGTAATAATTTTGGGCGTCTGACTCACAACCCTCAACTCACCTTCAAATGCCATTGCGATAATACTTCCAAGTAATTAAATCAAGCGGTAAAATTATTCAAATCTTAAACAGTACTCTATTCATGGATCATAAAGACAGAAATATGTATGTACGAGTATATTGTCTGTGATTCATCTTGACTATGCATTCATTTGAATTCGGACAGTTTTTTTTATGGAAAGATTAAATGCAATCAATATATATTTATATATATTATGTATATATGTTATTCACTAAAGTGAAACTGGAACAATTGTCATCATGAATCAATAATTATTTATTTACTTATTTTGCAAAATAAATGAGTAATATTTAAATATAAGACAAAGCGCAATCATAAAGTGTGTTTACAAAGTGTTTTACGAAGCTGCAAAAGCATATACACAGACATGCCTATATGACGTATGTTCATTATAGCGGAGGTGAATAAAGTGAATTACTAGAGGCATAAAATCTAAGATTCTATTTCGTATGAGTTTCACTACTTTTAATGATGTTCGGGACCTGGTTTTTGTACTACAGTGGCCATGAAAAGATCATAAGTATGATATTGTCGTTGTTGTTATCGAAAAAAATAAAAGTAAAGTTGGTAATTAACGACCATCGTTTTGTAATTAATAAAAAGCGTACAGCAGTCAGATTGCATTACGATCAGTGTCCCTACTAAGTAATTCGATTGTTGTATGGGAGAAAGGCCTATTCTTGGATGAATTTGGTTCCATTTGCAATAGCGTCTCTACTAATGACCTAAGAAATGTGTGAATCAAGTTTCAACAGAATATTTTATATGAATTTATACTTATGTTATCAAACGCAGCTGCTGGAATACCTTCTCAGCTGCTGTTCGGCCCTATCTAGAGCTCAAACACTCTACAACATTGCATCTATTGCTATCCGAGCTAAATTGATTAAATATCTATAATTAACAAAATTAATATGTAGTATACTGTAATAAACACATTGTAAAATTATTTATATTTCATAACATTTAATCCACTTGAGACGAGTTAATATATATCTACAAGTGCCAACAATGTGTGATTATTAAATTTATTATATTTAACCAATTGTACAATACATTTTAAGGTATTTAATCGATCATATCAAACAGCTGATAAACGAAATTACATGCAAGTACTATAGGTATTTCAATGGATTTGTATTGCACATACACACACACACACACAGATGCACACTCACGTTCAAATAAATAAAAATTAACTGTTATATGCCAGCGATCACTATGTTGCCACACAATTTAATTGCCTACATTTAGGCTGTTCATTGAGCGGACACATTGTTTCGTTTATGTTAACTAACAGAAAAATGTTAGCTGTCAACATGCACTTTACATAAAATGTAAACAGTGAATTTAGGCAATGTTAGCAGTGAATTTCTACATGTTTATATTTATAATGGGAATTTGAATTATTTTTTCTGTCATTTTGCGTGCGAAAAAATTTATTAAATACAGTTTCAATTATCACTATTTTTTATTATTGTTATTTTAACATCGGTTATGCAGAAATCTAACATTTATAATTACATTTTTATAAAAACCATCATCTAAGCTACCTTTTATTCTGATTTTATCTTTCAATGTTTTCTATGTATGTATGCATATTCTTATGATCAATTAATATTGATTTTAATGTACGGTTGGCACATACTTTGGCTTGATTTATGACTGCTAAGCTTAAGTTGGAGTTTTAAATATGAAAATAAAATATTTTGCCTGCTTATATATTTACTATTTTTTATTTAAATATATATTCACATTTGCATAAGTGTATGTATGTGTTTATAATTACCAATCAATTATTGCTTACCTTTAAATGTATATTTTCGCAAATGCCTACAAAGAGAAGAGAAAAACTTGTAATTAGTTTTGAATTAATTAATAAATGCTTAGATCTTTTCTTTGTTATTTTCAACTGACCCAATTTGATAAAAACAAAAATAAATAAATTTTCACATAAATTTTGAAGTTTTAAATGATAAGGAAATTTAAGTTTTTAACTTTTTGACTTCATTTGATGTGCGTTTTAGTGACAAGAAGAAAGTAGAACCGAGATTTCTGTGACTTTTTTCTCTTATTAGTGTTTTTTGTATTAGTATTTTTTTTTATCAATTTTAGTATAATTTAAGACGCAATACATTCATTTTTATAAGAGTTTTATTGTTTAAATATCTTTATTTATTTTTTCTTTAATAAAATAAAAATTCTTCCAAAGAATTCGAACAACTTTTTGTGTCTTTTGTAGGCGTTAAATTGAGAGCGTAGAAAACATTGAATTATGGCAACTCACCTTATCAAAACCAATTAATATGTTAATAAAGATATGCCTAAAAGCATAATTATTAGGCAGATGCAGCATTATGTGGCATAAATAAGTTCTGAGTTTGCTGATAAGAGCGACAAGTGGGGCTTAATTATAAAAAAAATATATATATAAAATAAAAAATTAAAAATAAAATAATGGAAAAATCGGTTTTATGACTTTTGTTAAATTTTAGTGAAATTTACATGATTTTACATAAAAAAAGCTCATAATCGATTCAAAAAATTTTGTATAAAAGCTAGAGAAATGCAGTGGAAATTGTAGTATATTCTTGGCAAGATGCATTGGAGGAGCCTAATAACGTGCCTATTTTTGGGTTAGTTTCTTTTACTTAGAAATTAGTTTTTATTTTGGAAATTTAATATTTATTTTCACATTTATTTCAGCCATCCTTGTGCCTACAAAAGGAACTAATAACGTAAAGCAAGCAGATGTACAACTGCGTGTGACTGCCGCAATGGATGTTGAGGAAGGACGTGAAATTGTCAAAAAAGATTTGGGTAAAACAATAGAAAATGAGCAAAATCAATTGGAAAATATCGAAAATTCGACAAACGTTATAGAAAAAGCAGACTCCACTCTACAACCATACGCCGAAACTGCTGCAGACAACGACACGATAACGGTCGATGCTGCATTAGAGAAGAATCCGACAGATAAAGCTACAGAGTTTCAGGCCAAAAACTGTGAAAATGTAGCTAGTAAGCCAGTGGAACGCGAAAACTTGATTGCCACACCTAAACTTCACCATGGCGGTGGTGGTAAGCCTTATCTACAAGTAGTTATGCCTACACAGTATCCTTATACCAAAAGACCTGATTATGGTAGTAATGGTTATGGTGGAGATTATGGTAACGCTGGTTATCCTGGTTATGGCAATAATCCAGGTTATGGTGGTTACCCTGGTTATGGCGGTTATCCTGGTTATGGTGGTTACCCTGGCTATGGTGGCTATCCTGGTTATGGCTATCCCGGCTTTGGTGGTTATCCCGGTTTTGGAGGTTTTGGCGGTTTTGGCGGTCTTGGTGGCTTTGGCGGCTATCCTTTCTTCATCTATCCTAATGGCACAATCGTTACCTTTCCATTCGCACGCTTCCGTAGTCTTAATCTGGATTTGGCAAAATCTGCGAAACAGACACAAATAAATGTGGCTGAGCTGCCGAAATCTGCTACGGTGTCGGCTGTGGTGAAGAAGGAAAATGTGCAAGAGAAGGAATCGTTGCCGGCATTTTTTCGTTTTTTGAATTTTGGTTAAATTTTGGGAATAAATAAATAAAATGTGCAGTCACAGCATTGAACCTAAAAAAGTTTATTATTGGAATTTGTTTAAAAAAGTGAGTTCAATCAACAATAACAATTTGCATTTGTTTATGTTGTTAAGAAAGACACAAAAAAGGAAAAATTATTGAAATTAACAATTAGTGATTTCTTATTTTGTTTTTATTTCGCTGAGAGCTGACTCACATTACTTTGGATAAATATATGTATGTATGTACATAGTATAATAAATACTGAGGTTGGATATTCACATCTGCGAGTTTTATGGACATATGTATTCATGTATTTTAATAAGTCTTTGTTTTTTTTTTGTAGTGAAATATCGGGGTGAGCCACTTTATTATGTGGTGAATAGCACCACGTTACTTGCGCATTACTCATCCTGCAGCCAAGTTTAAAACGTGTTTTGAATTCGGATCGCTGTTTAAAGTAGCAAATATTTCTTTTAATTTTTTTTCTTCAAAAAATCGCGTGTTTTTTCTTTAATTTCTAAGCCAAAACAACTCAAGTACATAACCTTTCGAAGAATAAATGTAAATTGGATAGAGCCTACATATCTGAATACCATATACGGTTAATATCTATATAATAGCGATTCACTCATCAGGTTGTAAAGAGCTGGTGCTATAACAGAAAATCTCATATCTTTGTTGTATGAGAGAGAGAGAGAGAGAGAGCATAGAAGAGTAGTTAGGAGAGCAAAAGCAGAAGCATAAAGGATTTCTTATCGAAAGAGAGCGGCTAAGAATCTGTCAACCTTAGTATGATCTTGTCCAAAGAGCACTATAATCCGATATAAATTAGGAATGAAGGCGGTGGTCGCACAACTATTGCCGGCAAAACCTTTAATGTGAACATGAAGGAATATTTACCTGAGTTTCACCAAACAACTGCAGGAGATATGTATTTTCGTACAACCATCATCACTCCATACTTTCATGGGTCCATCTGGTCTGAGCGTGAACAAGAACAAAATCATCTATGCAATTAACAGCTCACAATTTAAAGCAAATGGGATTATCACCATTATCCTACAGAGGCTAAAGGACCCAAAAGTGAAATGGCTATAAAAGCTCTACTAAACTAATATTTAACTGTCTTATACATATAACTTGAAGTTGAAAAAGAGTAAAGTTGCTTTTATTATTAAAATAGCGAATAAGAATACACGGTAGCGCCAAGGACTGCAGACACATAAACCTTATTTTCTTCATACTGAAGAAACCGAAAAAGCTCATAAATATTCACATAAGATCACCCCTAACAGCTCTACATGCATACGTGAAGGTCCGGTCAACATAAACTACCTTACAATTTCGGCCTTTCTAGACATGGAGAGAGCCTTTAGTAAACTAGAATTAGGCACAATCATTTTAATCTCTATCACATACTAATGAACAGAGTGATTATAACATCTACCGGTTCAGTGACGGGAACAATATATTATACTTTAGCAAAGGGATTCGGGAAGGAAACATTTCCTGCTCCAAATTCTACAAGAACTCAATGGTCGAGGAGTGAGTGTAGTCCTTGATGGTACTGGGCCCAAGATAGACAAAATTATCTACGATTTCGTAGTAATGTCTGCGTCAAATGGAAGAAATCACGCTATAAAGAGTCACCCTGCCTGCAACACCATTTGATACCGAACAGCTTGGGGAGGTCCCTGTGACTGTGTTTTTTACCCTGTGACTCCCCATCACAATAATTTGAGTATCCAGCCAGAGGTGTTGGGAAACGTGCCTTGACGTTTCTTTAGAATGTTTGTGTTTCTGTCGAATGCACGAGTGCATCAGCTCTAAAGTATTTTATCGATAAGCAAACAAAACACTCAACACTGTTAATCACATTTGCGTGAAGTTGTACATATATTTCTATATATTTTCGATTTTATATGGACTTATCAGACAAACAAAAAGTCAGTTAAGTCAGAAAAGCATGCTTAAGTACATTTAATATATGAATAAAAATTTTAATGCGCTTGGATTATTAGGGTGGTATTTGAAAGATTTTGAGCCACCTTTAAAATTTTTGTTAAGCCATAGATATATTTTTGTTTAGTGATTTCACTTCACTGAACCTTAAAATATTTTTCTAGTATGCACCTCTATTATATGTCATTTAATTGCCCCACCCTAATATACCGTCGATTGCTGATAAAAAATAATAAACCAAGTGGTTTCTTCTGATTGACTACAAAGTACTTGATGGTAACGTTACGTAATTTTTGGAAATACTGCTTGCATATTCTTTGTTTGTGTGTGTTTTATTGAATTTATAATTGAGTAGTGCGCGCTCAATTAATATATAAATCACAATGAATATTTTTTAAATAACGAATTCAAGCAACGCACAAGCAATTTTTATTTTGTCCCCAATTCTTTTTGGATTATTTTATAAAATAAAATCTTTATTCGCATATAAATGTGTAGGAAATGTTTCAATCTAGGCTTTATTTGAAACTTAAAAATAAATTAAACCAAAACTAAAATAAAATAAAATAAGATAAAATAATAATTAATTAACATAAATAGAATGAAATAAATAAATAAAATAAATAAAATAGCAAAAAAAAAATAATATTAAATAAAATAGTTATCATTATAAAATTAAAATAAATAAAAAAATAATAATTAAAAAAAATTAAATACAATAAAATAAAATAAAATAAAATAAAATAAACTGAGTTAAAATAGATCAAATAAATAAAATAAAATTATAGTAAATTAAATTATATGAGACAAAAAAAAATAAAATAAAATAAAATAATTTTAAGTAAAAATAAAATAAAATGAGTTAAAATAAATCAAATAAAAAAAAAAATATATATAAATTAAATTAAATATGTCAAATAAAATAAAATAATATAAAGTAAAAATGAAATGAAATAAGTTAAATTAAATCAAGTAAAAAATAAATAAATAAAATAAGATTAAAAAAAAAATAGATTAAACCTTAATAAAATAAAAATTAATGGATGAAAGCATTCTGGCTGGTGCTGGTGGAAGCAGAGGAAGAGGAAGACCTCAACTCCATCGGAAGGATCAAATGGAAAGCGACCTTGTTTCACTTGGTATTTTCAACTGGCGCCAAACAATGAAAAGAAGAGATAAATGGCGGAGCGGTGCCTACTCCAATAAAGAAGAAGAAGAACCATGCTCAAATAAAAATGATAATATATGTAGCTACATGTGTATGTATGTACTTCCATATGAGAGATGAATCAATAACTATACGTATATTTCTTGCCAGAGGCACAATATTTATTCAATGATAAGTTCCCTTGCCTCTTGCAATATTGACATATTTCACTCAGATTGTACGTCTTGACTCATTTTGAATACGAGTCATTATGAAATCTAATCAATTGTTGAAATTTACAAAAAAATAAGGTTATGAAGTTGTTAATTCATTGTACAATAATAATTTGTGTACAAATATTATTTTTTCATTATTTATTTAAAATGATTACCAAATGTAGATATACAAATTTATTTGCATTTTTTTTAGAATACAAAATTTTGAAATGAAAGTAATATTTGTCACAAACTGGAAAAAATTATGTACGGGTGGGTTGTTTTTCGCAATTTTTTGTTTTTTGAGATATCGTAAATAAATTGATTAAGAAATCGTTATAATTATTCTTTCATTCGGATTTTCATATCATAAGTTAATTGATACGTACTGTAGTGTCTTTATAGCCGTCGAAACTACCTTCTAGGAAATTTACTGAAAATTGATACATCAAGAAATGAAACAAGAAAATTAGTATAAATAAAATAAAACGAAACAAAAAAAAAATAAAGTTAAACTGAATTAAGTAAAAAAGTAATTAAAATCAACCAAAATAGAATTAAATATATTTAAATAAAATAACATAAAACAAAAAAGTAGAAATTAGAAAATTAAATAAGAAGTAAGAAATCAAATAAAATAAATATAAAATTAAAATTAAATAAAAAAGTAAATTACATTAAATAATATCAAATAAAATTATATTAAATAATATAAAAAGAAATATATAAATAATATAAAAAAATTTAAATATATTAAAAAAATAAAATTAAATAAAATAAAATAAATTCAAAAAAATATAAATAAATTAAATAAAATAATACAAAATAATATAAAATACGATAGAATATAACAAAACAAAAAAATTTAAAAAAATTTAAAAAAATTAAAGTAAAATAAAATAAAATAAAATAAAATAAAATAAAATAAAATAAAATAAAATAAAATAAAATAAAGTAAAATAAAATAAAATAAAATAAAATAAAATAAAATAAAATAAAGTAAATTAAAATAAAATAGATATAATTTAATTAAATTAAATAAGAAAAAATATATTAAAATAAAATAAAAAAATTCAATAAAATCAAATAAAATAAAATAAAATAAAAAAGTAAAAAAAAACAAAATCATATAAAATAGAATATAATAAAATAATGTTAAAATAAAATAAAACAAAAATAAAATAAAATGAATTAAATAAAATTACAATAAAATATAATAAAACAAAAAAATTAAATAAAATAAAGCTAAATTAAAACAATTTAAATAAAAAGAAAAGAAATTTGGCATGTTTGCCTAAGTATGAACGGATTACAAGGCACTACCTATAACCCTTTTGCAGTAGCAGCGCATTCTGGCGGTCAAGAAGACTACTTTCCAACCCACCTAGTACATCTAAATGCTCATTTTATATCTACTGCATTGACAAGGCGAAAATAAGGTCAGAGTCAGTATTGTCATATCTCTATTTTTTATCGTTAGACAATTTACAATTTCTACATATGTATGTGTGTACAATTTGATAACAAACTTGTTCTAATCGTATTTTACGATTAATTTTCCCCTGTTAAAAAAAAAAAAACTACTATTTAATTTATATTCAAGTTTATGATTTCCTCTGATAAAGTTTTTAGATGTGATGACAACGTGCGCATACAAATATTTATTGTTTTATACTCCATTTATCTTATGTAGTAAATTTAAACAATAAAAAATATAAATTTCTATTGAAAAAATACTTACCTCATAAAAGACCAACGATGACTTAGTATTTATGGAGTGTTATCAGTTTAACAACAAAAAAAGCCCTTAATATATAAAAGTACTTAAATTTGCCAATAATTTATTGCAAACAAAAAAAAACCGTTATGGTCATAAATGTTTATAAATGCAATAGTGAAGAGCATATGACTAAAATTATCACTCGATGACTCTTTCCGTTAATCAAATTCATTGAGTGCTACATACTCGTAGTTACAGGTGATTTGAAAATTGTTCTAGTCGTCTAAAGGTAGATTGAAAGATTTAAAAAACATATAAAATAAAATATTTTATAATAAATTTGTAGTAGAAAACGGCAGAAAGTGTGAAACGAAAACACGTTTCAAAGGAAAGGTTACTTTAGGCTACATGAAGGGAGAGAGGGGTCACGGAATGCCTAAAATATAGCCTCGTGGTTTATAAGGAACCCCAAAGCTAGAGCTCATTCTGTTTAACAGATCTCCAAGAGTCAATCAGCCACACAAGGACGTAAATGAGACAGTTTTGAACTTGTGTCTAACGTAGGGACGTATATGTATGTAATTTTAGTTTACTTCTTTTTAACCGGTATAACATAAATCGCTCGGCAAAAAACTCCTGCAGTTGAAAATCGCCATAACATAAATCAAAATCATGTCTTCGGGATCTAAAGATTGGAAGATTTCAATTTAAGTATGACCCCAAAAACCGGTATTTTTATACCGTCTTGCCCAGTATTTTTAAATTAAACACCTTTGGAAATAAGCTTCTTCAGGGTCGCGCTTTAAAAATATCCTTGGTCTAAACCAACACTGGCTAAAGGCAATCAAATAGCCTCCCTGCGGTGGCTTTATTACGCAAGTATCTTCGTTAACAGGTAAGAACACGTTGGACTACATGAAGAGGTCCAGGAAGGCCTAACATATGACCACGTGGAGTATGGTCAATCCCTAACAAACCCGAACAACCAATCTATGATGGCGCCGTCTATACCGTTTTATCACCTGACTATGATGAACTTTGAATTCCGATTAACCGCTTAAAGAACAAAAAACATGTAGAAACCTATGGCTTACCGACTGACCTATTCACATATAGTGACGAAGAACTGACGAGGTGCATGCATCAGCTTCTTTGCCCGACGATTAGAAGCTGAGTACGCTCTGACCACAAAAGGAGCCATACCATAAACTCCGCCAATTATGGTTATCATTTCATGTCAAAGATTAAAACCACCGTTGACGTATTATCTGACAGGGTTTTGATCTGTTGGATACACTAAAGACGAAATATTCACCAAGTAGCTAATCCTAAATGTGAGAAGATGATCGGCATGCAGCAACTTGTCTTCTATAGTAGGAAAGGGTTCTGCTTCTCCGCCGGTATGTCCAATTTGGTATCCCCGTATATCTTATAAGGTTGTGTATGCCGACGTTAAGAGTAGTACGAAAAGTTCTGCTGGAAAATAACCTCTCAATGGTTTCAGATTGGATAACTCTTTCCTTCGTATAACAAAGAATTTTCTTTCTACACAGACTATTCGTCGTTTTAAAATAACTCCGCCTGATTTATTGATGACTTAGTCATCACTTATCTAACCCAATAGCATATTCATAAATATTACTATGGAAAATCGAATTTCATTCCGCCGCCACTGCTGCGTGTCATAAACCCACTATCATAATGTACACTTAAACAAAGTATTTAATTATTACACTTTATAATTAGCAGCTGCCATTAGTGATGGTTTGCAGTTTTTATTTTATTTTCATACGCATATTCTTCTAACTAACTAGTTCGCACACCACTACTTATTGGCCACTCTGAGGTGCGCAATTTTTTAATGGAGGCATAAAGTTATATGAAAAGCGGAAAATTGCTAACTTAAAGCAACAAAGACAATAACAACAATAACACATTCGATAATTATCTAGTGTTAATAACAAAGTTGATGTCAATGGAGTATTCATTAGCCGATTTGTGGTTTGGCGTTATGGGAATTAGTGTCAGGTATTGTGCGTTTTATGGCGTCTATTAGCAAATGGTTTGCTGTTAATTAGCAAGACAAGCTATTTAGACATATGTATGTATGTATATACGTGTATGTATAGTAATAACGTAGCGTCTAAAAGCAAAAACCATTAAAAAGCGTTTCTTATGAATTGACCTTTGCATAAGTGGTTTTATTGCTTTCTTTGAAGCATATTTCGCAAACAAAAATATTAAAAAAAAAATATTGTTTATGGAAATGTACAAGTGCATTTAAGTAGTTATGTCTACCACTTTACATTAATTATATATTATTTTATTTTCCGTTTTTGTTGGTTTAAATTTCGTGAATTTCTTTGCGAAACTTGTTTCGTTTTTCTTTACAAAATCCTGTTTAACGTTGAAAAATAAATAACCTGGTACAAAATTACATTTGAAGTGCTTGCATAACTTCTTTTTTTTTTGGTCTTACTTTTTAGCACCCAAAACCATACACAAAGAATCAAATGAACAATGGCATAATGATGACTAGTTTCCAAGTTTATTTACTTTTGTTTGGTTTATTTACTTCTTTTGGTGCTATTTGTTCTTGTTGCTAGATACAGATCAGTCTGTGTGAATGTGAATCGATCGGAACGGCTGCCGGAGCGTCATCACACTCATTGTCACGTAATGTGTCGAAGTACAGATGATGTACATATACAAAGCGTGGTGTAGTGTTTTGGTTCTTTTTATGGCTTGCGTTGCGGAAACCAACAGATAGCGAGCAAACAGATGGGTGAGCTTATGAATTTCACACGCCGAGTAGGAAATTATAAATATAAAATAAAATAAAAAAAATAGACTAACAAATCAAAATAAATATTAATAAATAAAGAAATAAAAAAATATAAAAAAAGTATAAAATAAAATAGAATAAATTAAAATTAAATTAAAAAAAAGTAATATAAACTTAAATTAATAAACTAAATTTAAAAAAATTTATTGAAAAAAATAAAACTAAATAAAATAAAATAAAATAACATAACACAACATAAAATAAAATAATTTAAAATAAATTAAAATGAATAATACAAAACATAATGAAATATTGTAAAATTAATAAAACAAAATGAAATAAAATAAATTTAAATTAGATAAAAAATTAAGATAAATCAAAATCGAAAAAATAAATAAATAAAAGTAAAATAATTTAATAAAAATAAAATAATATTATATATAAAAAAAATAATCTAAAATAAAGTCAACTAAAGTGAAATAAAATATAACAAATAAAATAAAATAAAATAAAGTAAAACAAAATAGATTAAAATGAAAATAAATAAAGCAAAACAAAATAAAATCAAATAAAATAATATAAAATTAATTAAAAAAAAAAATCAAAATGAAATAATATAAAATAAAGGAAAATAAAATAAAATAATCTAAACATAAATAAAATAAACTAAAATAAAATAAAGTGAAATAAAATAAATTAAAATATATAAAATAAAAGAAAATAAATAAAACTAAAATAAAATAAAGAGAAATAAAGTAAAGTAATATAAAGCAAATTTGATTTATTCTATATCAAAATAAAATAAAACAAAACAAAATAAAATAAAATCAAGTAAAATAATATAAAATAAAATAAAAATAGAAAAAACCAAGTTAAGCAAAATAAAATAAAATAATAAGGTCTAAAATTAAATAAAATAATAAAATATAAAAAAATAAAATCAGTGAAAATAAAATCAAATAAAATAATGCAAAATGAAATAATATAAAATAAAATAGGTAAAAATAAAATATAATAAAATTTAATGAAATGAAATAAAATTAAAAAAATAAAATAAAATAAAATAAAATTAAAAAAAAATAAAACAATCTCTGAATTATTAATTTTTCCTTCTTAATTGGCGCAGGCACTATTTATACTATTATAACTGTGATAGCAATAGAGCTTTTTGCAAATTTTTCGATCATTATTTAATATTAAGTCGAAATCTGCGTACTACCATATTTTTAATTACGCAAAGTCCATCAGCCCTAACCTATTGCAATCAATCAGCTGGACAGCGGCACCGTACCAATTAGGGAACCGAAACTATACCTTCAAATTGTTGCCAGAAAAATTCAATTTCCTTTCTTCATTATTTTAAGTATTTACACCACACTCGAACCACGCGACCGCCAATACTACATACTTATGTATATTTGTAAAAATATGGGTCACTATTAGAGAAAAATATAACAATTGTGTCCATTTGGGAATAATACTCGTAACTTATAACAATAAAATATTTTAACGAACTTAAATTTTCTCAATGCCACACCTCACACTGTGTATGATTAATTCCTTGTCTCATTGCGCATTGGGCTTTCATGTTTAAGAGCCACTTATGTGCAATAGTTATGACCAAGTTTACGAGCTAGATCAGCGTGTACGAGTTTGTGTGCGAGTGTGTGTGTGTCATGTAATGCATAGTACTTTGAACAGTTAATGTTTTATAGCGGCCAAAATTCATCATAATGTGTACAAATGTATGTATGTATATATCTATAAACTGGCATTTCGTACATTGTCCATCTTTAAGCATGATTTAATGCTTTACGGTGTTTTTTTTTTCTAATTTCTATTATGACTATGACTTGTTCATTTCAAAAATATTGTTGTTGTTATTACAAAGTTTTTTTTAATGTCTTTTTTGTCCATTTTGACATGCTCTGCAGTAATATTTAATGAATATGAATGGAGTAGAAGAGTTCAATATTATTTTTTCGTATTTATTTTCTTATTTTTTCTGCCATAAGCGTGCAAGTATTTATGGCCTTTGTTGCATTGTATGGAATTGCGAAATTTTTTTGCATGAAAAAATATTTTTAATGTTTTTTTTTTATATTTTCTTGAATGCATTCAAGGTTAGGATTATTCATATTCATTCAATATTGGTACATAAAAAATGCAATTGCCTTAAATAAATTTCTATAAAAAAATGCTTTTGTTTGTATGACCACATCCTACGCTTTTTAACCCATTTACTTAACTCGTTGCCCCAATTACTGCTTTTTTTCACATTTAATTTCAAACTTAAGCTGCCTAACTCGCACAAAGTATCACTTTACACACCAACGCGACATTAAAAATAAAATCTTAATGTTTACCATGGATTTTTGACACATTTGACACACACATCACGACACGACAATATACGACGCGACACCACACGGCATGACAGTGCGACAGTGAAAGTCAATATTCTTTTGTTTTTATTGTAATTTCCTCCTTTATGGCCCACTACTGTTGACCGACTTTGTGAACTCGCTATCGGAGTTGAGTGCGGTGGTGTGTTGTGTTGAGGTTTTTTTTAAGGATACGTAGCAGAAAATTCATTGTCACTTTTAAATCAAGAACTATAAACTCTATACATATGTATACATATATATATAAACATATATAATTGCTTTTATTGTGCGTAAAGTCGGTCAGCGATGCCAAATTCGCTGCTAAAAATTTAATCCCACACAATGATATTTAATACAAAATACATAGGAGTATATATGTATGTATATACATATACATACAACCATACTTGTACATCTGTTTACACACATAAATATTAAGTTAATACATCCTATCGTGTTGCGCTCAGGAAACACTATTTGTTCCTGTGGTAAAAGTTTGTAAACAAGTTCACGTCCGCCACTCCGCCTGAAGAAGAAGAAGAAGAAAAATTTAGTATTGTATATGCAGTTGACCTGCTGCATAGTGTGCAGAAGTCCGAAAATATTTACTTACAATAGTATGACTTTATCTAACTAGATTCACCCGTCGGGAGATGCAGAGGAAGAGGGAGACCTTCATTCCGTCGGAAAAACTTCACAAAAACTTGAGCGCCAATCGGAAGCACCAAGTGAATCGAGATCCTTTTCCCCTTATCCCTCTAACGGAGTCAAGATCTCCCACTTTCCTTGGAGAGACATGACTATGCCAACCTAGCCGAGGACTTTGAATTCGCTGAATTATGTTCCTTCCATCGTCTTCGGTATTCGCCATTGCCAATACGCAGAGGTCCATAAATCGTAAGAGGCGACTAAAATCCAAAATTTCCCACGACAGTCGGGTCTTTCTACCGGAACAACTCGGAGAGAGGAGAGAGAGAGAGGTAGGGAGAGGGAGAGAGAGAGAGAGGGAGGGAGAGGGAGAGAGAGGGAGGGAGAGGGAGAAAGAGGGGGAGAGAGAGGGAGGGAGAGAGAGAAAGAGGGGGAGAGAGAGAGAGAGAAAGGGAGAGAAGCAAAGAGAGAGAGAGACGAAACGAGTGCTAAGGAATTTGTATGATCTGGTCTCTTGTTGTTCTGTGAAAAGACTTAAGTAAGCCAAATCTAATAAGCAATTTAACTCTGTTGGTTTAGAATTGCGAGAAAATTCTCGCGACTTAGTGTTAAAGACTCCAGAGAGTCGTTCCTCCATATTTATGCTTTCTGAGCTATCGTAGTGAAATTGTCTCATATATATCGAAAAATCTACGGTTTTATGAGTAAAGAACTGCGACTGGATCGATAAGATCAAGAGAACTTCATGCCGATTCGCCGCAAAGTCTTTTATAAGCATTTCTGATAAGTATGCTGATATGATTTCGTCTCTGAGATATCCTTCAGAGGGATAAATGGTTCATATTCTTCATAAGTTTGATGATATAAGAGTATTTCGTCTAATTCAAAGTTTTAACGAAAATAATGGTATTCATTACCAAACCGTAGATGTTTTGGACTTTTTCATATGATTTCAAGTTCAATTAAATATTTGAAGCAAAAGTTGTGTACCAATTGACAACTTGACCAGACAAAGACTCGCGAAAGCCGCCAATTCATACAAATCAACTCATGCGATGGGTCCCAACCGAAACACAAAGGATACAGAAGCCAAATGGGTAATAGTATAGGTCGAGATCATGGGCTGAAAACCTGATAAGATCAACATATAAATTCTTTTTCTTTCTAAATGCGATGTTCTCTCGACGGGAATGCCTCCACCGCCGCGTGTATTTCCGACATCAAACAACTTATCATAAAAACCCATCGACCCACTTAGGAGCGCCGAACACGCCAATCAATTTGTCAACAATAAAACTGGAAATATTGTCAAACAAAAATACGAACGACGTTAAAATGAGTGGATGAGAGACTCTTTGAAAATACTATCATTTATTATCTCCTTTCTCGACTGGCTCATCAAATTTTTGTGCCAATTTTTATGCAAAACCAGCTTTGAAAAAGAATAAACAAATTAACTACACAAAATTTTATCAACAACAAACTACCGTTAACAATGTTACACTATCTATTTGTGCACACTGTGAGGATTGCTGACGAAATCACGCGCTGACTCACCAAACTTGGCGGTCAGACGAGGTGTTTCAAGAGAAAAAAAACAATGAAAATAAAAAAAAATATAAAAAAAATAAAAAATAAAAGAAAACATTAAAAAATCATATTGTGCTTTGTAACCTTAATATATTGTTGTTGTTGTTGTTGCTTCTGTCATTCGTTAGAGTCATCGAATGTTGCATGGCACACCAATAATAAAACCAGATTGTCTACCTGGTCGAGCCGGCTGCTTTCAAGTGCCGGTCGGTCGTCTTATCGCCTGCGTTACCTACCACTGAGGCGGCTGTCTCGTTAGCGACGAGCGTATGGTATACCATAGAGGCTTCAAGACGCTTGCCTGCGAAGTTCAAACGCTGGTGCATTGGCTATTGTTGATCATGATTTTGTTGATAATAATAGTGCTTTGTGCTATTGTTGCTAACTGGCTTGTGGTGGTGGTTGTGCTTACATATGTATATACCTACATATATGTATATATAAAATAAGCTATAAGGAAAGCAAATTCAGCGACAGCAAAACAAAAAAAAAAAAAAACAACCACATACCTACTTAATACCAACAACAAACAACCAATGTGGCGTATATTAAACTGGCAGAACTACTTTTTCTAAAGCGTCATTTTGTTTTTATTTATTTATTTTACGAGCATTTCACTCACTATCTTCTTTATTGTCTTGTCTGCCGGTTTTTTTTTCGTGCTCAAGAAGGAAGCTAAGGAGCGTTATGGCTATGCGAATGGTTATGAATTCATACACATGCACACATACATACTCATAAATATGTCAATGTGTTTTGCCAATGTCTTCTCCACTCTAAAAAATAGGAAGCGGTAAAACTCGAAAGCATTATGTGAGAAAGAGTTAATTTATATACTTAACTTAATTAGCGTAATAAATACGTGAGTCAATATGATTTATGGTTGATTTTTTTTTTGGATACAGAAAATTTACTTAATTAAAAGTGTAGCATGAAAAAGTGTTGTAAAATTATTGAGTATACGAAAAAAAACTTTTTGTTTTACGTAATTTTTGTCTCATAAAAATCTTATATGCACAATAGTATACTTTGTAGATTTTTTATAGGAACTTTTATTAAAATCAGAGATGGTTTTTTTCAAAAAATCGCTTTACACCTAAAATATATATAATTTTTATTTTTCGATTTCATGTCCATTTATTTTTAAATATAGATGTTATAGTGCAAAATAATTTTCTGAATTCGGTGAACTTTCCTTTGGAAATAATCAAATATTTTTGTTTATTTTATTTATGTATTTATTTAATTTTACTTATTTAATTTTATTTATTTAATGTTTTTATTTAATTTTATTTATATAATTTTAATTACTTAATTTTATTTAATTAATTTTATTTATTTATTGTTTTTATTTTTTTCAATTGTTATTTATGTAAATGTGATGTTAATTTAATTTAAAAAGGATTTTACTATGTGTAATTTATTAGAAAGACGCTATGACATTTTGAGTAATTCGGCGTGATTAAAAAATAAAATTCAAAAATTAATTTTGGTTTTTTAACGGTACAATTTTTTTCAGAATATATTTTTTTATTTTTGAAAAATATTTCAGAAAAATAAAACTTAAAAAATATATATAATTTTTGAAGAAAATTTTCGAACTCAATGTGCAATGAATATTTTTGAATAATGACTATTTTCGATACCTGATTGAAACTTAAAAAAAAATATTTATTCTTCAAGATCTATTTTAAGCCCTCCTCCGATGCATCATCGAATCATTTTCTATATTCATAAGCGGGACTGGCTTTCAATTTCTTCAGCGATTCTCGTTGATTCTCCTTAATCGATTCAAAACAGGTTTCCCGAAACGTCCTTTTCAGCTTGTTGTATAGCCAAAAGTCACAAGTAGCCAGAATCCTCTACTATCAAACGAACAGGCAGCAGATTTGAATCTTGGCTGCTACGTCGCTGATGACAGTCATAACTTCGAGGTTGTAGATAATTTCGTCGAATTTTGGTTGAATCGGTAAGTTGAAGAAGTTTTTTTTCAGTAAATCAAGTCACCTGAGATATTTCCATACACGAAACAAAAGATTAGACTTGAAAAAAATATTTTTGCAGGACTGCATATTAGAGACCTTATAAGGAATCAAGCTGTCATTTCGAAGTTGAATAGAGCAAAAAAAAGAGCTTCGTTGGTTGGTTTTTAATTTTCCAGAACTTAAAAAAGCTGAAAACTACCGGCAAATCATCCGAAAGCTTATTTGAGCTTATAAAGCTCTCAACACAAATTCCAATTTGGATTCGATTTCTTTATCGAAAATCTCAGATGACCACACACCACAAGAGGTCACAATGGAAAATGGTTGGAAATAATGCTTGCTGCTGAATTCTGTTGGTCGATACGCCGAGAAACTTCGATTAAAAGAAGAAACGATGAAGAAGAAAATGAAAAGAGGAAAACTCATACTTCAATTAAATAACGTAGACTTATCGATAACTATATAACTTGTGACTTCAAAAAATTGTAGTTCTTATTATTGTGACGAAAATGCGTAATACGAATGACAGATGAATGTCGATAACTAATGCACATTCTAGGGCAAGAGTATCAAACATTCTGTATAACGTAAGAGCATGCCAAAAACTTCTGGAATTAAGTACGAGCAATTGATGGGGTATATATGAGAGCTAAAGCAACGTTAGTCAGTTACAAAGTGAACTTGGTGGTGACAACGTCGGTAGAGTTGTATAGTTAGTAAATTGTGTGAAAATAGTAGAGTGTTGGAATTGTAAAATAAGTCGTCATGTATTGTAAAGCGAATTGTTAGTTATTGAAATATAATAAATAGACGTTGATTGAATTCTTAACATTAAGAGAACAAATTTAGCGAGTTTTATTTAATAATCAGGAAATTTGGGAAATTATCGAGGCGTATTTAGCGAAAATCGTTACACTATTAAACTTAGACCGTAAATTTTTTTATATCTTTTTTGTATTTATTGTTACTTTAATAATATATACATATTAAAATCCATGCGATGAACGCATGAAAAAATGAGGATTTGTTTTTTTTTTTGTTAACCAGTGTTTGAATTATAACGTAATTCGCATATTTCTAATTGCACACCGTTATCGCTAAGTAAAACCATATTTTGCAATGCACTGATTAAATAGAGATGGGACTTTTTTTATTATTAAATTAAAGCGAATTTGTATGATTCATAACTCGCTTGTCGATATAACTGTTTGTATTCGTATTGGAAATACATTTATTTGTTCTTTTTTTCAATAATGCAAATTTGCAAGTATTTAAATGCAAACGAGTGAAATAAAATTCTTTATAATTAATAACATATGTGCTGCGACTGCATTGCGATAATAAAATAAGCGTTGTCATTAAAAAGTCAAATACGCTATAAGAAAAAAAAACACAGTAGCAAATTTTCATTATTTACTTTATGTCTAACATTTCTGCCAACCACTTCATTAACCAGTTGACTTGCCAAATATGAATAACTAATTTCATTTCACACCGGAAACAACAGCACTTATGTATGAGTACAACAAATTTTCTTTTCTTTATTGTCTATTTATTTTTTTTAATTTCTTTTTAATTTTTTATTTATATTTTTCTTCTTTTTTTGTTTCTATGCCATAAAAATTGGCGAAAGCAACAAGTTGTAGTTAAATTGTCGCCAAAAGAAAGTAACGGTCTACACAGTAGTAAGACATTAAATTTTGATTTGACACACAACACTTAAGCCGCGCACACAGCACAAACTTAGAAAACATTCTTGAAAAAGTTATTATTTTTTCTTTAACAACTCCCACACCTTACACTTCACATACATATATACTATACTTTTGTACATATGTATGTATGCATGTAAATGCCCACGCACTTTCTTTCTTTGGTTAAACGTTGGCCTAAAAGCTACTGAATATGCATATGGCTAAATAATTTATCTACATATATATGTAAAGCATTTAAGTATATTTTGTGTATTGTATGTATGTATGTACATATTTATATACGCTTGTATATTTGTTATGTTTACCTAATTTCAACTCCAATTCGATTGCTTGTAGTTATCTATGTAGTATGTATGTATGTATGTCTGTCGTCCCTTGGTGCCTCTTGACGTTTAAAAGTTGACGGTGGAAGTACTTGTTGTTGTTTTCGTTTATATCGTATTATTATTATAGCTGACTGAGCAAGCTTCTTGCTGTTTTACTGGCTTGAGGTCGTACGCTTTGGTATGCGGGCGCGCAGGAAGCGGTCGTGTTGTATGTATGGATATTACAAAAAAAAAAAGCAAAAACAATTCAATTTTCGATTTGTTCGATTCTACTTTTGTTATTCTGAATATTTACACATATGTTTATGTACACTTTTTGTAGCATTAACTTTTAATTTATTAATTTTTATTTTTTTTGGTGTGGCTTTTGGTTTCTTCTTGCACAAGAAATTCAAGCGAAACAGTTCAACAACAAAATTCAAATATTACTATTTTTTATATTAATGTTTTTTTTTATATTAATGCTTTTTTTTATAAAATCGTAGTCAACTTGCTGCCAATGCAATTTTTAATTTCATTACGTAGAAGTTAAAATATATACATATATATTTTTTATTTATTTAAATTCACGCACTTAACAAAAATATGCCTTAGGTCCTTTTACACTGCCGAACCCTCAAATTGGTTTCGATAAATAATCGAAATTCAAATTAAAATTATCACAAACGTTGCATGAAGACACAAGCTAATGCAGCAGCGCATACTCCGTTACTTCAGAGTGCTTCACTTTCTTCGGAGCTCACCTAAAATAAATTCTACTTTTCATTCCTGTTTGCCACTTTAGTTGCGGCTCCTTAATCAAAAAACAATAATTTTTGCACTTTTAATTCTGCTTTTTTATATATGTACACATATGTATGTATGAAGCTCCACCGGCACTGGCACCACCGCTTTTGGGGTAAAACGTTTGTTTGCTGCGAAAGATGAATTGTGACTGACTGTTGCTGTTGGCCGTTTGGCTGGTTTGCGCGTCGCGTCACGTCGCTGCTATGTATGCCGCCGCCAACTTCTTGATTTGCAGAAAGTAATGCGACGCTAGTGGAGTGGAGTTCATACATACATATAATCTATGTATGTATGTACGTTGAGTGTGCCTGCGCGCGTATCTTTTTCGTTGTCAACTTTTGGTGGGTTTTATATTGTGTTATCTATAAGTGTCTACTTTGTGCATTTGTTGGCTTACTTTGTATTTAAGTTTTTGGCAAATGTCAATGATCGTGTGCTTTTGTCGGTTATGTCGATAACGCAGTGTACTTGTTGCTTTGTCTTACCTACCCCTGCAGTGCATGGAAGCTTTTCGTAAGCATAAACACGTGTTCAACCGATCAATCTTCTACCCTTAAATCCGAATATAAGTACCCTGCAGGAATAGATTTCCATTTGATGTTTAATGGCAAGAAGGATCTCAAAGTTTAGTTAGAATTGGTGATAAGTTTAAATTCTGTGCTGATCCACTTAGAGGATATAGGAGATGAGAGCAAAGCTACGTAGTTTTCATCAGATGAAAGGCAGAAGAAATTATGAATACATTCTTTGAAAAATTATGATTGTTTTAGGATTCATTGGTATCTGAAAGATAAGCCAATGGATCTTTTTATATAAAGAAGGAAGAAGAAGATAGTTCATTTTTACAAGATCCAAAAACGATCAGACCACAGCAGCAAATATCAGTCCTTCACCTGGAATAAAAAGCTTCTAAAAAACTATGAGGCGATTGAAGTTCTTAACATTTAAATACAAAAATAATTGTTTATGACACGAAGAAATAGCTATTTAAAATCGTGCCCACAGGTGACCAGATCAACCCAGCTAAGGTCCTTTCCTAAGACAACAGGGTATACTAATGTACGTACTGACATTCGGAATTCTCGTGTTCAAGTCCCGGTGCCAACATCCAAAAGTTATGGAAAATTAATTTAAATAAAAAATGAAGTTAAATTTTCTAATTTCGATCGCCCCTCGGCAGGGAATGTACACCCCTTCGAGTGTTTTTCGGAAAAAAAATAAAGGCTCCTCGTAAACAAAAACCATCAGCCGATCGGAGGCGGCTCAGTATGAACTATAGACCCCTCCATTTGTTGGAAAAACATCAAGACGCAAAACCACAAATTGGAAGATGTATATTTCATATTTCCACTGGAAGTTTTTTAACGTAGTGATACCCAAGATTCGCTTCGCAAAGGAGTATTAAGTGGAGCATATGTATTTATTTACCAAGCGGCATTACTGATGAACATACACTACAATTGGATTTAGAAACCCTTAAACCGAATATGCCAGACGGGGTTCGCTGAAGCTTCCTGTTTTTTTTTTAAGCTGTGACCTAAGGCTCCAAAAGGGTTTCCATGTTACCCATGTTTCCAGAGAGCACGACCTGAACGTAAGAGACTCTATTGATCAGTACATTCCTGCGACGATAATAAGAAGCGACGAAATATGTACGAAGTATAAAAACTAATTACTTTTAGCTAGTTCACAGCCACTATCAGTTAATATCAACATAAGACAACCAGACCACTTCAACGTATTCCACGTAAAGATTACGGCAATCACGAAATTGCCGAATAGCTGTTCACTTAGAGAGATCACTGCCAAATGCGCCGCGAATTAGCTAGCTAGAGAAGGCAATATTTTGACCACTACTAACTGAGCAGATGATGTGGGTATAGCTCTGTCCATAGAAAAACATTTGCTAATACTAGCCTACACTAAATATATCCAGACATTAAACCTCCTAGATCAGTTCTCCACCATTATGATAATAGAGAATTTTTTTAAGCGGCTTTACGATAGGAGAATGGGACAATATTCTACAGGTTTCTGTAGCAGTTAAATGGCTGTAGAGAAGGAAGACAAAGTTGAACATTACTTTTATTCACTATCCAAAGTACCTCGATTGATACCTCAGCTAATTTAAGGTTGCCTTAACAATATGGAAAGAATGGAAATTTTAACTGATTTGCAGAAATATAGGCAACGTAACGTTGATGTCATAAAAAGAATGAAATGAGATGTAAAGCATTTTCATTTTTAGAAAAGAAAAGTTTTCAGTTTATGAATACAAAGTTCTTTCTTCGAAAGCAAAATTTCAAAACGTTGAAGTGACCTAACGTACAAAGCACATGTAATGCTGCATTCTCTGCTGGGCTGTTGACAGTGCTGCCAAGTGTGTATAATTTATTCGACATCCGGCAACACTAAGTCTGCAAATGTCATTAATTTTGTACAATTTTGTTCGAGTAGATTTATTTTCATTGCTATCGTACAATCATTTGCACGCGAACGAATTTTTCCACAAAAAATAACTTGTTTTAATCTGTAAATATTTCAATATTGTGCTTAAATCGATAAGCGCGTGAGTGGTAAGTGTAAAACAAAAGACACGGCAATTTCCATGTTGCATACTGACTAATCAATTTAGTGAAAAGTGGTTGTTAATGACTTGTTTTTTATTTGGCAAGTCTAATGGGGCAGGGGGAGTTGGGTGGATTTGCTTAACACATTATCAACACAATAAATCAAAATTTGTACATTAAGATACGTATTAAAATTGTTTATATTCAAAAAAAGACAGAATTTTAAAATCAATAAAAAATTGTCATTTATTGATTGTCGGTGGTACAATCGATACAACGCAAATGGTTTAAACGTAAGAAGCCCTACAAGTCTTTAAGAATATCTTGACAATGAACTCCAGTAGAATAGCATTGAGTTCAATGTACGCAGATTGTCTGAATTGCATTCAATAGTATGGAGCTATGTTTCCTGTAAAATATCTTATTGTCTACATCTGTATGTATATCAATGCAGCTTAGAATATGATATGGGTACAATTGAATATTGAATGAATCATTTACTTAACTGCGGGCGTTACCATTTGTGGTGTGTGCGGTCGCTATATGCAGTTTTAGTTGCTCTAAATAGCTATGCACACGCTTACATACAGATATCCGATGCATAACTCTTATCGCCAGCTTTTAATGCATTGTGTGAATGTTTACAGAGTTCTTTCATTGATTTTCTTTCAGCACGCAACCCCTACATTGAATTCTAACAACACAGTCTTTGTGCGCCCAGCGCTTGTTGAACGCAGTGATGTCACGCAACTTAAACAATCCACCCGGTGGGCATCGTGATTATGGCGCTACCTCGAGCAACACTAATGCAATAATGCCAGATGTTAGCTTCTCCGGTTTCAGTCCCACGGAGTTTATGTCCTTGAGTGAGGATATTGGTCAAAATATCAGTTCTGTAAATTCAAGCTGCAGACAATTGGAAAAAATACTTAAAGTAATCGGTACACGAAGAGAACAACAAGCGACACGGAACAAGGTGCATAATATACATGCCGAGGCAAACACACGTATCGAGACTATCAGTCGAGACTTACAACGTCTCACAGCCGTGGTTAGACGTGGTGATAAGCAACAAAAGCTACAATTAGAAAAGTTGACAAATGACTTCCGAAATGTTGTGGAGAAGTATTCATCTGTGCAGAAGCGTATTACTGCGGCTATGCGTCAAAGTCTGGAACAGTTGGGTCAACAACAGGATGAACAAGCTGAAGCCGAACGTGCTGAACTTATGCAACAACAAGCACAAATAACAGCAGGTTTACAATTCGAACAAGATATGCTTGTGGATCGCGATCGTCAGCTGCGTCAGATTGAGGCTGATGTGCTAGATGTGAACGCGATAATGCGCCGTGTGTATGATCTCGTGCAAACACAAGGCGAACAAGTGGGTGAGTATGCTTAATATACTTTCCTAAAATATATGTAGATTTAATTCATATAAATGTTATAACTTTAAACTTTCTTACAGATACCATTGAAAATAGTGTTGAAAATGCAGCCACTGATGTCGAATTAGGACGTGAGGAATTGGCTAAGGCCTCACAGTATCGTCGTAGTTATCGTCGCAAAATTCTAATACTTTTAGCTATTGCTGTGATAATAGGATTAATTGTGACGGGCATTATTGTAGCAAAGCTAACTAGTTAATTTGTTTTTATTTGTATTTATGTATGTACGCGTTTATATGTTTTGAGGATTATAACTAAATATTTAGAATGTTAATATGGTATGTAGTCTCAGGAGACTGCTATGTGGCGAACAAAGTGGGCCAGCACGCACACAAATTAAAACGATTGGTATGTTTCTTCAAGAAGCGTATGGTCGTGTAATATTTTATATTAATATAAATATGTATGTATTAGTAGAGTTGATGAAAACCTATAAAGTTTTGAAATCGAAAATCGAATGCTACAAACAAATGAAATACATTAATATATAATTAACCAATAAAGATAACACATATTCGCTTAAAATGAATCTTGGGTACTTAATTTGTTGCTTCCTGCAATATAAATCATTAAAAACAGCTAGGGAGAAGCTAGAAGAGTTTCAATCTTTATTTTCTGAGTATTTTTAAAAGTTTAAGCAACTTTTTAGAACTTTGCCAGAAAACAGAGAATCTATAATAATTATTATAGTTTCTCTGTTTGCTTGAGAATATTATATGCTCTTGTTGCTGTTGTTGTTGTTATTGTTGTAGTGGTAGTAGTATCGACATCTGTTATTCTGTATTTTACTTTATATAAATGATGTAAATTTAATTTATGAAAATTAATTATAATTAATAAATGTAAAGAAAATTTGAAAATTAAATCCAGGTGCGCCTAAAAGTATGCTCTGAGATTTTGTATGCATTTCTTTGCTTTGGCAGCACTGCCAATTTCATGAAACACCTGATTTTGACATTTCCTCAATAAACAACGTGCTAGAATCATCAATAATTATTCGCAATAAACAAAAATAAATTAAAGTTTAGAAAAATGGTGCAAGGAAAATTCAAAAAAGCCAAATTACCAGCAAGTTTGCAGAAGAAACAAAAAGAGAAAAATGCCAAGGCGTTTACAAGGAGATCAAGTGAGTTTTAACTCCAATGGAGTAGTTGCTTCCAAGATGAGAAGCTCTTACAATGGAACATGGGTGTATGACTACCTATAAACCTTTTCTCTAGCGTTATAGCATAGTAAAAATGTATTCTTTTATATTACAGATGCACCAATTCAGGCAAAGAAAGCTAAATTCAATGAACAACAAAAGATTAAAGCTGCCATTTCCAAGACCGTCAATAAATCTGTAGAGAATGAGCTACGCTCACGTGCTGTGGAAGGACAAATTAAATTGAGTAAAGCGCAAGAAGCAGTAGCAAAACATCATCAAGCGAAAGCAGCTGAGGCAGGCCCATCAACGTCGACATCTTAGTAGAATTTGAATTTTGGTTAATTAGTTATTTTAATTCTGTACCTACATACATACATAATATGTATATAGCTACATATATGAAATGTAATTCTAGACTGTTAAGCATAATTAAATAATTTTTATTAATTAAAAATGTATCTATCTCAGTTTTAATTGCCTGTCCGTTGTTATTGGAAAGATCCTTCAGAGTCCTTCAAGTAGGTATTTTTAGGTATAATGCTCACTGTAGAGCGCAACAAATCCTGCTTGAAAGGCTTATAGTTGTGCTCGCTGACGGGGATCAACAGTATCCTCCGGTGTAAATAATGTATAGACAACATTCCGTCTCTTACTTGTCACGGTCCTCAGGAAGGTATTCTTCCATAACTGTAAGCTCGTCATCTGTGGTTCATTACTTTCCTGCGCCCCTATGGGATAATAGAATTATCTGGCTTTAAGTCAACAGAACTGGGTTGGTGCCCCTTGACAATATGGTTATAAACTCGGTAAAAGACTCACAAGTTTTCCACAGATTTCCAGTCAACTTCGTGTTTTAAGTCGTGACCATCTGTAGATGGTTAATGTAGCTTTTATTCTTAACGAATACCCACAAAAACCCACAAAATACCCATCTTTTTCCTAATCATATAATCTCTGAGCATGACGCAGTAGCGATCGGAACGGCAGCCCCTCCATCTTTTTCGAAGATAAACGTAACTTTGATGTCGCCGGCCCACATGAGATGCATCATAGAGGATGCATCCACTTTTCCATGGTTAAGTGTGGGTTTTTTGAGCCCCGAATTCGGAAATTGATCTTCAACGGAAAATGCCAAGTGAGCTTTAGCCCATTGAGCGAAGCAAATTCGCATTGGTTGATCATGGGGCTTTAATTTATAGACCCTGCTGGCCTGCGGGGTATGGGTTCAAGAATTTCCCCCCCGTAAAGTATGCCTGCCGTAAGAGCCGACTAAAATCTTAAAGTTCCTGCGACAGTCGGGTCTTTATACAGGAACGACGCAGATTTTTATCCGGCCAAGGACTACTTTGGAGAATATTTTTGCAGCTACAACAACAGCAGGTGCTTAGACCAATTAGAGTTTATAAGTTGTCATGCTGAGGTCTTCATTCCTGCGAACGGTGTGGAGTTGACGATGACGGTATTTCGAGCACACTTTGAACTACAGCAGCAATATTTTCCCCCGAACGTTCTGGACGAGCACGTATGCACGTTGGTTTGTCCCATAAAGAGTCGGTTTAGCGAACTCGCTGCATAAATTGAACCACAAATTGGTTATTTCACCCAAATTTTGTGCGTATATTTCTTGGAGTTGCAGTTGAGGGCTCGTCATTTTGGAAGTGCATAAGTTTCCAGTTTCAGTTTTCGTAAGCTTCAAACCTTGTAGCGAATATTTGACTTAATGGGAATGTTCTTAAAGGGCTCGAAGTTCAAACAAGCCGTAGCCCAAAAAGTAACCGGTAGATGGCTCAGCCTGGTGTGAGAAGAACTTCACCCTGGTCATTGTAACACCAGGGAGTAGTTCTCCTCACACCTCCTCCTAAAGGTCTTCTTGGTGTCATGTCAGATAACCACTGTACCTATCTACCCCCTTACCCACCTGGCACAACCTTTAGCTAGAGTCTTTTTCAAGTTTTTAACTCTCTTTTAACTCTTTTGGCTGCTTATCTATGTCAATATTGTTTGTAAAAGCAAAAATCATGTAAACACAACATCAAAAATATAAACAAGAAACACTAAAATTTGTGCTTTTTCTTAACCCCACAAAGGTTGCCACCCATCACGTGCCGCAAGCGACCTCATTCAACCACCTGCTGAGTGTCACTGTGATATGCATACTTCCTCACCTGCAACTACGAGCCGTCTGCCTTTGCCTCTGTGCTGTGCCGATGCTGAGGCTTGGGCAGGTGCTATTACCACTCACCGTGTCGTCTCGACAGCCACAAGCGCTGAGGCAAGCAGTAAACAATTACATTCACACTTCCGTTTCCGGTGGCAGAGGAACCACCAGTGTCTACCCTAAGCTACTTATAAGCCAAATACTGTACAAATGCAATGTGTGTGTGTGTGTGAGTCTTCGTATGTAGGTACACATGTAAATATTTATGGGTACTAGTCGTATGCTCCTCCACACGGCTCCATGGCGTTTATGTATGTATTTTCAGATTTCGGCATTATTTCATATAATTGCAGGAATAGTTGCTCAACAAACTTTCTCCTTTGCACTGATATCGAATACTTTCGTACGATATGCTTGTGGGAGGCAAACACGAAAAAGTTGGTCAAACTATCAACGTGATATTGGAAAGCAAAGTCGTGGTGGGATGGAGTGTGGTTCGATGGAGTGGTGTTGGTTGTTGGTTGTTTGTTGTTTGTTGCAAGCGAAAGTTGTACTTTTATCGTTGCGCTGGCGTATGCGCGAGGGGTGCACGCCAGCTGCCATACGACACCAACTTAATTCAACTCAACTCTGCTCGCCTGAACTGAATCCAGCTCAATGGGAAATCTTGCAGAATTGATAAGTAATAATGCGCGTACTTTTCGAAATTTATTCATTGCTTATGGTTTGGCAATCGAAATTCGCAAAATTCGGCACGAGCACAATGGCTGACGTTGTGATTGCGTAGGTGTACAGCTCACAGACACACGCACACACGCGCACACGCATACATTTCCCAATTTACTCGTAGTTTGCCAAATTCATGTTTATGCATTTATCCGAGTGAATATTTTATGGTGTAAATTTGTATTCTTAACTTTTTGGTTTTGGCTTTGGCTTTCATTTAAATCGAATTTGAATTGCTGGCATGAAATGTGGAAAGTGGAAAGTGGAAAGTTTGTTTGATTTTGATTTTGAGTTTTTCGTTAAGTCAATATTGACGCTCAGTGGTTGGGAAAATTAAGCGAACAACTAAATGCAATGGCATGTTTTACTTACAAACATTCTCTAACCTACACATGTATATGCATATATGTATATATAAATGAATATTCAAAAGTTATTGAATGCGCAGTTCAAAAGTTGATTTGAAAATGAACAAGTTTTTGTGTTATTTATTTAAGAAGAGAAGCAAATTAGTTTGATGAGTTATTTTATGCGAAAAATAAACCCATAAAATATTTCGATATCACTCAAAATACCAAATTTTTGTGCAGTAAAAATGATCTATGTATATAGGTACAAGGTGTTTTTGTTTAGAAATGTTGGTTTAGAGAGGAAATAATTTTATCGCCAAAAAATGTATATACGAGATGTGATCAGAAAAAAACCGTTATTTTAAATTTTTTCAAAAAGTATTTATTTATTCATTAATAACTATCTTGTCCCCTTCAAAGTAATCCCCCTTAGTATAATACACTTATTTTTGCCAGTGTTTTTTCTAATCCTCGAAACAATTCTGAAAATGGTATCGTCAATAGCTCCCGGTGCCACCAGCATCCAAAAGTTATGGAAAATTAATTTAAATAAAAAATTAAGTTAATTTTTCGAATTGCGGGCGGCCCTTCGGCAAGGAATGTCCACCCCTCCGAGTGTATTTCGGACATGAAATAAAGGCTCCTCGTAAAAAACCATCAGTCGTTCAAAGGCGGCTTAATATAAACTGTAGGTCCCTCCATTTGTTGGAAGATCATGCAGACGCAAAAACCACAAATTGGAGGAGGAGCTCGGCCGAAAATCGCTTCAGCGGTTACAAAGCGCCTCCTCAATCGCTGCAACCCGCTTTCCTTTCATCGGTGTCTTCAGTTTTGGGAAGAGGATAAAGTCAGCTAGGGCCATTTATATAATTGGCGCTTTTCAACAGCTGAAGCGATTTTCGACAGAGCTCTTCAATGTTTTTTCCCAACAAATGGAGGGACCTACTGTGTATTCTAAGTCCCCTCCGAACGGTCGATCGATGGATTTTTATGAAAAGCTTTTATTTCATGTCAGAAATACACACGGAGTGGATGCATTTTCCTGCTCAGAGGCGATCATTATTAGAAAAAGTCTGCCGAATTTGCTCTTCTAAGATGTCAATAGTCTCGGGCTTACCCGCAGCTTCGCATAAACCCAAAAAAACAAAAGCCCGACGGTGTTGAATCGCACGGTCTTGGTGACCACGCTATATACCCACGACGCGAGTTAATAACGCTCTCCGAAAATTTTCTCCAATCAATTGATTGTTTCGTTTTCTGCCTGACATGTAGCGCCGTCGAATTAAAACCAACCAAAGCTCGTCCACATCAACATCCTCCAATTCAGAAACGAAAAAGTCATTAATAATGGCTCTACATCATTCGTCTTTTTACTGTAACATCATGACCGGCTTCAGTTTTTGAAGAAATATGATCCAATGGTATCTCAACAAATTATTATCACACGTGAGCTTCATCGCTGAACAAAATTTTCCTGGGAAAATTATGATTGATGTTCATCTCGTTTTGGGTCCATTCATCGAACTCGCGCAGGGCTTGATGGACGTTCGTCCACAATTCTTGCACGAGTTGGATTTTGTAAGCTCGGAAACCAAGATTCTTCCACAAAATCTTCCATAAAGTGGTTGGGCACAGCTCCAAGGTCTTCTTCGATACACTGCTTCACAGCAGTAACAGCGCGTACTGTAAGTCGTCTCTGAGGTTTCGCATTATACACTAAAGTGTCTGAAATAGTGCGAAACCGATCCATGGTTGCTCGAATTACAGACTCTGCTAGTGGCTCTGGAGGCAAAATCATTGCCTGCGACGACTATGTTGACACTTATAAAGGTATCGTCCTGGCCTACTCGTTGTGCTCTTTTTGTCAACTCAAACAAAGAGGAAATACTACTTTTATAAGGATCTTATATCTTCTCGTTATCAGTGCACCGGCAATGCGCGGTTTTCAACTTAGCTTGGGGGCGAAAGCCAAGTTTCTAGAGGTTATCTGAGATAGGAAACTAAACTGGAAAGGTAACATAGTTCAAACATGAAAGAAGTCTGCTACTGCACACTGTACATGCAATTGATAGAGCAATAGGCAAGAGATGGAGCCTAAGCGCCAGTATTTGCAGATGGATCTACGCATAAGTAGCAAGACCAACGCTCCTTTACAGAGAAAGAACAGAAATAAAAGCACTGGGTTCGCTTATACTTAATTCCAAAATTGTGCTGGACGTGCGCCGATCTGTACAGGGGATGGCCAAACAAGAACATAATTTGCCTATCGTGGATCCTCGGGAGCATTCAGACATTGAGGTAAATTTTAAGGCGAATGCTAGGCAAGGAACGACCAAGCAGATTCTTCGCCATAAAGAACGCATTGGTATGCCTTTTGTCACTAGCAAGCCGCTTCTCAAGGAATTTACATATGAGCAAGCCCCACGTCAAAGTGGAATAAAATTCCAATCCGTCGCAAAACCAGGCACACCTAGGCAAGATGGAATAAGAAGAGATCACGAGGTATGTACTCCTTCAAAAAGAGGGGACATGTACAAACTAATAGGATTCCTGAGAGGCCGATAGATCGGTAGCTTACAGAACATAACCTAACTTAATTCCAAAAGGTTTGATAAAACTACTTTTTCCCAAGTTCTTTGGTGCATGACTAACGTATTCACCTTGAATTTATTCGAGCTCTTACGCATATAAAATATTTCAGGAAGAACCTAATGTAGGCAGTATATAAACATATATACATAAATTACTATATAGAATTTACATAACCTTACCTGACCTAAGTAACTACTCAATTCTGATTAATATTTATAATTATTAAGTTACATTGCATTGTTGACAAATTAAACAATTCTCTGTATTTCTTATCAATTTCTATAATGCATATATTTTTCTTCAAATTCATTTTTTTATATAATTTGTTTTTTATTTTTATTTCTTAGTTTATATGTATGTTAATGTTTCTATACCATATATGTTTTTATTTAATTTTTCTATGATTTTGTCACCTAACATACCATTTAGATGACAGAAAAATGCGCCAGTGGGGAGTTTCGGGCGAACATTTACATCAATTTCTAAATTATTCGCTGATAGTCGATCAATAACTAACAATTGCTTAGAGAATTCGCAAAAGAAACTGTTGAACGAGTACATACTTTTAAATGTTATGTATATACTCGTACTAATACAAATGTACATTTGTAGTTTCACCGGCCGGTACTTTTTATTAATTACTGGGTCTGCTTCAAAATGACACCAGTCTACCTGATCGGTTACAGAAAATTAAGAAACTCAAAAATTCAGAATTTTTATAACTGAAATTTATT